>CAWUFW010000082.1:4961547-5701070 GCA_963921515.1 Calotriton arnoldi
ATTTGCAACAAGCAGTGGCCCTTACAGGTAAGAGTGGGGGGGCGGTTGGGGTCAGGTGGGGGGAGATTTCGACAGACGACGATGAGGGAAAATGAAATATTTATTTAATTTTCTCTCGTGTTTGTCTGTCGAATCCATCCCCAACACGGCCCCACCACTCTTACCTGCATGGGCCACTGCTGTTTGCAACTCATGGACAACCCTACTGTCTGACCATGCAAGTTCATTCACGGAAACGAAAAAAGCACCCCACAGCAACCTATGCACCCCAAACCTCTGTAGCACGATGCACTACTCCAGGAACAATGAGAGCTCTAGTCTTTTTTTAGCATAATCAATCTCCTGTGACAGGCTATCATATTGAGCAGAACTCTACCATATCTGAGTAGCACCAATGGAAAATTAATTATTATATTATTAACTGAGCCCTGAAATACATAAGTAGTCCCTACTAAAATGGAACATCTGGGCAACACTAAATTTGGCTACTAGCGGCATGTAGCACCAAATATGTGCGTGCGCGCATGTATGCGTGCAGACGCACACAAATATTATGGGTTGCATACTCGCTGAGATTTCTTAGCTTAACTAAAAAGTAAGCTGATCTCTATTTGGAGTGACCGTTGAGAGTGGAGAGCCCTCGCCCACTCAGTGATCCAATTACCAACCTCCAATGTCTGGAGGGTTCCTTAATTCTCATACCTAGGTTGCACAAACACTGCCCCTTAGTAATAATGCCACATATGTTCATAATCGGACTCTAAACATTGCCTAGTTTATAGCCAACCACATAACTTTGTGCAAGTAAAGAATAAAATCCAGTTCTTTAATTACTTCATTGTCATCATAAGGTTCTATTCAGAGAGAAAAGGGTATTGTTAGAAACAGTGGACAAGATTAGTCTGGGGTAAGAATGACCTTGTTCACTACCAAAGTGTTATGTGGTTTCAGGTCTCTCATAAACAGTGCAGTGTTTGGAATTTGAATATAAAGATCAAATGTGGTACAATTACTATATTACATTGCCTGTGTAACCTAGGCATCCGTTTTTGCTGGAGGTCCATCCAGTGTTTGAGGACTCTCCTATCTAACCAGTCTGTCCAAATAGAGATCAACTTATTTTTCGTTTAATCTCTGATGTCAGCACACTGGCACACACTAATATCAGATCTCTTAATATTTTTGTCTTGTAAAGAAGGTTTAAATGGGCTTTAATTGGCAAAGGAACATTAATGGCCATTATAGCTTGGCTTGGCAACTGGTGTTATTGCTGTTGGCAGAGGATTTTCGAATGTCATTAGTTTTAATTGGGACTGGCAGAACTTCACCTAAATCTCCGGGGGTTGTTGGGCGCATTTGCTCCATGGCATATGGGGATGTAACTAAAAATATTTCCTGTGCTGTTTTTGGTTTGCAGTCCAGTCCTATGGAGGTAGATAGAGAGTTGATTGAAGTCAAACCAGTCTTGAATTTTGGTTAAAATAGGGAGGTTTAAGCAGCTAAGTGCAAGAATTGATGGGTTAGATAAGTTTTAGAGTGCAAGGAAGTAGGAGAGTGATGTCCTGATGGTTGGGATTTCGGTGGAAGAATCTAATAGAGTTTATAGCAGTAAGAGGAGATGGTGTGATGGGTAGGCGTACATTAAGGGTTGCCTGGCCTTTCAGGGAATGCATGGGCGCATGAAAAGTGGAAATCAGTATTTTCAAGTAGGTCGATTTGGTGTAGTTGGAGTGTGAAGATGTATCATCCACTGACAGGACGAAGCAGTGTGTACGTGTTTGTGCATTTAGACCATAATATTATGGGGCAGATGTCCTAACTCAGAGGATTTGCTGCTGTTAAACCTTTTTTTGATTTGAACTAAACCCATTTCAGGAGTCAGTAAAGTTTTACAACTGCTAAAATAGGTTTAGAACTGGATACTGAATCGTAACTTGGAAGGGGCATGTACTAATGCTTTGCAACCAGAATTCCGGCCACAAGCCATTGATAAGTTACCGAGTTGGGCTGTGAACTTATTTGTAAAAGGGAAGGGGCCCCATTGAACCCTTCCTCTTTGGAAATTGAAGCGACAGCCTCATGAGGAGGGAGGAGCGGTCCAGGGGACCACTGCTTCGTTGAAGTTTTTCAAAATTGAAACCTTCCATTAAGGAATACTGGCTGCTTTTATAAAAATAAATAAAAGGTTTTCAATTTTGAAAGCAATCATAGGGAAGGTGTCTGCTTACTCTATCAGGCTACCATCTCTGTGATTGTAGCCAATTGCAGTGGGTCACAACTTGTGACTGGCCTAATTAATAGTAAGTAGGCAGGTCCGTCTGCGACCAGGATGATTCCGTTTTTTGTGAAACAACCCATTAGTACATACGTTGGCTTGCAAAATCAGATTCCAGTCTCAAAAAGACGGTGCGCAATTTGCGACCACGTTTTGTAATTGGAATATTCATACAACTGGCCCTATGTTATTTAGTATTTCTAGCTTACTGCGTAAAACAGTTCAGCTTTCAAAACTATTTGCCAATTGAATTATGCTGCTGTTATTACATTTTAGAGGAATTAGATCTGGGATTGGCTATTTATAGGGTACTGGTAAGAGCTGTTAAAACAACATCATCATACAAAGTTAACAACTCTGCATTTTTCCTTCTTTTTCAGCTTGCCAGATCCAGAATACAGAAAAAAGAAGGCAAGAGGGTTCTAAGGAGACAGCCAGCACATTAGGAAAAAAATCCTCTCCCCGCAAAGTCAACATTTTTCAGAATGAGGCAGGGAGACTAACAGAATTCACTGGAAAGGTTGATAATAGCACATCAGAGGAGAATGGGCTAACAGTTGTACTGGAGCCTGAGAGAACATTATTGCATGGGTCGCATAGGGACTGTGACGTCTCACAGCCAACACTGAAGAAACAGTGCTTTGCAGTAGATCTCAAAGAAATGAGGCCTTTGAGTACAGAAGAGGTGGCCTTAACTTATGATCATGGAGAGACCTCATGTCAGACCGACAGAAGAGCCTCTGCTGGAGCGCTTTTGAGTTCAGAGGAAAAGGGCCAGTGTCTGCCTGCAGGCAATGAGTGGTGTGGAGGATTACAAGCAGAGGACCAGGCCCTGCAGACTGAGCTGTCGGAGTTGAAGCTGAAGCTGAATGAATTGTCAGAGGAATCAGAGTTGAGACAAAAGGCGCTCTTCGAGTCCAGCTTGAAACTGAAGCAGAGTGATAAGAAGTACACCGTGGAGACTGGGCGGCTAAAGAAGCAGGTGATGGAGCTGAAAGAGAAGCTATCTGGTCTGGAAGGGGATCTAGCAAGTGAGAGGCACAGGTTAACTGAGCATCAACAGGCAGGCCAAGCATTGGAGGATGAGTGCAGGCGGCTCTCTGCAGTACTGGAAGCCAGGGAATCTGACATCCAGGAGAAGGAGATGGTTATTAACCAATTGCAGCATGACCTGAAAAATCACGAGAATGTCCAGCTCGAGTCCATGGGGGGTGAAGAACCAGCAGTATTAAAGCACAGTTGTGGAGAGGATCCCAGAGAAGCCCATGGACTGGAAGGCAAAACTACTAAAGACGAAGAGAAGTGTGGAAGTGACCTACTAATATCTAACAACACTTTAATGACTCTAAAGGGCTGTGAAATGCAAGTACTCAATGAGAGAATACGCAGTTTGGAAGAACAGCTGAAAGCAGCCCAAGACTATAATAAATTCTACCAAGATGCAGAGGAAAGGAGTCAAGACGAGCAGGCACTCTCCAAACACCCGAGAGACACAGAGCAGGAAGGCATGGATCAGAAAGTGAAGGAGCTTCAGGCACAGTGTGAAACACTCTCTGTGGAGAAGTTGGAGGCGGAAAACAGAGCCAGTGAAATGCAAGAGAAGCTCAACCACCTGCAGGCCACCATTAATTTGCAGACCCAGCAGCTGACTCTGGCCTTTGAGACCCAGACCCAGAACATTGATGACTTACTGCAGAGCCTGGAGGAAAAGGAGGCTCAGATTGCCAATCAGAATCAAACAGTGGAATGGTATAGCCAGTGCATGGCACAGCTGCATGCAGAAAACGTGAAGCTGCTGGCGGCTAAGTCTCAGGTGTCACTAGTGAAAGACAAATCTTCCAGAGCTGCAGGAGCATCAGATGCTACTTTCTTGGAATATGCCATCCTCCACCCTAAGCCAGGAACTTTGGAGAACGGCAGTCCCCTGGTGATAGAGGACAGTTCAACCAAGACAGATACAGCAAGCTCTGCACAAGAAATGAAGCTTAGCAGCAGCTTGCATCCAAATGTTGTAGAAAGCCAGATGGAAATCTGGGCTATGGATAAAGGAGAGGTTACATGCCACAGCCCAGGAGGTATAGAAACAGCCCACCTTTTGGAGTTGCCCTCTTGTAAGCAGAGCATGGATTTGCCCATAGACCCTCTACTCCATCTGGCTTACCTAGAAGGAGGGAAAAGTCACCAACTGGGGAAACAAACTGAGGTAGGCATTCAAAAAGATGGCCAAGAAACAAATTATCCATCTGAGATGTCCCTGCTGGAGAAGGACGTCTGTCCTTTACCTAGCCCCGCAGAGAACCTGGCGAACAGCCATGTAGATGACACCTCAGGAAGAATGCCACTGATTGACAAGATACCAGCAGCATTTACAACAGTTGCCACTGACCAGGGGAATATTGATCCCAGTCAAGAAACAGGGATTGAACCCTTCAAGCTGGAGAACCTGCACAATAGGTGTATGTTGCTTGCACAGGAAAGGGACATGTTGAAACAAAAGCTGCTGAACCGCGAGCTATCCTCAGGTGCAAAGGAGGCTTATGAGTGTTCTGCTAACCTATGGCCAGACACAGGAAAGAGACGACCACAGAAAGAACTGGGGAATACCGACGGTCCAAAGAGCGACTTGGAGAAATCGCAAAAGAATGTCAAAGCTGCTGTCCTGCCTGAAGCCCAGGGAAAGGGCCATTGGTGTGTGCTTCAGAAACAGTTCAACTCCCTCCAGAGGGCAGTGGCAGAGGCCCAGCACGCTGAATATATGGGTGCACCATCACTTGCCTACGCAGACCTTCAGCATCAGGTATTGTTTCAGTTAAGGGGTAGCATTTCCATTCGGATGGGTATTTTAAAATGGGAGTTTTGGGTCTAAACAGGCAGTAGCATTATATAGCAAGCAGACAGCATACATAATGTAAATGTATGGAGTATTTTTGTCCACAGTCTTCCATGCAGTTGCAAGCAGGACCAGGAGCAGCTTCACAAAGGAGTATTGTCCCATAAAATATTTTCAGTTTGACTCCTTTGTGAGGATTACCTTTGTGTGTCCAGTGTCTGCCACAATCCAAGTATAACAAAATGTTCCCATTCAAGTTGTGTTTTAATTCCTCTCATAAGGAAGGAGGGATCAGCTTCTCCAGGTACATCCCATGTAGTGTCTCCAACTTCTGCTGCCTTCCCTTCAGAAAGAATGTATTTTTGAATTTTCTTTCATTTTAAGAGAATGATCAGAAATAGTAACATTGCCTACACCATTGATAATCTGCTTCAGGCGGTGCACTGTGTATTGGATGAAGTCAGCGTGCAGAGGCTGATCTACAAAGAGCCAATGTTTCATAGCTGAAAAATCCAAAGGTGAGCTCCTGCCCCTTCAGTGCTATAGTTCATCAGAGATTGCAGGTAACCTGTCATGGTGACTTTTGGTTTTGTCATAGGACAGAAGCTTTTGCATCTCTGTAACTGGAATTCCATATCAGACGTGTACAGATTCTATCAGTAACAATGTAAGCATTGCCTCCCGAATTCTGATATGTCAGCAACTCACTAAATAGTGTACACTCCAGGTGCTCATGCTTAAGAGTACCTCTCTGCAGGAAAGCTCTGAACTGTAAGATGTGGAAACCTGAGGCAGTGGACGGCCTTATCTGAAAGAGACACGTTAGTGACAGATTCCTTACCTTAGAATATCCCCAGGCGTCAGGCTGGATCCGGAAAGTTTTTTGCGTAGCAGTACCCTTGCGCGTCGGTAGGCGGCGTCGTGCGGCTCCGCGTCCGTCGTCGGCGTCGTGATCGCCGGGATGACGTCGCGGGCAGTACTTAGGCGCCGCCCCTGCGCGCTGACGTCAGTTCTTCTTTTTCCGCGCCAGTAAGCGCAGATCCGGGAAGAGCAGTGCCCTAGTCACTTTTTGACTATCTTTTTGTGAAATTTTTCACTGTTCTCTTCATCTGAAAGAGACACGTTAGTGATAGATTCCTTACCTTAGAATATCCCCAGGCGTCAGGCTGGATCCGGAAAGTTTTGCGTAGCAGTACCCTTGCGCGTCGGTAGGCGGCGTCGTGCGGCTCCGCGTCCGTCGTCGGCGTCGTGATCGCCGGGATGACGTCGCGGGCAGTACTTAGGCGCCGCCCTGCGCGCTGACGTCAGTTCTTCTTTTTCCGCGCCAGTAAGCGCAGATCCGGGAAGAGCAGTGCCCTGGTCAATTTTTGACCATACTTTTTGGTGATTTTTCACTGTTTTTTTTCCAGCCTTCAGGTGTCGTAGGGATGCCCGGCTTCAAGCGATGCGGCGCCTGTGCGCGGATGATGTCCGTCACCGACCCGCATTGGGAGTGTCTCTTCTGCCTCGGCCGAGGCCACGACACCGAGTCTTGTCCCGAATGCCAGGCCCTCAACCCGAAGGCTTTGCGAGAGCGGTCTCGAAAGCTCCTCGAGGCCCGGCATTCGGCTCCGCGGAAGCCCCGGTCGCGTGAGAGGTCCAGGGGTCGCTCGCGGAGTGCACACCGGTCGTCGGCGTCGAAGTCTTCTTCGTCCGGTAAGTCTCGACACAAGAAGTCCAAGAAGCATCGTCGCTCTCGGACTTCGCCTCGCCGGTCTCGCGACTCGGCTGAGGCCCCTCCCGGCACCGGCACCGCCCCCGCGGCCCCGGACTTGCCTGTGGAGTCGCCCCCGTCATACCCGCCCTTCCCGGGTTCGGGGGCGGATCCGGCCAAGGTACAGGAGTTCCTGTCGGCCATGGCCCGCCTCTTCGGGCCTTCAGGCCCCTCCGGTGCGCCTTCGGGCCCCGCGGGCCCTGATGGGGTTGATCCGGCGTCGCCGGCGGCTCCGGCCCCGGCGTCGCCCGAGCCTCCAGCCTCGATCCCGGCTCCGGCTCCGGCCCCGGCCTCGATCCCGGCTCCACAACCCCCATCGACGCCGGTCGACCTCACGACACCTCCGCCGGCGCCGATGTCTCCGGTGCCGTTCTCGACGCCGCCCTGGGCTCCGGGCGGCGTCGTCCCCCAGTTCCTTCCGGCTCCGGACTTGGACCCGGAGCGACGTCGCTCGACGCCGGCTCCGGCGCCGATGGGACCTTGGGTCCCAAATGTCCCTCCTCCTCCTTATTTTGAACCAGAGGAGGACCAGGAGGACTGGGAGGGGTCTGATGACCCTCTGACACGCAACTGTCAGTATGATGAGGACTGGACAGAGAGTCTAGGGGAGGCCAGTGGTCTGGATACTTCTCCTGACACTGGCATGCTGTCTCCTCCCGTGGCTACGGAGGAGGGGGCCAATTTTGGTACGGTGTTGCGTAGGGCTGCTGGGGCCTTACGTCTCCAGCTCCCTACTTTGACGGTCAAGCCTAACATCTTGACAGAGGTGCTTCAGCCGGCAGCCTCCTCTGCGGAGACTGTGCTGCCGTTTAACGACGCCCTCACGGACGTTCTTTTGGGCGCCTGGTCCAAGCCCAACACAGGGGCTCCTGTGGATCGGAACGTGTCACGACGCCATCGCCCCGCTCCGGGCGACCCCCTGTTTCTTTCTGTCCACCCCACTCCTGAGAGCTTGGTTGTCCAAGCCTCCGCTTCCCAAACCGCCTTCCCTACCGCTCCTCCGGATAGGGAATCCAAACGCCTGGATCAGTTTGGGAAGAAAGGTTTTTCTTCCTCCAGTGCTGGCTTGCGGTCCGTTAACACCGCTTGTCTTTTGGGCCGATATACCCACTCTCTGTGGGATTCGGTGGCGGATGTTTTGCCCCAGTGCCCTGAGGAGGTCCAGGCACTGCTTTCCCGCGCCATTGCGGAAGGAAGGGATGCGGCCAAATACACTATCCGTTGTGGCCTTGACACCGCCGACTCGCTGGGCAGGTCGATTGCAACGACGGTGGCGCTCCGACGCCACGCCTGGCTGAGAACCACTGGTTTTTCAGGGGATGTCCAGAATACTCTCATGGACATGCCCTTTGATGGAGTCGGTCTTTTTGGGTCCAAAGCAGACCATGCGTTGGAGCGCTTTAAGGACTCACGGGCTACTGCCAAGTCCCTGGGCCTTTCTGCTACACGCCCTCCGCTGCCTTCTGCTTTTCGCCCCTATCGTGGCCACGGTAGGGGCGCCCCTTCACGTCAGCAGCCCAGCCACCGGCCCGCGCAGCAGGCGTCTTCGCGTGGCCGAGGACGTGGATTCCGCCGTGGCGGATCGGGCAACCAGCGTGCGGGTCAGGCCACCACCTCCAACCCGTCCGCGGCCTCCAAGCCCTCCTAGTCCCTCCTTTCAGGTGCACGGCACGCCAGTAGGGGGCAGGGTCCGCCATCACCTTCCCCACTGGCGCACCATCACCTCGGACAGGTGGGTCTTGGACATTGTCCGAAGGGGCTACTCCCTCCCCTTCGAGACCACCCCCCAGCCATGCCACCTCAATTCCACCGCATGTCAGGGGATCACTTGGTGCTTCTACAGAAGGAAGTCACGGCCCTCTTGACCAAGAGGGCCATCGAGCATGTTCCGACCCCAGAAGTAGGGCGTGGTTGCTACTCCCACTACTTTCTGGTGCCCAAAAAGGACAAGGAGGACATGCGTCCTATCTTGGACCTCCGGAACGTCAATCGCTTCCTCCGGAAGGAGAAGTTCAAGATGCTCACCCTAGCTCAGGTCTTGACTGCCCTCGACCCTGGAGACTGGTTGGTAGCGTTGGACTTGCAGGACGCGTATTTCCACATCCCCGTCCTGCCGGCCCACCGGCGTTACCTTCGGTTCACGGTAGGCCCCGAGCATTTTCAGTTCACCGTGCTCCCCTTTGGCCTTACCAGTGCCCCTCGGGTGTTCACGAAAGTGATGGCGGTGGTCGCAGCTCATCTGCGCCGGGCAGGGGTTTCAGTCTTCCCCTACCTCGACGACTGGCTGCTGAAGGCGGGCTCGTCCCAGGCAGTCGTCTCCCACCTCCAGACTACGGCCGAACTCCTGCACTCGCTGGGGTTCTCCATCAATGTGCCGAAGTCGCATCTGATTCCTTCTCCACAGCTCCTTTTCATCGGAGCAGTTCTGGACACGACGCGGTTTCGGGCCTATCCTCCCGAACGGCGAGTCCGGGATATTCAGGCTATGATTCCGATCTTTCGGCCTTTATCCTGGGTTTCGGTAAGGATGACCCTGAGGCTGCTGGGCCTCATGGCCTCCTGCATCCTGCTGGTCAATCATGCCAGATGGCATATGCGGGCTCTGCAGTGGGACCTGAAGTTCCAGTGGGCGCAGCACCAGGGCAACCTGTCCGATCACGTCCAGATCTCGGAGGGGACTGCAAAACAGTTGCAGTGGTGGCTCTCGAACCGGCAATGGGTCATGGGCAGATCCCTCTCCCTTCCCCAGCCAGAGCATACAGTTGTGACGGACGCGTCCCTTCTGGGATGGGGCGGTCACATGGGAGAGGCGGAGATCAGAGGCCTCTGGTCTCCGGCGGAGTCCCGGCTCCATATCAACCTTCTGGAGCTCCGGGCGATCCGGCTTGCACTCAAGGCATTCCTTCCCTCTGTCAAAGGGAAGGTAGTGCAGGTGTTCACAGACAACACCACCGCCATGTGGTACTGCAACAAACAGGGCGGGGTGGGGTCTTGGACCCTTTGTCAGGAGGCTCTGCGCCTCTGGACATGGCTGGAACATCAGGGCATGTTCCTGATGGTTCAACACCTGGCAGGTTCTCTGAACGCCAGGGCGGACGAACCTCAGCCGCAGGTGCATGATGGATCACGAATGGCGTCTTCACTCGGAAGTGGCGCAAGGACTCTTTCTACAGTGGGGAGAGCCTTGGTTAGATCTATTCGCCACCGAAGAGAACGCGCAATGTCATCAGTTCTGCGCGTTGGAATTTCCAAGGCGGCACTCGCTCGGCGACGCTTTTCGTCGCGAGTGGAGTTGCGGTCTGTTATACGCCTTTCCGCCTATACCACTTCTACCCAGAGTGTTGAAGAAGATTCGGCACGACCGGGCCCAAGTCATTCTTGTGGCTCCGGACTGGGCTCGAAGAGTTTGGTATCCCGAGCTACTCAATATGAGCATAGATCCCCCGATCCGTCTGCCTCTTCGGGAGGATCTTCTGTCGCAGCAGCAGGGGACGGTCCTCCACCCGAACCTGTCCAGTCTACACCTGCTTGCGTGGAGATTGAGCGGCGGCAGTTGATTCCTTTCGACTTGCCTCCCGAAGTTTGTGATGTGATTCTGGCAGCCAGGCGTCCCTCCACTAAGGTGGTATACGCCTGCAGGTGGAACAAATTTGTGGCATGGTGCACAGCAAAGGCTGTGAATCCCCTTTCTGCCCCTCTTTCTGAGGTCCTTCTGTTCCTTCTTTCTCTGGCCCAACAGGGTTCTGCCCTGGGTACCATCAAGGGTTATCTTTGTGCTATCTCGGCCTTCCTCAGGCTCCCTGATCAGCCCTCCCTTTTCAAGTCCCCTGTTGTTAACAGGTTCTTAAAAGGCATTACTCACCTCTTCCCTCCTGTTCCGTTTGTAATGCCTCAGTGGGACTTAAACTTGGTTCTTACCTTTTTAATGTGCGCTCCCTTTGAGCCTCTGCATAACTGTCCTCTTCGTCTTCTGACTCTAAAGGCAGCCTTTCTGGTGGCCATCACCTCCGCTCGGCGGGTGAGTGAGCTCCAGGCTCTTTCTTGCAAACCTCCCTTTCTGTCTGTTCATCCAGACAAGGTTGTTCTTCGGACGCGTCCGTCCTTCTTGCCAAAGGTGGTTACTGCTTTCCACATTGGGCAGACCATCACTTTGCCCACCTTCTTTCCGCCTCCGCATCCTTCCAGAGAGGAAGAGAGGCTCCACCGTCTGGACCCAAAACGTGCGCTCTCCTTCTATATCGACCGCACGAAACACTTCCGGGTGGATGACCAGCTCTTTGTTGGCTACGTGGGCGCCAAAAAGGTCGGGCGGTGCACAAGAGGACCATCTCCCGCTGGGTTACCTTGTGCATCAAGACCTGCTATTCTTTGGCTAAGAAGGAGCCTCCTGTTGGGCTGCGTGCCCATTCCACCAGGGCAACGGCTGCTACCACGGCCTTGGGCCGCGGTGTTCCGCTGCCGGTTATCTGTCAGGCAGCTACGTGGGCCTCGCTGCACACGTTTACTAAGCATTACTGCCTTGACAGTCAGGTCCGGAGGGACGGCTTCTTTGGCCGTTCTGTCCTCCAGGACTTCCTTGTCTGATCTTTGTTCGCAGACCCACCACCGGGGTTGGTATTGCTGGGGTATCTATTCTAAGGTAAGGAATCTATCACTAACGTGTCTCTTTCAGATGCACAAGTTACTAACTTGTGTAACGATATATCTGTAAGAGACAGTAGTTAGTGATAGATTCCTTACCGCCCCACCCATCCTCCCCGTTCTGCGAACTGATTTCTAGGGTTAAGGACATCCCTTTCAGGGCCCTAGTATTTTTCAGACACCTGTGTCAGCTTCTTGCATGGCTCTGCGTTCCTGGCGCGGAAAGTCGTGTACAGAACTGACGTCAGCGCGCAGGGGCGGCGCCTAAGTACTGCCCGCGACGTCATCCCGGCGATCACGACGCCGACGACGGACGCGGAGCCGCACGACGCCGCCTACCGACGCGCAAGGGTACTGCTACGCAAAACTTTTCCGGATCCAGCCTGACGCCTGGGGATATTCTAAGGTAAGGAATCTATCACTAACTACTGTCTCTTACAGATATATCGTTACACAAGTTAGTAACTTGTGCAACGAGTCTTCACGACTCCTAAGGTGTCGTAGGGATGCCCGGCTTTAAGCCCTGCGAGGAATGTGGTCGTATGATGTCCATCACGGACCCCCACCTCGAGTGTCTCTTCTGCCTCGGCCGAGGCCACGACACGAAGTCGTGCCCTGACTGCCGGAAACTTCATCCGAAGGCTTTGCGAGAGCGGTCTCGAAAGCTCCTTGAAGTACGGCAGTCGGCTCCGCGCCGCAGCAAGCCCCGGTCCCGGGAGAGGTCGAGGGCCGGACGCGGAGTCCCCGCCGTTCGTCGGAATCCAAGTCTTCGCGCTCCTCCGGTAAGTCGAAGCACAAGAAGTCTAAGCGGCGTCATCGCTCTAAGACTTCGCCTCGCCGGTCGCGCGACTCGGCTGAGGTCCCTGTCGGCACCGTCCCCGCCCCGCGGCCCCGGACGTGCCTGTCAAGTTGCCCCCGCATTACCCGTCCTTCCCGGGTTCGGGGGCGACTCCGGCCGAAGTACAGAAATTCCTGTCGGCCATGGCCCGCCTCTTCGGGCCTCAAGGTCCCTCCGGTGCGCCTTCGGGCCCCGCGGGCCCAGATGGGGTTGCTCCGGCGTCGCCGTCGACTCCGGTCCCGGCGTCGCCTGTCCCACCAGCCTTCGTCCCGGCCTCGGCTCCGGCCCCGGCCTCGACCCCGGTTCCGGTGGTGCCGCAACCCCCATCGACGCCGGTTGACCTAACCACGCCTCCGCCGACGCCGATGTCCCCGGTGCCGTTTCCGACGCCGTCCGGGGCTCCGGGCGGCGTCGTTCCCCGGTTCTCCCGGGTCCGGACATGGAGCCGGACCGGCGCCGCCCGACGCCGGTTCCGGCGCCGATGAGGCCTTGGGTCCCTTATGTCCCTCCTCCTCCATCTTTTCAACCTGAGGAGGACCAGGAGAGCTGGGAGGGGTCTGACGACCCTCTCACACAACAGTGCGAGTTTGACCCGGACTGGGTTGAGGAACTTGGGGATGCCAGTGGGCTGGATACCTCCCCGACTCTGGCATGCTGTCTCCTCCCGTGGCAACGGAGGAGGGGGCTAATTTTGCAACGGTGTTGCGTAGAGCTGCTGGAGCCTTAAATCTCCAGTTGCCTACAGTGGCCGTCAGGACTAACCTCCTGACTGAAGTGCTTCAGCCGGCGGCCTCCTCTTCGGAGCCTGTGCTGCCGTTCAACGATGCACTCACTGACGTTCTTTTGGGTGCCTGGTCCAAACCCACCACAGGGGCTCCTGTGGATAGGAACGTGGCCCGACGCCATCGCCCGGCTCCGGGCGACCCCCTGTTTCTCTCCCAACACCCCACCCCTGAGAGCTTGGTTGTCCAAGCCTCTGCCTCCCAAACAGCCTTCCCTACCGCCCCTCCGGATAGGGAATCCAAGCGCCTGGATCACTTTGGGAAGAAGGCTTTCTCTTCCTCCAGTGCTGGCTTGCGGTCTGTTAATACCGCTTGCCTCTTGGGCCGATACACCCACTCCCTGTGGGATTCGGTGGCTGATGTTTTGCCGCAGTGTTCTGAGGAGGTCCAGACACTGCTTACCCGCGCTATTGCGGAAGGGCGTGATGCGGCTAAGTATACCATCCGCTGTGGCCTTGATACCGCCGACTCGCTGGGCAGATCGCTTGCAACGACGGTGGCGCTGCGTCGCCACGCCTGGCTGAGAACCACTGGTTTTTCAGGGGATGTCCAGAATACTCTCATGGACATGCCCTTTGATGGAGTCGGTCTTTTTGGTTCAAAGGCAGACCATGCGCTGGAGCGTTTCAAGGACTCACGGGCTACTGCTAAGTCCCTGGGCCTTGCTGTTGTGCGCCCTCCGCAAACGTCTGCTTTTCGCCCCTTTCGTGGCCACGGAAGGGGCGCCCAGTCACGTCCACAGCCCGGCCAACGGCCCGCGCAGCAAGCGCCTTCGCGTGGCCGAGGACGTGGATACCGCCGTGGCGGTTCGGGCAACCAGCGTGCGGGTCAGGCCACCACCTCCAACCCGTCCGCGGCCTCCAAGCCCTCCTAGTCCCTCCTTTCAGGTGCACAGCACGCCAGTCGGGGGCAGGGTCCGCCATCACCTTCACCACTGGCGTCCCATCACCTCGGACAAGTGGGTCTTGGACATTGTCCGAAGGGGCTACTCCCTCCCCTTCGAGACCACCCCCAGCCATGCCACCTCAATTCCACCGCATGTCAGGGGATCACTTGGTGCTTCTACAGAAGGAAGTCGCGGCCCTCTTGGCCAAGAGGGCCATCGAGCATGTTCCGACCCCAGAAGTAGGGCGTGGTTGCTACTCCCACTACTTTCTGGTGCCCAAAAAGGACAAGGAGGACATGCGTCCTATCTTGGACCTCCGGAACGTCAATCGCTTCCTCCGGAAGGAGAAGTTCAAGATGCTCACCCTAGCTCAGGTCTTGACTGCCCTCGACCCCGGAGACTGGTTGGTAGCGTTGGACTTGCAGGACGCCTATTTCCACATCCTCGTCCTGCCGGCCCACCGGCGTTACCTTCGGTTCACGGTAGGCCTCGAGCATTTTCAGTTCACCGTGCTCCCCTTTGGCCTTACCAGTGCCCCTCGGGTGTTCACGAAAGTGATGGCGGTGGTCGCAGCTCATCTGCGCCGGGCAGGGGTTTCAGTCTTCCCCTACCTCGACGACTGGCTGCTGAAGGCGGGCTCGTCCCAGGCAGTTGTCTCCCACCTCCAGACTACGGCCGAACTCCTGCACTCGCTGGGGTTCTCCATCAATGTGCCAAAGTCGCATCTGATTCCTTCTCCACAGCTCCTTTTCATCGGAGCAGTTCTGGACACGACGCAGTTTCGGGCCTATCCTCCCGAACGGCGAGTCCGGGATATTCAGGCTATGATTCCGATCTTTCAGCCCTTATCCTGGGTTTCGGTACGGATGACCCTGAGGCTGCTGGGCCTCATGGCCTCCTGCATCCTGCTGGTCACTCATGCCAGATGGCATATGCGGGCTCTGCAGTGGGACCTGAAGTTCCAGTGGGCGCAGCACCAGGGCGACCTGTCCGATCACGTCCAGATCTCGGAGGGGACTGCAAAACAGTTGCAGTGGTGGCTCTCGAACCGGCAATGGGTCATGGGCAGATCCCTCTCCCTTCCCCAGCCAGAGCACACAGTTGTGACGGACGCGTCCCTTCTGGGATGGGGCGGTCACATGGGAGAGGCGGAGATCAGAGGCCTCTGGTCTCCGGGCGGAGTCCCGGCTCCATATCAACCTTCTGGAGCTCCGGGCGATCCGACTTGCACTCAAGGCATTCCTTCCCTCTGTCAAAGGGAAGGTAGTGCAGGTGTTCACAGACAACACCACCGCCATGTGGTACTGCAACAAACAAGGCGGGGTGGGGTCGTGGACCCTTTGTCAGGAGGCTCTGCGCCTCTGGACATGGCTGGAACATCAGGGCATGTTCCTGGTGGTTCAACACCTGGCAGGTTCCCTGAACGCCAGGGCGGACGAACCTCAGCCGCAGGTGCATGATGGATCACGAATGGCGTCTTCACTCGGAAGTGGCGCAAGGACTCTTTCTACAGTGGGGAGAGCCTTGGTTAGATCTATTCGCCACCGAAGAGAACGCGCAATGTCATCAGTTCTGCGCGTTGGAATTTCCAAGGCGGCACTCGCTCGGCGACGCTTTTCGTCACGAGTGGAGTTGCGGTCTATTGTACGCCTTTCCGCCTATACCACTTCTACCCAGAGTGTTGAAGAAGATTCGGCACGACCGGGCCCAAGTCATTCTTGTGGCTCCGGACTGGGCTCGAAGAGTTTGGTATCCCGAGCTACTCAATATGAGCGTCGATCCCCCGATCCGTCTGCCTCTTCGGGAGGATCTTCTGTCGCAGCAGCAGGGGACGGTCCTCCACCCGAACCTGTCCAGTCTACACCTGCTTGCGTGGAGATTGAGCGGCGGCAGTTGATTCCTTTCGACTTGCCTCCCGAAGTTTGTGATGTGATTCTGGCAGCCAGGCGTCCCTCCACTAAGGTGGTATACGCCTTCAGGTGGAACAAATTTGTGGCATGGTGCACAGCAAAGGCTGTGAATCCCCTTTCTGCCCCTCTTTCTGAGGTCCTTCTGTTCCTTCTCTCTTTGGCCCAACAGGGTTCTGCCCTGGGTACCATCAAGGGTTATCTTTGTGCTATCTCGGCCTTCCTCAGGCTCCCTGATCAGCCCTCCCTTTTCAAGTCCCCTGTTGTTAACAGGTTCTTAAAAGGCATTACTCACCTCTTCCCTCCTGTTCCGTTTGTGATGCCTCAGTGGGACTTGAACTTGGTTCTTACCTTTTTAATGTGCGCTCCCTTTGAGCCTCTACATAACTGTCCTCTTCGTCTTCTGACTCTGAAGACAGCCTTTCTGGTGGCCATCACCTCCGCTCGGCGGGTGAGTGAGCTCCAGGCTCTATCTTGCAAACCTCCCTTTCTGTCTGTTCATCCAGACAAGGTTGTTCTTCGGACGCGTCCGTCCTTCTTGCCAAAGGTGGTTACTGCTTTCCACATTGGGCAGACCATCACTTTGCCCACCTTCTTTCCGCCTCCGCATCCTTCCAGAGAGGAAGAGAGGCTCCACCGTCTGGACCCAAAACGTGCGCTCTCCTTCTATATTGACCGCACAAAACACTTCCGGGTGGATGATCAGCTCTTTGTTGGCTACGTGGGCGCCAAAAAGGTCGGGCGGTGCACAAGAGGACCATCTCCCGCTGGGTTACCTTGTGCATCAAGACCTGCTATTCTTTGGCTAAGAAGGAGCCTCCTGTTGGGCTGCGTGCCCATTCCACCAGGGCAACGGCTGCTACCACGGCCTTGGGCCGCGGTGTTCCGCTGCCGGTTATCTGTCAGGCAGCTACGTGGGCCTCGCTGCACACGTTTACAAAGCATTACTGCCTTGACAGTCAGGTCCGGAGGGACGGCTTCTTTGGCCGTTCTGTCCTCCAGGACTTCCTTGTCTGATCTTTGTTCGCAGACCCACCACCGGGGTTGGTATTGCTGGGGTATCTATTCTAAGGTAAGGAATCTGTCACTAACGTGTCTCTTTCAGATGCACAAGTTACTAACTTGTGTAACGATATATCTGTAAGAGACAGTAGTTAGTGACAGATTCCTACCGCCCACCCATCCTCCCCGTTCTGCGAACTGATTTCTAGGGTTAAGGACATCCCTTTCAGGGCCCTAGTATTTTTCAGACACCTATGTCAGCTTCTTGCATGGCTCTGCGTTCCTGGCGCGGAAAGTCGTGTACAGAACTGACGTCAGCGCGCAGGGCGGCGCCTAAGTACTGCCCGCGACGTCATCCCGGCGATCACGACGCCGACGACGGACGCGGAGCCGCACGACGCCGCCTACCGACGCGCAAGGGTACTGCTACGCAAAAAACTTTCCGGATCCAGCCTGACGCCTGGGGATATTCTAAGGTAAGGAATCTGTCACTAACTACTGTCTCTTACAGATATATCGTTACACAAGTTAGTAACTTGTGCTTCACCTCCGATAAGGCTCTCAAGGTGCCATAGCGGAGGGTGCCTGTAACCTGCTGCACAGAAGTGAAGCAGGCTGGCTCCAATAAGATTTTTACCCAATATCCCAAGAAGTTTAAGAGGACCTCTGTCTTCAAAGAATACTGACACAACCTGTGACCTGGGGAACCTTCCTTCAATTATAGGCTAAGCCCCTCTTTCCAGCAGTGTTTTATATACCAACCTAGGTACCATGGATACCTCGGTTTAATGCATTTGTACTGAACCAAAAAATATATTAAAAACTCCTTTTTACCCTCAACAAGAGTAAAAATGCAGAAGATAAGCCTTCTTTACTTCTTTCAAATCACTATTGAGACACGTAGCAGAGGCTGCCCAGGTCCATCCCTCACCTTGCCCAAGAAATACACAAGAAGTCAGCCAAAAAGATGAATTAGACGACTTGCGCGTGTATTGGTAAGTCCCTTGCCAAGACCACAAAAATTTACAATTTCGGAGTAAACCTGTGTGCTATCAAAGCTTTTTTCTCAACCTTTTGTAGCCATTCACTTGAAGTCTATATACTTTTCTAAATGAAGTGGTGATCTGGAATTCAGCCCTACTGCCTACCTTGCAGTAGGTCATGAAGAGCGTTTATGTAATCAGAGAAAGCAGTGTAGTCCCTAGTTCCTCATTTGTGGCCCCAGAGTCAGTTTAAGGAGTTTACAAAGTCCTATATTCCTATATGTACTGTCAGGTTCTTAGACCAGTCTGATTGAACATTCACCATAATACAGTGAATTGTATTCCTCTTGCAGATACCTTAATAGTAGTACCTCCTTATGCCAAGGAGATTTATGTTCTCCCACATGGTGTGACAAAAAGTATTCCGCATTAGTTCCTTTTAATGCTGCTTACTGATGCAGTGATGCCACCTTTAATGTTTGAGTCTTTTTTAAATTCTAGCAGAACAAATACAAACCAGAATTCAACCTTCTAATATTCTACCACCACTCTGTTTCAGAAACACAAGCTGGCCTTCCTCCTAAAAATCAGAAGATGAGACCGATAATGCCTCTCCACTCACAAAGCCAAGAGTGATAAATGCTTCATACTTCCCAGAAATTAAAAGAGTGGAAACTTTACACCACAAAAACAGTTTCATAAGGTTGTGGCAAAGCTTCTGCAGGCCCTGAATCTTATTTCTATTTCTGAACCAGCCTCTTATGGTTTGTGTGCAGCATTGCCTCTTTTCAGTTGTACTAAGCTCCTTAGTGCATGGAATTTTTAACAATAGGAACTGTCCTTGTGTGCTTGCAAGATAGCCTATTCTGAGCCTCTGTTTTCTAGACATTAGATTCTATATACAATATATCTAGAGGTAAGCCTTCTACCATAATGGGTAATCTTCCTGCACAGTGGACAGCAGGTACGACTGCCCTAGCAATCATGCAAGGGACTAGCACCCAAGAGATCAGCACCTCCTCCATTTTGGATAAAAAAGCTAAAGATTTGAATACGTTGGGAAAGGAATCTTACATGAATGTATTTCTTTCCCTTGGTCAGATCAGTTCTATATCTATCATTGCTTGCTACCATCTCAAGAACTGGACAATCTGGATAAATGTGCTTACCTGCTCTCTCCAAATGTGACTGAATATCTAGGCTTATTAAAGCAATCACTTCAGACTATTAAAATCCCTACTGATGCATCTGCCAGTATCTTGAATGACCAACCTGTATGCGCAGATATGCTTCACTGCAGACATCTTACTAGGTTCTTGATTTTTTCTACACACAGTACACCATCATAAATGTGCTGGAGTACCCGGTCTGCCAAACATTGGTCTGTCCATTCAATTTTGAGTCGGGCGCACCATTAGTTCACCAAATAGTTTAAAAAATAATGCCCCCCACTCCTGTCTGGCTCCCCCACCAACCCCCTTAAGCCTGACCAATTTATGAAAATCTTACCTGTGCTCCTTACACCCCTGAGCCAGGTGATCAATCTGTCTTTCTCTACGGCGGTTGTCCCCAGCTCATGGAAGCAAGCCAGGGTAGTGCCCTCGTTAAAGAAACCTAATCTCGACGCAGCCAAACCAGAGAGCTTCCGCCCCATCTCCCTCCTGCCCTGCGTCTCCAAGATCTCTGAGGCCTATATCAATTCCATCTTGACGGGTTATCTGGAGGAAAATAACATACTGGACCCCTCTCAGAATGGTTTCCGTCCTGGCCACAGCACGGAATCTGCTCTTCTAGCTGTGACCGAACATCTGAGGTGGACTCTAGACGAGGGTCGTACTTCGGCACTGATCTTATTAGACCTTAGTGCCGCGTCCGACACTGTGTCCCAACAGATTCTGCTGAAATGGTTGGAGGAGGCGGGCATCGTGGATTCGGCCCTGTATTGGTTTGCCTCTTTTCTTACGGAGAGGACCTTCCAGGTAGCCGCCCCCCCTTTTGCCTCTAAAGTCCATACTACCAAACAGGGGGTGCCGCAAGGCTCAGCCCTGAGGCCAACACTCTTCAACCTGTATGTACAACCATTAGCTACGGTGGCTAAGAGCAGAGGGCTCACGGCAGTATCATATGCGGATGACACACAGTTGGTAGTCGCACTCTCGGACAACTCAACGCGGGACGCTTGTAAGTTCCGGAGTGACCTTGAGGCTATCGCGGAGTGGATGACTGCCAACTGCCTCCAGCTCAACGCCAGTAAGTCTGAGGTATTGCTGGTAGGGAAAGACTCTGAGCTGTGGAGCGAGCACTGGTGGCCTGCCACTTTGGGGCATGCACCTGCCCCCAAACAGCTGGTAAAAAACCTTGGTGTCTGGGTAGACTCCGCCCTCAGCTTCCAGACCCAAACTAAGAAGGTGGCGGGGACCTGTTTTGGCATATTGTGGGGGCTCAAACCGTTGTTGGGGTTTTTTGACCCCTCCATCAGGCAGGTTATTTTTCAGGCGTCCATTCTGTCGAGATTGGATTATGCCAGCTCACTCTATCTGGGGTCTAACAAGACTGAAATCTTGAGACTGCAAAGGGTACAGAATGCTGCGGCCAGAACTCTCCTTGGCCTGCCTAGGACTTGCTCTGCGACTAGTGCTATTCGTCGGCTCCACTGGCTGCCTGTGGCCAAACGTATAGAGTTTAAGTCCCTTTGTATTTCTTTTAAAATCTTGAACTCCTCTTCCCCAGGTATTCTGGCCAACCTGCTTGCACCTTACACCCCTTCCTGAACTTCGGTCGATGGGGCAGCATTTGGCGGTTATCCCTCGGGTGAAGAGGGTACGCTCAGGGGGGCGTTCCTTCCACACCTTGGCAGCCAAACTTTGGAACGCGCTTCCTACTTCCATCCGCAGCCTGAAGAATTATTTGGCATTTCGTAAAGCAATTAAAACGTACCTCTTCCCTCCGTTGTAGGCCTCTTCCCTGTTAGAGGCTGTGCAGTTTTCTGCTATCAGCGCCAGGACGCCCCTTTGCTGGGGCAGCTGTTGCTCTCTACAAAACCGCATAACATAACATAACATTGGGGGAGATCTCTTCATAAAGATCTGCTGTGCGTTGGCAAAAAAGCAACCCCCTGAGCACATGCATGCACATTCTGCCAGAGGCAAGGCTTCGACCACTGGTTAGCTCGTGGAGTCCCTGTCCTAGACATCTGTCAGGCTGCAACGCAGACGTCTTTGCGCTTGTTCACCTAGCACTTCTGCCTGGACAGTCAGGTCCGTTGTGACTGGCACTTTGCCCGTTCGGTCCTGGAGGAATTTTTGTCCAATCTGTTTGCAGACCTGTCTCTGAGGAGGCATTGCTTGGGTATCTTTTCTAAGGTAAGGAATCTGCGGCTAGAAGTCTCTATCAGATGAGCAAGTTATTTACCTTTGGTAACGCCTTAACTGGTAGAGACTCTATCTAGCTGCAGATTCCTTACCGGCCCTTCCATAGTTCCCTCTCTGCGAACTGAGTCTTTAGGGTCACCCTTCTGAGGGCCTTAGTAATGCACACCAGTATGTCAGCATTCTTCGTGGCACCACGCTACTGGTGTGGAAAGTTGCAAAAAGAAACTGATGTCAGTGTGCTGCGGTGGCGCCTATATAGGTTCCGCGCAAGTCACATCTAATGCCGACACGGAGCCAAACAACACCACCTACTGGCGTGCAGGCATACTGCTAGAAAATTTCCAGAGCCAGTCTGACGCCTGGGCAATATTCTAAGGTAAGCAGTCTGAGGCTAGATAGAGTCTCTATCAGGTAAAGCATTACCAAAGGTAAGTAACTTGTTCTTCTTGACTTCATGGTAATGGTCCTGTTGATGCTATTGTCCCCAGCGAGGTGAAAGGGCTCTCTTCTTATTACCACCAGTGGACACTCCTGACCCAAGATTAGTGGGTTGTTAGTATCCTCTGGTTTTGCAGCCTAAATCCGTTTTTAGATTCACATGCTGTGTATTAACTCACCATCTAGTGGTTGTGTCTGAAATCTTTTGAAACAAACCAAATATTTTTTGATTGGGTGTTGAATAAGACAGAGCTTTTTGACTCCTAATGACGTCCACCATAAGTCCACAATGCCCCAAAGTATGCTCTCTATTTTTCCGCTGTTCGCGTCCCGGAGGTGAAGGCGTGAGCGCTCAGAAACAAAGAGAAGTCATCAAGTTTTCATCATCATTTGATAGGAATCATGGTGAAGAAGATGATTTGACATTGAGGAGATCATGTTTTTGGGTGAGGTTCTTTCACTGGGGCAGAGAGTATATTGTGTGATGAAAACTTGCAATACAGACACTCTTGTCTATTTGAATAGGCAAAATCCTACAGCTCTCATTACTTGTGCCATTTAGAAGAATGGGGAAACAGATGCTCTTAACAGACAAGGGCATTGTGCAGGAGCTGTGCTGAGCAGCTCAGGATTCCATCACACTCTTGTTTTCCACAGAAAACAACACTTAGTACCATACATTTTTCTCTTATTTGGGAAAGCAGGAACGTCTTTATGGGAAGCAGTTCTATTTGACTGATCATAACAGTTTTCAGTATATCTTCTTCACAATAACCCTGGTACATTGAACTCTCCAGGAATTCAAGTTTTTAGCATCTCAAGAGAAGATACTGATACCATAATTTGAGCCTCTCGAGTTGTAGATTTAGAACCTCCTTCCCCGTTAAACACTGACATTCTGATGTGTTCTCTAGCTTTAAATCATTTAGTCCCACAATGAGGGCTGCTTCTTTGCACCAGCCTACCACTGTATGTATATATGTATGTATGTATATATATATATATATATATATATCTCCACGCTCCCACAAATAATTACAAGCACCCTCGGCAATCAGCAACAGATGGACAAGAAGGGGCGGAGGGCAACCGAGAAAGAGGCAATGCAGGCAAAAACACCCGACCCAAACGCAACCAGAAATTCAGGTAATAGAGAGTGAGACTGACGAAGAGAATCTCACGATCATTAACCTGACACCAAAGGAATTGACACCGGTGGAAGAATCTGTCCTTAAATTAGGACTTACATTCTGTCCTACCAGCAGGTTCGAATACGCTCAAACAAGGATCGACGTTTACAAATTCGTGAGGAAGATAAAATTATTCAAATTTTTCAAAATGAGGGGCACAGAGTCCAGAACAAACATCATTACGACTCAGCCCACAGGAACTGACATTTTAAGCGGGCAAGATCTAGAAACGCTCGCAGTCTTGGAAGAGCTGGGGAATGAAGGGAGGCTGAGGGATGAAACACCACAAGAAGAGGTTGAACAAGTGGTCGACTTTGGGATCAAACAGGAACGATCACCGAGTCCCTTTAGACCTACCTTAAATTCTACCCACAGACCCCAGCGGATACCATTGACGTCTTCTGCGAAAAAGTGAACCAGGACCTTCTCAAACTGAGAGAGAACGTGGGAGATCCAACTATGAGGAAATGGAACCTCACCCAAGCCCAGAGGAAGGCACTCAAAGACTTGGAAGCGGATGCAGCTATTGTGATTAAACCCTCAGATAAGGGTGGAAATGTAGTTTTGCAAACTCGAACCAATTACTGCAATGAAGCTCTCCTCCAACTGAACAATCGAGACAATTATCTACCGATCACAGCCATGGAGTACACGGACAGTATAACTCAATATGAACAATTGATTTTGAGATGGCGAACTAAAGGAATGCTCTCAACAGAAGAGTACAACTTCCTATTGACACCTCATCCTAGCCTTCCAACATTTTACCATCTACCGAAAGTCCACAAAAACCCTTTGAATCCACCAGGACGCCCAATAATTTCATCGATTGGTGGCCTCCTTGAGAAAATGTCGAAATTCATTGACCATTACCTGCCTCCCTTTGTACTTGAACTGCCCTCGTATACCAGGGATACAAAGGACTTCCTGAGACATATTGAAGGTACTTTATGGGAATCTGACTTCCTAATGGTAACTTTAGACATAGCTAGTTTATATACCAGCATAGCGCATGAAGATGGGATTGCTGCCATCAGATATTTCCTGAGAAATCGCCCTTTGAAATTTCTTGAACACAGCGAAATGCTTATTGAATTTCTGCACTTTTGTTTGCATAACAACATATTTATTTTTCAGGATCAGATTTTCAGACAAAGACGCAGGACTGCCATGGGAGCCTGCTTCCCCCCCAGTTATGCGAACCTCTTCGTTGGCTGGTGGAAGAGGCAGGCTGCATGGGCAGATACCTGTGACCATTGGGTAGAGAAGACCATCAGTTGGAGACGTTATATTGACGATCTCTTCCTGATCTGGCGCGGTACTAGGGAATCAGCAACCCAATACATTCAGTATCTAAACATCAATGACTTCAACCTTCAATTTACTAGCGAGATTAGCTCGACAGAGGTGACCTATCTGGACCTGAGAGTCTATGTGGCAGATGGTAAAATTCAGACAGCGCTATTTAGAAAGCCTACAGCTGGAAACTCGGTGCTGCACGCTAGGAGCAGTCACCCAGACAATCTAAAGAACAGCATCCCTTATGGGGAACTACTGCGAATTGAGCGCAACAGTACTAGGGAAGTTGACTACAGACAAGATGCTCTTAAAAGCATCAAGAGATTCAAAGCAAGAGGGTACAAGAAGGGAATCCTGAATGAGGCATGGAATAGAACAGAGGAGAAGTCTAGATCAGACCTACTGAAGGATGTCCCTAAAAAGACAGATACAGAAATGACACACAACTTTAGACTGATAACTAATTTTTCCAGTGCGGCCAATAAGGTTAGGAAAATACTACAAGCCAACTGGAGTAAATTAAAGTCAGATGTCATCATAGGTCGAGACTTACCTACATACCCTTCACTAACCTTTAGGAAAACACGTTCAATCAAAGACCATCTAGTAACTAGCTAGTTACCACCCGTCCAGAGAGGACTGCAAGGAATTACAGGTTTTTACCCTTGCGGAAAGTGCAAGGCGTGTGCTAACTGTAACAAAGTCACAACATATACGATTGAAGGTCTTAAAGACCCAATACGTATCTCCAAATTTATGAACTGCAATACAACGTATGTAGTTTATTGTCTGGTATGCCCTTGTGGCTTAAGGTACGTGGGCAGTACCATACACCCAGCTAAAATTTGTGTCTTAGAACATCAGAGGGCCATCCAGAATAATGACATGAGTTACCCGGTCGCAAGACACTTTCAGTTACACCATAACAGCAACAGAAAGCTAGTAAAATACTTCTGCATTGACCACGTGGCCCGTGATCCATGGGGAGGAGATAGAGAAAAGTGTCTGAGGAGACTAGAATCGCGCTATATTGTTGATATGGCAACCAAGGTACCGACAGGACTGAATATGGGGGAGGAATTGGGAGTCCACTTGTAAATATGTATAGCACTTTTAGGATGATTGGCTGACGAGGGTTTAGTGAGCAATAGAGTGGTAAAGAATGCAGTGCGAGTGCAGTCGAGAATATCTGACGGACATGTGAGGAATCTGCTCCAAACATTGAGCCAGCACATAGGCACAGGGCCCATCCAGGGCACAATTATGAGAACATTGCGTAACGCAGGAGCAAATAGCACATTCAGGGCACAATTCTGTGAGCACGGCGCGTCAGTGTAAGCCCATGAATAACACAGAGGTTGAAACGCTGCAAGGCTCCGCGTGCAATGTGCAGCGATACTTGGCATGTAACATTGTTTCATTGTTCCGTTATTGAATGTTGACATTTATGTGTGATGAATCTCCGTGCACTGTGATCTCCATGGTTACTAGACGCATTGTGAGCCGGATGGCCTGGCGTTGTAATGACTAATCTTGCCTGACCCTCAATTAGCCATTTGTAATGACGTATATATGACGAGGTTTATGTGCGGCGGCTGCCAACACTGAGGAAGGCGTACCGCTGAAACGCTTTTTTTGGTTGATCTGTGCCATTAAAATCCAGACAAGGATTTACCCCCTGAGACTGCTGGTAATTATTTGTGGGAGCGTGGAGATTAGGCGCGAGTCTGTCCTCGCGTACCGAGCACCCGCTACTGAGTGTTTGAGCATTTGGCAAAATACAACCGGACCAAAGGCAAATATGCAGGCATCAAAGGATTTGAGGATTAGTTGGGTTCGAGACCAGAAGTGGACTGTTGCTCCCTGTGATATACCGTTTTTTAAAGACACGTCATTAGCTCTTTCCTAAATTTCAGCAGGGTAAGGGTGGTCCTGATGGATGCAATGAGTTTGTTCCAAATCCTAGATGCATAAATGGAGAAGGCCTGTTACCTTATTGTTTCTTTGCATTTCTTTTTCCCCAATCTGATGGTGTTCTGGCTGCAGGCATGGCGAGAGCCATCGGGGGGGGGGGGGGGATATTATCAACCAGATAGGTGAGAATGCTGGTGGTGATGGCTTTGTAGATGATGCAAGCTGGTTTTGATGATGTGCAGGCTGGCAAGGATTCCATTGGAGTAGTTTAGTCAGCATGGGAGTGATGTCATATTTCTACAGGCCCTTGATGAGCTGTGCTTTGGCATATAGGAGGCACTTAAAAGGGGCACTGTGGGAGGCTGTGGAGCAGGGTGCTGCTGATCCAGCGGTAAACCAACAACAGATACTCCACTACCATATACTCACCTGGGCCCATAACCGCTGGAGTGGTTTATAGTTTATATTTCTCAAGATTAGTTATTTTAATTCTCTTAACTAACCTTTCACTGATCAAAAAGTTCTTTCCTCTGGTCGATGGACCATTAGTTGGAACTAGTTGATGGTGATAATTAACTTAACCCTTATCTATTTTTGGTTTGACGAAAATAATCACAGACTCAGGAAAGTTTTAAATTTTTATCTAAATTAAATGCATGTGAATCATTTCAAAAATACAGTGTAGACACCCTCATTTTAGGAGAGAAGTTCAATTGATTAAACATCAATACAATATACTTCGGACTCATACAATAATTAATGCTCAGAAAGGGAGAGGACAGAGAGAAAAGTACATTTGCAAATAACATGAAATTATAGTTACCAAGAATGGTGTGAAAGACCAACCCCCTGGCCAAAGGGCTGATAAGGGTCCCCAGGATAGGTCAGGAGACAAAGACTTCAGGACAGGGTTCAGGACAGGATAGGTGACCTCTCTAGAATACCGGCGAATTGCGTCGCACCCCTCTCTGATACTCTCTTCCTCCTCTAGATTCTTCCGCGATCTTCTGATCTAACCCAATTAAGTTAGGATAGAAAGTTCTTCTTCAGCATCTGCATTCGAGTCTTCATCAGCACCCCCGACTCCCAGACAGCATCTCCGTCTCAATCTCGTCTCCAAGTCTAACTAACTAACTAAGGCTACCTTAATTATACCTTCGTTTCCTCATGTTCCACCCACTAAAATTACAATATCGTAAAAATACGAAATCTAATTGGTCAGGCAAGGGGGGATGATCATCACACCATGCTTACATGTCACTATACTCTGTTAGACTATTGTTCGCAAACCCATCCCCTTAGTTTTTATTCAAAATTTTATTCCCATCCACTTCATGTAGCAAACTTGCAACAGTAATGACACTATGAAGAATAGAACATCACATCGCTGAACTTTTCACCATCCGTTCCCAGGACATGTCGCTACGATTTGGCCTCCATTCAAATGCTTCGTCATTGACCTTCATAGCTTCACTCAGCAGGCATGCGCAAGTGTTGCGTCATTTCATCTAGTCTGGTCATACGAAAAAGGCCCAAATGCGCACTAATAATAAAGTCAAAAGAGAAATGTTATTTTCACAAAATAAATGGTCTCACTGTATACCTCCCACCTCTATTCTATTCCCGTTCTCTTATTAATATTTTCCCCGCATTAGCATTAGTAAAATAGCCTGTTTTAGTTTTAGCTGAGCAGATGCCATGCACGCGAGTCTTTAAGACTCCATTTTAGTGTCTTCTGCTCATGCGCTAGAATTTCCCTCCAAGCATTAGCTCTTCATATTGCATAGATGCAATTGACGCATGCGCACAACAGTATCCCCGTTTAAAGCGGTATTAGTCCGTTTTCATTGTTATCCGCGTTAGTACACACATAAGCAAGCTTCGCTAACCCGCGTGTTTTATGTGGTGCGTATTAATTATTCACAAGACATGGTTAGTAATTCTGTTAATGAGTCAAACGAGAGGATTGTCTCCGAGCAAGTCTCTTTCTTACGAGACCTTGCTCCATCGATCCCCACTCTGATGGCATTTTAAGCCATCACAAAATTACCCATCCTTTCCCAGATGCCAACTTTAGCACACCTCAGTTTTCTCCTTTTTCTCTCCCTATTTCATCATCTACTTCCTTTCCCTCTAAATCTTTCATCTTTTTGTATAGTTTTCCTTTCATTTCTTCCAGTTGAATTTCATCATATTCTCTCTTTCGTTTATTTCCTCTTCCTTCACTTTCCAAATGTATTCTTCTCTTTTACTTTCTTCTGCAACATTTACATGTGATCATTACTATCATAACTAATGTTATTATCACAACTACTGGTAAGATTATTTGACCTAGAAAACTTTTCCCAATTTCAGTAAACCAATTCCCTATTGAAGTTATACTCTTTGTTAGTTTTCCCCATACACTGTCAACCTCCAGTTGGGTCAAGTCATTATGCATTCTTGTAATATTTCTAACATACCCTTTAATTTCTTTACTTTTGTCCGGAATATAAGTACAACAATGTTGAATTTTCAACATACCACAGACTCTGCCCTCTTTTGCTAATAGAATATCAAGAGCAAGACGATTTTGTAAAACCATAGACCTTATCGCAACCATTTCTGTGTTAATCATTAAGAATCCTCCTGCAGTATCTGTAGAAAGACGATCAACTATGGTTGATAATTTACACATTTTGCGCGAATTTAGAATGACTTCAACTGAGGGTATTAATGCACTAAAAATATCACCTACTATTTCAGAAAAACTAGCTCTTCTTCTCCGTGTTAGTCTATTAGAATTTTCATTGATTCTGTCCACCTGGTAAATTTTTGGAAAAACTATTCCAAAATAACAGCTCCCGTACCATCTTGCAGGTAATCTATAATAGGCATTATTCCCGCATACATAATAAACTCCTGGAAATACAGGATCAGTTCCCCTTTTAGTCCCCACCCTCCTAGAATTAGGAAGTTGTGTTCACACTCACTGGAACCAATGAAATTGTTATTATAATCTGTCTTTAACCTATGGAGGCAGAATTTTCCCCTTTTCACAAAGTCTAGGGACATCGCAGCATGAGCTTCGCCCTTTGCATAAATTCCCTCTTTCTCAGCCCATGGAGGTACATGGGATTTCTGTTCAGCAGCTTTCTTTGTTAAATCCTGTCTCCTTTCTTCTACTAAATTCAAAAACTCTTTTTCTTGTTCATGTAATATACATGTTAGGTTATCCTTGTGAGCTTGAACTATATCTATTGAACTCATTGTTAAAAAGAATTCACCCATGAACTGTCCATTTTTACTACTAACTACTGGATTCATATTCTTTCTAATAGGTAATTCTGAAAATACTACATCTAAATTTGAATAAAAATACTGAAGTTTCCCTGTTACGTAAAATAAACTTGATAGAACACTACATGATACACCATATGTTAGAGGTATATGGTGATATGTCACCCCTTCTGACACTGATGAGGGTAACTTCATACAAACATAACAATTACTAATTTCCATCGTGTTAACATACTGAAATAACAATTTAGTAAACACATTTAAAGACAAATCATTGTCTGATTCATTATGATAGTTTATCTCATCTTCTACCCCTATTTCTATTTTAGTTCCTTTTACTCTACCTTCTCATTAGTAATTGTACTATTCTTGTTACTTGTTTCTATCAACAAAGGTATTCCTACTGTTAGGAATAACCATACCAATACTACTAATATAATACTACATAAACAGAATCTTAAACATTTTCTTTTTAAACTTCGTTTCGGTCTTTCAGTATTTTCAATTTCTGCCATCTTTAATCAGAGAGAATTTCTTTTCTCTTTCTTCTGTCTAAACTTTCTAAAAATCCAGTCTTTTATTTTAAGGAGGTCTTAATTTGCTTTCATCAATCTGTGCAACATGAACTCTTTCTGATTCTTCACATAAATCTAAGTGTTCAGAATTCTCAATCTTGGGCTTCTTCTTGTAAGTTTTACTAATGTTTGTTTAGATTGTGTCTGACTCGTGATCTCATTTACTTGCTCTGGTTTCTTTTCTGGTCTTAAATGATATTTTAGTCTCTTCACTCCTACAGGCCAATTGTCTCCTTTTCTAACTCTTTTGACCTGAACTGCACTTTCACCTTCTCCGTCTTCTTCTAAAGTTCTTTTAATTTCACTTAATTTAGGCACAATCTGTTCTTGTTCCTCTTCTCTTTCTAATTGTCTTTGTTCTGTATTTTCTGTATTTTGTTCTTCCTCTACTTGCACCTGTTCAGGTCTTATTACAGTTTGTTCTTCTTCAGCCTGAACTTGTTCTTCTAACTCTATCTGATCCTGTTCAGGTCTTATTTCAATTTGTTCTTCTTCTGCCTGAACTTGTTCTTCTAGATCTACTTCTCCCTGCTCAGGTTTCTGAATGGCTTTGTTTATTTTTACCTGAGTGTGTTCTTCTTTCCCTGTCTTTTCCTTTCTACCTTCCTGTCTTCTTAGTTCAGTTCTTCTTGTTTCAACAACAGCATCAGGTATTTCAATCACTAGTATCCACTCTTCCTGACTTGTACTTGGCTGTTCGTCATATAGTTGTCTTTCAGAATCTATCACTCTAGATTCTTCAGCGTCACAGCTTTCAACTTCTGACGTCTCAGCTTGTTCAGTCAGTGGCTGCTCTTGTTGTTCAGATGGGCTCGGAACTTTTCTGGTATGACTAGCATGAATCCAATTGGGTAAACCTACACACTTCACTTCTGTGGTAGTGACTAGTATGACTTGACGTGGTTTATCCCACCTGGGTGCTAGACACGACTTCCTTGCGTGTTTCTTCACTAACACCCAATCTCCAGGATTCAAATCATGTGCTTGGTCTGGCTGACTTTCAACTGCGTCTTCTCCAACCTGATGAGAGACAGAACGCACCATTTCAGCCAATCCTTTGCAATAGTCCAATACCAGATCATCAGTTATATTCATCAATCTATTTCAAGGAATATATGCTTGTCTCATTGCCCTTCCCATGAGTACCTCATGTGGACTCAATTCCGTTTTTCTGTCAGGAATACTTCTGAGACCCATCAGTACAAGAGGCAATGCATCTGGCCGTTTCAGCATTGTGGATGCACACACTTTCCCTAATCTTGATTTGATTGTGCCATTTAGCTGTTCAACTATTCCAGAAGCCTCTGGACAATAAGCACAGTGCAGTTTTTGTTCAATGTTAAATGCAGCACAGATTAATCGAATTATCTCATTATTAAAATGAGGTCCTCTATCTGATTCCAAAGTGACTGGAAAACCGAAACGAGGAACTAACTCTCTCAATAGTAGTTTAGCAACTGTGAGACTGTCGTTTCTTCTAGTGGGATTTGCCTCTACCCATCTTGAAACAGGCACACTATGACAAGTACACATTTCAGTCCGTTGCAAAGAGGCAACTCAATGAAATCTAACTGCAATCTGGTGAAGGGTCCTTCTACCTTCCCAATCTTTCCCCAACTAACCACTGTCTTTCTGCCTGGATTCTGCTGCTGACAGATTAAGCATCTTTAGCAAAGGCTCTCTGCGACTACCCTAAACTTTGGATTGTACCAACTTTGTCTGAATAATCTGATCATTGAATCCCTGCCAATGTGTGTTGTCCCATGGTATACTCTTGCCATTTGAGAGAGTAGACAGTCTGGCATAACTGGTCTCCCTTCTAAGTACACCCACACTTCATCTTCTGTTCTCCTTGTACAACTTGATTTTATCCAAATTTCCTTTTCTTTTTCCTCAACTTCTTCCTGTAACTGTCTGACCTCATCCCATGTTTCTGGAACTGAGAAAAACATAAGTTGGCAGCTGGTTTCACCCGTTTCAATCTTTCTTTTAATTGTTATTGTATTTCTTGCACAGTATCGAGCAATTTGGTCGGCATATCTATTACCAGCCGCCACATAGTCATTTCCTGACTGATGTGCAGCACATTTAACAACTGCTACTTCTTTTGGCAATTGTAATGCTTCCAACAAATCCTTTACATTTTTACTGTTTCTGATAGGAGATCCTGAAGAAGTCAGAAATCCCCTCTGCATCCAGAGTTGGCCAAAATCATGCACAACTCCGAAACCATATTGACTGTCCGTAAATATTGTTATTCTCCAATTTTTCCCACTTTTGCATGCCTTTGTTAAGGCCACCAATTCGGCTGGTAAACAGGATGCTTCAACCACCCCTGTTACTTTACATACAGCATATGCAGCACTTAATCCTCCTTCTTCAGTTCTTAAGCAAGACCCATCCACGAATAATTCATGATCAGCTTCCTTCAATGGTGTTTCCTTTATATCTGGGCGGGGCTTAGTGCACAATTCAGTTACTTCTAGACAATCATGATCAATCTCATCTTTCACTTCTTCACAACATGGATCTGGCAATAATGTGGCAGGGTTCGTTATCGTACATCTTATCACTGTCACATTTTCTGCTCCCAGAATCACCCTTTCATACTTAGTCAGCCGACTGGGAGTGAGATGCTGTGTTCTTGTTCTTGTCAACAGAATCGCAACTGAGTGTGGAACATAAACCTTTACGGGATGTCCCATCACTATGGACTCACTTTGCTCCAGACTCATACAAGTAGCAGCTACTGCTTTTAAGCAGCCAGGTAAGGCTGAAGCCACTGGATCCAAGGTGGCAGAAAAATACGCCACTGGACGTCGACTCAGTCCATGCCTCTGGGTTAAAACTGAAAGTGCACAATTTTCTCTCTCACAACAAAACAATGCAAAGTCTTTTGAATAATCAGGCATGCCCAAGGCTGGGGCCTCACATAAACAATTTCATAGTTTCACAAAGGCTTCCAAACATTCATCATTCCAATAATGGGATCTTTCGCTCTTTTCCGAGTTAATTGTATCAATGGCTTTGCTAACATGGAGAAGCCATTGATCCACTGCCTACAGTACCCAACCACTCCCAAAAACATTCTCATCTCTTTTTGTGTCTGAGGTAGTTGCATTTCTTTGATTATTTTTATTCTTTCCGGTGTCACTTTTCTAACTCCTCTTTCTATTTTATGCTCTAAATATCTAACTTCTTGTTGACAGAACTGTCATTTTTCTGGAGACACTTTGTGTCCTCCTTCGGCCAAATGGTTCAGTAATGCAATTGTGTCAGTGGCACAATCCTCTCGTGTTTTTGATGCCACCAATAGGTCAACGATATACTGAACCAGAACTGATTTCCCGGGCATAATCAATGACTCCAGACACTTCTTCAATATTTGATTAAAAATTGAGGAACTCTCTGTGTACCCTTGAGGAACTCGGCACCATGCCAAAATACGATCCTCAAAACGGAAGGCAAAAAGATACTGGCTGTCTGGGTGTAAAGGAATAGAAAAGAATGCTTGGCACAAATCAATTACCGTAAACCAACCTGCGTTCCAGGGTATCTGATAAAGGATCACCGCTGGGTTTGGCACTATTGGGCAACAAGGCACTACAGTTTTGTTAATTTTTCTCAAATCCTGCACTATCCTGTATTTTCCGCTAGGCTTTTTAAGTCCCATGATTGGTGAGTTACAAGGACTACTCATTATTTCTTTTAAAATGCCCTGTTTAATCATTCGGTCAATTTCTGGGGCGATTCCTGCTTTCATTTCTGGACTCATTTTGTACTGTTGTGTGTTTGGTAAAACTGCACCTTCTTTCACCGTCACTTTAACTGGATCTACATTTGACATTAACCCAATATCCTTTCCTGTAAAATCCCACACTTCTGGATTTACAGTGGTTCTCTACTTTTCAGGTAATTCACTCTCAGTTATCAATGAAAACATCTCGTCTACCTCTGTACCTTGCTTAGCTAACATCATTTTGTATATGACATCTTCGTCATCTGGTGTACAATAGATCGTGCAATTCATCTTGCACAGTAGATCTCTACCTAACAAATTTACGGAGCTGGAATCACAAACTACAAACCGATGCATTTCTTTAAAATTTCCGATATGCACTTCCATTGGTTTTGTAATTGGGGTTCTAATCTGTTGATTTGACACTCCTACAACTTGGATGGACTCTCCCGAGAGGGGTAGGTTTGGGATGTCTGCTGTTCTCACAGTAGACCGGGTAGCACCAGTATCCAATAGAAAAGTGATGTCTTTACCTTCCACTTTCCCATCAACAAATGGACCTGGCTGATCTACCGGCAAGGATGCGCCAAGCACACACTCCTCTTCCTCCCCCCTCAGGCACCGTCATTGCACGCAGTCCGAATTTTCTCCATCATTCTCCAAAAATATTGTGTAACCACTCTGTTATTCTTACCACTTTCTCCGTGAAATCCGGTGTTCACACTGTATTTTTGTGCACTCACAAAGTTTGGCATAGGAGCTGGTGGCACCTGATACTATGGAGTAACTACCTGCTGCGGCTGACTCATAAGTACTTCATTCTGCATCTGTGGAATTAAATTTTGATTTTGCCCATTATTATTCTGAATACTCTTACACTCGTTCTTCCAATGTCCAAGCTTTCCGCACGCATGACAAGGAAACATCTTCGCTTCCTCTCTATTCATTCGTCCTCTTAATTTATCACCATTCGCCGCTTGATCATTCTGACTCTGCTCTTTTGTCTGATTTTCAGTCTGGGAATTTTCTTTATTCTCCTGCTGTTCTGCCAATTTCACTTGTGCCCACATCATTTTCTCTTTTTAGCTTTCTACGCCTCAATATCATCGCCACAATACTTTGCATATTTTAGAATTTTGTCAATCGACTTACTCTGCCAGCACAACATGTGCTGTTGAATCATCTGACTAATCTCCGGTTTCAGACCATACACAAACCGATACACAAAATGTCCCATATCCTTATCACCAATGTTCTCAAAACCACTATACTGTTTAAACACCTGTAACAACCGCTCATATTATGCATGAACGGACTCATTTGGCTCTTGAGTTGTTCTATCTATCTTTACCCAATCTGTCTCTTTAGGAGGGATTTTCCCTTTCAGGTAAGTAATTACTTGGTGATATTTCTTCATCACCTCTTCTGAGGGTGCTCCTGTCTTCGCATCCCTAGCATACTCTTCACTTGGCCAATCAACTGTGATCTTACACTCTGTCCACAAATCAGCAGGTACTACAATATCAAATAATCCATCCTTCAACAAAACCTTTGAAACCTTCACAAATCTTTCTACCTGTTTATACCATTCCACTGGCTTTTCTCTCAACCTGGGAAAATCATTCGTAAATGACAAAATATCCTGTCTACTCCAGGGGACATGAACATATCCACCACCAGGAACTTCTCTCATTGGACACAATTTCTCAACCTTATTTGATTCTCTCACTGGAAATGCAGATGATGCTTCTCTTGCTTGTACTTCCTCTTTCTTTCTTATCCACCTAATTCTCCATTTGTCACAGTCTCCCCATTTTCGTAAAATATTCATCAACTCTTTTATCTGTAGTCTCTTACCAGAAGCATTTACACTCTCTAAATCTTTGTCAGTGAAATCCACTCGATATGGTTTCTGCAACAGTTTCGATTTCCCTATATCTATTCCAATCTCTGAGGCAACTTCCGTTAATTTCTCATGAAATACTCTTGCTCTTCTAGTAATACTCTTACATAAAAATAATAACTCCTCATCATTGTAAACATTCAGTCTTTCTATGCTCACATTGCCAGTTATCATTTCTTCCAATTCTACTTTCAATTTACTGATATCTAGAATCTTTGGTTGTGGGTTTCGATTGTCTATTTCCTGTGCCCATCTCTCTATATCTTCAGGGGTAACTACTGTTGAACTTCCAGTTCCTATGGGAACCAGAGATCTCTTTTCTCTCAAATTTATAGGTATAATTCTCTTCGGAGTTTCAGTTAAAGGTTCTACATTCGGGAGATCCATTAATGAAATAACTGATTCACTCTCACTAGTCTGATCATCCGTAATTATTACTTCTTTTCTGGGACTTGTTAACGGAATTGTCACAGTTTGAGGTTTCTGGCAAGTCTTTTTATCTCCATATAATGGGATTACAGGACCAATAGTCACTGGTACTGTCAAAGCTTCAGCATTTAATTTAATTGGTTTACTTTTTGAACTAATTCTTCTCTAGTTTTGTTTAAAGCTTCTCTCTCATTATCCTGCAACACTCTATTAAGTGATACAATCAATCAAAACGAGCTTTATTCGATTTTAAACATTAAAATCATAAAAGCAGGCAATAAAAACACATCATCACACATCATAAAAATTTCATTTAAGACACATTTGCTAAATAAAATTTCGTTAAAAAACAATTCATTTAACAGTAACTATTTTTTAACGTCCAGGGATTAAAATGTATTATACTATACATCATCACATAACTATGTTTCTATCATAAATTTTACATCTGGCATTCAAATATTTAGAGATTTTCTAGCTCTATGTACACTTTTCAGAAAACCGACCATAGATCCTATACAATAATAATTTCCCAACATCTGTAGATACAAAAAGCAGGGCGACATTGTCTCCATCCCCCTGTTTTAATAACGGTAATACCCATCTTCGCCTTTCATCCTTGTAGAATTTGCAAAATAAGATAGCGTGAATAGTCGTTTGTGGTGAAATATTATCACAAGGACATCGACAGAGTTCCCTTGACCAATTATTAATATCTGGATGGCTAATCAAACGGTGGAAAGTCCCAAATCTAAAACGCGTTAATATATACCTGTCGTATCCCCCCAATGTACAGGTCAAATATGGTTGAATATTATATATTGTAATAATTAGTTGATGTTCAACCACCGTAGGTTTATTCATTTCCAAAGTTAACCTATTTTCTTCCAGATGGGTCATACAAATTTTCTTAAAATCCTTCCGATTAATACAATTCATGTTTTCGGGTAGGGAAAAATACTCTGGACGCCCGATGTCCTGCATAAAATTACTTACATACTTCAACCAGGGAATCTTGCTGGCGTTATCTAGTTTCATTACATCAGTTATTATTTCCCTATTTAAACCAGTGCTAGCAGAGGTCCAGATTCTATGCCAGAGCAGCACCGGTTGCGCCTTAATAAGGTCAGAGATATATGTTACTCCTAATTCGCTATGGCAATTAAAAACTGGAGCGCTGGCCGGGACTGCCAAAATAAATCTTAAAAAGGCGTTTTCCACATATTGGATCGATGTGCAATCATAAAAGCCCCAAATACCTGCCCCAAAAGTTGCTATGCTCACGCATTTAGCTTGATAGATTTTTAAAAGAATTTCTGGTGGCCTTTTCCCCAATTTTTTTGTAAATTTAATTAAGGCCGCGGTAGACTTCATAAACAGAAGGCTCCTAGTCTTAATCGCTAGTGCCCAAGACCCTGTGCGATCAAAAAGAACACCCAGGTAACAGAAGGAGTTAATAGATTCCACCCTGCTTCCCCCAGCTTGAAAACTGCGGTCCTTATGTTTCCTCGCCCACAAGTCATAATAAAACTTTTCTTTACATTCATTTTTAATCCAAGGTTGTCCATAAAACTTGTATAAAAGGTAAGAGCCTTCTGAAGACCAATCTGGGTACGTGCCATAAGTACGGCATCGTCGGCATAGAGGAGGGAGACTATCGGGCGTTTATTTACATATGGCGGATCCCCAGCATTTGCCACCAACTCCTGTTCCAAAGCATTTGTATACAGAGTGAACAGCAGTGGTGCCAAAACGCAGCCTTGCCACACTCCCTTCTCAACTTTAAACGGCACAGTACACTCTCCCTTAAGTCCGTACCGGACTTTTGCTGTAGCGCCAGAGTATAGCTCTCTTAAAAACTGTATTAAAATAGGATCAACCTTTAAATCTCTAAGAACGCCCCACAGCTTATTATGAATTACACAATCAAATGCAGCTGTGAGGTCAACAAATGCCAAATAAAATTTCCCCTTTTTTGCCTGCGTGTACTTTCCAATTAAAATATTAAGATTAAGAACCTGCTCGTTAATACCTAGACCTGATCTAAAACCGTACTGTACATCACTCAAAATACTATTTTCTTCCGCCCATAATTGCAACCGGTCTAAAACAATCCTGCCCGCTACCTTCATGAGTGAATCTAACAAAGATATCGGACGGTAGCATGCAGGATTTTCCCGATCCCCCTTTTTAAAAATGGGGACGATGATTGATTCAGACCAAGTACCTATGAATCCCCTTGCGCAACATGCTTGTAAAACCCGTGTTAAAATTGGTCCCCACATTTCAAAATTAGACTTAAAAAGATCAATTGGTACCCCATCAGGACCGGGGCCTTACCACTCTTACTTGCCTTTATAGCCGAGGTAACGTCCTGTAAAGTTATATGGAAATTAATGGGTGTAAAATTCTGGTGTTCCCCCTCCGTATTTTGCCCACAAACTACTTCCCTCTCACTGATCTTCTGTAGGGAATAGACACTTGAGAAGAAATCCACCCAAATTTTTTCCTCTATTGCTACCTCGATTGATGGTGCATCCAGTCTATTGTTAAGAAATGGGGCGTTCACAGCTGACCAAAATTGCGAACTATCCCTGCTCAAGGCTGCATCACTTAAATTCTTCCAAGCCTTTTCTTTTAGTTCATTCATCCTGTTTTTTCTGGCTATGGTATACAACTTTCTACAGATCCTAATTTCCTCATTATCTCTTACTGATCTATGTAGAGCATTCTTTAAATTCGTATAACTTTTTGTACAATTGTTATCGAACCATCCCTTACTGGTGTTACAAGTACCTTTACTTTGCACTCGTAACGTACTTCTCACAGTCTCAGTTATACAGGAGAAGGCTTTTAAAATATTTTCGTAGCGTCGGGCTTTCACTTAAACAGATAGAAATTGGCACATATGCATTTGTAATTATTTCTTTACTTAGCTCCGCAGGGTCCTGGCTTGACCATCGGATTGTATAACCATTTTGTCTTTCCATTTCGATATTTTGTACCCATGCTATTTTATTACAGTTTCTCCTTGCTTTATTTGTGGGAGTTGCAATATCTACACTTATTGCCAAGTGATCACTCATTACGTTTTGATGAATGTTATACCCTATAACATAACTTGCATAACAATTTGGCATAATGATAAAATCTATTGTCGATTCGGCTCCTCTGCCAATAAATGTGTGACCAAACTCCACCTTCGGGGTACATAGACAATTTGTGAAACCAAAATCATGTTTGAACAAAATCTCATTATACAAATCTCCTTTATCAGAATGAGAGAAATGAATGGGTGGGTCATCTTCCTCCAATGTTAATCCACATCTTCCTATTTCAGCCAAAGGACACAAGCCAACATTAAAATCCCCACCCCAAATAGGAATGATTTCAGACTCTGTATCAGATTTTAAGCTAGTAACATCCTCACTGAGCTTCTTCAAAATGGCGCCCAGTTGCCCTTTTTCTACATTATTATAAAAGTTAATCACAGCTAGAATACAATTCACATCCAAGTGTATTAAAACAATTTGATAATAAATTTCAGAGCTAATCATATTAATGTTTTGAGCCCCCAGCAAATTTGAAACATATACACAAACTCCACCCTTAGATCTTCCACTAGATGATTGAATTGCTGGCGTATGAAAAGTCCTAAAACCATTAATAGTTATTTCCTCGATGGCCCAGGTCTCTTGTAAACATATTATGTCAAAATTATTGATAAAATCCAGCCAAACTGTGTCATTCGCTTTGTTCTTTAGTCCCGCGATGTTCCAAAAAAGAACTCTACAGGCTTTTACGTCCTGGGCCACTGTTTCAAGCACGGTTACAGGCTGATTGCTAGGTTCACCCTCGGATTGTGAGTTAGGATCAAAATCTCCCATACCACCCATCAATATGGAGGGTCTGCTCATGTAATCTATTTCGATTGACTCCTCACTTATAAAATTACTTTCCTCCTCGTCGAGTAACTTAGCCTCTATTGGACTAAACCAAACTAATGCATCTGGGGTTTCTATACTATGTTTAATTTCGTTCCCCGAAGAATTCAGCCCATTTATTAGTCAATCATTTTCATCTAAAGTTGTTAGTGGCCCAAATCTATTTGATGTTGCTAAGTTAAAAGTGGGCCATCTGTGAGCTGTTTACATGGGCCATAATTTTCTGGCTTTGCGGAACACGAAGGTTGATAAAAAAGCCCAAAGGGAGAACTTGTATATTTGAATGGATATGGCTAGGCTCTTGTGATCTCATTAGGATTTCTCTTACCAAAATAGGTGATCCCAATGAGAGGGCGATACAATCACCTTCACAGAGTTTATTATTATTTCCCACCCAATCAATTCTCCTCACCATCTTAAATTCCCTAAAGAGGGCACTAGTCAAGCCCGTTCTGTTTCCCAACCAATGTAAGGTTTTATTTCTTAAGGCAGGCCAAGTTTCAGTATCGGCCAATGGCAAGGGCGGGACGTTTGCTAAAATGATTGTGTAGGGTGTAGCTGCCGGCGGCAAATTTAATGTTTGCAAACTATGCATTACCGCTGGTGCATAACTGTCTAATGTAGTCATTCTTGTATTTTCCCCTCCCAGCCGACTTTCAACTAATTTGTGTTGTGTCCTTCCCATCTCATTTAATGTATGCACCACTCCTTTTTGAGAAGAATTATTTTTCGTAGTTGCAGATATATTGGGGTTCCATACTTGTCTCTCACCCTGATCTCTCACCCTATGCGATGTCTTTAATGTCAGAGGGGCTACATTTTGGGCTACCTTCTCAGAGTATGTGCTCAAACCCAATAATTTTTGAGGTTCTTCAGTGGCCTTAATCTGTGCTGTTAAAATTTTCTCAATTCCTAATTCTATTTTATCCAATCTGCCCGTAAGAATATTAATGGCTTGTGTAACGGACTCAGTTAGTTCTTTAACTGCCACGGACAGACTTGCCGATTCACATGAGGTTGCATCACATTTATTATTTACCTGTAAAGTGTTAGTAATACCTCTTTCTTTATACAATTTATTTTTAGGGCCCTGAGATTTTCCCTGTGGCTTACTTAGATGAGTCCTAATTGGTTTTGGAATAAGTTGTGCTATGTGTAAACCTTTAACTGCAACATCCAATTTTCTTGAATTAGGTGATTTACACGATTTTTTAGGCGGAGGGAAATGTTCGTTTTCTGCTTCTTCTAAAGAAATATCCTCAGTAATTACCTGAATACACCCATTGTTTTGATGCTCAAGAGGAGTATCACCCAGGATAGCGTACTCAGTAGCCTCTACACCATTTGGAATAGTATTTTTATCTTTAAACTGAATGGGTAGCAATAGTGGATCCACTGTATCGATATTTAATGTTTCTTCTACGGAGATTATCTGTCTTTCGATATCTCCAACTGCACCAGTTAAATAGTTAAGCAAGGTCATATTAGCTTTCTTATTTTTACCTGGTGTTTTCGGTGTATGGCTCACTATCTGCTTTCTTTTTCCCATGGTACTAATAGTCTAATAGTCTAAATGACTACTACGACTGCGACTGGGGCTCAGTATCCTCAGTGGGCACAACCCGTTCGCTAACACTCGCTAACACTCCCACACTAAATATAAAGTGCAAAGTGCTTATTCTAAAATGATATCGAGCCCCAGAAGAGAGAGAGTACAAATGCAAATGTAATTTTTATACCTTGAATTTCAATAGGCCTCAGATTAAGAATAAAAATAAGTTAACACTTTTAAATGGTGGTACAATATTAAAGATACAATATTAAAAGTACAGTTAAAGTGCAATGTGCAAAGTGCTAGGTATAGGTTTAAAAAGTTTGAAATACAAGAACAAAAACTGTTCAAAAGTCAAAAAATAAATGTCAAAGGAAAAATGGCTATGGACCTTGCCTCTTTAGATGCAATACAGCTGGAAACGGCTAGTAGAGCACTCACACTTAAGAAAAGCCGTGATACCTCTCAGTCAACTCCTGTTGAGGGACAATGTCCAAAATGTTAGGAGGGTAGCCCTGCCCTGCCTCTTCCTGTCAATGACGGGCAAGGACGGGCCCGCCCTTGGCCCGGGCTTCGCCCGGGCACAGCCCGCACGATTCCCGCGCTGCGGGAGGTGCAGGGCCCTCTTATTGCGCCTCCGGGCGCAAGTGCGGCGTCAGGGGGGCGTCGAGACTGCTGTGGCTGCTGGGGGATGTAGTTTTGGCAAGCCGTTCCCCTCACGGCACGTTGGTAAGTGTAGTGGCTGTTCCCCTCACGGCGCCAGAAGAAATGAAAGAGAAGCCGTTCCCTTCACGGCTTTTTGCTGATCCCGCGCTGCGGGAGGTGCAGGGCCCTCTTATTGCGCCTCCGGGCGCAAGTGCGGCGTCAGGGGGGCGTCGAGACTGCTGTGGCTGCTGGGGGATGTAGTTTTGGCAAGCCGTTCCCCGCACGGCACGTTGGTAAGTGTAGTGGCCGTTCCCCTTCCCCTTAAGTGATACATCATGTAAGATTTGTGGGGTTAAAGGCATTCTTATCACTGGTGCACTTGGGGTAACCTTACTAGGTGCTTCTTGATACGGTGGAGGGTTTTTAATCAAAATATCCTCCAACAGCTCATCATCTGATTCGCCATAACCTGTCGTATTCATGTGTTTCGTTTTTTCTTTACATTTTCCTCCTAACTGTTCTTCGGCCATTAATACTGGATATAAACCCTCAGTCACCACATCTCTCCCCCAACGCTTCATTTGTTCTCCACATGACTCATACGGATATCTAGGTAAAAATCCTCTAAATCTCCGACCACTTCTGTATTTTTCACAATCAAATGCCTCAATTTTCCATTCTTCCAAAGCTTCATACTGTGTCATTCTAGGATTCGGTTCTAGCATATTAATTCGATCTCTCAAATTCTGAAGTATTTTTAAATTAAAAGTACCATGCTCCGGAAAAGCCAAAACACCATCACCTTTAGTATATTCCACCCAATTCTCCAACCATACACACGTGTGATATCCTCTCTCCATCATCATAAAGGAAGCAGGTGTTTTGGGTGGTGGAATAGGAATTCCCTCTCTAGTCATTACAGGCTTGTCTTTCTTAAAGAAATTTTAAATTTTCTTCGTTAATGTCATTTTTTTTGGTCTTCCGAACATTTCTGAAGTTAGATATAGGAAACAGTCTTCCGTATATCTTCTAGCTCTATTACCTACATCGCGTCCTATGTCAGCACGACTCACGCCCGCAGACAAATCAGGACTCACTATACAATTCTTTTCTGACAAATCCTAGCGCGATTTCTATCTATCAACCAATTAAACTCAAGCTCACGCTCGTAATCTGACCAATGCCAGCGCGGCCTTTTGTGACGTCAGTATTACTCCTCACTACTGACCCCTCCTTTACAATCTGCTTCTGTTTCACGCCCGCTGTTTCAACCAATCCCAGCACGGCTCTCTGTGACGTCAGTATAACTCCGGCGACTGACCCTCCCTTCACAAGGTAATACGAAAACTTATTTCCTAATACTTTTCATTAAAATTCTTCGTTAATAACAATATAAAAACATTCGCTACTCTGTCTGTTCCACTAAACAAAAGGATAGGTTTCAATTTATTCTTGAGTTTCAGAAATTACTCTTCTTCTTACTGCGAGTAAAACCCCTGTTTACTCTTCATTCTAGCTCAGGAGAACCCGTTACTTCTCCAGTGTCACCCGTATTGGGAAATGAGACCAAAGTTTCACCAGCGAACCCCTTTCGCTACCATCTGCACTCTACTTTTATACGAAATAGTCCCTAGTTTAATACTGCCAGCCCTGCGTAGCTTCTCAGTATTATTCCAACAGACGAGTAACCTCACTGCAGTGTGGCTTCTGTCACCACCCGCTATTCATTTCCCAGGATTATAGACAACATAAAACAAGACGCTAACTCTTTTTGTTATTCTTAAATCAATAATCAATAGTTATCACCAAACTAATCAATAATAACCATAGCTCTGCTACCAGAAAAACTGATCCAGCGGTAAACCAACAACAGATACTCCACTACCATATACTCACCTGGGCCCATAAAAACACATACACATTGAGTAAACCACTGGAGTGGTTTATAGTTTATATTTCTCAAGATTAGTTATTTTAATTCTCTTAACTAACCTTTCACTGATCAAAAAGTTCTTTCCTCTGGTCGATGGACCATTAGTTGGAACTAGTTGATGGTGATAATTAACTTAACCCTTATCTATTTTTGGTTTGAGGAAAATAATCAGACTCAGGAAAGTTTTACATTTTTATCTAAATTAAATGCATGTGAATCATTTCAAATATACGGTGTAGACACCCTCATTTTAGGAGAGAAGTTCAATTGATTAAACATCAATACAATATACTTCGGACTCATACAATAATTAATGCTCAGAAAGGGAGAGGACAGAGAGAAAAGTACATTTGCAAATAACATGAAATTATAGTTACCAAGAATGGTGTGAAAGACCAACCCCCTGGCCAAAGGGCTGATAAGGGTCCCCAGGATAGGTCAGGAGACAAAGACTTCAGGACAGGGTTCAGGACAGGATAGGTGACCTCTCTAGAATACCGGCGAATTGCGTCGCACCCCTCTCTGACACTCTCTTCCTCCTCTAGATTCTTCCGCGATCTTCTGATCTAACCCAATTAAGTTAGGATAGAAAGTTCTTCTTCAGCATCTGCATTCGAGTCTTCATCAGCACCCCGACTCCCAGACAGCATCTCCGTCTCAATCTCGTCTCCAAGTCTAACTAACTAACTAAGGCTACCTTAATTATACCTTCGTTTCCTCATGTTCCACCCACTAAAATTACAATATCGTAAAAATACGAAATCTAATTGGTCAGGCAAGGGGGATGATCATCACACCATGCTTACATGTCACTATACTCTGTTAGACTATTGTTCGCAAACCCATCCCCTTAGTTTTTATTCAAAATTTTATTCCCATCCACTTCATGTAGCAAACTTTCAACAGTAATGACACTATGAAGAATAGAACATCACATCGCTGAACTTTTCACCATCCGTTCCCAGGACATGTCGCTACGATTTGGCCTCCATTCAAATGCTTCGTCATTGACCTTCATAGCTTCACTCAGCAGGCATGCGCAAGTGTTGCGTCATTTCATCTAGTCTGGTCATACGAAAAAGGCCCAAATGCGCACTAATAATAAAGTCAAAAGAGAAATGTTATTTTCACAAAATAAATGGTCTCACTGTATACCTCCCACCTCTATTCTATTCCCGTTCTTCTTATTAATATTTTCCCCGCATTAGCATTAGTAAAATAGCCTGTTTTAGTTTTAGCTGAGCAGATGCCATGCACGCGAGTCTTCAAGACTCCATTTTAGTGTCTTCTGCTCATGCGCTAGAATTTCCCTCCAAGCATTAGCTCGTCATATTGCGTAGATGCAATTGACGCATGCGCACAACAGTTTCCCCGTTTAAAGTGGTATTAGTCCGTTTTCATTGTTATCCGCGTTAGTACACACATAAGCAAGCTTTGCTAACCCGCGTGTTTTATGTGGTGCGTATTAATTATTCACAAGACATGGTTAGTAATTCTGTTAATGAGTCAAACGAGAGGATTGTCTCCGAGCAAGTCTCTTTCTTACGAGACCTTGCTCCATCACTGCCACTATCCAGATTCAAGTGTATGAGGGATTCAATAGCTATTCCGAAGCCATTTTCTGGGTGGAAACATGTTACTTTCATTACTAGAGCTGGTACTAGGCTAACTTTGTTTCCTTCCCAATCTATTCCTTGATGGTGAGGTCGGTTTCCAGAATAATCCCTGGTCACTTGGCATTGAGTAAAAGTTGTAGTTCAAATCCATCCAGATACATGTTGTTAATCCATGTATGTCCTAGTTCTAGTTTGTTATTCTTAGCGAATAGTAGGAATTCTGTTTTGGTGGGGTTAGATTAAGGTTTATGCTGAGCATCCAGTTCTAGAAGAGGTGCATGCATGTGTGAAGTGTTGTTTGGGAAGTGTTGTTTGTATGGAGAGAAGGAGATTTACATGTAAAGTTGCGTGTTGTTGTGGTATTGGTGAATGTTGTTTATCATTTAATAGCTTTCCAGGAAGCTCCATGTTTAGATTGAATGTGAAGGGGACAAGATGGTGCTTATAGATGTGTTCATGCAGTTCTTGACCACTGAAACGATATGGGTTTATTTTTACCCATGGTAAACTGCTATATCAGTACCTATGGGATGATAGACTTGATGTTCTATGAGATAACATGCAGTTCGACAGGAAGTGATGCTAAGCGTTCTTCAGGGTTCTGCTTGTAGGCAAGGACTTCCAGTTCCAGCATTGTACTGACACAAGACTACAAGTACTGATATAAAATGGAACAAGTAGCACATGTAGTAAAAAACTGATAATGGCATTACTGGGTACACAGAACATTCCGATTGCACTTGGTATGTATATGACAACATCTTAAAGTGTAAGGAATTGGTTGGGTATTTGGTTAGGTGATTTTGACTATCATTCTAACAGTTTTTATGAATAACAATTTAATAGTGTTTTTATGGGGAAACAGCGTTTATAACGCTGTCAACACCACGCGGGTAGGTAACAACGCGGACGTTACATCGTCCGCGTTGTTACCACGCATGGCATTACATCGCAAGTCGTTTCTACGACTTGCGCTAGATGGCGCGCAACACCAAGGAATGTGTTGGATTTTAAATCCAACACATTCCCTACTGTTGCGCTAACTGGAGTAGGAATAGTAATTTATACTATTCCTAAGTCCAGGGCGCCATCTAGTGCAAGTCGTAGAAACGACTTGCGATGTAAAGCCATGCGTGGTAACAACGCGGATGATGTAACATCCGCGTTGTAACCTACTGCGTGGTAATGTATGTCGTAGTAACGTCATACATTCGTTTTTATGATGTGTATCACTTTAGAGTTTTGATTTTAGTTTCCATTAAGGTGTGACATTTTGTTTTTGAAAATGTTTGGATGGAGGATCTGTTTCTTGATTAAGGTTTGATTCCAGAGATATGTTGTGGAGAGGTGAAGGACCTCGTCTCTGAAATGAATGGAGGATGACAATCCCTCCATCAGAAGTTTTTCCTTTGAAAGTGCAATGTTTTCAATATATTTAATGAGTTATATAAACAATTATAAGAAAGACAAGAGCTAAAACAAAATGCAGTGCGCCATTCTTGGAGAAGTCTTTGGATTTATTTGAAGGCCAATTAGACTCACATGACCTGCTGCAATCCAGAGTAATACAAGTATATAATTACTAAAAGTCAGGATAAATAAATTCCTAGGGATTTGTGTAAACATAATGCTTCATCAACTGTAGTATATCTTAACAGCTTGCTAATACATTCTCTTTAAAGAATGAGGATCTAAAACTCTCCATTTTGGCAGTGACTCTTAGCTCCATTACAAATCCAGTCCCTCAAGTGGGATTTGCGCCATGTGGCTTCCATCATGCACAAATCTTTTACATATATGCCTTCTTGGGACATTGATCTTCTTACCAAGTTAATGTTTTAGGTATCAATTTCCTCTGCTAGGAGAATTGTTGAGTTTGAGGTATAATTGACATAATTTCACCAAAACCAAGAAATATTTCTACTTGTGTTATAGTCATGCTTACTCTGCTGTAGGGAACTTTACATAATCTTGATTTTTCTAAAGAGCTAAAACCTTAGAAAGAGGAAGCTATTTGAGCACTGCTTTCACATGTTTTCATTATCACTAGTTGACTCAAACACTCTTACTTCATGCTTTCTATTATTCACAGCACCCACCAAAACTTCCATTCGGAGCATGTGCCATGCTCCAACCCCATATACTTTACAGGCTTGTCAAAACTGGGTTGGAACAGATGGTGTGAACAAGAGTAGCTTCCGGGCTTCAGAGACTGTGCAACTTTACCTAAAATTAATCAGAAACTACAATATGCTTACAATTCCCTCCCATATGTGCGGTTACGTCTGGCACACATTGTATAGAGAATGGTCATGAATTCCATTGAGCAGTCAGATGTAACTTACCACATTCTTGCAGGTAATGGTACAACCTGCCAATTTACAATCTCCCCTATCTATACTATTTTTGCCTGCCACTTTTGTGCATAACAAACAAGTTACAATACACAATATAATTACATAATAAACAATATAATAACCTTTATAATTTATAGGGGGTATCTAGCAATAATAACTAACATAAAGGAAGGTTATTTTCAGTTGTGTGTCATGAGGAAAGACTTTGTTATACCTGAACAGAAGGCCTTATTAGTTTCACTGAATGTTAAATATACTCTCCAGAAATGTACCTTTATGAAATAGCCATTCCTTTGGACCGTTGGACTCCTTCCAAAAGGCTCTTCTGAGTCAGTCACTATAGCATGATGACTCAGTGCTCTCCAAACCTTCCATCTATGTTCTGTCTCTCTCCAAGGCAACTAAAGTCTGTGTCAGGATTGCAGTTTTCAGCTTTCCCACAGGTCAGGTACCTTTCCTCCGTCCAAGCTCTCTTTGGCAGACCGATGCAGGCTTGCATCTGCTGTCCCCATCTTATGTCGGTCTTAGGCACGAAAAAAAGGTGGGTCGAACAAATAGCCGGATAATGCACAGCGCACTTTTAACCCTCAAACCCAAAGTGGTATGCTGAATGTACATAAACAGATTGCTAGGTAAGACTTTTCATTAGAACGGAAATTGAATTGTCATGTTTTATATGAATAAATGTCTTTTATGTTTGATCATTGTGAGTGTTTTTTAATCTATGTAATGATTTTGAATATTCATACAATAACATTCAATCAATCAATTGATATATATTGATGGTGAGAAAACACTGTGTCTGGAAACCCATAATTCCATCAACGCCATGTATGAAAAGCACAGGTGATTGTAAACTTATTTATTTATTTTTTGTGTGGAGTTTTATATAGTGCAAACTAGACCCGAAGGTATCAGAGCACTTTACATGAGCACCAGTTATGTTACAGACAAACACATAAATTTTTTTTGTTAGGCACAGGGAGATTAAGTGATTTGCCCAGAATCACAGACTATTGAGCGTCCCTCCCTAGACTCGAACCCGGTTTCCCAGCTCCGAGGCCGATCGCCCTAGCTGTTAGACCACATTCTCTCCTAAATTCACTAATGCATAAACAAGAGTTAATTACGACACCCAAGTGCGACCCATTAAAATTGCCTCTCCGTCACCAAGTGCGAGAAAGAAAAGAGGCAGAAATTACCCCAACACCTGTCTTAATACATTGCAGCACATTATTTAATGGACAGATTTTACATAGGACTTCCGGTGTAAGGTATCAGTGTATAGATATTGAAAATGCACAGGAAATATCCTGGCGTTACTGAATGCTTTTTGTGTAGGCAATCTCATCGGACCAGTAGGTTTCTGAAATCTGTGGCCTAGGTCTCATGTGCATCTAACTAATCAGTTTGAGTCAGGGCGAACTCTGAGCAGTGCTTTCTTTATACAGTTAAGACAATGGTTGATAGTACTGCCTTAGAGACACATAATTCTAATTTAAAGATATCTTTCATAACTGTAAGTACCCCACATAATGTTGCATCATAGCCCATTCTGGTGCATATAAGGGATTTTCAGCCACTGGGAAATATTGAAACAAGTGCAGCACACTTTATGAACAAGGAAGCCGAACTCCATTCCTGCACAACACAACCTACTGATTCATCCTACATCATTTTCCTCCCTCAAACTTCCAAACAAGCAACACACTCACAGAAACATTGCTCATGCTCATCGATGCATTGTTTTATTCTGTGGAACACAACAGAATTCACAACTCCTTCTTCTTGAGAAACCCAAATTTCTCTTTTTAAGCTAAACCTGGTTATCTTATAACTGTGCCCCAGTATTGCACAAGGATAGCCTGCAAAATCAAACTTAACAACTGCACAAACAAAAGTGTGGACAATAGTTCACAAATAAAATATTGACACAAGGGCCTTAACAATTTCAAATCTAATGGATATCAGTCACTGCTTATTTAATTAAAGCTAACACAAAACCAAGGGGCTAGAGCACAGTTTTGCAGATAACTACCTTATCTTCATCTACACCTTTTCTCTAAATTACCACGCCTCTAATACATTAAAGGTCCTGTTTACAAACTGCATTCTGTAGTACGTTTTTTTAGTACTACTAAAGTACTACAAAATGCTAGTCACAAACCTGCGAGTGTAAATCTCCACTTCCACTGTATTTTGTATGGGTAGATCCTCGCACATGTAAGTTTACTATTTATTGGTAAATGTGGAAAGGACCAAAGGGAGTGGCTGAAATAAGGTGCGTTCGTAAACTACATTTCTGAAGTTACTACAGCCCAAAAGGGACCCCAAACAGTAGTACATTGCACAAAGAGCTGAAGCAAGTCCAGCACCACAGATGGCCAACCATAGAAAATAATGGCGGTAAGAAAATTAAATGGTTTAAAGCAGTAAAAATATAAATAAATATAATTTACTGTTAAAATAACTGAACCTAAAATATAAATGTATTATTTATTATAAAATATTTGAATTTTTTATTTATTTATAAATTAATGTAACATTATTTTTTAATAAATATAATTACATTGCTATCATTAATTCTGTCCATCACTTTCAATAATTATTAATGCACAATAAAAAAAAAAATGTTTTTTCTTTTGATGGGAATTGATTTTTTAATTGAGACTTCATAAAAAATGTTTTTATTTCATTTAGTATATATCTAAATAATTTAAAGATTTTATTCAAAATAAGATTAATAGTACTGTTGGTCCAACTCAAAGCTGGGGAACAGAGTTTGGGTCTCGGCAGGGAGGCTCAACATCCTGTGATTCTGGGCAAATCACTTAATTTCCCTGTGCCTAACAAAATGAATTTGTCCCTCTGTAACACAACTGGTGCTCATGTAAAGCACTCTGATACCTTTGGGTCATGTTTGCGCTATATAAAACTAAAAAAAAAAATGACCATAAAATATTTGAACTATTTTTGGGGGGTAAGTTAAATAAGCTTTTTTGCTTTTCCCAATACTCTACCTTTTTTGGAATATTTCGTTATTGATTTTCTTAAGAACATTCATATCTCCGTGGGCAATGGGAGCATACAACATCGAATCGCTGCTGTGCCAATATACAAAGCTGTGACAACAGTAAGAAGAGCGTGAGTATGATAATTACACAGACTACAGAGTTGCGACATACCTTAGAGTAACTAAGCGACAAATATACGAATGCGTGCACAGCGGTACATATCAAGAAATTCCAAACATCAACCAAGAGAAAAAGGAAGGAAAAGGGGGGGTGAGACCTAATGTTCGATGTGTATCTATAGAGTTGCGATTGGGGGTTACAAACCAATATTGTGTATGCATAGGGTGTCTATGTAGCGTATCAGCGGTGGAGCATGGGTGGGTCGTGTTTGCATCCGGGGTAGGGGGGGCGGAGCCGGATGTTAAAGAGTAGGTGCTCTGTATTACCAGGTGATCAGACGGTGTCCAGTGAGGTATAGATTCTGCCCTCCCCACCTCCATGAGGATGTGCCGCTAATCTGATGTTCGAGTAGGAGAGTCTGCTAACCTAAATTCGATTACCGTGAGGTATGTTTTCCTATCCGGAGGGTTGGGTGTGATTGGGCGTTCCGCTATGTGGTGCTGGGCGATCTCGAGTTCGGCTATGAGGGCCCTGCGTAGGTCGGTAAGCCACAATTGAGTAGGTGGAGCTAATTAGGATTTCCAGCACATTGCAATCCTACGTTTGGCAGCCACCAGGGCCAAGTCTAGGAATTTTTTGAGGGTTTTACGTTTTGCAGTTCGGGTAGTAATCCCTAACAAAAAGTGTGAGCCATCCGGCTTGATAGTGCTGCCAGTGGTCTCCGTTAGTGTATCTGCCACTGACATCTAGTAAGGTGACAGCCGTGGGTACGACCACACCATGTGTACAAACGTGGCCTCAGTGTCCGGCAGAGCGGACAGTACCCCAGGGAACCGGGGTACATCCGTGCAAGTCTATGGGTGAGATAGGTGTGATGAAGATAGTTAAATTGGGTATACTTAAGTCTGGTGTTCACTGATATAATTTTTGGATACCCAGACATTGCACTCATTGGCTGTCAGATAGTGTGATCAAGAGTGCGTCCTCCCAGTAAGTCCTAAGCACCATAAGAGGGACCATTTTGTCCTGTCGCAATGAATTATACAGAATGGTTATGGAGCGTCGGCCAGTGCTGTGTACAAGTAGTGTCTGTAGGAGCCTAGATGTCACTGGTTCTTTGTGCATCCTACCCCATATCTTGTGGAGGTATTGCATGAGGGATGCGTACAGGAGGAAAGTCCCGGGGGGATCCCATAATCGTTTGTCAGGTTCTCGAATGTGCATAAAACCGAGTCCGAGAACAAGTCGCCCCAGGATGTGACGCCAACCCATGTCCATTCTGTCGCTTCCAGTCGAGAGCCCAGTGCGGTGCAACCAGGCAATACCCAGAGTGGTAGTTCAGGGGCATACGGATAGGAGTGGGGGGGCGCGTTTCTTACTCAATTAGAAAGACCAGCAAGAACGGGCCTTGGGCATTAAGATGTACCCCGGTCTCTTTGGGATCGGTGTCTCTGAGCCCCATAACCATTCCAACATGGCACTCGGGTGAAGCCCAGTTGCCCAGAGTCTCAGTTCTGTAGTAATATGGCCGGCCAACCAACGCAGTGGCCACTGTAATTGTGCGGCTGCATAGTAATATTCGTAGTTAGGGGCTTCCAAGCCACCCTCGGATAATGGGGCATTCAGTTTTGCTAGGTAAACTTGATTTCTGTTCTTGCTCCATATGAGAGTTACCCATAATGACTCGAGGCCACAGAAGAATTTCTGTGGATGTAGGAGGGGAAGGGAAGCAAAAAAATACAGTAGTCTGGGGAGGTGTAGCATTTTAGAGATGGCTATTCGGCCCATGGGCGAAAGCGGTAAGCCCGTCCTGAATGGTAGAGTGGAGCAGGCGCTGGCTATTACCTTGCCCAGATTACCCTCCAGTAAGTCTTCATTCGAGTGGTATACCTGGACACGCAAATATTTAAAGGAGTTATGGGACCAGGGTGGCAGTGTGTGCGGCAGGGCATCCCGTTTGCCGGGAGTCAGGGGGGTCATGGGGCTCATGGGAAATAAGAGTGATTTATCCCAATTCACCTCCAAAACGTTCCAGCAATGCCATCACTTCTGGTAAGACCGGCGCGTCTCCGTGCAAATATATCAACGTGTCGTCCGCATACAGTGAAACTATGTGCCATTGATTTTATGTCCGTATTCCCCAGTCCGCCGCCCTCAGTCTAAGCGTGCAGGCGAGTGGTTCCATTGCTAGTGCGATTATGATTGGTGATAAGGGGCATCCCTGCCAGGTGCCCCGCTCAATGACAAAGGGGTCTGAGATAACGAAGCCTTGCTTCACTCGTGCCATTGGTAAATTTTACAGTAAGGAAATCCATTTCAAGAATTGGGGTCCCATCCCAAAACCCGATAGCACTGCATGTAAATAGTGCCAGCCCAAGGTGTCGAACGCCTTCTCAATGTCTAGTGAGGAGACACATGTTTGTTGTTCCGATGTACGCTTCCAATCCATTAGCATAGGGAGTCTGCGTAAATTAAGGGAGGTGCTCCTGCCTGGTATGAAGCTGTTCTGGTCGCTTTGGACAATAAGTTGAGCAGCCACGATTATTCTATTGGCTAGAACTCATCCTGGGATCTTATAGTCGGAATTTAGAAGGGATAGTGGGCAGGAAGATCTAATGAGCAATGGGTCCCTGCCTGACATGGGCAAGACCACCAACACAGCCTCACGGCGGGAGGACGGTAACTCGCCTTTTGCATATGCATCGGCGTATACCTGACATAAACAAGGGGCTACTTGCATGTGAAAGGTCGTATAAAACTCCAGGGGCCAACCGTCGACCCCGGGATTCTTGCCTCTTGCCATCTGTTGTATGGCATCTACTGCTTCAGGTTCTGTGATGTGGGATTCCAACTCAACATACTGTGGCGGCAAGATTCAGGGAAGAGTAACATCATCCAGGAACGAGTGAATCTCGGTTGGGTCACACACTTGAGGGGCTGTATATAGAGAAGCGTAATACGAGTAAAAGGCAGTGCTAGTTTCGTCATGCATGTTGACAACCCAGCCCGTCCCATCCCTGATGGCTGTGATGGGGCTTCTGGGCGAATCAGATCTTAAGAGCCATGCCAACAACCTACCGGCCTTATCTCCCTCCACATGTCTTCTAGCCAGGTATTCCCTTTGGTACAGGGCATCTAGCCTGTCTTATATGATAACTTCGCTTGAGCCAACGCGGCCGTGGTCGGTGGGGCAGTGGGGGCAGCCAGTTCGCACCGGCGTATCTCAGATTCTAAATTATTACGTTCAGTATGGAGGGTCATCCGAGTGCCGTGAACCACCTTAATCATGTGTCCCTGGAGAACAACCTTGAGCGCGTTCCACTCTACCCCCACCCCGGACGCGGTGCCCTCATTGTCCCGAAAATATGAAGTAATTGTTTCAGATAAGAGCGAGCGGAGTGGGGCATCATGGAGCAGACAATGATCTAAAAGTGTGCGTCCAAGATATTCCGCTTGGGACACCCTACTAATAGCCTCCCGTGAATAGCACACGAGATCTATTCTAGTTTGTAAATTATGTAAACCGGAATAGTATGAATATTTCCTGGTGTCTGGGTGCCTGGAAGAGGGGGGGGGCGCTACGGAGCCATCTTTAAATTGGGAGTTCAGTTAAAATCAACCCCCCTGTAAGCCGGAGCCAGGGCGTTCTGTCGCAACGCTGGAGTCACGGTCAGGGATTGCAAGAAGGAAGACTGGTTTGCAGTGAGGGTGTATAGCGACACCAGTGCCAACGGGAGGCCTTATTGCATAGCGACCTTCAGTGTCCACACATGTGTGCAAAACCTCCAGTGGAGCCCCAGGGGCCACCCTGATCAGCATTCCCCTAGCAAAGCTACAATCTAGATCTTCCGGCCTGCTGGGGAGCAAGAAGAGTGGTCTGCCGGGGAGCAAGTAGAGTGGTCTTGTAGGCCTTGATCTGGGAGTTTGTTAGAAAGTTGTTAAGGGCACCAGAGAAGGCCATGTGGCCATAATTAAGAGCTGGGATAAATGTTGCTCTTAGTACTATCAGCATGGGATCAGCTGTTGGGCTTTGTAAACGGCTACTGAGGCGCTTTAGTAGATGGATGACTGTGGCGCCCTTGTTTTTAATATGCCGGATTGGTGGGGTCTCCCTTTTTGTGAATGGGGAAGAGAATTGAACCCCTCCAGGACGCTGGTATTATTGCAGTTGCGAGCGCGAAGTTATACAAACGGGTAAGTTTTGACTGCCAGAATTCATGTGCATGATTTGAATACGATGGCTGAGATCCTGTTGGGCCCTGGAGCCCCGTCGTTCCTCATTTCCTTGATTGTGATGAGTACTGTGCTTTCTGTGATTGTCATGTTGTGTTGGTCCCGGGGACTGGTATTGGACAACTTATCGCAGGGACTATTCCATTATCTTGGCTACTTGTGTATAGCCGGTTCACGTGCCTTAGCCAGACCCGTTCTGCCACTCCATTCTCTCTTGTGGGCCCCGGATTGTCTAGACAGTTAATGTATCTCCATAGCCAGGCTTGGTTTTTATTTTTTAGTAGGGTAAAGATTTTGAGTCACGCTTCTTTCTTCCTTGAGTTTCTTTTGGTGCTCCTATACTTGCTTCCTGTGGGCTGCCCTGAGCAGGGAGATAGATTGGCCGTTTCCTAATTTAGAGCCTCGTCTCCTGGCGGCTAATGCCTCTGTTGAGGGCCCGTTTGCTAGCAATAATTTCCTTTGAGTATTGGGGGCTCCGGGTGGATGGTAGCTAGTGCGGAGTGTTTCGTTCGCCGTTGCTCACTGCCCACTGGAGGTCGGCCACAAGACCCTCCCAGTGGCCGGCTACGGTTGTGAAACTGGTTTGATTGCTGACAGACTTCCTTGCTTCAATCCATGCCTAGAGTTTGACCCCTAGCTTGGTCGACCATTTGATTCTGTGAGGGATTCTGTGTTGTTCTTCCCCCAGGGTTCCCTCAGCAAGGGTGTAGGTAGTGAGATTGTGGAGGCTAGCTGTGGTGTTGGCCATAGGGGTCTATGATAGCTTTTGTCCCTCTCGTCTATTTCAAAGGCAAGGGGATTGAGGGCTAGCCCTTCACTAACAAACATATATTTGCCTAAGTCCCTAGTGTTAAAGTCCCCTACTATGATTGTCTAGTGTGACTTGTATTTATTCAACAGTTCATCTATGGTTATTGCTAAAAGGTCCAGGGCCTTTCTTTTCAGGAGCAGTGCTGGGTTGATGTAGCAGTTGAGTAGCATCAGGCAAAGAGGTAGTGAGTTTAGCTTTGTGCCTTTGATGAGCAGGGCTTGAAGTTAGTTGGACTTAATGGGGATTGCGAAGCCACTATTTTCCGCTCATGTTTAATGAAGATAGAAAGGCCACCGGATGGCTGCCCAAATAGTTTTGTTTTTGTGACAGCATTATGGGGGTCATAATATCCAGCCATCGGCATTGTTGCCATTGCCCAAGTCTCCTGGAAGCATAGTATGTCCCCTTAGTGAAGGTAGTCCAGGGCAGTTTTCTCCCCAACAAGTTGTTTGATGCCTGCAACATTCCATGAAATAATTTTTAATTGTATGGAGCGATCTGCCTTATTATTTGTGCTGGATTTTGCCTGTCTGTGGCAGGTGTTAGGGATGGCAACCGGTAGGGTTCGGAGCCTTCAGTGCTCCCCTTTAGGTGGACTGAAGTGAACGACTCGTTGATTGTTGCTGCATGTTATTCGGAGGTCCTTTGCAATCTTTGGCAGAGCTCAATGACTTTTCCCACCGATTTTAGTCCTGTGGGTGCCACGCAGGACGGATAGAGCTTCCTTCCCCTGCGGTGGGGAATAGAGGACGTGTGGATATTTCTCCAAACATGTGGGTCGGATGTCTATACCCCATGCTCAGAAATGTGAAGCTTCCATGAGAACTGCTGTTTGAAAGTGCTGGTAGCGGAGCCCCACCAAAGTGGATTCGCCATGCGAGTCCTCTCGAAAGTTCTGAAATCTTACCCACTCGAGGCTCTCTGATTGAATATGGGCCATAGATGGAATATGTTGGAATAGGCGCAAAATGTTGCTCCTGTTCAGGATTTCAAAGGGCCCTTTGGAAAAGTACCTCGGGGATAGCACTACTTCATTCATGCTGTCGACTGCCATTGAAGGGAGTTGAATTGCTGGCACCTGCCTTGTTGTTTGCTGTGTATTGGGAGAACTGAGCCCTGGTTGACTTGTTGGCAGGAGGCCTGATGGGCCTGGCTGTTGGCAGGCTTTTCTGCAATGTGTGAATGCCAAGGCCGGGCTGGGGATGTGATGGAATAGGTGGTGGTCCATGCGTGCCGGATTGGGGCTACGTTCCCCTGATGTTTTGGAGGAGACGACTGAGTGCTGGCGTCAGCCTGCAGCCCGGATAGCTGCTTGGACTTCGTGTGATTGGGATCGAGGCGTGCCACTTCTGAGGCCTGTATAATGACGGGTGCTTTCGTAATGGATAGAAAAGACTTTGTTTCTTGGACGTTGCCCCCCCTGTTGAGGGTGTTTATTCTGGGCCGTTTTAGAGGTAAAGATTGGGTATAGTGGTACTTCGGAGATGACTCTGTTTATCAGACTGATGGGCGGGGGTCTGCTCAGTGGGGATGTCTCCTGCCCCACTCTTTTGGCTTTAGCCTTTTTGTGTTGCTTCCGCAACTTTTTCTTGGCCCTCCTGGACAGGGGGGCCAGGTGTTTCCCTGCACCAGTCAGCACCTCGATAGCAAGCGCTACTTCAGGTGGAGCTTCAGGGCGGGTGCTTACTCCTAGTGGCGTAGACTGTAGTATGACCAAGTCAGGTTGAGTCGCAGAATCATATTTGGTGAGTAGGCTGAGCAGTGAATTAGAGAATGAGGTGAGGGGTGCCTCTTCTACAATTGTTGGTGCTTGGGAGCCGTAAGGATCCGGGTTGGGTAATTCAGAGTTGAAGTTTTTTCCCTTCACTATGGTTACTATCTCGCCAAGGACCTCAGGTAGTAGCGCCCACTTGTCTATGATGGTGTCACATTGGCACTAGCACCTCTTGAAGTTCTGGGAGTCTAGCATATTCTCTTCAATGGTATCCCCCCATTATGCTTAGGTTGACTAGACGCTGCACAATGGATTCCAGAAGATCAATTTGTAATTCCATTTTTGACGCTTGCCAGAGGAGTGCTCTTTCTATGAAATTGTGTGTAGCGTTGAAAGTTGAGGTGCAAAGGTCCTCGATGCTGTTCTTGTCTTGCATTTCTGGAAGAGTATCACAGAGCTCTTCCTGTGCGCTGAACAGTTTTTGGTGTAAGTTCCAGTGTTCTTTCTATTTTCATCTTAAGGCTTTGTAAAAAGGAAGGTGTTAATTCATCCTTATTGGTGTTCACGGTGGTTGGACTATCTGCCTGCGAACTTGGTCTTGGTCTGAGAGCTGTTGCTAAAAAGTGCTATTTCAGCTCTCCAGGGCCGGAGGAGCTGTGGTGATGAATTTGTGCTTCTGCGATTTTACTGCGGTATTCAGTTCATGAGTACCACTGGTTCCCGGGCAGGAGCTTGATCTCTGCTTCATGTTGGCGGAGGGAGGTTTTGTGCTAATCCTGTATTTGCTCGGACTGCTCTCATTAGTTGACACTGTTGGGGACCCCGAGCCCCCTGTGAATGGAGCTGACTATAAGTGGTGTGTGATTAAGCCCTTCTGAGGCTCCTTAGCTGTGGTTATCTGTGGGGGTGGTTCCTGGACAGTGCTGTGCGTAGTCCGTGTGGGTGGCGTAGTTATCCCGATGGATGGAGGCTTGGCGGTGGATTCGGAGATGCTGGTAGACTTCATTTTTGGGGCCATAGTTGGGAGCACTAAACACTAGTTTACGTTTCCAGTGTTTTTCCGGTCAGGGGTCTCGGTTTTCTTGCGGGTGGGCGCAATTATTCAATGGTGTTGATCTTTTTGGCAGGCTCGCATTCCAACTGAGCTTGATGCTGGACTCCCAGTTTCTCCCAGTAATCTCCTTGTGCTCTCTTTATCGACTGGGCTCTAAGGAGGTGGGTCTCGCCTGGGGGATGGGAGGCTGAGGTGCTCTTTAGGAGGAGCCTTGAACTTGTTGGTTGAACTTGTGGTCTGACCTCTGCCTTGTCAATTGCCTAGTTAATTGCGCCAGGCTGCCAGCCTGGGGTGGGGGAGTGTGGAGTGTGGTCTTGTCCCCAAACCGGCTGGTAGCTGGCCCCCTCCTCTTCTCGATAAGTTCTCCTCGAAGTTAGTTAATTAATTGATTTAACTTGCAGGCTGTCAGAGCTCGCGGTTGCTGCCGCTTATTGCTTGTGAGGCTTGTGGAGAGGGGGTGTTCAGCTGGCGTCGGTGAGGCTCAGTAAGACATCTAGCCGCAGATTCCTTAACTTAGAATATCCTTACCTTTCCGCCGCCGGTGCATGTGGAGTGCCTGTTCTTAAAATCTGCCAAGCTGCATCTTGGCCCTCAGTGCATATGTTCACGAAGAAATACTACCTTGACAACCAGGTTTGCCTTGAAGTGCATTTCGCCCATTCAGTCCTATAGTACTTTTTGGTCTAAGTCCACTCCACAGACTCTCCACCTTGGGGAGTTACTGCTTTGGTATCTATTCTAAGGTAAGAAATCTGTGGTTAGTAGTACTCATTTGAAGAACAAGTTACTTACCTTCAGTAACGCTCCTTCTGATGGATACTCTATCTAACTACAGATTCGTTGCCACTCTTCCACCTCCTCTTTTTCTGGAGTAGCCTCTTTTTTACATCCAAAAAGGTCCAAAGTTAGGAACTGGCACACTGGTACCAATAATTGTTTCATGCCCAGCGTCTGAAGGCATAGAAAGTGTTAAGGAAGAAAATGACAAAACGATGCGTTTTCCTGCAGAGGACAAAACGTCCCCTCCGACACTCACAAAATTTTAATTCACTGAATTTTCTCCAAATTATTTGCAAGATTTACAGTGAGCTAACCAGGAGTGCGATTGTCACCAATGCCCAGGAAGAAAATTACGCCAGCGCACAGGGGTGGCTCTTTTATGCAGCTCCACTCTATCACTTGTAGGGTGGGACAGAGCCAGCAGAAAGCGCACGGCGCCACTTAACAATCTGCATGAGCATTACTCAGAAAGTTTTCAGGTCCAATCTGGCATCTGGGGAGTATTTTAAGATGGGGAATCTTCAGTTAGATAGAGCATCCATCAAAAAGACCATTACCAAAGGTAAGTAACTTGTTTGACTTGTTCATAAAAAGTAAGCTGTCTGAAAGCTACATCCCACTTCTGTGCCTAAATTTGACCGCAGGGTTTTACCCTGATGAGTCCATTGTTCTGCCTGTGTTTTTAGTCACCTCCTAAAGTTTCCTAGGTAGCCCCAAAATCGCTGGGTAAAAAGTACACATCACTTTTGAATAGGGAATAGTTTAGAACTTAATTCCCTATCCAAAGATGCTTAACTATCAAATGGGCACAAATTGTGCACTCACTCATTTTCAAAACCTGTACAGACACAAATTAACAGGTGTACAAATTGTACCTGATGTTTTGTGGGTGAGTCGTGATTCAACCCTTAGTATTCTGTGCCATTATTCTTAACAATGCAAACACAAGGAGATGATGGACGGAGTGCTGAAACTTTTCAGACACTCACCCCCAGTCACAGATCTGGGTTAAATCCATCATCATTCTTTAGCTCACTTCGCCACCTCAGTTCAGACCCAGCCATATGCAAATCAGTCTTGACTCTGTGCCTCATGGGAACAGTCCAGCCCGAACTGCCAAGCCAGGTCTTCCCTGAACCGGAAACAAGCATCCTGGGACCGGTTTCTGGGTAACACCCTTCATCAGCCAGGCTAGCTTGAATCCAGTGGCAAAGTGAGCAAGGGACCCACGTCTGGGCATTCCCTGCCAACTTAGGGCGAACAAAGCAAACACAAGGAGGTGATGGACGGAGTGCTGAAACTGGGGTGGCGAAGTGAGCTAAAGAACGATGATGGATTCAACCCAGATCTGTGACTGGGGGTGAGTGTCTGAAAAGTTTCAGCGCTCCGTCCATCATCTCCTTGTGTTTGCATTATTCTTAACAATGCCAGCAAAGCCATCTTTTTTTTTTAGGTGGCGTCTTCCATTTCTTAATTACAAGTAGGTTTTCAGCAAAACTCCTGATGGCACAAAGCCTCACTGCAAAAGATAAATCTGCTAAAGTAGGCATTTCTAGGTTGAATATTAACTTAGTCTCTGTAGTGCTGACACCTCAAGTTCATTCCCCACATTGTTTACTCTGCTTTCTGAACTGTGATCCCACGACTGATGTTAATGTTGTCTACGCTGTTTTGATATTTTTTTGCCTAAAGCAGTAACTGAAAGTCAACTCCCAGCTCCTACATAACATGGCATTACTGTAGAATAATTTGAGTTTGGATTCTACAAAGAATGAGATATGCTATAGGAGAAAAATAATATTTTTCCAACAGTAGAAACTCCTCTCTGTGATGGTGTATATTTGGGAAATGGCATTAATCTTCCTAGAACTGCATTGTGATTTATGTTTTTCCAAGGGTGTCTGCTCAAGGTGGGTCTTTTAGGAGGCACCAGACAAACATCTTCAAAGGCAGAGAAGGGCCAGGTTCAGATCTTGAATACTAGGTAGTTGGATTGCAAGATATGTCAGTGGTTTAACAATCTTCTTTGTGAGTGTGATGATATAGTTTTGTCTTTAGAAATTGAAAACGTAGCTTGGTCTTTGTTATCCAACCAGATTTGCACATTTCTTGATTTTGGGTTTCTCTGCTTTAAAACCAGTATATCATTGTAACTAAAAAGTATTTCTGTGGATATTTTGGTTAGTGTATCAGAGGCATTTCGTAGTGTGTTTGCTATATATGCTTGCAGCTCTCTTCTGATCCATACTGCCTTTCTTGTGCTTCCCTTTATTTGCCTCAGGTGGATGTCATGCGCAGGATGGTGTGTGATCTCCTGGATCAAAAAACAGTCCAACAAGGAAGGCTAAACACTTGTGACTGTGGAGGCTCAGGTGACCAATCAACTTCCATAAAAGTACCTTGGGTGGACAATAACTCCCTGACTGATCCTTTAGGGGGAGGAGATCATGAAATAACTTCAAAAGAAGTGTTAAAGGGAGATTCTAAGATTCTGCAAACTGAAACTAAACTTTGGGTTATAGATGGTGGAGTCACCACCAGTGAAAAACACACACTAATGAACAGACCACTGTGGAGGCAGGGGAAACTCTGCGAAAGAAGGGACTGTGGCACCACCTACATTGATGTGCATGAGGTGGACTCTAAGGTGCTGGTGGAGAAGGCATGGCTCTGGGAAATCGGAGACAGTGCAAGAACCTCCCAGGATAGACATGAATGGAGCTGCAGACCACTGGTGGAGGTGTCAGAAACCTTGTCAAGAGAAGGTAGTGAACTGCACTCAAGATGGAAACGTAAAAATGGGGAGATCCCTTTCGCTCAGAGACAGATGTTGCATGTAACACAGGTGAATGACAAAACCCCACAGACCCAGAGGAAAGAGCCCGAAGGAATGCAAGGGGAGGAAGATATCGAACACAGCCAGAGACAGGAGCCAGAAGGAACGCAAGTTACTGGAGAACCTCTACACACAAAGGGACTGAGTCCACAAGAAATACAAGGGAATGGAGAGGCCATAGACAGCCAGAGAAAGAGGCCAGGGGGAAAACCTGGGGCGTTAGATACAGCACACCGTCAGAGTCTGGTGCCAGGAGGAACACAGACAACACTTGAGCCTGCACACACCCAGAGACTGGGGCAAGAAGGAACCCTGGAATATTGGGGGACCACACACTTCCTGGGACATGGGTCAGACGGAAAGCAATGGGATGGAGAGTCCACACACCCCCAACGACAGGGGCCTGGAGGAGTGCAGACAGCATCCGCCACAGTTCAGGAATGTCAGGAATCCTGTGATAGTTATTCTGAGAAAAGGGAGAGACAATTAATGCATCACGCAGAAGGAGAGGAAGATTTTGAAACTCAGGTACAGAAGAGACTGCAAGAAAGGGTGAGAACTTTAGAAACTCAGATACAAGAAGCTTCTCAAAAGGAAAGGAGGCAGTCTACACCTCAGGTAAAGGACGCAATTTCAGAAAGGGAAAGATTATTAGAAATTAAGTTCCAAGAGAAACTTCCAGAAAGGGATAGACCATCCAAGACTCCAATGGAGCAGAGACTGTCAGAATTGGAGAGACCATTTGAGCTTCAGGTAGAGGAGGGACAGCCTGAGAGGGAGAAACCAGCTGCACTTCAGATACAGGCTAGTGGGGCAGAAAGAGAGCTATCATTGGGAAACCATGTGCAAGAGAGAGTGACCGTCATGGAGAGCCCAATTAAGTACCAGGTACAGGTACAGGAGGGTATATCAGAAACGAAGAGACCATTGGAAACATACAAACAAGGGAGATTACCAGAAATGGGGAGACCATCTGAGCCTCAAGTACTGGAGGGTACACCAGAAACGGACACACCATTTAAACCTCAGGTACAGGAGAGACTATTGGAAACTTCAGTAAAAGGGAGATTAACAGAGACTGTGAAACCCTCGGACTCTCATACAAAAGATACAATGTCAGAGTATTGGAACCCATCTGAAACTTGTGCATTACAGGGACTGACACAGGTTGGGGACAAACAGTCCGAGCCAAGGGCAGTAGGTAGAGAGCCAGATGAAACAGAACACTCTAAGGAGGAACTGCGGAGGATGGTGGAGGGAAGGGGCCAGTCAGATCAGATAAAACAAAATGCACTGTCTGTGATAGAATCAAGGACCTTGAGCCTGCAGAGTCCATCTGTGAAAGAGTTACTGCAGTCCCACAGAAAGATGGATAAAGGTACACAGCCTGATATCGTGGGAAAACCAAGGTTAAAGGAGTCGTCGTGCACGGATTGTGTTGCTGTGCATCCCTCGAGCCCTGGGGAGCTGGCAGAAACCCATATCAAGCAGGACCCAGAGATCCCTGGTAAGAAAGTAACTTATAATCAGAGGAATGTATGTGAGACTCGTAGTGAGCTAAACCCAGAAATTCCTGGTGAGATACTAATTTATATTCTGTGCTATATTCTTGAAGCACACATTGAGCTGGATCCAGATATTCCTAGTAATATGCTACCTTATATCAGAGGCTCATGGTAAGTAGGACCCAAAGTTTCCTGGTAAGAGACTGAACTTATGACCATTGCCATATGCATCTGAGGCCCACAGTGAGTAGGACCCAGACATTCCTGGTTAGAGACTATGGGCCTAATTTAGAAGTTGGCACGGCGGCCTGTTTCTCTGTCAGGGAAACAGAGTGAATTACTCCGTCGCGCTGACGAAGGTGCTGCCCCCCCCAAATTCAGAAATAGCCGCCAAGCAGGCGGTCATTACTTAAAGCCTTGGCAGGAACCTCTGTCACAGCGGTTCCTGTCAATGCTTTTTGAAGTTTGGTGCACGGTTCTGTCAAAATGATGGAGCCTTGTACCAAACTAGTTTCTTTTTTATTTTCAAAAAAAGGGGAGCATTTAGCAGTTTTCACTCTGCCCCTTACTGTTAGGATTTTCCTGGCAGTGACAGGCAGTGAAAACAGGCCGCTAATTTCGCCCATCTAAATCAGGTGGGTGGAATTAAAGGTCAGCATCCCTTGGCCCTTTACTGTGTCGGGCCATCGGAGGGGTTTAATCTCAGCAGAGACAGAGTCGTCTCTGCTGTGATTAAACCCATAGTCCACCCGCATCTAAATCAGGGGGTCAGACCTTTATCTTGGTGGTATGCAAATTCCGTTGCTGTTTTGACGGAGTACACCTACCACCAAGGTATAAATTAGGCCCTAACTTAAAACCACTGGCATGTATATGTGACTGACAGTGAGCAAGTTCCACAGATTTTGGTGAGATATTAACTTATAACCAGTTCCAGGTATCTAAAGCCTACAAAGAGCTGGATCCAAAGAGTCCTAGTAAGATAGTATTATATCTGAAAGAGACACGTTAGTGACAGATTCCTTACCTTAGAATATCCCCAGGCGTCAGGCTGGATCCGGAAAGTTTTTTGCGTAGCAGTACCCTTGCGCGTCGGTAGGCGGCGTCGTGCGGCTCCGCGTCCGTCGTCGGCGTCGTGATCGCCGGGATGACGTCGCGGGCAGTACTTAGGCGCCGCCCCTGCGCGCTGACGTCAGTTCTTCTTTTTCCGCGCCAGCAAGCGCAGATCCGGGAAAAGCAGTGCCCTGGTCATTTTTTGACCAAACTTTTTGGTGAATTTTTCACTGTTTTTCTTCAAGGTGTCGTAGGGATGCCCGGGTTTAAACGTTGCGGCGCCTGTGCTCGGATGATGTCCATCACAGACCCGCATTGGGAGTGTCTCTTCTGCCTCGGCCGAGGTCACGACACAGAGTCTTGTTCCGACTGCCAGGCCCTCCACCCGAAAGCTTTGCGAGAGCGGTCTCGAAAGCTCCTCGAGGCCCGGCATTCGGCTCCGCGGAAGCCCCGGTCGCGTGAGAGGTCCAGGGGTCGATCGCGGAGTCCACACCGGTCGTCGGCATCAAAGTCTTCTTCGTCCGGTAAGTCAAAACACAAAAAGTCCAAAAAGCATCGTCGCTCTAGGACTTCGCCTCGCCGGTCTCGCGACTCGGCTGAGGCCCCTCCCGGCACCGTCCCCGCGGCCCCGGACATGCCTGTGGAGTCGCCCCCGCAATACCCGTCCTTCCCGGGTTCGGGGGCGGATCCGGCCCAAGTGCAGGAATTCCTGTCGGCCATGGCCCGCCTCTTCGGGCCTCAAGGTCCCTCCGGTGCGCCTTCGGGCCCCGCGGGCCCTGATGGGGTTGCTCCGGCGTTGCCGACGGCTCCGGCCCCGGCGTCGCCCGTGCCTCCAGCCTCGATTCCGGCTCCAGCCCCGGCCTCGATCCCGGCTCCACAACCCCCATCGACGCCGGTCGACCTAACGACACCTCCGCCGGCGCCGATGTCTCCGGTGCCGTTCTCGACGCCGCCTGGGGCTCCGGGCGGCGTCGTCCCCCAGTTCCTTCCGGCTCCGGACATGGACCCGGACCGACGTCGCTCGACGCCGGTTCCGGCGCCGATGAGACCTTGGGTCCCAAATGTCCCTCCTCCCCCTTATTTTGAACCTGAGGAGGACCAGGAGGACTGGGAGGGGTCTGATGACCCTCTGGCACAACAGTGTCAGTACGATGAGGACTGGACAGAGGGTCTAGGGGATGCCAGTGGTCTAGATACTTCCCCTGACACTGGCATGCTGTCTCCTCCCGTGGCTACGGAGGAGGGAGCCAATTTTGCAACGGTGTTGCGTAGGGCGGCTGGAGCCTTACATCTCCAACTCCCTACTGTGGCGGTCAAGACTAATCTCTTGACAGAGGGGCTTCAGCCGGCCGCCTCCTCTACGGAGACTGTGCTGCCGTTTAACGACGCCCTCACTGACGTTCTTTTGGGCGCCTGGTCCAAGCCCAACACAGGGGCTCCTGTGGATAGGAACGTGTCCCGACGCCATCGCCCAGCTCCGGGCGACCCCCTGTTTCTCTCTGTCCACCCCACCCCTGAGAGCTTGGTTGTCCAAGCCTCCGCTTCCCAAACCGCCTTCCCTACCGCCCCTCCGGATAGGGAATCCAAACGCCTGGATCAATTTGGGAAGAAGGGTTTTTCTTCCTCCAGTGCTGGCTTGCGGTCCATCAACACCGCTTGCCTTTTGGGCCGATATACCCACTCCTTGTGGGATTCGGTGGCGAATGTTTTGCCCCAGTGTTCTGAGGAGGTCCAGACACTGCTTTCCCGCGCCATTGCGGAAGGAAGGGATGCGGCCAAATACACAATAAGATGTGGCCTTGATACCGCCGACTCGCTGGGCAGGTCTATTGCAACGACGGTGGCGCTACGACGCCACGCCTGGCTGAGAACCACTGGTTTTCAGGGGATGTCCAGAATACTCTCATGGACATGCCCTTTGATGGAGTCGGTCTTTTTGGGTCCAAAGCAGACCATGCGTAGGAGCGCTTTAAGGACTCACGGGCTACTGCAAAGTCCCTGGGCCTTTCTGCTACACGCCCTCCGCTGACTTCTGCTTTTCGCCCCTATCGTGGCCACGGTAGGGGCGAACCTTCACGTCAAGAGCCCAGCCACCGGCCCGCGCAGCTGGCGTCTTCGCGTGGCCGAGGACGTGGATTCCGCCGTGGCGGATCGGGCAACCAGCGTGCGGGTCAGGCCACCACCTCCAACCCGTCCGCGGCCTCCAAACCCTCCTAGTCCCTCCTTTCAGGTGCACAGCACGCCGGTAGGGGGCAGGGTCCGCCATCACCTTCCCCACTGGCGTACCATCACCTCGGACAGGTGGGTCTTGGACATTGTCCGAAGGGGCTACTCCCTCCCCTTCGAGTCCACCCCCCAGCCATGCCACCTCAATTCCACCGCATGTCAGGGGATCACTTGGTACTTCTGCAGAAGGAAGTCACGGCCCTCTTGGCCAAGAGGGCCATCGAGCATGTTCCGACCCCAGAAGTAGGGCGTGGTTGCTACTCCCACTACTTCCTGGTGCCCAAAAAGGACAAGGAGGACATGCGTCCTATCTTGGACCTCCGGAACGTCAATCGCTTCCTCCGGAAGGAGAAGTTCAAGATGCTCACCCTAGCTCAGGTCTTGACTGCCCTCGACCCTGGAGACTGGTTGGTAGCGTTGGACTTGCAGGACGCGTATTTCCACATCCTCGTCCTGCCGGCCCACCGGCGTTACCTTCGGTTCACGGTAGGCCCCGAGCATTTTCAGTTCACCGTGCTCCCCTTTGGCCTTACCAGTGCCCCTCGGGTGTTCACGAAAGTGTTGGCGGTGGTCGCAGCTCATCTGCGCCGGGCAGGGGTTTCAGTCTTCCCCTACCTCGACGACTGGCTGCTGAAGGCGGGCTCGTCCCAGGCAGTCGTCTCCCACCTCCAGACTACGGCCGAACTCCTGCACTCGCTGGGGTTCTCCATCAATGTGCCGAAGTCGCATCTGATTCCTTTTCCACAGCTCCTTTTCATCGGAGCAGTTCTGGACACGACGCAGTTTCGGGCCTATCCTCCCGAACGGCGAGTCCGGGATATTCAGGCTATGATTCCGATCTTTCAGCCTTTATCCTGGGTTTCGGTACGGATGACCCTGAGGCTGCTGGGCCTCATGGCCTCCTGCATCCTGCTGGTCAATCATGCCAGATGGCATATGCGGGCTCTGCAGTGGGACCTGAAGTTCCAGTGGGCGCAGCACCAGGGCAACCTGTCCGATCACGTCCAGATCTCGGAGGGGACTGCAAAACAGTTGCAGTGGTGGCTCTCGAACCGGCAATGGGTCATGGGCAGATCCCTCTCCCTTCCCCAGCCAGAGCACACAGTTGTGACGGACGCGTCCCTTCTGGGATGGGGCGGTCACATGGGAGAGGCGGAGATCAGAGGCCTCTGGTCTCCGGGCGGAGTCCCGGCTCCATATCAACCTTCTGGAGCTCCGGGCGATCCGACTTGCACTCAAGGCATTCCTTCCCTCTGTCAAAGGGAAGGTAGTGCAGGTGTTCACAGACAACACCACCGCCATGTGGTACTGCAACAAACAGGGCGGGGTGGGGTCGTGGACCCTTTGTCAGGAGGCTCTGCGCCTCTGGACATGGCTGGAACATCAGGGCATGTTCCTGATGGTTCAACACCTGGCAGGTTCCCTGAACGCCAGGGCGGACGAACTCAGCCGCAGGTGCATGATGGATCACGAATGGCGTCTTCACTCGGAAGTGGCGCAAGGACTCTTTCTACAGTGGGGAGAGCCTTGGTTAGATCTATTCGCCACCGAAGAGAACGCGCAATGTCATCAGTTCTGCGCATTGGAATTTCCAAGGCGGCACTCGCTCGGCGACGCTTTTCGTCACGAATGGAGTTGCGGTCTATTGTACGCCTTTCCGCCTATACCACTTCTACCCAGAGTGTTGAAGAAGATTCGGCACGACCGGGCCCAAGTCATTCTTGTGGCTCCGGACTGGGCTCGAAGAGTTTGGTATCCCGAGCTACTCAATATGAGCGTAGATCCCCCGATCCGTCTGCCTCTTCGGGAGGATCTTCTGTCGCAGCAGCAGGGGACGGTCCTCCACCCGAACCTGTCCAGTCTACACCTGCTTGCGTGGAGATTGAGCGGCGGCAGTTGATTCCTTTCGACTTGCCTCCCGAAGTTTGTGATGTGATTCTGGCAGCCAGGCGTCCCTCCACTAAGGTGGTATACGCCTGCAGGTGGAACAAATTTGTGGCATGGTGCACAGCAAAGGCTGTGAATCCCCTTTCTGCCCCTCTTTCTGAGGTCCTTCTGTTCCTTCTCTCTCTGGCCCAACAGGGCTCTGCCCTGGGTACCATCAAGGGTTATCTTTGTGCTATCTCGGCCTTCCTCAGGCTCCCTGATCAGCCCTCCCTTTTCAAGTCCCCTGTTGTTAACAGGTTCTTAAAAGGCATTATACACCTCTTCCCTCCTGTTCCGTTTGTAATGCCTCAGTGGGACTTGAACTTGGTTCTTACCTTTTTAATGTGCGCTCCCTCTGAGCCTCTACATAACTGTCCTCTTCGTCTTCTGATTCTGAAGACAGCCTTTCTGGTGGCCATCACCTCCGCTCGGCGGGTGAGTGAGCTCCAGGCTCTATCTTGCAAACCTCCCTTTCTGTCTGTTCATCCAGACAAGGTTGTTCTTCGGACGCGTCCGTCCTTCTTGACAAAGGTGGTTACTGCTTTCCACATTGGGCAGACCATCACTTTGCCCACCTTCTTTCCGCCTCCGCATCCTTCCAGAGAGGAAGAGAGGCTCCACCGTCTGGACCCAAAACGTGCGCTCTCCTTCTATATTGACCGCACGAAACACTTCCGGGTGGATGACCAGCTCTTTGTTGGCTCTGTGGGCTCCAAAAAAGGTCGGGCGGTGCACAAGAGGACCATCTCCCGCTGGGTTACCTTGTGCATCAAGACCTGCTATTCTTTGGCTAAGAAGGAGCCTCCTGTTGGGCTGCGTGCCCATTCCACCAGGGCAACGGCTGCTACCACGGCCTTGGGCCGCGGTGTTCCGCTGCCGGTTATCTGTCAGGCAGCTACGTGGGCCTCGCTGCACACGTTTACAAAGCATTACTGCCTTGACAGTCAGGTCCGGAGGGACGGCTTCTTTGGCCGTTCTGTCCTCCAGGACTTCCTTGTCTGATCTTTGTTCGCAGACCCACCACCGGGGTTGGTATTGCTGGGGTATCTATTCTAAGGTAAGGAATCTGTCACTAACGTGTCTCTTTCAGATGCACAAGTTACTAACTTGTGTAACGATATATCTGTAAGAGACAGTAGTTAGTGACAGATTCCTACCGCCCACCCATCTTCCCCGTTCTGCGAACTGATTTCTAGGGTTAAGGACATCCCTTTCAGGGCCCTAGTATTTTTCAGACACCTATGTCAGCTTCTTACATGGCTCTGCGTTCCTGGCGCGGAAAGTCGTGTACAGAACTGACGTCAGTGCGCAGGGGCGGCGCCTAAGTACTGCCCGCGACGTCATCCCGGCGATCACGACGCCGACGACGGACGCGGAGCTGCACGACGCCGCCTACCGACGCGCAAGGGTACTGCTACGCAAAAAACTTTCCGGATCCAGCCTGACGCCTGGGGATATTCTAAGGTAAGGAATCTGTCACTAACTACTGTCTCTTACAGATATATCGTTACACAAGTTAGTAACTTGTGCAACTAGTGCCATGGATCTGACACGCATGGCAGATAGAATCCAAAGGATCCTGGTAAGAGATCAAGCTACAACCAGTGTCATGTATATGAGACTAATAGTGAGCTCGACCCAGAGATTCCTGGTATGGAACTAATAACCATTCACAAGTATCTAGGAGCCATAATGAACTAAACCCAGATGTTCTTGGTAGGAAACTAACTTTTAACCCGTGTTATGTACCTGAGACCCAGGTAAGTAGAGCTGAAGATTCCTTGCAACAAACAAACTTTTAACCAATGCCATTCAGTGCTGTCTACGGGAAAGGCAGAGGGGCTGTTTGCCTTGGGCCCCACGCTTTATGGGGCCATGCGCCCCTATACAAACTATGTAAATTATAGGAAATCAGACCTGAGTGACCCTTTTATGATGCACCTAGTGGAACTATTCCATTGGGTGGCTCCAAATGCTGTGTTTTCTCCCCCAGCAAACATTTTTTTCTAAATGCGAGGTGCCCCTTGGGGTTGCAAGCCAGAGTGTGTCCTACAAAAGATTTGCTCCCAAACACCTTCTGGCAGGACTTGTGCCATTTATCTGAAGCCTACAGTGAACTGGACTGAGAGATCACTGGCGATGCTTTAACTTATAAGCAGTGTCCTGTCTTTCTGTTTGAGAGTGCTCACTCATGTATATTAATTTTAACCACATTTGACATTAGTTATGTTGGATGATAGTTGCTTATTTTTTGTACAGTAGAAACTGAGTTGGTTCTCAAAAGGTAGCCTCAGACAAATATGTTTACCTTATATTCAGTGAGAGCCCCTCCCTCGTACTATCGGACATCACATGCTAACTTATACGAAGGATGAAATTACAGCACATACTATAAGCTATGCAGCTCTTATAATGTGTCACTTTATAAGCAGCAAGAGATCACCTTGATGTAAGCGTTTAACTAATAAGCCGAGCTTGATAAACTCAAACAGTTTATATAATCCCTCCAAAGAATGGAGGGATTTTGGCAGGAATCCTCACTGCTCTCTCTGCTGATATCATGGTTGTCCACTGCTGCCACTGACTTGTTCTGTAGTACCCCTAGCAACGCCTTAGTCAGGAAGGCAGTGGCAGCAATTGAAAGTAAACATGTCTCAAATTGCTGTGGTTTTTTTTAATTGCATTTTCCACTCCTTGCTCTTTCTCTACATTTTCAGCATCAGATAAGAGACTTTTGAAGGGATGTCAGTGCCACACGAGATGTGATGTCATCAGTGGTTAAAGGGTGCATGATGTATCTGTTACCACTGGCATTATGGGTGAAATGACAGTCATGCAAATATTTATGTCATCAGTTCCGATAACACAAGTGGTGTCCTGTTGGATTGGAGCAAAACGGTTTCCGGGCATGAGGTGATGAGCTCACATTCTTTGTGAATCACATAGTCTTTAGGCTTGAGGGGTGACTTGATACGATACCGTTGGTGGTATTGGGAGCCATGGCCATTTGGCATTGAGGTCTCAGTATCCACAATGGAGCCAAGAGTTAGAGATGATAGGTGAGATTCGAACAATGTTCAGTATTTGGCCAAGGAATCATTGGGGGAACTAAGGGTTATAGAGTCAGGCATACCTATAGATCTGTGAGGATTCCTGTGCTCAGGGCCTCAGTATGTTGAAATACAGGCTGAACCACAAGAACTCAAGAAAAAGAGAAATTGACTTACCAGACTCCTAGTCAGAGTAGTAAAGAACCAGAAAGCCAACAGCGTTGAGGATAGTATTGCAACTGAAAGACGGGAAGCCAGGGAAAATCTCGGAATTGAAACTTGAGGGAACCTAGGAAAAGAAAGCAACAAAAGTCCAGAAGAAGGGCTTGATGTATCATGGAGTGGGACTTCAAAATGTTAATGCTCAACTTCTCCCACCAGCCTGCAATTAACTCAACGACCATCATTCACAACCACTTCTCCCTCCTCCTCAACAGCCCAGCCTGGACATATACTCTGCTCCGCATTCAGTGGCTGACCCCCAGTCAGAGTGTAACACCTGCTAGAAACTTCTAACATGCCCTGGTGCTGAGTAGGACACAAAGCCTGTGTAGTATAGAGAGCATGAAATGGGTGCTTTTTGGAAAAAACATGCATCCCTGTTTATGGATTGCTCATTGATCTAGTCTCTAGGGAATCCTTTTACCATCCATTTATCAGAGTCATTTCTGGTGGGAGAAATTTGTGTAGTTGGCTTACCTTTTCTTTTTGGTGTCTGTTCTTGACCATCACATGACAGTATCAGCCACCTGCACGTAAATTTGGGTGAGGTGTGCTTTCTCTTCTTGTCTATGTGTCATACCTTTGATTTGGTTACAGATTAGTGTGATCGGTTTCCAGTTCCTAATCCAAACAGAACGGTTAACAGCAACCATCGGATTGAAATGAATGATGTAGCACTGAAACTAAGATAGATCCATTTTCTCTTACTGGCAGTCATCAAGTCATAGATGTTTTTATGTTTTGACTCGCCTTGCAACTTACTGCTTTGCCTTGGCTTCGAAACCCACAAAGTAGAACATCTGCTGTAGAAATTTTAACAATGCCCCAAAAGATGGCAGCAGGATTCCCATTCTCCACGCCACCACCTGTGTTGCATCAGCTACTAAAATCTTCAAGCATAAATTTGTCCTCTGAGATTAGTTGTGCAGCTAAATGTTTAATAGGTAAGGGCTAAAAATAATTACAGTGTTTGTAATGCTGTTCTTGCTGTGCCTCCATAAGACTGACAGTGTGCATCAATAGTTACATGCTAGCTTTTCCAGCTCTCAGTTTATGAACCTAAGCTAGCAAAACAGGCACAGGAGAGCCTGATCTACAATAAACCTCACCCAGAATTTTGTTCTTGTGCCTTCTCAGACTTTGGAACCTCATCCTTCTATCAGGTGGTGAGATTCAGGACCTCCAACATCGTCCAAGCCAAGGCCTTTAGATGGCACCAATATGTATCTATTGCAACTGCAACAACTACTTTGGCATCCTCCCTGAGGGTTGGAGTGAATGGAGAGGGAGAACATGTGCCGTGCCATTGAAATTGGTGACTTGAGTTCAGCCAATATCCTAAAAATGTGTCAGTAAGGTCTGAGGTGACAATGTCCGCAGAAAATGTCACAAAATGACCAGATGTCCATAAAATGGCCATGGCCTCAATCTCAATTTGCAAATACCTCTGTTCAAAGCATTCGGTTTCATATATACAGTATCATAGCTTCTTGTGACGTATGGCACATTTACAAGAGGGATGGCCATAGCCACATAGACTGTAGCTAGATGATTAATTAAAAAGTCTGCCTACAGCTAGAGTTGCTGAACATTACATGAAAGAAAAGGCCTCAATAACTGTTAATTGGGGGAGTTCCTGATCTATCAACCCTGCTTTAGAGTAATTGCAGCCCCCTACATCTCAGTTGGGGATGTTTTGCAAGTTACATGTTCCGCCTGAGCTGCCATTGCTTAACTATTCGGGACACCCAGACAATGGAAGAAATTGAGCCTGTAATGTACAGTAATCCACAATTTCCTACTAAACTGCATCTGTTGCAGCAACTTGACGAGGATTTTCCTAACTCACTGAAAACGTTGATGCCAAGTTTGATGTGCATAATCAATGGCATCTGAGGATGTCTCTATCGGATCCTATTGACAATAAATTGGAGATACAAATGAAGTGATACTGTAAATCACGTAGGGCCTGATTTAGAGTTTGGTGGACTGGGTACTCCATTGCAATAACAACGGAGTACCCTGTCCACCACCCCTCTGACTGCCCGCCTCATTTAGAATAAGTATTCCTTTAGCAGAGGCCCCCTTTGCTGCATCAAAGGAATACTTCATCCAATGGAGTAGGGGCCATCTGAAGAAGGACTTTACATTGTCTGCCCTATTTAGGGTGGACAGTTTAAAGTCTTTTTTTCTGTCCGTCACCGCCTGTAAAAAAGGGACAGAAAAAACCCAATAATGACCACCACACCCTAGGAGATTACTCCCAGGGTATGGAGGGTATTAGTTCTTTGTTTTTCAAAAGCCAAATTCCACTTTCAAAGCTTTTTGAAAGCTTTGACGGATGGCTGTCATGGCTGATGGTACGGTCATGATACTGGTTCCTTTCAGTGTATAGAGTTGTCCACAAAATTGACAGAGAACTCTAAATATGTCAGGCGGATATCCCTCAGAATGGCTGAAGTATTGTCCTTTGCCATCCTGACGGTGTATACTCTGCTGCCAAACTATAACTATGACTATAAATTAATCCATGAAGGTAACAGCATATGCCATGTACTTGCCCTGTTGCTCTGGGGTGGTACCCACCACTTATTGGAGGCTATTTAGGATAGAGTGGATTGTGCACCATTGCTAGCAATGATTGAGAAGCAGGTACAGCTGCTGAGAATAATACGAAGTGTTCAGCCTTGGCAGCAGCTCTGCTTCCATGTAGGCACAATGTGTAATTGTGTTATCTGAGAGAAGATCCTCCTGAGAAGGTTTCTTTTCTTCGACTTCTAGGCTTGACGAAAACAATGTACGCACTTCAAGGAAAATGCTATGCATGCTGCAGAAGCTGCTGAATGCTCCCCATAAAGAGTATTTAGTCCTTCATTGTACCAGCTGCTGTTTGGCTCTAATGTGGCCCAGTTGTGATTCTTAGACCAAACACCCTTTTAAGGGATACCCTGGGAGTTTTGGCGCACTATCAGTCATATGTAGGTAAAACACAGCTCCAGTGCAGCAGTAGCAGTCCTGACTGCTCTGTCTCCCTTCTACTCCTTTATCCTGCCAGAAGCCTCAGGCCGGAGGTCAGGTCTTGTGATTCTACATCATAGGATGTTCATTCATAAAAACAATTCCTGATATTTTTGTGCTTTTTATCATTATAAGTATAGGAGCACAATATTGTGGTATTGTGTCAGTGATCCTTCAAAAAGTAGTCATTTCACTTGTCAAAACACTAGCATACCTGAGAGCGACTCTGGACACAAAACAAGAAAAGTATGTCCTTCGGAGGACAGAGTGTCATCAATTTAAGAGAAATGCCATCATCATAGGAAAACTACAGACCTGGCAGTGCATCAGATTTCCTCACTTCTAGAATCAATGGTCATTTGCAACACTGTTGCCTAAAATGTTGGCATGCATATGAGATCTGATAGCAAGATCTAGAAGATCCAAGGACTGATCACAGACATAGAAAGAGGATAACTGAGATGACACTCTACAAGTGATGCAGTTGGCTGTGGCTACAAGCTACAGCTGATGCCAATGGTTCTACAATCTAACTACTGGTGCTACATGAGGAGCAGCATTTTACAAGGGTCACCTTTTTAGCAAGGTCTTCCTTCTTAAACAGTACAAACAGAAGCCTCTTTGTTAGGCTCACGTATACACGACCTATGGTCAGACAAGGAGAGCTCTTATCGCAAAACCTTCGAAGAATGCAGGGAGGTTAACCGAACCTTGAAAGCTTTCCTGACATTCCTGACAATAAACCACATTCTAGAGCAAACAGACAACACCATCACAATGCACTACTTGACAAAACAGGGCAGACATCCAGACCATTGTCAATGGAAGCTCAAAGAATTTGGTTTTGGCTTTTACCCAAAAATCAACAAAAGCAATTCATCTACCAGGAGTCCAGAATCAACAAGCATACTAAGCAGGTTCTACAAAGAAAACCGTGAATGTTTGACGATGAAGTGCTTCAAGGCAAGTTAGACTGGGAGTTCCCAGAGGAAGACCTGTTTGCAACAGCTCAAAAGGACAACTGCCCAAGCTTTGCCTCCAGGAGATGGGAACCAATCCTCCCTGGACAACGCCTTTTTAAGCACCTGGTCAGGGAAATTGCATTCCCTTTCCCACATCCCTCTGATTCCTTCGGTGCTGTTATAGTAGTGAAGTTCCCAAGCAACAATAATTCTCATTGCCTCTGAATGGCTGAGGCAACCTATTAAAGACATTATGCTTTTTTTACCTCCTCTAATGCTAAGCCTATCAGACTTCCCTTTTCCCTCATTGCAGACAGACATAATCAACAGTTTCGATTTAAAGGGGCTGCAGTGTAGTTTTGAGCATGTCACTTGAGTTTGAAATAGTGAAGGTATCGGGGGGGGAAAAAATGTGGCCTTTGATATGCTTTTGAGAGTGCTCTATAGCAGTGGAAAGGCTAGACTCTCAACCTTTTGTAACTAAGAGCCCGATTTATATGTTGGCAGAGAGGGAACTCTGTTGCGATGAAGTTCCCTCTCCGCCAAAATAATGGTCCGCCTGCTGAATTTAGATGCGAGCAGGCCATAGTTTGACAACGTCGGAGACTACTCTGCCTTGGCCAAACTTCTCAGACGGCCCGACGAGGAGAGGTCTGTCAGAGAACAGGCTATATGTGTGCCTGCCCAATTTAAATGGATGGACATATAGCCGTTTTTTGCTGTCTGTCATCGCTAGGCAAACCTTGGAGGTAAGGGACAGTAAAAAACAAAAAATGCCCCCCTCGCCATGGGAAAAGACTCTCATGGTGAAGGAGGCATTTTTTATGCTTAAGAATAAAATCCTGCATCCAGATTTTCTTTTTTTAAATATTTTTTTTTAACTTTTGACGGATGGTGATTGAGCCTTTCGTCAAATTTACAATGCATTGATAGGAACTGCTGTGATGGCAGTTCCTGCTAATGCTAGAAATATCCGCTGACCTACCGAGCATTTCTAAATCTGGCAGGTGGTATCTCCGTCATGGCGATAGAGTAATTTGCTCTATCGCCCTAGCAGAGAAACGGGCTGTCCTCCAGGATACAAATCAGGCCCTTACAATGTGGGTTAAGTGTTCTGGGGTTCCCACATGCAAAGGGGAATTATTCTAAATGAAATCCACTGTGATGCATAACTAGAACTACAAGTAAGTAAACTTTTATTCTTTGGCGTATGGGCACATTCTACTTCTGACCACTGGGTTTTGGAGGTAGTATCTGCCTAATACATCATAAAGCTTTCAACCTCACTTCTGGAGTCAGACATTCCTGAAACTCCATTTAAAAGCTTTCATGGGAGTAGCAGGCCTTTCTTGGCAGCAATGCAGTGCATGATGTAGAAGGATGCCATAATTTCAGTGCCACTAGATACAACAGGGCATAGATTTTGTTTTGAAGGTCTCCAGCAAGTTCTAGGTAGCCTAGACTTTAAAAGGGTAAACAAGTTGATGCCATCTCTGTCTGAAAATGGAGATAATTCAGTCCATTGTACCACTCCTGAAAACAAGCACATTTTTCTCATGAATTTATCTTTATGCACCATGAGGTGTATCTTAAGCTGCAGCCAGCATTATAATTTCCTGAATTATGCGATGAAGCAACATCACAATGTTCAACTAGAACTATTTTGACTGACGTCAGTGCTTGTATGTTTAGTAAAGTTTATACATTCTGATAAGCCTGTTGTAGGTAAGGAGAGAGCTGCCTCATCCTTATTTAGACACTTTTTTGGTCCATGCTCCATCGTAAAGCAGGTATTTGTGGACAGTCCGGCATTAAGAAAGCTGTTATCAGCCCACAGTTGGCTTATCAACATGAGAAAGTGTTTTTTAGAACCAACCCAAATTTCAAACTTTAAAGAAGTGCTCTTTCATGAAGCCTGTTGAACAGCCATGCTTTCTCTTCAGCAAGCTCAGAAACTCCAGTCTCACCCATCAGCTTTGCTAGCATGTAGATCTCCCTATTCTCTGCAGTGTCTACAAGAAAGGTGTATTAACGGTTATTGATGCTTTTAGTAAGATTGCACCGGAAGCCTCTGGTACAGCGTTTTCTCCACACTCAGTCATCAGATTCCTTGCATTTTAGCCATCCCATTCCCATACCTGCTGGCAAATTTCCCTTCAGTAGCTGTTGGATATGTTGAATCTGCCAGATGGCGTTGAGTTGGATCTCTGGACCGTTTGGTGTTTACCTAGGACCCCAATAAGTGTAGGATATTATCTTGGGGCTCTTGGTCTCTGTACAAGGCCAGTAGAGTTTGAACTGAATACAACACTTAACTATGTTATGTGCCATCCTGGCATTTGTTGTCTTTGTGGTCTTGTGGGCCTTGATCAGACAGGCAATCTGTTAGCTAAAAGCTACTACATCGCCATTGCAGTTCATGCTGCAGGGCTCTGTAGAACTTGGCACAGCATCATGATATATGGGCAGTCGCATCTCTTCTCTTGAAGTCTTCATGCATCCCAGGGATGAACATGACTAGGATAGTTGGATCTACCCTTCGTCATATAGTGTCTTCTTCAGGAGATATTTGATCAGTCTTGGGTTCAGTCTTCCGTAGTCTGATCTGTTTGTATCCAACATGGATATATTTCTTTTATATTGCTGCTTCAGGCAGGGATCCCAAGCATGGACTGTGGATTCCCTGTACTCCATTGCTTGGGATATCTTTTGTCTTCCTTTCATAATCCCACCTTGAGTATTTTGTAAAACCAGGCAGGAGGGATGGATCTTGGGTCATTGCACTGATCCCTTCTCAGAGAAGGAGCATGATGTCTTGGCTCATCCTCCTTTAAAAGCCAGCAAAGGTGGAATAATAGATCCCACTGCTCTCCCAATTACCTATGAGGAGGCCATAGCTTCCCTTTCAAACTCTTGTCTAACTGCAATTCCCTGTGGACACAGGAAGAAACCGCTTCCTCAATCAAGGATTTTTTTTGCAATATATTTTTTTAGGTATGTGTTGATAATATTTAATTATAGAATCAATGAATAGCAATCTATCTGCACAGTTAGTGACAGCACTGCATTTACTATCATCCATCTGCACAGGAAGTGACATCACTGGGTTCCTGCCGAAGCCATTTTTAAAAGAAGATGCCAAGCAAGAGGACTTAATTTCCCTTCATCCACCTTCACAGGAAGTCACATCACTGGGTTCCCATCAACATCATCTATAAAAGAAGCCTAGCAAAAGGACTTCCTATTTTATCATTCATCTGCACAGGAAGTAACATAACTGCATTTACCAGCATCCATTTGCACGGAAAGTGTCATCACTACACTTCTCATCATCCATCTGTGCAAGAAGTGCCATCACTTACTGTATTCTCCCTACTTCAATCAACTCTTCAGGGCATCCCATCTCCTGGGCAGGCACAGACTAAAGCATTGTCTGTTTTGGTAAGGTCTCAGGCCAGAACCCTTGTAGCACTGAAAATTACAAGCTAAGTTGTAATTGTGTTCCTGCCAGTTCTCACAACCACAATGAGACCTAAAAGACACACTCACATAGGATTTGCACAGCACATAGACCTGACCTCATACACATTCCACTAACTACAACACACTCTCAAATTGCTGAACACACATTCCAGTTTATGCTCATTAATGCTCGCTCTGCAGTTCTCCACCCACCAGACATCGCAGACTTCATCACCTATCACAAGCTTGATTCCATCTTCATCACAGAAACTTGGTACAGCCCCACATCCTCGCACATCCTAGATGGCCTCCTTCCCACAGTTTACAGTATTCATTGTGTGGTCCAGGCACACAAAAAGTGAGGAGGTCTCACTGTCATCCATAAGTCCTCCTGGCTTTTCACAATAGGCAAGCAACACTCAGCTCCATGGAGCTGCTGCCATGCCATTTCCCTTTCTCTGCAGCTCAGAGCACCACCTTTCATCTCATCTGCAGGCCTACCCCTTCACAACAAGGACTTCTTGAGGAATTCTCAGATCTCCTTGCCAACTCGTCCAGCCGACATGCCCACACCACCGTCTTGGGTTACTTCAACCTCACAGACAACACAAGCTCAAAAAAGAACAAGAAACACTCTCCTCTACTTCGTTGACACTCTCAACACAGTACAGTTGGAGTATACACTCCAAAGGTCACGTCCTTTTCCTTGTCTTCTCAATGTCACCAACACTCCATTGCAAACACCTGATAAACCTGGACTGGACTGACTCCTTCACCATAACCATTTCCTTGCTTAGCGTCCTTTATATAAACAAAGGTCAACCGAAAAGAGAAAAACAAACCTTTAGATCCTTCAAGGACTTCTCCATAGATAACCTAATACTTGAAATCATTTCTCACCCAATTGTTTTCACATCCTTTAACAACACCCTTCTAAACAACTTCATCAATTTTTTGGAAAACTATGTAAACATCCACATCCCAATAAAAACATGTAAGTGCAAGCCAAAGCCTTCAGCACTTTGGTACTCTAAAGACCTTGCTGACAAAAAACAATCCATCTGCTTACAGGAAAGAAAATAGAAGAAAAGCAGAACTCCTGAGGCAGTGCCTCACATGAGCCAAAGTAAAGTACTGTACCAGCACAATCAGGATAGTCAGCGACAGAAGAAAAAGGCTTTTTAAGGCAGTCAAGCATTGCATCAACCCCCTGATTGACCAACCTAGTGAAAAAATACAGAAGATCCATCAGCACATCAACATCACTAAGTCTGCTTCATCTCTTACTCCCACCCCTTCGCGTGGAATCGCAAAATGGTCATCCTTTAAAGTCCTGTCTCTTGCAGATCTAGCCGACATACTCTGTTCCCTCAAAGCCACATCTTATGTCTTACCTTTGTCCTTTATCAAAGTTCTCTCTTGGGATGCTCTCTCTCCTACTCACCATTGGCATTAGCTCCCATTTGTCACATACCTTTCATCATCAAGATAAATGAAAAACCAATCTATGTTCAACTCCTAGATCACGTTTATACTAACCATCTACTGTACAACACCAGTCTGGCTTCAGATCACACTGCAGCACGGAGACTGCTACCTTACACATCGTAGGTGGTACCTCCCTGGCCACAGATGAACATGACTCTTTCCTCCTGATATTACTGGACCTCTGCGCTGCCTGTGACACATTGGGCCATCCTACCCTCATATGCACCCAATGGGATTCTCTAGTTCCTTAACTGGGTCTCCTACTACCTTTCCAACCAACACCAGTTTGTTTACATGGTCAGCTTCTGATGGATACTTCTGCCTGTGGATTCCTCACCTTATGAATACCCCTTGCGCCAGCAATCTCGCGGAAATTCTTTTCCTAGCTCTCCCACGTCGACGAGGACGTCACAATAGCACGGCTCCGCTCGCGACTCCGTATGACGTCATCGGAGCCATAAGAAGACCTCGTCGGCGTGCTGACGTCAGTTCCCTTTTTTCCGCGCCGTCGACGCGTAACGGTTTTCCAAGGACTCTCCATCTTCAACTTTGTTTCCTTGCTGCGAAGATATGGCTACTTCTAGGAAATCCGGGTTTAAGCCTTGCAGAGAGTGCGGAGGCCATATGTCGATCACGGATCCTCACGAAGACTGTCTGTGGTGCCTTTCATCTGACCACGACGTCGAGGAGTGCCGTTCATGCAGGAAAATTAACCCGAAGGCGCTTAAAGAGCGTGAAGCAAAGCTCTTTATGGCCAAAGCCAAGAAAGAAAAAAGAGGGAGAAAGCGGTCTTCTTCGTCACACACGTCAAAGAAGCATAAGAAATCTAAGAAGTCCCGGCGTCATTCATCGAAGTCGAGGGCTTCTAGGTCGACTCCTCCACCAGAACGACTCCGGAGAAAGGACTTTGTCTCTCCTTCACCTTTTCCGGGTGCGGAGTCGCAGCATTCTCCAGCTCGGATGTCACCGGCGTCGAAGGGCTCTTCGGCGTCGAGAGGATCACCGGCGCCCTGTAAAAGTCCGACGCCGGAGGAGATGTCTCCTATTCCTTTGGCTTCACCAGTGCGGGCGCCGTCTCCACCGGCTCCGCAGGATCCGAATCCACCGCAGGAGGTCCCCGGGCAAGGAGGTATGGGTTCTTATCCTCCCTTTCCATTGCCTGGTGCGGACCCATCGCAGTTCCTCAATGCGATGTACGGGATGTTCTCCAGGGCTAGTTTCCCATTGGGTGTGCCTTCAGGTCCCTTGGCCTACAATTTGGGTGTTCCACACCAGTATGCCCAGGCCCCCTTTATGCCATCCGCTCCGGCTTGGCACTTCCCGATGCCGAGGTCGTCCACTCCGGCACCTCGGGCTCCGTCGGATGGGGAGTCGGCGTCGTCTCGGATTCGAGCGGCGTCGAACGTTGTTCCAGAGGGCTTTCCTCTTGCTCCGTTACCTCCTTCTCCGGCGCCGCGTTCGGCGCCGTCGACTCCGTTTTTGGCTCCGCCGACGCCGGGTCCGACGTCTGTGCCTAAGCAGCATTCCCGGAGGGAGATTCAAAGGCTGCTGGAAGAGGAGGAGTATAGGCACGAGCAAGATCAGGAGGAAGGTGAAATAGTGGAGTCACTTGATGACTTTGAGGGTCTGCGAGAGGCCAGTGGCTTGGACACTTCACCAGAATATGAACTTTCATCACCAAAGGCTGGTCTACCATTTGAAAATTTGCCCTACCATGTGGTTGTGAGGAAGGCAGCTGATCTGCTGGGTCTGCAGCTTCCAACATCTGAAGTAAAGGCTAACATCTTGACAGAGGTCCTTAATACGTCTTCAGTGGTCTCAGAGCCACTTTTGCCATTCATAGACGCATTGACTGAGCCAATTTTGGAAGTGTGGCAGAAGCCCTTGTCTGCGCCTGCTGTCTCTAGGTCGATTGCTAGAAGATATAGGCCGGCCCCTGGAGATCCTGCCTTTCTGTCTTCCCATCCAACACCGGAGAGCTTGGTGGTACAAGCTTCATGTTCAAAGCAGTCTTCAGGTGCTTTCCCGACTACTCCTGGAGATAGGGACTCCAAAAACTTGGAGCAAGCGGCAAAAAAAGTGTTTTCGTCAGCAAGCATGGCGTTAAAGTCGACAAATCCTACTTGCCTTTTGGGAAGGTACATCCATGCTTTGGTGGATACTGTGAAGCAGCTAGCTCCTAAGCTCCCAGAAGATGATAGGGCTAACTTCATGGAGGTACTTGCTGATTCACAAGCGGCTGCTCGTCAGGTGATTCAGTCTGGCATGGACACGGCTGATTCTGTTGCACGGGTAATGGGCTCTTCCGTGGCAACCAGAAGGCAGGCCTGGTTAAGGTCTTCTGGGTTTTCCCCTGATGTCCATGCGACTCTCTTGGACTTACCTTTTGATGGCACAAGGCTGTTTGGATCCAAGGCGGACTCTGCCTTAGAACGTTTTAAAGACAGCAGAGCCACGGCTAGATCTTTAGGTCTTCAATCTCAGCCCAGGGGTTACGGTTACAAACGCCTTCGTGGGTTTGGGAGAGGCTCTTCCTTTCGTGGCCGTCAGCAATTTCAACAGGGTCAGCAGCAACAACAGCAGAACCCTTTATATAAGTCCTACAGGGGTAAGAACAGAGGCCGTTCTAGGGGAGCCTCATGGCAGCAGTCCTCTTCCTCCTCCTCCTCCTCTCCTCCCCTCACCGTTGGGAAGCAGCCCTAGATCCCCCATCTTAGAGCATGTTGGTCCTGTTGGGGGTCGGGTGTCCCATTTTCTACAAGATTGGAAACTGATTACAACAGATAGTTGGGTTTTAAATCTTGTAGAGAATGGGTACGCCCTCCCTTTTCTAGAGTATCCACCTCCTTACCCTCCTCGCCAAGGTGGTTGTTCAGAAGACCATTTGTTGCTTTTGCAGCAAGAGGTTCTTGTCTTGTTACAAAAAGGTGCGATAGAGGTGGTTCCAGAGCAGGAAAGGGGTCAGGGGTGCTACTCCCGGTATTTCCTGATTCCCAAAAAGGACGGGCGTTTGAGGCCGATCCTGGACCTCAGGGTTTTGAATTTTTACCTCAGGCAGGAGAAATTCAAAATGTTGACTCTAGTTCAGGTTCTTCTTGCGCTGCAACAGGAAGACTGGATGGTGTCCATCGACCTGCAGGATGCGTACTTTCATCTTCCCATCCTGAGGTCGCATCGGAAGTATCTATGTTTCACGGTGGGGTCGCAACATTACCAGTTTGCGGTTCTACCGTTTGGTCTGACTTCCGCGCCACGAGTCTTTACAAAGGTGATGGTGGTGGTAGCAGCACATCTCAGAACATCAGGGGTTCCTGTCTTCCCCTATCTGGACGATTGGCTGTTGAAAGCCAAGTCTCCGGAGATGGTGTTGCGTCACTTGCAGATGACAACGCAGTTGTTGTTCAACTTGGGTTTTTCAATAAATGTACCCAAATCTCACCTGGTGCCTTCTCAGCGCAGCCTGTTCATAGGGGCAATACTGGACACTACTGTTTGTCGTGCATTCCCGCCTCCACAGAGGATTCTCGACATTCAGGAGATGATTCCTTTGTTTCACTACGGAGCAGTTGTTCCGGTCCTGAAGGTCCTTCACCTGCTCGGTCTGTTCGCTTCCTGCATACTGTTGGTCAGTCATGCACGCTGGCACATGAGGGCACTCCAGTGGTGCCTCCGCAGGCAGTGGTATCAGCACAACGGGGATCTCGGGGAGAAGGTCAGAATCTCCAGAGACGCTGCAGCGGAGCTGACTTGGTGGGGTGTGCAGGGCTACCTGTCTCAAGGGAAGCCCTTTCAACTTCCTCCAACGATGGCCACAGTAATCACGGACGCCTCCACTCTAGGGTGGGGTGCTCATCTGGGGGATCTGGAGATCAAAGGTCTTTGGTCTCCAGAGGAAAGGTTGCTTCACATCAACCTTCTGGAATTGTGGGCGATACGTTTGGCACTAAAGGCTTTCCTTCCTTCCCTTCGCGGTCGGTCAGTTCAGGTCCTGACGGACAACACGACCGCGATGTGGTATATCAACAAACAGGGAGGTGTAGGGTCGCTTCGTCTCTGTTGAGAGGCTCTGCGACTCTGGTCCTGGGCTCAGGGCCAGCAGATTTGTGTGTTTGCAAATCATCTAGCCGGGGTGCTGAATGTTCGTGCGGACAGTCTCAGTCGGCATTACTCGGCCGATCACGAGTGGCGGCTTCATCCAGAGGTGGTCCATCACGTCTTCCAGATGTGGGGGTCTCCTCGGTTGGACCTATTTGCCACTCACGAGATCGCGCACTGCCCGTTGTTCTGCAGTCTCCAGTTTCCGATGCAGGGAGCGTTGGGGGACGCTTTTCAGTTGAGTTGGAGCTCTCAACTCCTTTATGCGTTTCCTCCCATACCCTTGATTCCTCGGGTCCTGAGGAAGATTCGCCAAGACCGGGCCCAAGTCATCTTGATCGCTCTGGATTGGCCGAGAAGGGTGTGGTACTCAGATCTTCTTCACCTCTCTTCGCACCCTCCGCTCCGTCTCCCGCTCAGGGCAGACCTCCTCTCGCAGTCGCAGGGGCAGGTTCTTCACCCCACCTCCAGAGCTTGCACCTTCATGCCTGGAGATTGAACGGGGCAACCTGAGTTCGTTCTCTCTCCCACCAGATGTGGTGGATGTTATTTTATCGTCCAGGCGACACTCCACCAAGTCCATTTACTCTTCCCGTTGGTCTAAATTTGTTAAATGGTGTGGAGAGAGATCTGTTGACCCTTTGAAGGCTCGTTTATCTCATGTTCTAAGTTTTTCACTTTCCTTAGCGCAGCAGGGTTTTGCTGTAGCTACTGTAAAAGGTTACTTATCGGCTTTGTCGGCTTTTATCTGTTTGCCGGATCAGCCGTCCTTATTTAAATCTCCGGTGGTGATGAGATTCATTAAAGGTCTTACAAACATGTTTCCTCCCACTCCATTTATTATGCCTCAGTGGGATTTGAATCTTGTACTTACTTTTCTCATGGGTTCTCCATTTGAGCCTCTGCATAGTTGCCCTTTGAGGCTTCTTACTTTTAAAACGGTTTTCTTGATTGCCATTACCTCGGCTAGGAGGGTAAGCGAGTTGCAGGCTCTTAGTTCTAAGCCTCCTTTCCTGACCATTCATGCAGATAAGTTGGTTCTAAGGACCAGGGCTGCTTTCCTTCCCAAGGTGGTTACCCCTTTTCATTTGGGGCAGTCCATTACCCTTCCTACCTTTTATCCTCCCCTCACCCTTCCAAGGAGGAGGAGAGACTTCACCGCTTGGACCCAAAGAGAGCGGTCAGCTTTTATCTGGACAGGACCAGAGAATTGAGACTTGATGACCAACTCTTCGTGGGTTATATTGGTCGGATGAAGGGTAAAGCTGTTCTCAAGCGGACTCTGTCGAGATGGATTATTCTCTGTATAAAGATCTGCTACGCCCTGGCCAACAAGGAGGCTCCTGAAGGTATCAGAGCTCATTCTACTAGAGCAAAGTCTACTACATCTGCTTTGGCTAGAGGTGTACCTGTACTTGATATTTGTAAGGCAGCAACTTGGGCCTCCCTCCATACCTTTGCAAAGCATTACTGCTTGGATTCCGAGGTTAGGAGGGATGGCCATTTTGCTCGTTCTGTTTTGCAAGATTTTTTGGTTTAGTCAGGTGGACACCCTCCTCCAGGAGAGGTACGGCTTTGGGAGTCTATTCATAAGGTGAGGAATCCACAGGCAGAAGTATCCATCAGAAGAACAAGTTACTTACCTTCGGTAACGCTTTTTCTGGTGGATACAATATCTGCCTGTGGATTCCTCACTGACCCACCCGCCTCCCCGTTGCCCACCTGTTTCTACCAAAAGATGCTTTGATTGATATATCTTGATCATGTTTGCAATTTTGTTACTTAGAAATGCCTTTTCTATGGCTATTTCGCAATGTCATTCTTGAGGATGCAAATGTGAATTTATATATATGTATATGCTTGGTATGCGATGTTTGCATTTGAAAATGTGTCGGTCCGCCCGTTTGCCTCGGTGGCACGGAAAAAATGGGTGGAACTGACGTCAGCACGCCGACGAGGTCTTCTTATGGCTCCGATGACGTCATACGGAGTCGCGAGCGGAGCCGTGCTATTGTGACGTCCTCGTCGACGTGGGAGAGCTAGGAAAAGAATTTCCACGAGATTGCTGGCGCAAGGGGTATTCATAAGGTGAGGAATCCACAGGCAGATATTGTATCCACCAGAAAAAGCGTTACCGAAGGTAAGTAACTTGTTCTTCAGGTCCCAAAAGATACCTTTCTGATAGAGACGTCTAACCACAGATGCCTCACTTTCTGAATAACCCCAGGCGTCAGCTTGCACGCCAACACGTGGCTTCGTACTACCTCATGCCACACCGTCCCACATGGAAGTGAAGTCGGGGCTAGTATATATACGCCACCTACTACCTTTTCTTTTCGCACCAACCGACACCAATCTGGAGCTTTAACTGTCATTCAGCAGATTTGGGTTTTTTTTCACATTAAATTTGCAAGTGTACATACAAAATGCCTACAGGCAGATGTTGGTTACAGATCCTCACTACATCAGACTTTGGTGCCTTGGCTCCAGTCATGACTCCAAATCGTGTTTGTCATGTTCCAAGATAAACAAAAAGGCTATCCGTGACCACGAGGTGAAGCTTGCAGTTGCTGAGATGAAGTCTAAGACCTGTTCCCGATTGAAGTTGAGGGCACCGCGATCTCGGTTGAAGTCGAGCAAATGCGTTCCCAAGGTCATTCTTGTGACCAGTCTTCGTCAAATTCAGGTAAGTTCGAAAGGAGCCATAAAAAACTTTTAAAAATCCGATAATGGGTCACCTGTGCCTCGCACCATTTGGAGTCACGTGATGCACCTAGCACCTTAAGGCCAAGGAGACGTTCACCCCAGCAGAGTCGGCTTCAATGCTGGTTCCGTTGCATATTCCTACTGATCGAGTAGCGAAGGCAGAACAGCTCCAACAGCTTAAATTAGCTATAGATAAGATTGCTGGTGCCACCTCGGCTTCCACTGTAACGCCTTTTAGCTCCATTGATCAGAGGAGACCTCCGGCTGATTTACCATTGGCAGATTCCTTTTCGACGCCATCTTTGCCTCTTGACCTCGTCCCGGGATCCATACCATCACTAGCTTCTGTTCTGTTGAATCAGGATCCAACAGTATCTCTGGCTCCATCTTCAGCGCCGCTTTCGACCTAACTATTACAAATACTGGCTCCTGTGGCTCCAATATCGATTTTGATTACGTTGCGGACTCCGATCAAAAATCTGATTGTTTTATTGGATACCAAAGTCCATTCTCCTCTGCCTAGACCTATGATATATGCTCATTCTGAAGTTCACTATTCTAGAGAGGAGTTCATTTTTGATCAGGAATATCAGCCCTTTTAACAAGGTGATGTTTTTGATGAACTTCAGGATGCAAATGGCCTGGATACCTCTCCAGACACTGGTCTAGCTTCCCCTAGGTAGGCCATTGCCACTGAGGAATCTGCATCTTTTGTAACAGTCATCAGGAGGGCAGCTGAGACCAATGATCTTATCCTTCCTACTCAGGAAGTTAACACAACTTGCCTTACAGGGGTTTTGAACTCTGCACGGTCCTCTCAGGACCGTGCAGGCCCTAACAGAGGTGCTGGCGGACACCTGGGCAAAACCAGGATATTGCCCTCTGGTTAACAGACAAGTGGCAAGACGACATAGGCCTGCTCCTGGAGATCCTGATTTTTTATTGCGCCATCCAACTCCTGAAAGCCTTGTTGTACAGGCTTCTTTGATATGGAGTCAAATACGATGAAGACATTTGCAAAGAGGATTTTCTCCTTAACCAGTCTGGCCCTCAGGACGGTTAACACATCATGCCTTCTGGGGAGATATTCTCATGCGTTATGGGACAAAGTGTTGGGTGTCCTGCCGATGGTCCCTGAGGAAGTGCATCAGATATTGCATTGTGTGGTCTCTTATGATCAGTATGCTGCAAATTTCTCAGTCGTCAGGTTTGGACACTACTCATTGTATATACAAAGGGCAGTTGGCACCAGTCTAGTGCTTAGGCGCAGTGCCTGGATTTGCTCCACGGGCTTCTCCATCGATTTCCAAAATTCACTGATGGACATGCCTTTTGTCTGCTCCAGGCTGTTTGGAGCAAAAGCTTCAAGGAAAGTAAGTTCACCGCCCACTATCTTGGCTTAGTGTCACAATCTAGGCAACTCCCAGCAACATCAGCCTTTTGAGGTTTTGGAAGGGAATACATGCAGAGGCGCAAACAATATTTGCCTCAGCAACAACAATCTTTCCAGTCCTTTAAAGGACGAGGTCGGAGAGCAGGCCGGCAACATTCAGGCCCACAGGGACAACGTTCTACCCAGGCTACCCAGACTCCATCCCTCTCATCCGCACCTGCTGCAAAATCCCTTAAATTTGACCTTGGTGATCCCGGTTCACCCGGTTGAAAGCAGGATCACCTTCTGCCTCCCCAGATGGAAAAACATCACCTCAGATCAATGGGTGCTCCGGATTGTGGAACAAGGTTACTCCCTACACTTTATTACCTATCCTCCAGACATGCCACTCACACCATGTCTCCTGGAGGACCACTTTTCTATACTCCAAGGAGAAGATCTATCTCTCTTGGTCAAAGGAAGCAATAGAGAGGGTGCTGGTTTCAGAAATCGGAACTAGTTGTTACGCTTGTTACTTTCTGATACAGATTAAGAACAGAGGCCTTCATCCCATCCTAGATCTTCACCCTCTGAACCTTTTTCTAAGGATAGAAAGTTCAAGATGCTCGCTCTGTCCCAAGTTCTATCTGCCCTGGATCCAGGAGACTGAATGGTAGCACTGGACTTGTCAGATGCATATTTCCACATCCCTGTTCTGCAATCTCACAGGCGTTACCTGAGGTTTCAGGTGGGCCAAGAGCATTTTCAATTCAACATGCTGCCCTTTGGCCTAGCCAGTGCACCTCAGGTGTTAACAAAGGTGATGGTGGTGGTCGCAGCCTATCTGCGGAGTTAGGGAATACCAGTCTCCCATATCTCTACGACTGGCTACTGAAGGTGCACTCACCTCAAACAATCGACAACCACCTTCAGACGATGGCTGATCTGTTGACATTGTTGGGGTTTTCCAGCAACGTGCCGAAGTCACACCCGACTCCTTCACAACGGCTCCCCTTCATTGGAGTCATCCTAGACATGGCGCTCTTCAGAGCCCCCCTTCCGCCTCAATTAGTCTAGGACATTCGGGCTATGATCCTGATGCCTCAGCTTGCAGCCTGGGTCTCAGTTAGATGGTTTCTGAGGCTTCTGGGCTTCTTGGCCTCTTCCATTCTGCTTGTGGACCACGCTGGGTGGCACATGCTGGCTCTGCAATGGGATCTGAAGTCTCAGTGGGCTTAGAAACAAGGAAATCTGTCAGATTACAACTAGGTGTCGGAGCAGACTGCAAATGATCTGCAGTGGTGGCCACTCAACTGCATTTTTTGAACCAGCGGCAGGCTCCTCTCCCTACCCCATCCAGAACTGGCCATCATGACGGATGCATTGTTACTGGGTTGCTGTAGTCATCTGGGAGAGGTGGAGATCAGAGGACTCTGGTCGGCATAGGCTCGCCTCCACATCAGTCTAGTGGAGTTGTTAGTGATTTGCTTGGCGCTGAAGGCGTTCCTCCCCACTATCAAGGGAGAATGGGTTCAGGCTCTCACAGACAACACAACCGCCAAGTGGTATTACAACAAACAGGGCGGAGTGGGGTCATGGGCCCTGAACCAGGAGGCTCTTCATCTTTGGAAATAGCTGAAAGCTCAGGGATTACTCTGATGGCACAGCACCTGGCAGAATCTCTAAATGCCAGGGCGGACAAGCTCAGCTGACGTTGCCTAGCAGATCACAAATGGCAATTACACTCAGAGGTGACACAGGAAATCTTCCAGCAATGGGAAGTACCGTGGATTGATTTATTTGTTACTACAGAGAATGTGCAGTGTCAACATTTTTGCTTATTGGAATTCCTAAGGCAGTCTTTATTACAAGATGCCTTTTTTCCTACATTGGGGCTCTGACCTTTTTTGTCCCTCTCCTGCCCAGAGTACTGAAAAAGATCAGGAGTGATCAGACCCAAATCATCCTAGTGGCTCCAGACTGGACGAGGAGTGTGTGTTACCCGGAACTTCTGGTCATGAGTATCTATCCTCCTATCCGGCTGTCTCTTCGGGAGGACCTCCTGTTACAGTAACAGGGCAGGGTCTTGCACCCGAACCTCCAAAACCTACACCTCCATTCATGAAGATTGAACTGCGACAATTGATGGCATTCAACCTTCCTCCCGGAGAGGTTGGTGTAATTCTGGCAGCTAGGCGTCCTTCTATGAAAACTGTCTATGCAGGAAGCTGGGAGAAATGTGTTGCTTGGTGTTCTTCTTCCCTCATCCAATCACTACAGGCTTCCCTGTCTGAGATATTGTTGTTTTGGTTATCACTGACCAAGCAAGGCCTTTGTGTGGCCACAGGTAAATTTTACTTATCAGCTCTTTCAGCTTTTTTATGTTTACCCGATCAGCCATCCCTCTTTAGATCACCTGTTGTGTGAAGGGACTGACCCATATGTTCCCACCTACTCCTTCTATAATGCCACAGTGGGATGTAAAACTTGTTTTGACTTACCTGAAGTTCTTGCCCTTGGAGCCTACTCACAGTTGTCTATTACGCCTACTCACGCTTAAAATGGTGTTCTGCATCACCTTAACATCTGCCAGGCAGGTGAGTGAACTTTATGCCTTATCTTTTGTTCTACTATTTGTCTCAATTTTTTCGGGCAAGTTAGCCCTTCTAGCAGCATTCCTGCCCAAGGTAATCACTCCCTTTCATGAAGGGCAATCCATGACTGTATCAACATTTTATGCATCGCCTCATCCATCAATGCATCTTCTTGATCCTAAAAGGACCCTTAGTTTTTACATTGAGAGAACTGGAGAATTTAGACAGGATGACCACTCTACCAGAGCAAAGGCTGCTACCCCGGCAATAGGCGTGCAGTGCTACAGTCTTGTATTGAACATTTGCCAGGCTGCTTTCATGAACCACTATTGCTTGGACAGGCAGGTCCGGCGGAATGGGAATTTCACCCGACTGTCCTGCAGGATTTCCTGGTCTGAGCCATTATACAGACCCAGCACCTAGGAGGTACTTCTTTGGTATCTATTCAAAATGTGAAGAATCTGCAGTTAGAAGTCTATCAGAAGAACAAGTTACTTACCTTCGGTAATGTCTTTTATTGGTTGAGACTCTATCTAACCACAGATTCCTCACCTGCCCTCCCTCCTCCCCGTTCTGTGGAATTATCTCATTCATCAGTCTTAATAAGATTCCTTCTCAAAAGTTCTGCACACTGTTTCACATCAGGTTCTATAGGCTCCACGTCTGTTGGCATGGACGGATTTCAGAAAGAAACTGATGCCAGTGGGAACAGATGGCGTATATATACTGGTCTGACGTCACTTCTGCGTGGTATAGTGTGGCATGAAGTAGAATGATGCTGCACAACACCGCCTATCGGCACGCAAGGGAATTGTATGAAAAGTTTTCTAGATGCGGTCTGACGCCTGGGGATATTCAAAAGGGGAGGAATCTGCGATTAAATTGAGTTTCTACCAGAAAAGGTGTTACTAAAGGTAAGTAACTTGTTCATCACCTGCGGAGGTCCCTAGGATTCCATGCTGTCCCCTGTCATCTTCAGCCTCTATGTGTGGCCGCTTCACACTCTACTCACAAATAACAGCATCAAGATTCACCAATGTGCAGAGAATGCACAGCTGTACTTAAAACTTTCTTCTGCTGTAGACATCCTACACCTTAAGCACTGCCTGCACATCATCCTGATGTTGATGTCCAGTGCCTACCTGAAGCTCAACCAAACCTAGACAGATTTCCTGTTATTTGACAAGAACAATGGACAAGAAACAGTACAAACCTGGATCAATGACTTGAACCTTGACAACGTTGAACCCCGACTGTCACTGAAAGCCAAGTCACTTGGATTCGCCATGGACAGCGACCTCCCCGTCAAGGAACACAGTGCCAAAAAACAAAAGTGGTCTGGTATCACGTCTCTCTTCTAAAGAAAATGGAACAGTTTCTTTCCGAAAGTAACTACAGAACAATTGTTCAAGTCCTTGTACTCTTGCATCTGTATAGTGGTAATACCCTGCTCTATGGTCTTCAAGACTCCACGCATCCACAATCCAAAGCCTGAAAAAATATGATCACATCTCCTCCTTGCTGATGGAACAACATTGGCACCCTTTGCCGACCCCCAACATTTTCAAAACAAGCTGCATCATTTACAAAGTCATCGCGACTAGCACCCCCACTAATCTTGCAGATAATCTCACCATACTAGTGGTTCTCAGCACACCTGCAGCAAGAACACCACCAGCCTAAGAAGTGTTATAAGAAAAAAACAAGGGAGCAGGCCATTTCGATCTATCCACCCAGGTCTGGAACAACATCCCTGCCCCTATGCTGCTCCAATTTAGGAAAAAGTTGAAGACCCACCTCTTTTTTTAATTAATAAAGCGCAAACTAGACCTGATGATATCTAGTATCAGAGTGCTTTACATGAGCACCAGTTTCACTACAGATAGACACATTACATTTGTTTTGTTAGGCACAGGGAGATTAAGTGATTTGCCCAGAATCACAGGATGTTGAGCGTCGTTGCCAAGACTCAAACCCGGTTCCCCAGCTTCAAGGTCGACCACTCTAGCCATAAGGCTACATCCTCTCTTTAAAGAACACTACATCACAGTGCATTAATAGTTAAAAAACCAGCTACCTCTCCTATGACGCGTTGACTTTATGCGTGTCTTTGACCCAATACAGTGTTCTGCTGCCTTTTGGCTAGGTTCACACTACAGAAATACCATATATATCCAGAAAAAGATACAAAACAGGAGAAGCTTTCAGCATACAAAAACCTTCATGTCAGTACTCACTAACTACAGAGTTACAGATTGGTATTAATCATTTACATTCTTGAGTATTTTAAGGAAAACGTACATCAAAAAGCAGTTCCCTTTGATGCAGGTGTTGTTGGGTGGAATAGGAATATAAATAGCATTAGCTTGATCAGAGGAACCTATAGAGACATGCTGTCCTTCTAATGATATCGGAGACTACCAAAGCATTCTTCACCACTGGGGGCCAACATGGGTGGTTAGTGGGTGTATTCTTTATGCTGACGTATGTTCTATAGCTGCCAAACCTCTCAAAGCAGGGACCATGGGATTTCCATTTGTGGGAATAGTTCTGCGGGTCGCTGCAAGTAGCTGAAAAGTAAGGGCTCCTAATAAAAAGAAGAGGTCCCATGTGTCATCAGCCATAGTAACCACCCTGACGTAAAACAGGGGACCTATGGGGAGTAGATATTATTTAAAGCCTTATTGTAGGACACTACTTCCTTTCTGAAAAACAGTGTCAACTGATGCCTATCAGATATAGAACATGATGGCTAGCTCCACACAGCCTCTCCTGAATTTGGTTGGTGCCCCTTAATGTATGGCTCTCAGCCTCGCTTGCCTTTGCAGGATCATATAGGTATTTTCTTTATGCTGCACGCATGTTAAGACCGCAAAGAAATGGGTTCATATATGTTTCATTCCTTTTCAGGGATCTATCTATTCAGCTCTTGTGCCAGTCCAAGCATATAAGTTGTCCCAGGGGATCGTTTGGATACGTGATTGTGTCTTGTGGGAGAAAGGCTATGTAAAGTAAGACTCAAATAGTGTTAGTTCCCATGAATCCAGTTCCCTGACCTTCAAGGTCAGACCATGTAGGTAACAACAGTGTTTGCTTGTGTCCATGTGAAATGATTCTTTGCAAGCTGCAACTAATGGTGGCTGTTCCCTTTGTAAGCCTAGCTAAATATATGTAATCCTCCTACTTGCTAGAATTGGAAAGATTGTGTTCTATAGAGGAGGGAGTGGATAGGTGAAGATGGACAGTGTGGTGACAGGTGTGAGAAGAAGGTACAATTTTTGCATTCTTACCTCTAATAATGCAAATTAAGCGTCCGTGGAGTGTCACAAATATTTTTGTTCCAAGTAGCATTTAGGGGCTAGCCAGGGTATGCTGGTAAAAGGTTTCGGTAAGTACTATTAATTGCTACTCTTTGTTGATTTTTCTTCCGAGGGGATCGCCCTTCCAACAGTGTTTGATTGGTTCTTATAATAAATGTTTCTGTACCCTGCATTGCTATACATGTTAGAAATGTTTTTGTTAGGGTCTGTCCTTGATCTCTGGGGTCTTTTAATACCTCAAACAAAGTGGTACAGGTCGGACTTGTTCTGTTTTCCAGTAGGACTTTCTGAGGAGTTGGCTTTTGTAATTCAGCAGTCCAGGTGGCCTTCGACATTAAGGCGTGCAACAAATAGTGGAAGTTCCTTTCATTATGGTCTTCACATTATCGCCTATGACCCTCTTAGGATATTAAATCCCCACTGCAGGGTCCTGTTATGTGCATAACTGTGTGAGGCCTTGGAGCTCAGCTGGCAACAGTTCACTAATTCAGAGATCCTTAGGGCTGGATTGTGGCAGTTGAGCCTGAGTGCTTCCCTCCTTCATAGTTTTTAGTTATCATGTCCTCATGTATGGTACCTCCTTCCGGTTTAGGATCTTCCCAGTTTTCTTAGAATAATGCATTTTAGCCATTTAGAACCTTTGTAAGAATATCTACTAATTTCTATTCTTTAAAGACCTATTTTTGGAGGCTGTCACATCAACTCTCTAAGTGAGGGAGCTGTTACGTAATTGTTTTTCAAAGTGTATGCTTTCTTCCATGTGCAGTTATCCACTGTTTTTTCCAGTAGTTCATTCTGGAGATGGTGTTTGATTTGTATCTCTGCAAAGATGTAGGCTACTTAATTTTATTCAACTCTTGGTTTGAGGGCTTATGATTAGCAACATCTTTTGGATGTGGGAAAGAAGGTTTCTGTCTTTCTGGATCTTTTTAGTCATTTGATCCTCTGTGTCCTTTGACACTTGCCACAAGAGCAAGACGTTGTCCATGGCAACTTCAAGCCAATGGCTTCCTCAGATTTAACCTCTAACGTCTTATGTTCTAATAGTAAATCACACTATTCCTAAGTCCAGCGCCCTCCAGCGCAAGTCGTTGTAATGACTTGCGTTGTAAAAACAGTGATGTAATGTACCGCGATCTAAATGATCGCGTTGTATCATCATACATCCGTTCTCAATGAACATAGTTGTTTTTTTTGCCTCAGGCAGTCTTTGGCCATTGGGTAGTCATCTTGAATTTAGAGAGTCGTGCCACCAAACTCCAGAGGAGCCATAGTCCCCGCCTTTCCCGGGCCTAAATCAAACCTGCTGCTGTATCACAAGTTCCCACTCCACTGGCCGGGAATTTGGGCTGAAAGTGTAATGGTGCCATTGTCATTATAGTCCACTTAGCGTTATTTTTGTTGTTCAGAAACAAACCCCCAAAGTAGAGGTTTGTTTCTGTAAAAAAAAAGAAAAATGTCCCTGATACATTGGGAGATTTTCTTTGAGCACATCAAAGTCTTTTCTGAATTCTTGCATGTTTGTGGTCAACATGGTTTACTTGGCAGATGCAAATATAAAAAATGAGCATCAAAAGGTTGTCAGCAGTACTCTTGCTGACGAGCTACTGACTAAAACTGTCTAATATTGGAACCAACTGTTGCCGTTATGTTGGAAAACAGGTAGTTCCCCACTTCTAAAGGAAGCAGGTCAACTGCAGGTTTGGTAGATGGGCTGTCTGTTGATTGCCAAACAGTAAATGATGCCCAAAGTATTTTTTACTGCCTGGTGTTCCTGCATGACGTAAGGAATGCAATGAGATAAGAGACATAGTGATAATGCACTTACATAACTTTAGTCTCCTTTACACTTTGTCAAACTGTTCTTAGTCGTTGTCTTAAATCCTCTCCCCCCTTACTGTACTTTCCTATCAAATTTGGGCAACCTTAGGCATATGTTGTGCTTAAGTGGCTATTACAATGAATTCGCCAAGAAGGTTCATCTATAAATGGGCCCCAACTGTAGGGGAAGAGTAATATATTTGCTATAGGCTGTGAAAACAGAAGTGTCTATCTTGAGGTGGGTGCACCCTCAAGATTAAAATGCTGGGATGAAGAAAGGTAGTTCGCAGTGAAATGAAGATTGCCAATCAGTAATTGGGTTAACACCACACGGCGGTTTTTGGGTCCTCCTCATTAGCAACCATACAGAAGCAGGTATTTGCTTGTCCTGAGGGTATCAGAGGGAGGCTATTGTGTTGGCTTGTTATGGACTCTCTGAGATGATCCAAAACATATGCTTCCCCAAGTGGTATCGCAGAGAGTTTTAAACGTTGTGTATCAGAGAAGGTCCGAAGGTTGTATGTCAGAATTTTGTATACAGAAATAGCGATTGACATAAATATTGCGTCCTAAATATTCTTTACAAAAATATCATCCTATTGGTTGTAAATTTCCTATTAATTCCAATGGGGCAACATTTTTGTAGACGATACTTAGCGCACAATATTTCTGTCAAACAATATTTTGATAGCGATATTCTGGTAACACATGAAGTCTGAGGTGCTGGCTCTTGAGATCGGAGGGAATATGCTGAGAATTCATAATGCAATCTGTGTAACTAGATACTTATATCCTGATCTTCAAACTTTTGCATGACCTACCACCTGCCTGCCTTGCAGACTACCATCACTAAGCCATGCCCAAGTCACTCAATGCACTGTACTAATTCTGAACCTTTTCTCTGCAAGCTACTGTACATGGGAGCCACTTATTCAATGGAATTGAAAGCACTCTCCTCCCTCAAAGCATTCATGAAGAGTCAAAAGACTCCCCTCATGGTCCAAGACGACTCAAAGCAAAGATTTCGTGGCACACTCATGAGCTCTCAGAACCTACTGATAGGGGTTCCCCACTAGACATGAGTGTTATTTATTTATGTCATAAATATTTTTACCAACTACTGCTGCAAGATACAATTTTGTCACACCCACTGTTTCTACTTCACTGATATTACTCATTGCCTTTGCAATGTGTGCAGCTTTTCTTGATGAGATGTTAAGTCTATTAAATAAGTACAAATTCTGATAACTAAATAGATTATGATACAGGGCCCAGGGGAGCTGTGATCAGCCTTGGGGCTACTATACATCACTCGCTCACCCTTGGCACAATGGTAAGTAGGCAGATTTCTGTCCTTGTTGTGTGTATTCTCAAAGGTCCATCTGCTTATTCATATCTTCGTAGGTGTACCCCTTGCAGAGGCTGACCTGCAGTGCCACAGAAGTGTGAGCTTGGAATCTGAAGATCACTTCCAGCAACGCTACGCTGAACTCGTCAATAGTTATCAGGCCCTGGAGGAGACCAATGACACTCTGTCCAAGGCACTTGTTGCTCTTCAGAATGAACTAAAGGAGTTACGGGGGGCTGCAAGACCAGAGATCTGTCACTCAGAGTCCCAGACTGAGCTCCTGGAAATGACAGGCAACATGGAGGGGCAGAAAACCCCAGCCTGGACATGGCGAGAAAACCCAGCAGACTTAGTGCAGCGGCTTCAGAGGCAGCGGGAGCAGATGTCTGTGGCCTACGATGACACCGAGTATGAGCCTTATGGACTGCCCGAGGTCGTAATGAAAGGTGAGTGGGCGAGATGGATTAGTATGCAGTCACGTGGCCTTTTTCTCGTAGACCAGACATACACAGAGTTTCTGTATCTCATTCTCAGAGAGCAGCAAAACAATGATACACAGAAAACTCCAGTCTTCATTCTCACTCAGCAGAGACAACTAGAAAACCAGAGTGGCCTATGCTAAGACAACTAGCTGTACACAGGTCAGTAGGTACAGCACTGAAGATTTAAAGTATCAGTATGGCAAACTGTGTTGTATTGGTAAAATTAACTCCTAAAGTGGGTGTTTTTTTCTCCATACAAAAAAACGAATGGCCTTATGCAGGGAGTTTTCTCCCCACACGTGGACGCCATGCTTCATTTCCCCTACCTACATCTGCCATGCCTCAAATGGCAGATAGGGGCAAGAAAAAAAGAGTGGTGGTCACCCTGAAATCAGTAGGGTTGGATGACCATCATTGGCAGAGTGGCCATCAGGTCAGAGGTTTCCGCTGGTGCTGGCTCTCCTGATGTGTACACAGTACTGCCTCCGATTCTAAACAGAGCCAGGAAGCCACAAGTTCAGAGATTCGAGAACACTGTCGATTTGCAGCATGCTTCCACTCTTCCAAGCTCTAAGTGAGGCCCCAAGTCTCATACTGACAAGATGCATATGAACACAGTGAACAAAGATATTCATTCTCGTAGGCACGTCTGCACAGAGTGAGTCTTTTATTCTCACAAGCCAAGCAGGAAACAGAGACTGAAAGTCTCATAATGAGAGAGCACAGAGATAGGCACTCAAAGCTGATCTGCATCTTGTCTTCTGCTGACTGTTTTAATTGGTCCCAGAATTGGTCTGGGATTCACAAGTTACTCATTGGTCCATGTTTTTATTTGTTCCTCTTCAGGTTTTGCTGATATCCCCACGGGTACCGCCTGCCCTCACGTGCTTCGAAGGGGTCTCCTGGGCAGTGCTATAGCAGCCATTCCAAAGCGGTCAGCAGAGGCCAGCCCACCTGCTTCTTCAGATGGTAGCAGTGTGTGATGGAAGCACAAGTGTGGCAGCATAGGTAAGTATGCACTTGCTGGAATGGATCCCGGTTTGCTGACAGCAGAAATGCAGGGCCGACCAACAGTAGTGTCATTGTGCAATTGCATCTCATGATTAGCTAAATAATGGCACATGGGGCAAAAGCCTTTAGCAGCGAACTGGGCCAAAAGTTTACAATAGCTTGTAAGGGTGGTGGTCCTTTGCTCTAAAGTCAGCTCTACTCAGCGGTTTATCTTTATGCATCTGATAGAGCCATCCAGCTGTAGCTTCCTTACCTTAGAATAATCCCCAGGTGTCAGACTGGATCCTTAAACATTTAGAGCAGTACCTCTGCGCTGGTAGATGGTATTGTTCTGCTCCGCGTCCATGCTGGAAGTGATGTGTGTTGTGCCTTTATAGGTGCCATCCCGGCGCACTGACATCTGTTCTTTACTTTCTGCGTCAGTTACCACAGATCTGGAGAGAGTTACTACCTGTCAATTTATGACTACATTTTTTCGATGTTTTGTCGAAGCCTTCTTTCAAGACTTTCTCTCCCAGTGGGGCAAGTATGTCTCCTAAAAAAGCAGTGGGGTTTAAGCCGTGTGGTTCCTGTCACAGGCAGATGTCTGTAATGGACCCCCATCTGGTTTGCCTTTGGTGCTTGGAGTCGGATCACAACTCCAAGACTTGTGAGAACTGCCACGCCATGAACCCCAAGGCGCTGAGGAAGCGCTCCTTGAAGCATCTTGTCACCCAATGCCGATCACCACCATGACACTCCAGGTCCAGGGCTGCGTGGAAAGTCCTGGGTCAGTTTGCAGAGTTTTTGCAGGCGCTAGTCATTGCACTCGATGTCAACAGTTAAGTCCCACAAAAAATGTATTAAAAAAATCAAAGAAGTTGAAATGGTTTTCGATTTCACTGCGCCAGTCCAACTCTTCGGACGAGGTGTGGGAACGATGTGACTATAGGCCGTGTTCCAACAGGGAGCCTGTCTCTGGGTCTGCTCTGTGCATCCCTGAGTTTCCTGGAGCCACAGTGACCCCTGCCGAATTCCGAGAATTTTATGAGACCATGCACCCCATTGTTTGGGCTGGCTGAACCCTCTAGAGCGCTTTCGGGCCCTAGGGTTTTGGCTAGTGCCCCCTCTGATTCACGCCGGCGTGTCCGTCCTCAGCGCCAGTCGGATCCCTTGGATCTGGTTCTGAATGCGGAACAAATCCGATCGCAAGACTGCGACCTTCCCTGGGGCCCGTTCCCGCGGCACCGACCCCATAATCATACCAGACTCCGATACCAGCCTTATAAGCGTCATCCCACGTCGACTTCAGCCAGAACTTGACCTTATGAACCGGAGTCAGTGCCTCCTTTCTTTAACAGACTTGGAGAGGAGTATGATTAGGGAGGATCTGAGGATCCTTATGATTATATCAACCCACTTGATGAGGCTAAAGATAACTGGTATGAGAAAGTGGCGGTGTTTGGACAAAATATAGTTTTAAAAATATCAGGAGACAGAAATATCAAATTTAAAAATGTGGAATTCAAGAGGCTGAACACCTTTGGCAAGAGGATGTTCTCTTCCACCAGCCTTGCGCTGCAGTCGGTGAACAACGCGTGCCTTTTGGGCAGATATACCAACACGATTTGGGATTCGGATGTGCTGCCCATGGTCTCGGAGAAGGCCGGAGGCATACTGTCTTAGGCTATTGCAGACGACAGAGATGCAGCAAAGTTCACCATTCGCTGCGTACTGGATACGACAGACTTGCTAGTCAGAGCTATTGCGTCGTCAGTGGCACTCAAGCGCCACGCCTGGCTGAGATCGACTGGCTTTTCAGGAGATGTCCAAGCATGCCTTATGGAAATGCCCTTCAATGGCACCCGTCTCTTCGGAGACCAGGCAGATTCAGCATTGGAGCTTTTTAAGGACGGCCGAGCCACTGCTAGGTCCTTGGGCCTCTCCATGGCTCTATGCCAACCCCATTCTTCCTTTCGCCCCTTCCGTGTCTACGGTACGGGATACCACCATTAGTTATTCCCTCCCAGCCACTAAGACAACTGACTCCCCAGTCCTTTTGTGGCCGCAGACACGGTTCCCACAGGCCTCCAGACACATAGCCAGAGGTCCAACCAGTCTGCCACCCACCAGCAGCGGCAGCCTCATAACCAATTTAGTCTGCCCTTGTACCATAACGGATGCCAAGCTGGTGACAGGATCCGTTATCACCTGCCCTGCTGGCAGTGCATAACATCGGACAAGTGGGTACTTCAGATTATTCAGCGGGGTTACTCCATTCCTCTGTTAGAAACCCCACCACCCATGCCACCATCCCCAGACCAGTTAAAGTTCTTTTGGCCAAAGTATCCATCGAGAGGGTGCCAGCATCAGAAGTAAGTCAAGGTTGCTGTTCCCACTACTTTCTAGTGCACAAAAAGGATGGAGGCCTCCGCATAGTTTAGACCTGTACCTTCTCAATTTCTTCCTGAAGGCGAGATTCAAGATGCTCATGTTAGCTCAGGTTCTGTGTGCCCTAGACCCAGGAGACTGGATGGTAGCGTTGGACTTGCAGGACGACTACTTCCTCATTCCTATCCTGCTCGCTCATACACATTAGCAGTTCGTTGTGTTCCCTTTTGGCCTCACTACTGCCCCTCAGTGTCACTAAAGTGATTGTGGTGGTTGCAACACACCTGCGGAAGTCAGGGGTTTCAGTCATCCCCTACCACGATGATTGCCTGTTGAAGGTGGGCTTGCCCCAGGCAGTTAACTCCCACTTCCAGACTATGGTGGACCTTCTGCATTTGCTGAGGGTTCTCTATATATGTGTCAGAGTCACACCTGACTCCCACTCAGGTGCTCCGTTTCATCGTAGTTGTTCTGAATACAGTGCAGTTTCAGGCCTATCCTCTAGAACAGTGAGTCCAGGATATTCAGGCTATGATTATGATGTTTCAGCTTGTATCCTGGATTTTGGTGATACTGACTCTGAGCCTGCTGGGCCTCATTGCCACCTGCTGGTGACTCATGCCAGGGTTCGGCAGTGGGTTCAGCATCGGGAATTTCTCCGACCTAGTCTAAATATTGGAGGAAACTGCTAAGACCTACAGTGATGGCTGACAAATTGTGATTGGGTCAGGGGTAGACCTCTCTCCCTTCCCCATCCAGTGCTGACTGCAGTGACAGATGCATCACTTCTGAGCTGGGGCAACCATCTGGGTGAGGTGGAGATCCCAGGACTCTGGTCTCTGGAGCTGAGAGCAATCTGACTGTCACTGAAAGCCTTTTTTACTTCCATCAAGGTAAGGCTGGTTCAGGTGTTCATGGACTACACCACCTCCATGTGGTATTTCAACAAGCAGGGCAGCGTGGGGTTGTGGACCCCGTGTCAAGAGGTTCTGCTTCTCTAGACATGGCTGAAATGTCAAGGCATTTCCCAGGTGGTCCAACATGTGGGTGGCTCTGGAAACGCCAGAGTGGACGAACTCAGCCTTCGATGCCTCGTGGATCACGAATGGCGGCTCCATCCGGAGGTGGTACAAGGTCTCTTCAGAAATTAGGGGAAACCTTGATTAGATCTATTTGCTGCCACCGAGAACACACAATGTCAGCACTGTCGCTCGGAGACGTCTTTCGTCTCGAGTGGAGCTCAGGCCTCCTTTACACTCTCACTCATGATGAGAGTTCTCAAGAAGATCAGGAACAACCCGTCCCAAGTTATTCTTGTGGCCCCGGATTAGACACAGCGAGTAGGGTGTCCCGAACTCCTGAGCATGAGCTTCGGTCCTCCGATCAGGCTGCCCTCTTGGGAGGATTTAATGTCAGAGCAACAGGGCAGGGTCTTGCAGCCGAACCTGCACATACTCCGCCTTCATGCGTGGAGATTGAGCGGTGGCAATTGACAGTTTTTTGACCTCCCTACTGAAGTTTGTGATGTCATTCTGGCAGCCAGGTGTCCCTCAACTAATAATGTATACGCGTGCCGTTGAGAAAGGTTTGTGACATGGTTTACTACCAGAGGTTTTGTTATTTGTTCTTTCGTTAGCCTGGCAAGGCTTTGCTTTGTGCATAGTAAAAGGGTAACTTTCGGCCATATCAGCCTTCTTGATTTTGCTGGATCAGCCCTCCTTGTTTAAGTCACCTGTTGTGACTAGATTCCTAAAAGGTCTACAACATCTGTTCCCTCCAAAAACCTTCATCATACCCCAATGGGATTTGTATCTGGTTTTAACATTCTTGATGTGCTCACCCTTCGAACCTCTCCACAACTGCCCTTTACGACTTCTGACCATAAAACTGCATTTCAAGTGGCCATTACATTGGCCACAAGGTTAGCTAACTGCAGGCACTATCCCTGCACCCTCCATACACCACATTTTTTCCAGACAAACTGGTTCTGAGAACACATGCCTCTTTCCTCTCGAAAGTGGTGACACCCTTCCACGTCAGCCAAACCATCACACTACCAACCTTCTTTGCTCCGCCTCACTCTTCCAAAGAGGAGGAGTGACTCCATCGATTAGACCCAAAATGAGCGTTATCATTCTGCATTGATCGTACTAAGGAACACCAGTTTGACAAAAGGAAAAAACGTTCAGAAACGACCATCTCACGATGGATTATACTTGGTATTAAAATCTACTATGCACTTGCCAAGAAGCAACCCCCTGAGGGCTTTTATGCTCATTCCCCCAGAGTCTAAGCTGTGACCACTGCTTTAGCTTGCAGAGTCCTTTCCTAGACATCTGTCAGGCTGCGACGTGGGGATCACTGCACACGTTTACCTAGCACTACTGCCTCGACAGTCAGGTCCGTCATGACGGGTACCTTGCCCATTTGGTCTTCATGGACTTTCTGTAGCCCCTCCTCTGGGGTGGTATTGCTTGGGTATCTATTCTAAGGTAAGGAATCTGCGGCAAGAAGTCTCTATCAGATGAACAAGGTACTTATCTTCGTTAACTCCTTATCTGGTAGAGATTAACTAGCCGCATATTTCTTACTGACCCTCCCATCCTCCCCAATCTGCTTACAGATTTCTCCGTATAGGGTAACCCTTATGAGGTCCATAGTTTCTGCACACTGTTACATCAGCTACCTTCATGGCTCTGCTCTTCTGGCATGGAAAGGTTCCAAAAAGTAACTGATGTCAACGCACTGGGGTGGCTCTTCTATAGGCACCACGGACGTCACTTCCGGCGCGGCCGATGGAGAGCTGAACAATGCAACCTACTGGCATGCAGAGTTACTGCTGGAAAAGTTTCCAGGTCTAGTCTGACAGCTGGGGATTATTCTAAGGTAAGAAATATGTGGCTATAAAGAAGTTTGTTTGCGGAATGGGTCATGAGGTCATGAGAAAATCACAAGCTGAAGCTGTCACATCCTTTGACCTTCTTTTTATTTTAGTCAGAGTCACACGTTCCTCAGACAATTTCTTTTGCAGGTGTTGTTTAATTGTAAGCCCCAGCTTCTAGTGGCTGGGCTGTGTTCAGATGCTGGATATTTCTGCTTAAGAATGGCAATCCAGTGACTCAGTGTTCGAATGTAGTTCGAACATTCAGTTTGTACATAACTGTACTTAACTCTGCAAAATTATAGTGTAAGATAGTCACTAATGGAATATTAATGTGTTATGCTTTTTTGTACACTGAAATGTATGTTTATAATGTGTTATAAATACAAGCCCTTTGTTGGGGTGCAAGTCTCTCTTAGACGATGGACTGTGAGATGATGTCTCCATTTTATGCTTTCTATCCTGTCCTACATGTCTTTCTTGCCAGTGGACCTCCATCTCCAGACCATTGGGAGAAGCTCCAAGTATGAGTTTTATGTTCCCCCACCAGACTGTTAGACTCTGCTGGACTGGATATACACCCATAGTGTACCTACACTGGCAGTGGAGGTAGGGTACTGTCTGCTCACTTGGCGGTGGAAACATAGCAGTTTGACAGCAGCTGATTAGTAAAGCAGGGAAACTAGAGTTCTATGTCCGGACCGGAGACGAGGATTATGCTGTTCTCTCTTCACTTTATGTTAACATAGAAGCCATGTAAACCACATAAAGAACTACTTTTCCCATGTACCATCTGGAAAATAAAAGAGAAAAGGGACAACAACAATAGTCCAATCATTCATAATGTCCCAAACAGCAACATCGTCCTTCCTTACTAGTGATTCCCCCTCTTTCTTCTCCCCTCTCCGCAGCCAGCAAGGTCAGGTACTAGGGTCTCTCATCAGACCCAAGCCTTCTAGTCGTGTTATTCAGTATTTTAGGGTGTTTTTGGCCTTTACTGTGTTTTCACTCCTCTACAGCTCTGTGATTGGCCCACGCGTTATCGCTGGTAATGATGGCAGTATAGGCGACCGATCGCGGAGCCTCTGCATAACCTGCTGGGGCCTGGAGTGTTACGCCCTATATCTGTAGGGGATTGTACGCACTGTTTTTTTCACCAGTATTGTTTACGGCCGTTGGGATTTGTATCTGGCACCATTAACTAACAAGGTGAGGTGCTTTTTATTGGGACACTCACCCAGGCCCTGCCCAGTTAATTGAAGGGCGCATCGCGTCCCCGGGGACAAAAAAAACCCTCAAAGCCGCCGCATACATACCTGACAGCCCTGGTTACCCCTGCGCTCACATCCCTGCAATGCAGGATGAGGCAGTCTCTTTTGTAGAGGAAGAGCAGGTCCAATACCTTCCCCTGGGCAATGAGTTTTGTGATGCGGTCGATTCGTGTATTCACAAGGTGGTTTCCTATGCCCTGACTCCCTTCGAGATAGATTTAAAGTGGCTAATGGACAGCTGCCAATGGACCCTCTTCTCGAGGGAGGACTTTGCCAGCCCGTAGGCCGCACGACCACGTAAGCAGCCAGGTGCAGGTTCAGGTAAGGCCAAGGCCAGGCGTAAACACGCCCAAACTGGTGATTTGGGTGCCTTCGATAGGCTTACACAGACTTTCCTGACACATGACTCCCCCCAGTCGATTCAACCACTGCCGGAGGTCCCCCAGGAGAGTCAAGTTCTGGACTTGCCTTCCCATTCGGCAAACTTTGATTTGGGTGACTCTCCAGCGGAGTCGGATGCTAAGGGAGAGCCCTCACATCACACATTCAGATAAAAGTCAAGCTTTATGTTATGCAACCAGTTAAGAGATTGCAATGCTTAAATGTACATTCAAAAGGCAAATCACTTTCTTAATAGAACTTTAGGTTGTACTTTTCAGCGACCATACCAGCAAAAGTAGACATGGCTGATATGCGTTAAAAGAGAAGGTGTCAGCACTTCTCGCCATGAGCAAACAAAAAACAAATAAGAGGGTTACATTGTTAAGCAATTTGCAAAAAGCAATGTAACAATAGTTAGACCTTATTAGAATTTTAAATATGCAAGGTGATTTTTGGATCTTACACTAAGATCGCTTTTTGAAAATAAAGTGCAAAATTGTGCTTTGAAATTACATTGGGCCAGTTGTATTGGCCAAAACATGATAAGCTATAAATTCCACTTAAAATCTCCAATCACCATTTCTCTGCATATACCTAGTTCTAATTTTGCTCCTTTAGGCTGTCTCTTACTTTCTCTATTCACTCCCAATCTCTTCCTCCACTTCCTCTCTCAACCTTTTCCCCACTATCCATTTCTGTTTGCTGATGCATCTATCTTCCCATTCCTGTCTCTCTTGCTCTCTTGCTTTTTTATTTATTCTCCTTTCTCTTAATCTTCTCTCCTTTTCTAGAACCTCTTCTTTCTATCTTCTTTGTACTTCTCAATATTTGTTATTCTCCCTCTAGCCCTCTTCTATACCGACCATGTATGACAACTGAAACTTTCTCCTAGCTTTGCATGGCCATTAGCAGCACCTGCCATCTTTCTTTGACCACTATGCTTTTCACTATTCTCCAGTCCCTAAAGCCTACCATCCTGGGGTCCTCCTGGAAATGGAGAAGTCTCCCACGATCATGGAACAAAGAAGTTTGTGAAATGTGGCCATCATATCCCTGCAGCTTGTTGTCAATTCTTGTTGCTACATGGACGGTTTTAAATGCTTTAGAGCAGACGACGCCCCGTTGACATCCACCACACTACGTTCACACTACTTTCACAGTCTGGTGGACCTCAACGGGTCATCAACAGTTCTGGAAAATAAAATGTTTCTGGCAAAAACACCAGAAACTTTTTCTTTTCCAAAATCAGCATAGAAGGGAAATGTTTCCCATGAGTCCCAAGTTTGATTTTTTATTTTGTTGTATTACGTAGCACGCTGTGCAAACTTGACGTCGCACAGCTGTATTACGTAGCACGCTGTGAAACTGACTTTGCACAGCAAAACAAACGTGACAGCAGATCACGCTAATGGAATCTGCGGGTTCGACAAATGTCCTACCACACAGCATTCCTACACTTCTCCCAATAACAGTAGGACCCTGCTTATGTGAGTGAGCTATCACTTGTGAAAGGAAAGGCTCCCCAAGACGCAAGGAAAGATCAAGATTTTGCCTTGCAAATTGACCAGTTCTGGCGATGTGGGTAGCTGTGGTATTCAGGCCAGGGCTCAGACTGCACCAAAGGAAACCTGCCATGCCCAGACATTTCCGAAAACAAGGTACCCAGTGAAGTCTGGGGTGGTGTCGCTGGCGTGGATCCTAATACTTTTTCTTAACCAGAATGCCTTGCAAACACCAGACTTTGGCTAAATCACAGATTATCCTTGTCACAGAGTGACTGGAACAATTGAGGGGAAAGAGGAGGAAGAGAAAGAAGACACGCTTCCCTCTTACATCTCTTCCCTCCTCTATTTGCAGCCCTCACCACTTATCACGTACCGGTAGACCAGCCAGCTGGAAGCCGAAGACGGCCTAGTGGGAGATGGCCGCTTTAAGAAATTAGGCTTGCAGAGCTCCGCACGTGCTGACACATATTACAGACCTCCCTCAGTATGCGCCGCCGCCGGTGGAAAGTTCTCAGCACCTGGTGGAAGGAGAGGCAGTTTTGAGTGTTTCTCGGGAAGAAAAGATCAGCAAAGAGGAATCACCAGGAGACCACGGGACCTCGCCGGAGGCCGGAAAGTGGACTGACGTGGAACCTCCTGGGACTGTGATCCACGCGTCAGTAGGAAATCCAAAAGAGAGAAGAGACCGGGAGGGAGGGAATCACTGCGAAGTGACCCGCCACGTCCCTGGAGGGACGTGGCTCTCCCAGGTACTTGGACGCCTACGGGGTTACCTGGGCAGGAAGGTATCTAAATAACTAAACGTTCTGCAGTTGGGAGGGGTGGGGAACAGAAAAACTAATCAAAAAATATCTCTTTCTTCTTTTTGTGTCTTGTCACTGGTGGAGGAGCATTCTGGTGAGATTTTCTGTTTTTCCCCACCCCCTTCCTTAACTAAAAGAAATAAAAGAAACAAAAAGATACTTACCTGAGACTTACTCTTGTCCGAGAGATGACGGTGGCCAGGAAACTTCCAGAAGAGTATCATACTGAAGACCCTAAGAGGAAGAAGACGGAAAAAAAAGAGAGAACAATCAATACTGACCATGAGTCTCATCTTTTTTCTCCATAAATAAATAAACCAAAAATAAGGAAAAGCATAACGTGTTGCTGGGTCATTTCACAAAGTGCCACCATCCTCAAATTGCTGTGAAGGAAAATTCCAGAATCTGTGAATATCCCTAAAATTCCTACCATCCAGTGTTCCCACACTTCTCCCAAGAAAACCACTACACCAAATGTTCACCAAATAATATGTATTTAGTACATTAATTACATAGGACCTCATAACAGCAATTTATTTGCTATGACCATAAATTAGATAAAGACAAATAAGAATTTCAAAAGAGTCAATACATTTCAAAATGCAGATTCATACTACACAGATCTTAAATTAAAATATAAAAAAATCAGGGAATGTTAGTCGATGTTCTGCAGAGATGTCTAGAGAGGTCAATTATAATACAATGCTTTCAGCCTCAGATGCCCTGATTATGGTTTCCACAATATTTGGTTCAAGGAGATGAATCCTCAATGTGTTGGCCCTGGCAGGGTTATCTTGATATTAAACCATTTTTGAAAGATAGACTGTTATAGCAGCCCTATGTGACATGGCAGGCTATGTTGGGCCATTTCAGCTTCACACTATTGCTAGATACAGTATTTACACCCCCTCTGCAGCAGGCACATTAACCTAAACAAACTGTCTGACTCCTGTAAACAAAATAACAATCTGTAGAACAGATACATTCTCACCAGCCTATATTTCACAATAGGCCCGTGTAGGCTGGATCAATGTCAATCACGTATAAATCGTATCTGACTTGACATAACTCTGCCCCAGCCCAATAGGCTAATCAAAGCACCATGCTGTTTTGGAATCTGGAGTTTCCTGCTTGGACATTGCTTCTGAATGACCGGTAGGTTTGAGTAGTGGCAGCCACTTATGTATCAGGAATAGGAAATGTAATGAAAGTTGCTGGCTTAAGAACAACATGACTCAATGTCCTGTACAGTTGTGTAATCCCTACACACAGCAAATTCTTGTTTGACATACTCTTTGTGAAAGGTGAAAAGGGAGTTCCACTAAAGCTTCTTGAATTCTTGGCCTCTCAACTGTGACAGCAAACTAGTGTTGACACCACCTTTCATATCAGCTCCTCACTCACAACACTGTGGCGTCCCACAGGGGTCCATCATCTCATCTGTACTATTTAACATCTACCTAGCATCCTTACCAAACCTGATTAAATCATTCAACCTCACCTGTTACAACTCTGTAGATGGCACCCAAATCATTTTTTTAAATGGAGGGTCTGGAAGACCTCTGCAATTTAAAACTTGATGACTGATTTAGGCCCATAAACACATGGATGATGAATTACCATCTAAAGCTAATCTAAGAAAGAGCGTATGACATGCAGACAATGACAAAAATACCACCTACTGTCATATTGCCTAAGGAACATGAAACTCCTCCAACAATATCAAGAGAAGTCAGAAACCTAGGAGTAACCATGGATTCAGACCTATATTTAATACCACATGCTGACAACGTCAAACAGAGTGCCTTCTATACAATGAAAACAGTACGTTGCCTCCTCCTATACCTTGCATACCAACAGAAACTGCAAGTTATTATCTCACTCGTAATCTCCAACGTTGACTATGCCAATAGCGTATACCTTGCTGCACCCTCATTCATAATACGCAAGATACAACTCATCCAAAATGTTGCTGCAAGATTTCTACTGTACCTTCACCCAAGACGACACATACACATGACTCCAGTCTTGCAATTCCTCCACTAGCTACCTATAGCAAAAAGAGTAATGTTCAAGGCACTTTGCATTGTTCACAGAGCCTCCAAGGAAAAGAACAGCTATAACTACAAGCTGAATTCAAGCAATACAAACAAATCCGTACACTACGCTCCAGGCTTTCACCACTTATCATACCACCTTACTATAGGAAATCCGTAGGAAGTACTGCTTTCTCAGTACAATCCGCCATAGTCTGGAACACACAACCAGCCAGCATTAGAAGTGCCCAGGAGCGTATACACTTCAGAAGACAGTTAAAAACATTGCTAATTCCAAGATAACTACAAAACCACACGTCCCGGCAACAGAACCTAGGAGGACAGTCACACCCTCAAGCTCAATCTTTAGCTTACAATCCACAGATTAAAAACAACCCAAACAGCAAACTACTTTCAATAACTAGGTAAGTTAAGGAGAGCTGACCTTTGCTTTGCCTGGGGATTTTGGTGCATTCCCAGGTTTACTAAAGCTAATAAACCTGGGAATGTGTCAAAATGCTGTGCCTTCCCAAGTGAGGCATAATGGGGGCCAATATCTTTATTTCTCCTTGTTTCTTCCTCATTCTATGTGTGCTGCATTCTGCCGAACACATAGAAAGAGGAATATGCCTCTAAGGATTGTTTTTGTGCAGGAAGTTGTCCCTTCCTGCACAAAAACAATTCTATTTGTAATGCAGGCACTCTTGCACCATGGCAGAAGGGTGCCTATATTGGCGCTAGGCAGCAAACAGTGTGCCTACATTAGAAGAAACAGTAAAGAAATGGTCACAGTAACAACAACTAATTCTCAATAGTGAAATAGAAATGAAGCTGCCTTCACAATACCACGTTGAAGATTTGCAAACAGAATGCAATTTATTATAAAAGTGAATATGCAGTTTAAATCTGGCAACACAGTTGCACTTTCATCCTTAAATGATTCTAATATTTCAAAAGGTGCTCAGGTGTGGGAAAAGGGAATTGGAGTGTAATTTGGTCAAAGTGAGACCGTGAGGAGGGTGGACAAGGAAGAGGGGTGTGACATATACCCATCACATTATCATAAAGATACTGTTCCGTCCTAACAAATGGTCAGTTGTTCCAATATCACATAGATCTCAAATGACACTGTTAATAATTTACAGTTATCAGGACTTGTGAGCCAATTGTAGTCAACGTTTTGACCCCTATGACATTAGCTAGGTGAATCCAGCCTTAGGGTGGGGTCTTCATCAGGACAGTGAGGAAAGGAGGCACCTAAAAGCACGAATGATACTCCGTGAGTAAGGGGCGTGGTATCTAAAAGGGGAAAGTGAAATGCAGCTGAACAACGGTAATGATTACCTAATTGTGCATCCAGCGCGTATTAGTCTGCTGGGCAATCAGAAAAGAAAATGGGCCAAAGCTCCTAAATGTAGTGGAAACACACATTAGAGGAAAAATTAAATTAAAATTAAATTCCAGAGCTAATCCGGATCTGTAGGTAGTGAATTGTATTATCTGCTGAATAGGCACTTACTGTTCACAATGTAAAGGAGTACGGCCCTACGTGCACGTACGCGGTAATATGCTGCCGGTCAAATGATCCTGAGCAGTTCCCAGATAATGGAATCTGAAAGGACAGAAAGGGTGTGCGTCAGAGAGGAGTTCTGGCGCCATATTAGGAACATAAGATAGTGTTGTTAGCCTATCTCTGTTATGGTGAAAAACAACTAATGAATGCTTACATGAATGAACCACAGCAATCTCAATGACTACTCGAGTGGCAAGGGTTAAGAAACTGTAGTCACCAGGCTTACGGCCACTGGACCCCTTTGGGTTAAATAAAGTTTAACTAAGATGAAAACGACGTGGTGTCCTCGGTATGTTGAAAACCAACTAATGAATGCTTGCATGAATGAACCAAAGCAATCTAAATGACTACTCGAGTGGCAAAGGTTAAGAAACTGTAGTCACAAGGCTTAAGGCCACTGGGCCCCTTTGGGTTAAATAAAGTTTAACTGAAATAAAAGCGACGTGGTGTCCTCGGTATGTTGAAAAACGAAACTACTCAAAGAGACAAAATGCTAAGAAGGCTGCTCTGTAGGAAAACTTAGTTAAAATGGTTCAGATTGTAGAGTGGTGGCGAAAATTGAAATGTGTGTGCTAGGGGGAAAAAATGTCAGAGGGCGCTTGCAGCCTTACCTTGGACTGTTTCCGTTCCGCTTGAAATCTGGTGCCAGAATGAGCTTGTGGTAAAATATCCCGTTTATAAACCCGCGGGACGGGACGTGCACGTTGAGTGCAGGCGCTGGATGCCTCCCGTATGACAACGTGGAGAACAAAGGTCAGACAGCTGAAACCAGATAACTAGATGGATGAGTATTCTGCACGTAGTGACCTTAAAGGCATCAAATGCAGGAATCTAATGTATATAATGGGCGGTACTTGCATTCCATGGATTTTGCCCTTAGGATTTATAGTACACATATCGTGAGTTGTAAATATATACAAAATGGAAACGTTAGTGGATATGAAACATACCGTAGCAGTGGAAAGTCATGTGGATGACATGTTCATCCCGTCTTTTGTACATAATAGATTATAGTAAGACCTAGGTTTCAGATGAACCGAATGTTTATAAAGACATCATACTGAAAACAAATCAATGGCAATTAGTCAGATGCAGGGATATAATATACATAATGGGCGGTACTTGCATAGCATGTGTACTGCGCCTTAAGCTTTATAGTACACATATCGTTGAGTTGTAAATATTTACAGAAGGGAAACGTTATTAGATATGAACCATACAGTAGCAGTGGAAAGTTATGTGGATGACGTGTTCATCCCTTTCTTTATATATAATAGATTTTGGACATTTGGTTCATCTGAAACCTAGGTCTTACTTTAAAGACATCATACTGAAAGTAAATCACTGGCAATTGGTCAGATGTTACAAATTGTGGTAAATAGCAAATGCTGGTCACATGCGTAAGAGTCACTTATCAGTTAAAGGAGGTCATCGCATAAAAGAATCTTAAAGAAAAACAGCAAAAAATTTTAAGGAAAACATGGACATTTTGTGATGCATAATACATGTGTTAAAGGTGAGCACTAGATGGTAGATCTCAATGATAATAACGTGTAGGACAACAGTGGTGTTGGGAAATGGACATTATTCAGTTGCAAGGATGGAGAGTTGGGCATTAGTGCCATCCAGTTCGTTTAATCCATGATTTACAGTGTCCAACTTATGCATCCACTTGCATTCTCTCACATTCATAATGGATGTGATGTCGCCTCCCCTGTTTCCCTAAGACACTTTCTCAAGGACTAACCATCTCAGTGATTCAGGTGTGTGCGATTTGGCAGTGAAATGTTCTACAAGTGGTGCACCTGCTGTGTCGCATCTGATTCTGCTACAATGTTGTGGTATCCTTGTTTTTACTTTTTTTTAGTCTGACCAATATACAGCTCATTGCAGGGGCACAGGATGCCGTAAATTACATCAGCTGTGTTGCAATTGGAATGTACTTTTAGGTTAATGGTGTGTTGTTTGTAACAGAATGTCTTGGTCTCAATGGTCAGCTTGCAAGCTTTGCATTTGGTGCATTTAAAATGTCCCACTACTTCTGGTAAGTTCCAGAGTGTCTGAATGGTTGGTTGTGATGGCGTGTCTAGCAGGGATCGAACCACATGATCTCTGACACTCTTTGCTTTCTTAAAGGAGTGTAATGGAGGTTCATGGTTGTCTAGATCGTCAGATACGAGATTCCAGTGTCTGTTAATGATCTTCTTTATTTCGTTGCTCCTCGTGCAGAACGTAGTTACGCAAATCATTCTCGAAGTATCGGTAGGGCGTTGCTTAGGTGTCAGGAGCGCATCTCGGTCATAGTACCAGGCCCTCTTTCTTGCTCGTTTAACCTTTTCGGGTATCCTCGTTTGATGAGACGGATGATCAGGTCGTCTTATTCTTTGAAATAGTCCTCTTTGAAGGAGCAGTTCCTCCGTATCCGGAGGAACTGACCAAAAGATAGATTATCACGTAGGCCTCTTGTATGATGGCTGGAATATCTTAATAGAGTGTTCCTCTCCGCTGGTTTTCTATATAGTGTGGTATATAGATGGTCATTTTCCACTTTGATGGTGATGTCTAGAAAGTCCATAGTATCCTTATGCCAATTCATAGTGAATTTGATGTCGGGGGATCTGGTGTTGAGCCATTCAAAGAAATCTTGGAGGTCTCTTTCATCTCCTGTCCAGATGAGTAGGACATCGTCTATGTAGCGGCGCCACTGTGTCACCCTGATTTTATGGGGATTGTTCTGATTAAAGATGAAATGTTCTTCAAAACCATTCATGAAGAGAATGGCCAGGTCCGGGACGAAGGCTGCACCCATAGCCACTCCTTTGGTTTGTAGAAAGAACTCGTTTTGGAATAAGAAGAAGTTCTTCATCATGGCCACCTCTAGCAGTTCTATGATAAATTCTGTTGGGACACACGCTGGTTGAGTTCTTCTGTCCAACCCTCTTTCCATTGATTGTAATGCAGGTCGCTGAGGAATACTTGTGTACAAGGACACAATATCCAATGTCACAAGTAATTGGGTCTCTTTGTCAAATGGCATGCCGTCAATCAGGTTGATCACTTGCATAGTGTCTCGTAAGTATGCCTGGGTCTGTTCAGCGAGAGGCTTTAGAAAAAAGTCGATGTATTTGCATACTGGTTCCAGGAGAGAACTGCATCCGGAGATGATGGGTCTGCCGGGGGGGGGGGTTGCTGTAAGTTCTTATGCACTTTGGGTAAAGTGTAGATCGTTGGCAGGCGAGGTTGTTTGGTATTAAGGTAATCGAACTCATGGTCTGACACAAAACCTGCCTGTTTCCCTTTTTCCGTAATATTCAGGATCGATTTCCTAACTTCTTTGTAAACGTTGACTACAATTGGCTCACAAGTCCTGATAACTGTAAATTATTAACAGTGTCATTTGAGATCTATGTGATATTGGAACAATTGACCATTTGTTAGGCCGGAACAGTATCTTTATGATAATGTGATGGATATATGTCACACCCCTCTTCCTTGTCCACCCTCCTCACGGTCTCGCTTTGACCAAATTACACTCCAATTCCCTTTTCCCACACCTGAGCACCTTTTGAAATATTAGAATCATTTAAGGATGAAAGTGCAACTGTGTTGCCAGATTTAAACTGCATATTCACTTTTATAATAAATTGCATTCTGTTTGCAAATCTTCAACGTGGTATTGTGAAGGCAGCTTCATTTCTATTTCACTATTGAGAATTAGTTGTTGTTACTGTGACCATTTCTTTACTGTATCGCAACATTAGCCCGGGTCTGGTAGCATTACGGGTATCCCCATTGACATACAACATACATTAGGAGAAAGCAGAAATTGGCCATATCTTTGTAAATATGGCACATTTCTGCTTTCTGTCTTTCACACGATGCAGCAAGTTGCCTTGCTGAGTTGCGTTGCTTGCAATGTAAGTAAATCTGACCCAGAATTTCGGGTGGGATTACCCAGTGCAGTAACCAGCTAAGCAGACTGTAATCATAAGAAGTACCATAATGGGGCTCGTGGAGCTGTTCAAAGTTACCAGCATTCTGAATAAACCATAAACTATGCGTCTCTCACGCCGCATCATCCACGACACTGCTACACGCTGCATCCCATAACACGATAACCGTTCCTCAGTGGTCATTATGCACTACATAAAAACACTTTCCACATTGGATCACGAAACAAAGACAACACCCTTCTAACCACACACCACCCTATATGGTGCAGCTTGCTGCCCATGTAGGTAAGCGCTTCAGTGCCACACATAGGGCTAATAAGCACTACACAAATGGGCAATGTAATACAATATTTATCACATGCATCACCAAGATTTGTTTTGATCTAACTAAAATATTTCTTTCCATCACACTTCAGAATTATAACACAAAATGTACTTCATTTGTGCTTTCATAACTGCTGGTATATGTTGAAATATGTATCCAGTTCATTTACAGGTAGTTAAATTTTTTGTGAATTGGAAACAAATTGAGATCCTACAGTATTTCTTTTTGCACTCCCTGTATGCAAGGGCACTGGAATTATGAGATTCTGCGGCTACAGAACTATGTGATTCTGCGGCGGCTGTGTTTTCTGCATAATTATGAATTTACCGTATTTGCCACATAATCCATCGTCTGCTGCATATTCTGCAGATTTTAACCAAAAAACAAATTTTGTTTCTAGCTTAAACAGATCAAAAGTTACTAAAAATGTTGCAACATATGCTCTCATGCAGTGGAAGGTCCTTCTCAAAGGTTGCATGGCCACCTTTCAGTTACTTATAGCTGTATTAGGATGTGGAACTGGTACTAATGAAGTGAAACCTATGCGCAGACAGTAATAGAGTGCATAAATGACAAAATAGAGAAGTGATACTATTAAATAATGTGGCGCATTAAGCCACATAATTTGTTCTTTCTTGCCACATAAATTAATCAACACAGCCACATAATTTAGGCCTCCGCTGCTGCCTAATTCCAGTGGCCCTGTCTGAATCACAGAGCGATTGCCACATAATTCACTTTACAAAATTCTCTCACTTTGCAGTCAAAGGAAGAAAAGTAAACAACATTTTCACATTAAAAGACATAGCTTGACAATTAAAATGTCTTGGACACGCAGAAAATGTTACAAGATCAAAACAACAGTTAAAGGGATTTTTATTGCTCATTCACCTTCTGAACTCCCGCACCTGTATGGTGTGCCAGCTGTCTCAGTCGTTTAGGGGTGCCAAAGAATATTATGGGCTGCCCCCCCGGCTACGGCCCTGCTACTGGGCATCGCTAATTCTGCCATCTCTACAAAATGACGGTGGTCGTTCCTGATCATGGTCGAACTGTAGCTAGGAGACTTGGTATCTTCAGAAGCTGTGACGGTGGCACAAGGAGGTCTCTTTGAGGACCCCTTTATCAAGGATTTAGGAAAATGTGTGGCTACCTTTAACTACTTAGACAAGGCGCAATCCTCCATCAAGTGGATTTTCAATCTCAAGGTTTTCATCAGGCCGGTGATGGAAGGGGGCAATCTTCCGGCTGCCTTGCCATCCAGCCCTCCTCCTCCAGAACCCAAGGCAACCATAGGGCACAATGGCAGGATTCCTCACACTTCAGGAGTTTCTTCTCTTCCAGAGAAGGTCCCTGTCTCAGGTGTTCCAGAAATACCCGCCGAGGACAGTCCACCCAAGAACATAATAACGGTGATTCCTACCCTTTTTTCCCACGTAAAAGTTGGGGGTAGGGTTGCAGAATTTGCACACAGTTGGCAGAAGATAACTTCAGATGCTTGAGTTCTTCAGACTATTCAAGGTTTTCACATAGAGCTCTGTGGTTCTCTAGTCCGACCCATCCTTCCAAGACCCATTGTCTTCTACCAACAGAACGCTTCTCTTATAGAATCGGAAGTCTCAGAGCTTCTGGAGAAACGAGTTATTGCGCCAGCTCAACTCCATCCCTCCGGTTTCCTCAGCAATCGCTTTCTGGTGGAGAAACGAGACCGAGGATGGAAACCAGTTATCAATCTCAAGGAGTTGAACAAGTGGTTGGTCTTCTCAGGAAAGACGTCTGTACATCAACTTATTAGAACTCCTGGCGGGTTCTTTCGCGGTACGTTGTTGGACTAAGGACAAGGTTCAATGCTGTGTCCTATTGAAGATGGACAATGTATTGGCAGTGACATACATCAACTGCCTTGGGGGGACAAAATCCAAGACACTTTCGGGTCTGGCCAGAGAATTTGGGGAATATTGCCTCATCCACAGAATCTCAGTGACAGTGGAATATCGTCCGGGCTCCTCCAATGTGGTGGCAGATTGGAACTCCAGATATCTCCCAAAACATGAACCTATGGAAACTTGATACTCCCACCTTTCAAGCTCTGGCTCTTCGGTGGATCGCTGCAGAGTGTATCTCTTTGTGTTCCACATGCACCATCAATTGGATCGATTCTTCAACTGGAGGCCAGACCCGATGGCGGCGGCAACAGACGCCTTTCTACAGGATTGGTCAAGAGAGAAGGGGTACGCGTTTCCCCGTTCTCCATGATCACTCGAGTATCAGCACAGGTCAGTAGACAATGGGTAAATTTGGTTCTGGGGGTGTCCTTTTGGAGATCTCAAGCTAGGTATCCACTTCTGATGGAACTTTCTTTGAATTCTCCAGTCCGTCTACCCCTGTATCGGGATCTCCTGAACAACCATCTGGAGAACCCCCACAAGCTCTTTATTGAAGGGTCTCTGCACCACATAGCCCAGAGAATTACCGGAGACGATGGCTAATCACAGGTCTTTCCGAACAAGCTCAGGCTCTCCTCTCCAACGCTTGGGCTTCCTCCACTGTTCGCCAATACGGATCAACCTAGATTAGATTGATTTATTGGTGTATGCAACGGGACTTGGATCCCCTGGGCTCTGATGTTGTACAGGTATTGAATTTCCTGTCTAAGCTGGCGTCCAAAGGTATGGCTTACAGGTCAGTAAATTCTATTTGATCAGTGATCTAAGCTGCTCATGATCCCATTGAAGGTCATCCACCGGAACCGAGATATTGATCCTTTTGGCATGTTAATTGAGTTCTCAACCTCTTCCATTCCTGGCAGAGTAATAAATACTTGTCACGGAAGGAGCTTTCTGATAAGTTGGCAATGTTGTTATGCCTGGTCTCTTGTCACAAAGTCTCTGATGTAAGAGCTCTGGAAATTACATGTAGAGTATTTACTCCTGAAGTGGTTACTTTCCATGTATCTAGGAGAACTAAGACAAATTCTAGGCTTATATCTTATCCCTCTTTTGATGGCAATTGCAGGTTATGTGTAGTACAGTGCATTAAAGCTTATGAGGCCGTGATGGAGGAGCGAGACCTCCAGGTGAAAGACAGCTTCTTATTTCTATAAAGAAACCGTTCAGAGCTGTGTCTTCCCCAAGTATTGCTCGATGAGGACGCTGGGTGATGCAGGAAGCGGGTATTGACTCCCAGATATTTGACTCTCATTCTGTGAGAGGTGCCATGGCTTCCAAGCCCTTTCAGTTGGGAGTCTGGTTACAGGACATTGTTAACGCAGTGGACTGGTCTTCCGATTCCACCGTTAAACAGTTTTATTTTAAACCAGTTGTGGATTTGGCTTCAGTGGTAGTTAGTAAGCTTTAAAACAGCTTAATCCTCGCCTCCAGTCCTGATACAGAATAAAAACATTCCTAGCTATTGTGAAGGAAAGTTTCATTTCCATTAAGGACATGGAGGCGAGGATTATTCCCACCCATGGGTCAGAGACCAGTGAATTTTCTCCCCCCCTGCTGCTGATAACCTTCATTGTAGTTTACCTTTTTTTCTTAAAGGTGAGTAATACTATGTTATCAACATGGTTTTTAATTGTTGATTAATGTATGTGGTAATGAATGCCGAATTATTTATTATGGTTGTACATCTCTGTAATATGTTGATATATACTGGAGGGAACCAGTTTATTTATACACGTTTATTTTTCAGATGACGAAGTGTCCAAACAAGATTAATGACGGAGTAACCCATCTGCAGATATCTAAATCAGGCCCTTAAATTAAGGGCCTGATTTAGATATCTGCAGATGGGTTACTCCGTCTGCTGGGACGGATATCCCGTCCGCCGAAAAATAAATCCCATAATATCCTATGGGATTTAGATTTCGGCAGATGAGATATCCATCACCGTTGTGATGGAGGAACCCGTAGCCGATATCTAAATCAGGCCCTTGGGCCCCAGGATGAGCTGCTATTCATCGCATGAAGCGAGAGGGTGAATCGCTAGCAAGGAAGGACTATGTTGCTCTTTGGGACATTATGATTGGGCTATTGTTGTCCTTTTTATCTTTTATTTTCCTGATGGTTCATGGGAAAAGTATGTGGTTTACATGACTGCTATGTTAAAATAAAGCGAAGAGAGAACAGCATAATCCTCGCCTTCGTGTCCCTAATAGAATTGAAACTTTCCTTCATCATAGCTAGGAACATTTTTATTGCCACCGGTAATCCTGAGAGAAGTGCCTACTGAGCCTCTAAAATTTAAATAAAATCTGCCATCACCAGTTAAAGGGCTTCTTCATTTCATATCAGTGTGTGTTGTGTGATCTTGTTTACTTGTTTTGTGGCTGGAGATCATGTATAGTATGGAGGTCGACATCCCAGAGCAAACATTGTATGCGGTGTGTTCCTTTTTAAGTCTGTTCTGGTTTCCCTGGTGTGGCACCTGTGAACCAGTAGCAGTTTTTTCACTGGTGTGCTTTCTACCTGAAATCTCCAATTAGCCCAGAGACTACCAGAGTCTATCGTCTTTGTGAACTGGGAATGCCATTCCTCTTTGGTTGGTGAATTTTTATATTTTTTGCCAGATTTTTGCTAAATTCTAAACTACATCGTCTCAAATCGACTGAGTTGAGTGATCATGGCCATTGAGAAACTAGGATAAAGAGCAGACATATAACACGGGGCATGCTTAGTGCCTTTCGGTCTTGCACCTAGATTCTTTGAAAAACATTTTCTATAGTTAAGAGAGCCGAAGATTTCCAGAGCCTGAAGGAAACTTGTGATTTCTGACACATAGACAAGTTGCCCATAGGCCCCAATATTATTAGTATTATGGCATGTTACCGGGTAAGCGCTACAAAATTATCTCTCATATTTCAGTCCAGAATGAGCTGGAACCTTTTAATTTCTTGTTTATCTTCATTGTTACTGTGCTACATAACATTTTTCTTTTGTAAATAAAGACCCATACTCTGAACCTCAAGCACCACATCAAAATCTCACGAGGGGCAGGAAGGTGCTAACGAATGCTACAATGTAATAGGGTATAATTCTCTTTTAAAGATATAGCTCTGGCAGGGCATTGGCCTTTAATTAATCTTGTAGTCTGTCATAGACTATACGAAATCTGAAAACTCCTCACCACCTAGTGTAAGCCTGGTCTCCTGGACCACACAAACCTTGGGAGAGTTAAAGCCTAAATAATACCTTTTGATATCTAATAAAAAACACTATTGTATTCAAGACCCATGGACATCATTAGTAAACAAGGGGTACACAATAGAGATCTGCTCACTAACCACTGACTGACCCACCTATAACCTGGAGAAAATACGTAATATCCTGCATTATATTTTTTGTTTTAAAAAAAACAAAACAAGGAGCAGTACTTTACACTTCACACCCCTGACATCTTTAGGTCTCAATCCGTACTCCATGCAGCACTTGCTTGGAGCTTGAGAAGTGGAAATTGTAAGATATGAAATTCCACTCTGTAGCTGGCTTGTGTTAGAGGCTCAGAATACCAGGACACCAACTGTGATACACCCTTCAAAGACAACCCAAGCATACCAAATTCACATGGTCTCAAGGTCCTCCACTCTTGTGGACCTCATCCACAGGGAACACTCTACATCCATATCACACTACATTTACTGAGTGGGCAAAGGTATGTCCAAAGCGTTTCCTCACAGAGCCTCTTGCCCGTGGGCAAACCCACAACCACATAGAGGCCAACTAAATGGTGAGCGTGCACTATATGAAAAGAAGGTTGCAGTACATTAGATTTGAAGATACATTTTTCACTTCTCCGTCATGGGTTTTTCCTGTGATTCATAACCCTGCACTACCTTTGCCATTGTCGTTTATCCTCCCTGGTGGGCCCGGGGGTACTCTAAGGTAGAACACACGAGAGTGAAAGGGTGGGTGGTTGGTGGAATTGTGGTTCAGATAGGCATGGAGTGACTAGAACAGGCTTGCTTTCTTTGTGAATTTTTCTTATTTCTTATGGATACTTCCAACCACAGATTCCTCACTTTAGAATAATCTCCAGGCTGGATCCAGAAATGTTTGGAGAAGTGCTCCCACGCAGCTAGGTGACGCTGTACAGCTTCACACTGGGTCCATAGCACCATGGAGGTGATGGTGTGGAGCTGCATATAAGCACCACACCTGCTTATGGACGTCATTACCTGCCTTTCCGCGGCTTTGGATGCTGATCTGGAACTCCTGTCCCAAATTTGTGGGTTTACCAACAACTTCCAAGCTTTTTCACACTGTGCTATGGAACAATATTCCCATTAAAAAGAATTCAATCTGTGCCTTGACAGCAGGAAGCACTTGTCAGTCATGAGGTGTGTCTTTCGTGCCTGGGCTCTAGATACAACTCTAAGAGCCTGAATTAGAGTTCGGTGGATAGGTTCCCCATCACAAATTTGACGGATAGCCCGTCAGCCATATTACAAGTGCCATTGGATATAATGCACTTGTAATACAGCAGATGGGATGTCTGTCACGTTTGTGAGTGAGTAACCCATCTGCCGGACTCTAAATCAGGCCCTACGTCATGTGATAGATGTGCACTCGTGCACCCAAAGGTCATTAGGGACCGGGAGGTGAAGTTATATGTCACCGAACACAAGAGGAAATTGTGGCGTTCACTCAGATCCTGCTCCCAAGTTGCAGTTCAAATCTCAGTACGGGTCATGAATCAGCGGATTCTGGTCTTTAGTGGGAGCAACAAGGAGGGCAGAGTTGGGTCTTAAATGCTGTGATAGGAGTCTTTGCCCCTCTGGAGGTAGCTGGGGCTCCATGGCATCTTTCTGATTGCCAAGCACCTGGCGGGGTCCCTGAACACCAGGGCGGACGATAAACTGAGCAGGCGTCCTCTGGCAGATCACGAGTGGAGCTTACATCCTGAGGTGGCACAGGGTGTTTTCCAACAGTGGGGGGAACCCTTGCCAGATCTTTTTGCCACCATCGAGAACGTGCAGTGTCAACAACTTTGCGCATTGGAGCTTCCACAGGAGCACTCATCAGGAGATGCATTCCAGCTGGAATTGAGTAAGAGACTCCTGAACGTCTTCCTGTAATGTTGTTTCCTGCCTCAAATTCTGACAAAGATCAAAAACAACCGGGCCCAAGTCATCCTGATGGTCCCATTTTGGGCCAGGAGAATGTGGTATCCAGAACTCCTGAGCATGAGCATCAAGCTAGCACTTCAGAAGAACCTCCTGTCTCGGCAACAGCACAGGGACCTCCATCTGAATCTGCACACTTTACACTTTCATGTGTCGAGGTTGAAGGACTCCAATTGACTGTGTCCTGAGTGGTAGATGTTATCCTTGCACTTGGCGCTCCTCCATGAAATCCATTTATGTTGAGTAGACGTTGGAACAAATTTGTAACCTGGTGCAGTGCCCAAGACATGGACTCCTTACAGCCAAAGCTGTTAGACGTCCTTTGGTTTGTTTTGTCCTTAGCTCAGCAGAGCCTGCAATGGGCACTGTAAAAGGTTGTTGCTGGTGCTTTTAGCCTTTCTACATACACCTGCCAGACCAACTGTCCTTGTGGAGATCACTTGTTGTGATGAGATTTGTAAAATGTTATGACTACATGTTCCTTCCCAACCAACAGTGGGACGTTCACTTGGTCTTGACCATCCTCATGTGTATGCCCTTAGAGCCTATACATAGCTTTTAGCTCCTTGGTGCATCTCCTGACCTTAAAGACTGTCTTCTTTATTGCATTCACTTCACCTCATTGTATGAGTGAACTGTAGGCACTGTTGGTGAAACCGCCCTACATGATGCTTTTCCCAGACAAATTGGTGCTGAGGATTTGAGCGACCTTTCTACCTAAAGTCTTTTTTCTTCTTTCTTTGTTGGGCAATCCATCACTCTACCAGCGTTTTTGCTATCCTCTCACCTTTCAAAACAGGAGGGAAGGCTCCATCAAATGGATCCCAGATGATTTCAAGCTTTTTATTGATCCTACCCAGAATCACCGAGCGGACAATCAACTTTTTGTGGGGTTCTCTGGAGTAAACAAAGGGAAGGTTGTGCAGAAGATGACCCTGTTGAGGTGGATAGTCCTCCGCATTAACATCTGCTATGCACTGGCTTAAAAACAGCCCCCGGAAGCTCTGAGAGCCCATTCCACCTGGGCCAAGGCTGCTACTGCTCCGTTGTTGCAGGAGGTGGCAGTCTTGGTTATCTGCCAGGCTGCAACATGGATGTCAGTGCTTATACTCATGAAGCACTACTACCTTGACTGCCAGGTTAGGCTGAAAGGACACTTCGCCTTCTCGTTCCCGAGAGAATTTGTAATCAGACCCACTCCACAGGCCCTCCGCCTTGGCGAGATACTGATTTGGTATCTATACTAAGGTGAGGAAACTGCGGTTAGAAGTATCTGACAGAAGAACAAGTTGCTTACCTTTGGTAACGCTCATTCAGGTAGATACTCCAACCACTGATTTCTCACTGCCCTCCCACATCTCCGTTCTGTGAGAGGTCTCTTTTTAAAATCCAAAAGGTTCCAAGCTAATACTCAGCACACGTTAACCAACATCTGTTCACGCTCCACGTCAGGAAAGGACAAGAAACTGATGTCCATGCGCAAGGGTGGCTCTTACATGCGACTCACTCTGTCACTTCCGGGGTGGTATAGAGCCAGCACAGAGCTGCATGCTGCCACGTAGTTGCTCGCAGAAGCACCGCTACAAACATTTGTAGATCCAGTCTAGCGCTGTGGAATATTTTAAGGTGAGGAATCTGTGGTTAGATAGAAGGCAAGCAACCTATTCCTTTCTTTGTTGTTTCAGAGCCGCCGGTGCCTTCCGCTGTTAGCAGATCTCAAGAAGGAGGACTGGTCAAGGGGAAACCTGCAGTAGTACCACCCGTTCCAGTCTAGGGCACAGACCCTGCATCGCAAGTCCATGTGTTACTAAAGCTGTCCTCACATGCTGTGAACTCCAGACCCCTCTGTATGCGTGGAGGCTAGGGGTTTTGAGCATGGTTGTTCCAAGTTCAGCTGTAGGGTCAAAACAACAGGTATGGGTACTGGGTTCGTTCCTCTCTACTTCAAACGGCTGCCTAAAGCAAATGGGGCATCCTTGTTTTGTGATGGTGCTCTGTGAAACCGCCTGCGAGCAGCACAGGAGGCGGTGGACTTCCTTCTAGACACCCCTAACCAATATCAAAGTCTTGACTGCCCCTCTGTGTGCGAGTTCAAGAGCGTCTTCCTAGGATCTGTGTCAGAATAAAGCACTTATGAAGAAGGACTTGACTAACCATAACGGCAAGAATGCAGATATTAGCATTGAATCTGCAGGTACGAAGGACCAGTACTACTAGCGACACTACTCCTAACACCTACCCTTATCCTAATGATGACCCTATGGCTCACCCTGACACGCTCCTTATCCCTAAACATAACCATAATGTTAAGGAGAATGTAACAGTAAGCCGTACCACAATCCTAACACCAGCCACAAAGATAACACTAATCCTTATATGAACAGTAATGGGAACTCTTATCCTATACCTTACCCTAATCGCAACCCTAAGTTTAACCCTTACTGTTTACCCAAATAATAATGCTTACTCTTTCCCTGACGTAATCAATAGGAACAGAATGCAGGTTTGTGTTCGTATTTAACGTTTTGCCATTATTGTCTAAACTCAAACTGTGATATCACATTTCCTCATTTTGTTGTTGGTATTTTTGTTCATTTTGACATAATGCCCTGGCACACAAGAAAAGGGTGGCCCTAGATCAGCCTCTGTCTCTTGGGTTAGCGGGGTGTCAGAGTGTTGTTGTTGGTTACAGATGTCCGTGTTTGGGGCGGCGCAGACCTGTGACTCGGGCGCCTCCAGTTGATAAAGTTGGCCTCCATGGCTCACTCCGGGAGATGCTGAGACAGGCTGCTGACCGTGCGCGCGCTCTCCTCCGTTCCCGGAGCTCCGGAGCTGCATTAGCCTCCTGATGACGAGTGCGGTCCCCCGGGGGCCGGCCATGTTACGGACAGCTGACTTGTCTGCATTCTTCTAATGTGCACTTAGGGCCCCAGAGATGGGACCCGGCCTGTTCCGGGAGCTCGACTCCGCGTCAGCGCGCCCTGTCGTGGCTCATCACGCCAAAGATGTTTGACAAGTGTACAGAGCAGAGCATCCTGTACCGACAGGAGTAGAGCCCTCTTGGGGGAAATGGTGCTTACGGTGATTGAAACAGATAGGCGTCTAGGGTGCAGATGGACACCAGTAATGGGGGACGTCTAGAGGCCTTATTTCCCCAGCATTAGTCTCTTTCGTAGATTCACATCCGTTAAAAAAATAGTTTCAGAGGAATTCCTTGTTCCATGTTAGTGAATTATTCACAGCATCTAGTAGTTTCAGAGGGATTAATTGTTTTGTACCAGGGGAATTATTGGAGCTATCTACTAGTTTCAGAAGGATGTTTTTTATCTTATGTCAGAGGATTTTTTTCTAAGCATGTTGTTCTGTGGTAGTGTCTAATACCGGAGAACTGGTGTCACAATTTGCAAATAACTTTTCATTCTCCAGCATAAGACTTTCCTCAGATTCACAAATTTCAGAATACCTTTTCTGCTGTAGAGAAGATGCCAGACGGCAGTTGTGGGGGGTGGGGGAGGGGGGATATTCTAGTTTTATGACTCTAAGGCCGGAGAACTATTGTTACAGATAAACAACTATTAGACTGGTCCTCACGGTTCTTCTACTCAACTCTTCTTTCTCCCACAGTCCGCATCCCCCGAACTGTGTTACCACTTTTGTGCTTGTCTGTTACCATGTCACGTTTTCTATTTACTGGTGCCAGCATTGAGCACTGTTGCACAGGCTGACGTTTCTCTGAAACCTGGTACTGCGCCTTACGTCATGGACCCCACATCTTGCAATAAAGTGTTTGTATCCTACCAACCCCGTGTCCTTTTCTTGATTATTTCGTGCGTGGCTGCAGCACGACGAGGCTTCTTGTTGCGTGCTTTTTGTAAACTACTCCCCGGCAGCAGAACCATCAGGCCCGGTACTAGAGGGTGGGCCAGGCCCACCCAAGAAAGAGTGCTGGCCCACCCAAGGCCGTGCAGAACTTCAAAAACTGTTTTTTTTCATTTCCCACTAATGTTACACAGGGGCCGGCAGCTCCATAGGCTCTGCCTAATTGTTAATTTTAATTAATAGCACCATTAACTTGGGCTACTTTCAGGTCTGGGGACAGGTCTGAAGGCAAGTTAAAACTCAGCAGAGATGGGACTGCTATCATGGAGAACGAACAGGTCTTCTGAACACTTTCGCGGTAACAAAGGAAACTGCGGCTCCCAATCCTAGGTACTTAGGAATCAAAATCAAGTGTTATGACAGAGATGCTCTGCAAATGATTTTGCCTTTCCTAAAATGTCTTGCTGGGAGGCCATTCCTATGTTGCAACACTAGCACGGATAGCATGCTGATTTGTGCAGGGACCTATGTTTAACCTGCAGAAAACCTGTTGGAATCTCACCAGGGTCATCTCTGGATTTCATCATTCTGAGGCAGATAAAATTAGTATCACTTGGTTAACTAATGGGAACACTTGTTGTTTGCATGGCTACAAAATGGTAAATTATGCAGGAACAGTTTCTACATGAAACAAGCATTGGCCAAGCCAATAAGTCTCACTTACGTCATGTTGTACAGCAGCGTGGCTGTGCAGCATGGCTATAAGTTATAGCGCCTTTCCTCTATTTTTCAAAATTTTAGCCATGCTGCTGTAGAACATGCCTAAAAGACATTGTGAAAGCCAAAAACTCTTGCATAGGCAAGACCTATTGACTTTGCCTATGCTAGTTGCTCTAATTGTGCTATTAAGAAAGTTTGTGGTGGAAAATAATGAGAAAATGCACATATTGTAGGAAACCGTCACGGCCGGCCTGGTGGACAGCTTGACTCTTCTTCGAAGCATTCATCTTGTTTGTAGACTGGAGCAGTAATGGCGCTGGGTATGGAGATGACTGGCCTTCGGTCCCCTGAAGATTAGTGATGGCTTTGGCAGTGTCAGTAGACTGTCTGCCAGTCTGCTGAGATAGGATTTACCACTTGGCCCATCTGTTTCTAGCTTCTCCTTACCACTGGTATTTCCAGGAGAACAGTCATAAAAGGTTTCTACAGGATCCGTTAGCCAGCATATTTATATTTAAGCAATACTTGTTTTTGTAATCGACCACGCAAGGATGGTAGTTTGACATGGCCCCACAGATTCGTGCATGTAGACGTCAGATTAACTAAATGTAGGAAGTAAGCACATGAACTCACTTTCGCAGAGTTATTAGGGCCAGTCTGCGGAGGTGTCTTTGAGGGAGGGGTTTGGTATACCCTACTTTACAAACGAATCAATGGATTTGGCTCTGACATATTTTTTTGTGATCCGGGTGCAGATGTGACCAAGAACAAGTGGAGCCCTGATCCTCTACTGGCATGTAGAATAATAGCCTAGTTGGTTAAGTGCCTGCTGCAGCAATCTTTGGGCAACCTGCACCAGTTCTCAGGCTCAAATACTACATGAGCAGATGTTCATCCTTGTGTGGTAGATAAAACGAGAGCCTTTGAATTGGATAGATACACTATTGTCTAAGCGACAATCATTTGATTCTTGGTTTGAACTGTACACATGGACAGCTTTGTACTGCAGGTGAATCTTTGCAGTGCCCATTGTTGCGTAAATTAAACTGGATCACGTGGTCGGAGTAATTCAAGCTGAAACCTGTTCAACTCTTGGTCTGAGACTACCAAAACAAATAGCAATTTCTGCCAGTTGTGATTGTTTGGAGGAACTGTATGGCAGGAAATAAATAATGGCACGTAAATGATGTGCAGCATGGGAAGCGGGGCAATGTGGACAATGGGTGGGAGGAAAGAAGCAACACTAACAACAAGGGGAAAAAGCAACACAGACAACAGAAATGAGGGAGGGAAGAAGCATCATGGGGGAAGAGTAAAGCATCATGGGGGAAGAGTAAAGAAGCATCATGGGGGAAGAAGAAAGAAGCTACACTGAGGAAGAAAAATGAAAATGTGAGGTGGGAGGGAAGAAGCAACATGGGGGAAGAAGAAAGAAGCAACACTGAGGAAGAATGAAAATGTGAGGTGGGAGGGAAGAAGCAACATGGGGGAAGAAGAAAGAAGCAACACTGAGGAAGAAGAAAGAAAATGTGAGGTGGGAGGGAAGAAGCAACATGGGGGAAGAAGAAAGAAGCAACACAGGGAAAAGGAGGGATGGAAGACGCACCACGGACGACAGGAGGGTGGGAGGGAAGAAGCAAGATGGACAACGGGAGGGTAGGAAGTGGGTAGGAAGAAGCAGCATGGGAAGAAGCAGCACGGGGAAAGAAGTACTTTCTCCATGCTCCATACGAATGAAAAGGAAGTAAAATCATCACATGCCACCCAATTAGAAGGCAGCAAACAAGAGTGACAGTGAAGCTAACTAATTGTTAGCAATGGGCCGGCTCCAAGCCCCTTTTAGTAAACACAATGTCTTGCAAGCGAGAACATATGTGCTGTCTCAGGCGAGAGCTAAAACAAAGTGATTATATAATTATTTTAAGTTAAAAAACAAAGGTTCCAATAGATGTCGAAGTTACAACTACAGCAGGCTACAACACATAAGAAACAAATTCTAAAAACCACTGAAACAGAACAGTTGAGTAAAAAAAAACATCATAACACTATACAAAATACCTTAATCATTCCTAAATTATGTTGGAAGGTGTACACTGTAATAGTGATAATCATTCACAATTAAATAAGCATTTTTATAGTCATATTTTTTTATTTAGAAGCACATTAACTGATTTATTTCAATACAGTTATGATATATGTTTTGCAGCTCATAGTGTGCACCCTTTGAACCCTTATATACTGTTATGTATTTTAAATGAGTAGCTAAGCAGAGCTTATGAGTGCACAGTATGGTTTCCATGTTTGTTTAATATAGGCCACTGCAATATTGTTTACCTGAATGACAAAAGCATCTTTTATGCCGAGTTCAGTTGGTAAATGTAAAATACCATTTACACAATTTAAAATCGATTTCAGGCTACAAAACACCCATATATTTAAATACTAGCAGCTCAAGCACACTGTTACTTCTTGCATTAAGGGGCTGATGGGAAAGCTAGCAGTGCCACCCTCAAGAAGTAAGGTTATTAGAGGCTATAAAGGCTAAAAAAAGAATATTGCTGTTATTTACAATGTAAATGTACTACACGCAAAAAAATAACTAGATGGCATCAAAGCCAGATGGAGAAAGACATACGCCCAATAGAAAAAATGAATTATGGTAGGAATTGTGTAGACACCCCGGGAGTTATCAGTAAGATATGGTTTTTGCTTGGTCCAATTCAAAACTCTACATGCAGTGTAATACACAAGAGTTCAGCTGTGGATGTTTGGGTGAACTAATATCGAAATGTGGTTATGAGGCTGTGGCTAAGAGGCGACATTTATTTGCACATTATAGAGTGTGTCGGTCATAGAGATATACTGGGAGTAAGTTGTTAGGAATCTGCGAGGCGACACTGGGGTTCTCCTACCAAGGAAAGACATAACACTATGATGGGCCAGCCCATTACCACCAGCCACTGAGGAATGGACCCGTAATGTGAATTGGTGTATGGCAGCTGATAAGGTGGAATGTAAAGGGAGGGGTTGTCTGAAGATATTTATTAAAAAAAACTTGGAGTACCTGAGAGGGACATAATAGACTTGGTTAAGTGAGGACATCATATCAAGGAGAACGGGAAACAATGTACCCTAGAGCCACTAGCAAAGTGATTACTCATTACAAGAACTCAAAAACTACTGTGTAAAAAATATGTAAATGAAAACGCTTATAAGCATACAGGTGGATTATCAAGCCATTTTGCCTGCATTAGTCACGTATTTGGTCATAACTGTAATATGTAGGGGGCGTGGCGAACCGCCGATCATGGCGGACACGCTTTAGCTGAGCTCCGGGCCGGGCCTTGCATCCTGAAAGAAACTGAGTATTTGCGGGGCCATCCAGAGTCACAACCTGACGGACAGACTCCTGAAGCCCAGGGCCCCACAAGCAATGACGAAAAATTGGTGTCCGGGGCGCAGAACAGAGGTGGACAAGACAACATTATCGGCCCAGCACTCGCTGTGGGTGCGTAGGCCGCCGCGAGTCGAAGGGACCTGCTACGAGCACACCGAGCGGAGGCCCTCAACGATATAAAACAAGCTGTCCTGAAAACAGGACGCCCGCCAGACTACTCACCACTCACGGGATCCGTGCTGCTGCCGGAACGTACAGGATCAGCTGTGGCGAGGAACTAGGCACCTGCGGCGGGACTGAGACCCCTACCTGTGGCAACGGAAAAGAGTTCCCAGAGACCGGCCCGCCGGAGCAGTGCCAGGAGAGGACGCTTCCTCAGGACCCCTCTGAGCTTTACCCTGAGCCGGATCGGGACTGACGGCCGCCCGAACAGTGGGTGTCTGCCACGGCCACAGCGTACAGTGGAGCCGATGCGTGTGGAAATACGCCTTCTCGGTGCCTGAACCCCCTCCGGGCCCCGATGTTGCTGCGGATAGCTGACCTGGCCAGGCCTTGACACGAGACGACCGACGTGGGACTTGGAATCCTGCCCGGCTGCGAAATCAAAGACTCTGACGCTGGCCCACGAGTGCAGCATTGAAACAAGACGCCTATGTTGTATGCGGACCTGGGCCTGGGCGGACGGCGGCTGAAGCCTATCGGGAACTGCGCATAACGATACCTACTCACAGCGCTTTCGAGGGGCCGTTGCAGCAGAGCGACTGCAAAACGAGACGAAGAATCTGGCGGTGACCCTGGAGCACCATCCACCGCCTTGAACCCGTTGGAGCTGGTTCGGGACTGCGCAACAAGGCCGCATCGCCTCTGCAGGACCCAGGAGGCTTGCAACAAACTAGGCTTCAACTACTAGAGGGTGCGGTGGGCTCACTGGGCCGTGACTGCGCCGCGGTCTATCGTCTATCCACATCCAGTAGAGCCCCCACCCAGAAAGGGCGAGGAGGAGCATGGCGAATGTGGAGTACACACGGGGCCCTGGGCCTCCCCGTTACAGAAACCAGGTGGGTGGACCGGACCTAACGACCAAGCCCCGGAGCCTGCCATCAACGGGCCCAGAATAAGAGAAGAGTGCTGCGCATTGGCTGCCTCTAACCATACCTCCGATAAGCGGTCAGTATGGCGCTTCTGTGGGGCTGTGAGCGGCACCGGGGGCCCTTAACCAGGACTGCTGCTGGCCACTAATATACTGGCTTCAGGGTGAGGTTTCCCCCTTGGGCATGCACCACCAAACTGGTATCAGCGTCCTCCCCTAAAAATAGTGATGACTCGTGAGTAAGGCCGATAGTTATATAGAGGACCTGCCGCTTCATCTGGGGACTACCCGGCAAATCACCTCACATTGAATATAAGAGGCCAAGACGCTGAGGACTCACTAGCGGGGGGAAGGAGTTACTAACCTGAACAACACCTCCCACATCAATTGTTCCCTTGTATAACCACGGATGGGCCGCACAAGGGGGAAACAACCGGACCTACCCGCATTGGGCAGAGCAGAGCACGACGGCCAGGGCGGCGCAGCCCAGGTCCCTGACCCAGACTGCATTCCTCCAACAGCCATGATGGGAGACCCACCAGATGAATTAGATATTGTTCTACAAGAAGTCCGGGACTCAAGGAAGGCGATTGAACAACAAATGAGGATATTAACAACGAGCCTCATGCTTTTAAAGGCCGATCATGACAAAACACCCACGACCGTGGAAAACAACAAAATGCTCCTCACTGAAATAGTACCACAACACAAAGCCCACGCAGAGCAGATAGATCAACTGCGGCACCAGGTGGCCAGCCTGCAAGATAGAGTAGATGGCGCCGAAGGTCATTCACGACGGGACAATGTAAGAATAGTAGGACTTCCGGAACGCAGCTAAGGAGCAAACCCAACGCAATTTATAGAACAGTGGCTCCAAAACATGATTGCCCCAGAGGGCCTAACTGAAGCCTTCAGCGTGGAAAGGGCGCACAGAGTCCCCGCGAGACCACCGATAGCTGGTGCACCACCCAGACCAATCATACACGAATACTTAATTACAATGACCGGGACACCCTACTTAGAGCTGCCAGGGAGAAGGCCCCAGTTCAATTTGAGAATAAACATATTTCGCCGTGCCCGGACTTCACGATGGCGGTCCAGCGCCAGAGAGCCTCCTTCCAGGAGGTCAAAAAGACGCTCCGATCTTACAATCTTAAATATGCCCTCCTATTCTTGGCCCGACTAAAAGTAATATATGAACAGAAAACTTACTTTGAAAACCCAGAGGAGGCTGCGGAATGGACAAAGGTCACACTAGCTCCCGGCGCATCGGAAGGGTCATCGCGGCCTCCAAGCAGAGCTCACAAAAATCGCAAAGGTCACGTAAAGAAAGATCAGGACGCAGAAGGCAGCTCCGAACAGAGAAGAAGACAAGCCCATCTCCAGAACAAGTAATAGAAAGCCAAAAATCAGCACTACTGGCAGCAGCCGCACTTGACGACCAAGATACCCTCTCTATGGCTGAGTCACACGAATCCTCTGAAGATACTAACCCGCATTCCGACTCTGAGAACAGTATGGCTCTTTTCCCCTCCATTACCCCACAATTGGTAAAGATTACCTGGGCTGAGCACCTCGATTCGATTTCAACCTCGCCTTGGACAGTACCCTAAGGTAGGCGAGACACTGAACTACCTACCCCTTTGGCCTTGCAGTTTATTCTCAACAATATGAAAGGCCTGTGCCCGGCCAGCTGTAAGGCAGCTGATTGAACTTCGCCTATAGAACCACGGCAGATGATGGTACTCATCCCCCCCATTGCGATTGCACCAAAGTTCAAGTTGTATCTTAATCAAACTTGTTTTACAGTTTGGTCCACCGTAGTTTTTCGGAGAGACCTTGTATTGGGTAATGTTAAGGGTAATCAAACAGTTGGCTCACTCCTAGGTAAGCCACCATGTATACAAGGTGCCAAGGAATGGCAAGTTGTAAGACACAACATGTACGAATGTATAGCTACATTAGGGAAATACACAATAACAACCTGGAATGTTAGAGGAATGGGATCTGTACATAAGCGTTGTTAGAAATGGGGGTCTCTAGTTGGCAGAGGTAGGTACCTTTGACCAAGTAGGAGCCCTTGCTTCTAGTCAGGGAAAGGGGGATACACTCCTGAATAACCCCTGCTCACCCCCTTGGTAGCTTGGCACGAGCAGACAGGCTTATCTCAGAGGCAGTGTGTAAAGCATTTGTGAACACATACAGTAATACAGTGAAAACACTACAAATGGACACCACACCAGTTTAGAAAAATAAGTAATCTTTATTAGACTTAACACAAGACCAAACGACAAAAATTCACAATACTGTAATCAAAATAAGACTTTAAAATGGTAGAAATAGCTTAGTTCAATGTAGATGGTAAATGCAACACTTTACTCTCAAAGTACCTTGGATGCGTCACGCAATACAAACAAAAGGGGTCGCAGGGAAGGTGATGCGTCGGTTCCTTGCTTCGGGGAGGTGATGCGTCGGTTCCTTACTGCAGCGCAGGGGAGGTGATGCGTCGGTTCCTTACCGGAGAGGAGGTGATGCGTCGGTTTCTTACTGCGTTCCGGTTACGATGCGACAAGATGGCGCCTCGATGCGATGCGACGATCCGGTGCGATGCGACAAAATGGCGTCTTTGATGCGATGCGACAACGTGGATGCAATGCGTGCACGCCCGACGGCCGTGCAGCGAACTCTGTGAACTTTGGAGCCGCGACAGGCCCTGCGACACGCTTCTCCGGTGATGCGACGGCAACCTCTGTGGTGGCGGCACGCTTCTCCGGTGATGCGACACGTTTCCTTGGCGATGCGACGGCGAACAGCTGCGGCGGCGACACGCTTCTTCGGCGATGCGACGGCAACTGCTGCGGCGGCGACACGCTTCTTCCTCGTTGCGTCGCGCTTCCAGCTCCCAGCGACACGCAGTCTCCAGAGGGCCCAAAACAACAGCAGGCACCTCACTGCAGGTAGAATTCCCAGCAAGGAAATTCAGGGGGAGCTGGTGGTGAAGTCTTTGTGTCCCTGAGACTTCAGAACAGGAGGCAAGCTCAGCTTCAAGCCCTTGGAGATCTTCCTCAAGATAGTAAAAGTTCACACAAAGTTCCTTTTCTCCTTTCCTTGGCAATAAAGTAACCACTGCAGGCCAACCCCAAATTGCAACAGCACAGGGGCAGTAATCCTCCTTCAGCTTCTCCGGTTCTTCTCCTTGGCAAAGGGTTCGTCTTGATTCCCAGAAGTGATCTAAAGTTCTGGGGTCTGGGCCCCAATATTTATACTGCAAAATCCTTTGTCCTCTGAAGGCAGAGGGTGTCTGTGCCCAGCCAAAACAAGTTCTGTCCTCCCTGGTGCAGCTTCCTGGCAGGAGGTGGAGACAGCATTGTTGAAAGCAGACCTGGCCCAGGTAGCTGAAAGGAAAACTCCTCCCCCTACTCTCTATTCTATGAGGGCTCAGGTCAGTGAAAGGAAATCTCTCTATTCAATGCAGGACCTATTCAGCCTAGCCCTGACCCATCAGACTGCTGGAGCCAAAGCCCTCTCCAGCCTCCTGTCACTCACAAACCAGACATGGAATACACAAACCTAGCAGAGGCATGCTGGATGGTTAGACAAAAAAATACCTACTTTCTAAAAGTGGTATTTTCAAACACAGAATGTAAAAATCACCCACCCTAAAAGATGTATTTTAACATTCTGAGTTCAGGCATACTAAACTTTATTTTCCGATCTTGTTCCCAGGGTCAGTTATGATTATAAGATGTTATAATCAAACTGCCCATTCTGGCCTATGGGGACAGATAGCCTTGCAATAGTGAAATACTAAATTGGCTGTAATTCACTATTAAGACATGCCACACACATCAGGGCATGTCCTACCTTTTACATACAATGCACCCTGCCCTTGGGCCTACCTTAGGGGTGACTAATATGTAGAAAAGGGAAGGTTTAGGGACTGTCAAGTGGGTGCACTTGCCAAGTCGACATGGCAGTCCCAGACTACACACAGGCTCTGCAATGGCAGGCCTGAGCCACATTTTACAAGCTGCTTCTGTGGGTGGCACAATCAGTGCTGCAAGCCCACCAGCAGCATTTGATTTACAGGCCCTGGGCACACATGGTGCACTGTACTAGGGTCTGACAGGTAAATAAAATAAGCCAATCATGGAGTCACTAATCCAATACAACACTTTACAATAGGGAGCACTTGCACTTTGGCACTGAATAGCAGTGGCAAAGTGCCCAAAGCATCTAGACCAGCAAAAACATAGGAGGCAGCAGTGAAAATATGGAAGGGAGACCCACGCCAATGGTGCCAGGTCTAACACGTGTCCCCTCCAGCTGAAATGTCGGGAGAACTACCCACCCTATTGGGAGTTCTCTTCACTAAGGCGGAAAAATCTGGACAGACCATCAGCATTGGCGTGTTCTATACCAGGGCGGTGTTCCACCGTGAAGTCCATCCCCTGTAGGGAAATGGACCACCTCAACAGCTTTGGATTCTCACCCCTCATCTGCATCAACCATCTGCGGGGCCTGTAGTCTGTCTAAACCCGGAAGTGAGTCCCAAACAAGTATGGTCTCAACTTCTTCAGTGCCCAGACCACAGCAAATGCCTCACGCTCAAATGCACTCCACCTCTGTTCCTGTGGAAGTAACCTCCTACTGATGAATGCTACAGGTTGGTCTAGGCCCTCCTCATTCATCTGTGAAAGTACAGCCCCTACACCATGCTCTGAAGCGTCTGTCTGCACAATGAATTCTTTAGAGGAGTTGGGTGCCTGAAGCACGGGCGCCGTGCACATGGCAGTCTTCAGGGCATCAAAAGCTTTCTGACAGGTGTCAGTCCAGTTCACTTTCTTGGGCTGCTTCCTGGAAGTCAGCTCTGTCAAGGGTGCAACAATGCTGCCATACCCCTTGACAAACCTCCTGTAGTACCCAGTGAGTCCTAAAAAGGCTCTCACCTCTGTCTGGGTCTTGGGGGGTTCCCAAGCCAGGATGGTATCAATCTTGGGCTGTAGGGGCGCCACCTGGCCGCTCCCAACCTGGTGTCCCAAGTACACCACAGAACCCTGCCCGATCTGGCAATTACTTGCCTTGATCGTGAGGCCTGCCCTCCGCAGCGCCATCAACACTTCCCAGAGGTGGCGCAGATGTTCTTCCCAACTGGCGCTGAACACTGCGATGTCATCCAGGTAGGCGGCACTGAAATCTTACAGTCCAGCCAACACCTGGTTGACCAACCTCTGAAAGGTGGCAGGGGCATTCTTCATCCCAAAGGGCATAACCCAGAATTGGTAGTGCCCATCTGGTGTGGAGAATGCTGACCTCTCTCTTGCCCCATCAGTTAAGGCGATCTGCCAGTACCCAGACGTTAAATCAAACGTACTGAGGTACCGGGCGGCCCCTAACCGATCAATGAGCTCATCAGCTCTGGGGATGGGGTGCGCGTCAGTCCTGGTGACTGAATTGAGCCCTCGGTAGTCCACACAGAACCGGAGTTCTGGCGTGGCACCCGGTGCGGCAGCCTTTGGGACCAAGACCACTGGGCTGGCCCAAGGACTGTTAGAGGACTCAATCACCCCTAACGCAAGCTTCTTGGAGACCTCCTCCTTGATGCAAGCTCTCACCCTGTCAGTCACTCTGTAAGTTTTGTGCTTTACAGGAGGACTGTCCCCAGTGTCCACATCATGGACACACCAATCAGTGACACTGGAAGTCAGGGAGAACAGATCAGAAAACTGTCCCAACAGTTGGCGACAGTCATCCTGCTGCTCAGGGGTCAGGGTGGAAGAGAGGTTTACACCATCCACTGACCCATTTTGCTCTGTCGCAGACAGGAGGTCAGGAAGAGGCTCAGTCTCCTCCTCCATTCCATCATCTGTTGCTAGGAGCATGCCCACTTCGGACCTCTCCAAGTGGGGCTTCAGGCGGTTTACATGCAGGAGCAGCAAAGGGTTCCTAGGAGACCGCAAGTCCACCAAGTAGGTGACATCACTCTTGCGCTCCACCACCTCAAATGGTCCGGTCCACTTATCCTGGAGCGCACAAGGCTCCACGGGGGCCATGACCCACACTTTCTGGCCAGGCTGAAACTCGATCAGAGTGGCATTCTGATCGTACCACCGTTTCATCTCCTCCTGGCTGGCTCCCAGATTCGCCTGAGCGAGTTGCCTGAAACGCCTAGTTTGGTTTCTGAAGGCCAGCATGTAGCTATATACACCCTGGGGAGGTTTACTGGGAGCTTTCTCCCAGCCTTCTTTTACCAAACTCAGAGGTCCTCTTACAGGGTGACCATACAGCAGTTCAAAGGGGCTGAACCCTAAGGACTTCTGTGGCACCTCTCTGTAAGCAAACAGAAGGCATGGCAAGAGGACGTCCCACTTACGCCTCATAGGTTCCTCAAGACCAATAATCATGCCTTTTAGGGTCCCGTTGAATCTCTCACCCAGCCCATTACCTTGGGCGTGGTAAGGAGTGGTGAACTTGTAGGTTACACCACACTCCTGCCACAGGGACTTCATATACCTGGATATGAAGTTGGTACCACGGTCTGACACCACCTCTCTGGGGAACCCCACACGGGAGAAAATCCCCATCAACGCACGACCCACCACGGGAGCCGTCACCGACCGGAGAGGGATGGCTTCCGGGTACCGGGTGGCATGGTCCACCAAGACCAGGATGAACCTGTTGCCCATGGCTGTCTTGGGATCCAGAGGCCCCACAATGTCAATGCCTACCCTTTCAAAGGGGGTGCTGACCACAGGGAACGGCTGGAGAGGAGCCTTTTGCTTCCTCCCACTCTTACCATTTGCCTGGCAAGTCTGACGGGTCCTGCAATGAGTATCTGAACTCTTGCGCATTTGGGGCCAATAAAAGTGGGTGACAAGCCTTTCAAAGGTCTTGTCCTGCCCCAAATGTCCTGTTAAAGGCACATCATGAGCCAGCCCCAGTAGGAAGGCTCTGAAGCGATGGGGTACCACCAGCACACGGGCTGACCCAGGCTCAGCAACCTTAGGCTCGCTATACAGGAGACCATTCTCCCAGTAGATCCAATGTGATCCACACTGATCACCTGCTGCCTGGTTTGTGGCCTGTTGCCGCAAACCCACAAGAGAAAGGCACTTCCTCTGCTCCTCGCAGAACTCCTCCCTGGAGGGTCCTCCTTCCTGCTGCCAATGGGTCAGCTCAGGCAGGTCCCCCAGTTCAGCTACCTGTTCCCCTGTAGGTTCCAGGGCATCCCCCTCAAGGACTGCCTCCTCCTGGACTGTGGGAACTGTGGAGGCTGGTTTCCCGTGCCCCCTGCCTCTTCTCTTTAAGGCAGGCACCTGGGCCACTCTTTCAGGCTCCAGGTCCTCTTGAACACCCTTACTGGCTGCCATTGACCGAGTGGTCACACACGCCCACTCAGGCAGACCCAACATCTCCAGATGAGCACTTTGCTCCACCTTAGCCCAAGGGGAGCTCTCCAAATCATTGCCCAACAGACAGTCAACAGGCATGGCTGGCCTCACAGCTACTTGAAGGGTACCTGAGACCCCCCCACCCCCCCTCAAAGGGAACCTGGGCCACCTTGCAGTGGCTCTCTGTGTTGTCAGCGGCAACAACAGGGTAAAATGCATTGGGGACCACCTGCTCTTCAGACACCAGCCGACAACTGACAGCTGTCACACTGGCTCCGGTGTCTCTCAGAGCCTCCACCCTATGGCCATTGATGGTCACCCACTGCCTGTATTTCTTAGTGTTATCAGGCAGTTGGGTCCTGGGGACCACCTCACAGTCTCCTAAAGAGACTAGGGACATCTGTGGGACCCCACCCACCATGGGCATCTCCTCACCCAGAGCTACACTAGCCATCTGCCGGGGCGGTGCACCAGTGGGTGCTGTTTTACCTTTGTTGGGACACTGAGACTCCCAATAGAAGTGGCCCACTTGACCACAACCAAAACATCTCTTGGGACCCCTCTGAACAGGCTTATCTGTCGGGCCCCTGACTTCTTCTCAGGGGGAGGCTGGGAACCCTTCCCTTGGTTTCCTTGGGGATTACTTTGGGGCCCTTTCTGGAACTCCCTCTGTTTACCCTTGTCCTCCCCACTCTTCTGCTGGAGACCCTGCCCACCTTTGGCGAAGTCTCCCACATGACCCGTGTGGACCCGGGTACTAACCCAGCGGTCCGCCTCCTCAGCAAGCTTCCTAGGGATAGTCAGCTTACTATCAATCAGGTGCTGGCGTAGCTCTGGAAAACAATTACTAGATAAGTGCTCCCATGCAATCAAATTATAGAGCCCTTCAAAATCATTCACTTTGCTACCCTTCACCCAACCATCCAATGCTCTGCCAAAAAAATACACATATTCTACCCAGGTACTCGACTCCAGTTTCTTACAATTCCTAAACCTTTGTCTATACAGCTCTGGGGTCAACCCATACCTGGTCATTAAGGCTTCCTTCATGTGGACATAGGAATTCTGATCCTCAGAGGGCAAATCTAACAAGGTATCCCGCCCATCACTGAGAAACCGCCCCCACAACCCTGCTCCCCAATCCTTCTCAGGGACCCGGTGGGAGGTCATAGCTACCTCATAGGCCTTGAACCATTGCCCAATATCTTCATTCTTGTGGAACTCCTTAATGACATCTTTGGGGATGAATACTCTTGTTTCCACAGGCACGGATGGTGTGCTGCCACCAGAGGGAGTAATTTCTAAACTGTTGGCTTACAATTCCAACTCCCTCAACATCCTTTCATGCTCTAAATGCATCCTCTTCTCTTCCAAGGGTAACTTCTTATTCTCTAACTCCATCTGAACACCCAGCTTGAGCTTGGCTAGCTCCAACTTATGCATTCTATCCCTCTCCCTGTCCTCCAGCTCCTCTGGGGACAGGCCCTTTGAAGAAACACTGCTGCCTGGCCTGGAAGGTACTTTCTCCCCGGTCAGGCCCAATGGCCCATCCAGCTGCCCATCTGTATTCTCTGCCTCCTCCCTAGGCTCTTCAGGATGCTCAGTAGCATTTCTAGATTCCAGCCAGGCCTTCAGCGCCTCTTGGAACTCTTCCTTCCTGGTGATGCCTTTCACAGGGATTTTGAATCTTTCACAGAAGGTTTTAAGCTGTGGCACAGAGTACATATCCACCCTATCTTCTTCAAATTGTAGATCCATAGATGCGTTGGATGCTGCTTTGGTCATGGTGGCAAGAATTGGCAGTTCTCAGCAAAAATAGAAGTTCCAAGGAAAAAGAATTCTACCAAAATGTATGTGTTCGCGTTATGGTCTGCACTCACTAGTAGTGTACACCAATCACTGTATATGAGTCACAAATGCAAGTCCAAATCCTCACCGCTGACCACCAATGTTAGAAATGGGGGTCTCTAGTTGGCAGAGGTAAGTACCTTTGACCAAGTAGGGGCCCTTGCTTCTAGTCAGGGAAAGGGGGATACACTCCTGAATAACCCCTGCTCACCCCCTTGGTAGCTTGGCATGAGCAGACAGGCTTATCTCAGAGGCAGTGTGTAAAGCATTTGTGAACACATACAGTAATACAGTGAAAACACTACAAATGGACACCACACCAGTTTAGAAAAATAAGTAATCTTTACTAGACTTAACACAAGACCAAACGACAAAAATCCACAATACTGTAATCAAAATAAGACTTTAAAATGGTAGAAATAGCTTAGTTCAATGTAGATGGTAAATGCAACACTTTACTCTCAAAGTACCTTGGATGCGTCACGCAATACAAACAAAAGGGGTCGCAGGGAAGGTGATGCGTCGGTTCCTTTCTTCGGGGGAGGTGATGCGTCAGTTCCTTACTGCAGCGCAGGGGAGGTGATACGTCGGTTCCTTGCCGGAGAGGAGGTGATGCGTCGGTTTCTTACTGCGCTCCGGTTACGATGCGACAAGATGGCGCCTCGATGCGATGCGACGATCCGGTGCGATGCGACAAAATGGCGTCTTTGATGCGATGCAACAACGTGGATGTGATGCGTGCACGCCCGACGGCCGTGCGGGGAACTCAGTGAACTTTGGAGCCGCGACAGGCCCTGCAACACGCTTCTCTGGTGATGCGACGGCAACCTCTGTGGCGGCGGCACGCTTCCTCGGCGATGCGACACGCTTCCTCGGCGATGCGACAGCGAACAGCTGTGGTGGCGACACGCTTCTTCGGCGATGCGACGGCAACTGCTACGGCGGCGACATGCTTCTTCCTCGTTGCGTCGCGCTTCCAGCTCCCAGCAACACGCAGTCTCCAGAGGGCCCAAAACAACAGCAGGCACCTCACTGCAGGTAGAATTCCCAGCAAGAAAATTCAGGGGGAGCTGGTGGTGAAGTCTTTGTGTCCCTGAGACTTCAGAACAGGAGGCAAGCTCAGCTTCAAGCCCTTGGAGATCTTCCTCAAGATAGTAAAAGTTCACACAAAGTTCCTTTTCTCCTTTCCTTGGCAATAAAGTAACCACTGCAGGCCAACCCCAAACAGCAACAGCACAGGGGCAGTAATCCTCTTTCAGCTTCTCCGGTTCTTCTCCTTGGGTTCGTCTTGATTCCCAGAAGTGATCTAAAGTTCTGGGGTCTGGGCCCCAATATTTATACTGCAAAATCCTTTGTCCTCTGAAGGCAGAGGGTGTCTGTGCCCAGCCAAAACCAGTTCTGTCCTCCCTGGTGCAGCTTCCTGGCAGTAGGTGGAGACAGCATTGTTGAAAGCAGACCTGGCCCAGGTAGCTGAAAGGATAACTCCTCCCCCTACTCTCTATTCTATGAGGGCTCAGGTCAGTGAAAGGAAATCTCCTCCCCCTACTCTCTATTCAATGCAGGTCCTATTCATCCCAGCCCTGACCCATCAGACTGCTGGAGCCAAAGCCCTCTCCAGCCTCCTGTCACTCACAAACCAGACATGGAATACACAAACCTAGCAGAGGCATGCTGGATGGTTAGGCAAGAAAATACCTACTTTCTAAAAGTGGTATTTTCAAACACAGAATGTAAAAATCACCCACACTAAAAGATGTATTTTAACAGGCATACTAAACTTTATTTTCCCATCTTGTTCCTAGGGTCAGTTATGATTATAAGATGTTATAATCAAACCGCCCATTCTGGCCTTTGGGAACAGATAGCCTTGCAATAGTGAAAAACGAAATTGGCTGTAATTCACTATTAGGACATGCCACACACTTCAGGGCATGTCCTTCCTTTTACATACAATGCACCCTGCCCTTGGGCCTACCTTAGGGGTGACTAATATGTAGAAAAGGGAAGGTTTAGGGACTGGCAAGTGGGTGCACTTGCCAAGTCGACATGGCAGTCCCAGACTGCACACAGGCTCTGCAATGGCAGGCCTGAGCCACATTTTACAAGCTGCTTCTGTGAGTGACACAATCAGTGCTGCAAGCCCACCAGCAGCATTTGATTTACAGGCCCTGGGCACACATGGTGCACTGTACTAGGGTCTGACAAGTAAATCAAATAAGCCAATCATGGAGTCACTAATCCAATACAACACTTTACAATAGGGAACACTTGCACTTTGGCACTGAATAGCAGTGGCAAAGTGCCCAAAGCATCTAGACCAGCAAAAACATAGCAAAAACATAGGAGACAGCAGTGAAGAAATGGAAGGGAGACCCACGCCAATGGTGCCAGGTCTAACAAGCGTCATAGAATATATGCCCAACTGAATAGGAGGAAGGCTCATATTGTTCTAATGCAGGAGACACACCTCACTAACTCAGAGGCCATCAAGTTACGGAAAAAATGGAGGGGTCAAATATACCACACAGCATACTCTGCATTTGCGAGGGGAGTGGCTACATGGGTCAGAAACGGTACTCCATTTGTTGCATTAGATCAAAGAGTGGATGTAAACGGTAGGAATGTACTGATCCACAGTACACTGGACGGTACGCATATAGTGATTGGCAGCATATGTGCCCCAAATGCAGAGCAGGATAAGTTCCTAAGTACCCTTAACACGGTCCTAGCTGATTGGGTAGAATACCCCTGGCTTCTGGGAGAGGATTACAATACAGTCCTTGATATAGACCTCGACCGCTCTCCCCCCGCATTGCAGGGAGCAGGCGCCAACAAACAAGCGGCCTTCCTACACGAATGGGCAAAGGGATGGGCACTAACTGATGCCTGGCACATTAAAAATCCGAACGGCAGAGAATATTCATTTTATTCTCCCCCACATATGCTACATACACGAATAGACAGGATATTTTGCTCTTTACCCCTGATGGCACAAATTGCCCAAATCACATACCTCGGGAAAACACTGTCGGACCATAACCCATTAGAGGTAACATTCTCCTTGGGGGAAAATTCCTACTCCAATCCCAACTTGGAGACTGCAACCTCAAACACTAGAAGACCCTGTATTTCGTAACACTCTAGCCACAACCATCTCCAATTATTTCTCCGAAAATGCAGATACTACAACATCACGACAAGTAGAATGGGAAGCATTTAAGACAGTTATTAGAGGGGTAGCTTTCAGCACAATAGTGGGAGCTCGACAAACGATTAATAAGGAGCTAAAAGAAATAGAAAACAGACTGGGCAGGCTAGAGCAGATAGCAATCACTGATGCCTCAAAGGGAGCGGATCTTCAAGAGGCCCACATCACACATGCAGAACTCTTGGAGCGATTACGGGGTATAGATCACCGTACATATACATAAAAACAACATGCTGAGGCAGATAAGTCTAACTCTCTTCTGGCCAGGATTTTGAAAGATGCTCCATTCTCTGCCCCTATACAAGAGATCAACACGTTAGATGGAACCACAGTACACACGCAATCGGACATAAATACTGCATTTATGAAGTATTACGAAACATTGTATGCATCACCTAGCGAGCCCGAGCAAGATGCAGTGGAGGCATTCCTAGATGGTCTTGTATTCCCCCAATTGTTAGAACACCAAAAAGAGTTGGCAGAACCCATCTCAAAATCTGAAATTAAAGAAGCGATTAAAGAACTCCCAAGGAATAAAACCCCGGGGCTGGACGGCCTTCCGGTGGAGTTTTATGAGACGTTCTCGTCAGCAATGGTCCCACAGTCAGAGCGCCTATACCGGGAAGCACTAGACACAGGGTCCCTCCCTCCCACCACATGACAGGCACTGGTCACATCCCTCCCAAAACCAGGCAGGAACCAGGCGGACATGTCCGGATACCAACCTCTCTCTTTACTTAACACCGGATATAAAATATTAAGTAAAATTCTATACCGCAGACTACTTCAATACCTGCCAAAATTAATACACATAGATCAATGCGGTTTTGTGCCTGGCCCTAGCACCTCCCTCAATATAAGGCGACTATACCATGAATTGACTTCCACAACGGCGGAAAACGCTGTAGCTGGTTGCATTTCCCTAGACCTAAAACAAGCTTTGGACGCATTAAACTGGAAATATATGCTAACCGCCCTTTCGAAGTTTGGGATCCCGAGGGAGTTTCTGAGATGGGTTAGCTTACTATACATGGCACCTACCGCGAGAGCCCGCACGGGAGCCCATATTTCACAGCCCTACCCGGTAGCACAAGGCACACGGCAGGGATGCCCGCAATCCCCACTTTTGTTCATTTTAGCACTCGAACACATAGCTATTAAACCGTTCTGTGGCCGCAGAGAAGGGTATCAAGATCGGAAACATCACCCATATTCGCTCATCGTATGCAGATGACATCATTCTTTATTTAAACAACCTGCAGGGTGATCATGAACCCATCCCAAGTATATTTGTTCTATTCCAAAATCTCTCAGGCCTTGCCATTAATGAGTCCAAATCGTATGCCTATTATTTCAATGACACAGCACGGGTGGAGCCGATCCACTTTGGCCCCTGGACATTCCCAGTTGCACCCACTACTTTCAAATACCTCGGTATACAAATATACAGGGGAACGCAGAAACTACTGGACGGTAATCTATTACGTGCAACCAAGGCACTTAAAAATCAGATTACTTTCTGGACCTCACTCCCACTTTCGGTGGCGGGGAGAGTTGTTGCCATTTCAAAACTGGTTATGCTCCCAAGACTGCTATATTATTTTACAAATGTGCCTGTAGTAGTACCAGCAAACATCTTCAAGACCTTGAACACGCTGCTATCAGAATTAATATGGGGCGGGGCCGCAGGAGAGTGGGACTCTAGAAAATTCAGCTGAGTACGGACCAGGGAGGCTTAGCAGTCCCGGACTTTAAGGCATACTGCTATGCGAGCCAACTCCAATGGCTATCATACTGGACGGCAGGTCATAACCTCCATGAGATAAGGATGACGGAACAGACACTTGAACAGGGGACCCTTCATACCCTTTTACTGCCTGTAGGAAGGACTCCAACAGTGACTTCCCACCTGCTGAAAACAGCCCTCACATATTAGAAAAAAGCATTACAATACACTAATAGGTTACTCCCCTACGCCCCTATCGTTCCATTGTTAGGGATCCCCACACCAACAAGAGTAATCACAGCTAGAAGTATTTCCAGATGGACATGAGAAGGAGTGAGCACCGTAGGAATGCTGTTTGCTGACAGCGTGTTGGTAGACCATGAGAACTTTGCTAGAGAACAAGGGGTAGCGAATTTCCTTTACATACTACATGCGAGCATCAGCAGGTATATTAGACTGCATTGGGCGCCAGATAGTAGAGAGCCCCCCACACACAATTTAGTACACACACTACATCTTATCGGCAATGGACGGCATTTAACCCGATGGCTCTATAAGGGGATCCGATCCCACACGTCCATCTCACTGGAGGCGCTCAGAGAAAAGTGGAGCACTGATATTGGTAGAGAAATAACTGTCAAAGAATGGGACATTATATTGGAATACCCCAAAAAAGTATCCCCCAACGCTAAATTTAAACCTATCCAACACATCGTATTACACATGGCCTATCTGTATACAAGGTGGGGTATGGAGTTCCTCAAAGGCAAATAACAGAAGAGAGGAGATACTGTGAGGTGTGAGTAGTAGTAGTATTAAGGTAGCTACTTGCCAAGTCAAAGGAAAAGGCAAACTAAGGGGGCAACCCCTTGGTGGAACTAGGGCTCTCACACACCCAGCAAGCTAGGTGTCATGCTTCATCATATGAGCCTGCCCCTCGTCCAGTCGGCGCTGCAATACCGGACGGGCTCCCGAACCGGGGCTCTTTAGCGGGGATCTTCTGTTCCTGCCGGTGGGTGCAGTGGGAGTAAGAGGCCTAGTGTGTGTAGACGTGAGAGAGAGTAGTGAATTAAAACAGGTCAGTTAATCCTAGCCATGATTTAATTTTTAAGGTAAACCGCCTGGCTAAAAATATATAGAGAGGGACAGTGCACTAGATGTAATGTGTCTAGTCATATAGTCCTGCTCTCAGGTGATCGACATGTTTCGTGCCTCTAATGTCAGGGGGATCTGGGCACTTCCTCAGGATCAGAGTGAAAAAAACTATCTACACTACGTGGTTAAGTGACATCTACCTACCACGTGTTAAGGTCGATGACCTGTAAAACAAATAAACAATAAACCTCAATCAATCACAAGGTCAATCAATCTCAAGGTCTCATTGGCACTTGTATTTCATCGTATCTCATCAACTATTAAAATAAAACAAAGAAAAAAGAAAGAAAAAGAAAGAAGGAGAACCTTATTGCACGTACTAGTGTGTAGTTAAGCAGGTTTATATGATTACTGTAAAAATGCACTAGTATCACCATGTTGTGCTCTTGAAACTATTATAGAACATAATGTGATCCGGTAGTGCATAGTACTAAACATATAGATACCCATGGTCGTGCCTGTTAAACTAATAAGCGATAGAGAGAGTTCAATGACTCACCTATCCTGCTGTCTAGAATTGCTAGCAACAGTACCGGCGGTAATGAAATGGACACCGTTGTGGGTCCTGTAAAGGCAATTCAGAGGATGGGCGTTATGGCTGGCAGTGGAAAGAAGGCCAAAGATGGGGATACAGAGGGCCCAGAGGGGTCAAACCAGCATTCAGATGCTGCAAGGAAATCAAGCTAACCCCATGTGGTCACCCATATTACTAAAAAGTTGAAGGCCCACAGGACAAAACGTGTCCACATGGTGACCTCGGGCATCCAAGGAATGGCCCAGCTCAGACAACTGTCTCAGAGGTAATAGTGCTGGGCTAGTATTGGACCCAAAGCAGAACAACACTCATAGGCAGCGACGGGCATAGGAGGAATCAGGATGCTCTACTGTAAATAGTAATGCCGATATGGAGCATGAGAATCGGCGGTAGGGGACCACACTGGCAGCCGAGATCGAAAGCTGCAACTAAATAGGCTTACCTCAACATTGGAGCGATCCGAGGTCCTTGGTAGCCACAGTTTGCACTAAGAAAATACTCACCCGCGTGTGGCCACGCCAAGCCTGCGACCTACCCTGCCGCCGGAACCGGGATGGTAACTGGTTGTGGGACTGTCCGACAGATAAGGCAGTCGCTCGCTCGGCGGTGGGCGGAGTCACGTGAGAAAAGTGTGATCTCGTGTGGCTGGGCAGGGTTCGTGAGGGCCTGCACTGGGGACTGGAAAATGAGGCGGCCATATTGGAATGGACCGGAAACGATGGGAAACAGCGCTGTGAGTGGTGAAGCGCCTATTCTTACTATTAGGACAGGGATTGTATGAATTTAGCCAGTCCTATAATAGTGTAACCAATAATGAATGTATATACGCATTACCCACCATATCAGTGAAGCCAGCCTGTGAGCACAGCAACTGTTCTAGAGATAAGGCCATCGTTCGCTCAGTGCTGAATAAAGTCACGTGATGGTGTGTTTGATCGGCAAATTAGAAAATGGGATGGCCAAGTGGAAACAGACCGAAAATATGTTGAGAGTGCGTTAGTAAGGCGCCAGTTCCGCTCGATGTATGTGGAAGATAACCAGTCAGGTTATAATGGAAATTTAAAGAAATATACGTGAATGTATCAATAACAATAATAATATCTATATGAACATCCAACAAGAATACATTACACCATATGCACCAATGTGATGCACCATGCTGGTGAGATCCACCTACTGCCATGACGGGATCCCTTGTAGGAAGCATATTAGGGATCAGAGGGTGCAGGGGGGGACAAAGGAATACAACCTGTATATGGCACCTAAGGATCAAAAGGAGAGGTGCAGGAGGGGCACAAAAGCAGCATGAAATCACTACACATAGTTATATGATTAGATAATGTGATTATATAATAATAATATAGTACAGGTCTAACAGTGCATCCTCCTATATGGTTAGTATACATGATGGTGGTTCAATAATGTCTAGATAAGTGAACCCCATGGGATGTCATCATTCAGCCCCTCAATATGTGTAGACAATCTCAGCACCCACCTCTGCTCGATTTTAAATAGTGCTGATTGTGAAATCTGTGGATGTGCTTCCAACACAATCCAATGCAGTGAGTCAGGAGGGTGTGGTGTCTCTTTGAAATGTCTGTATAGTCTAGTGGTGATTCTTTGGCAACGTATGTTGCTCCTGTGTTCGGTTATTCTGGTTTTGACTGTCCGCATGGTCATCCCTATATACTTCAAGCCACAAGGGCAGGTGATCATGTATATGCACTTTTTGGTGTTACAATTAGTGTGTTTGTTTAGGGACCATTTGAAATTAGTCAATAGGCAAACCTCTTTGGTTGCAGTAGTGAATTGGCACACTGTACAGGAGCCACAGGGGTGATGTCCTTTCACAGCTGGAAGACCCCACAAGTTCCTTTGTGAGTTGGTCGTATGCTGTTTGGGTCTTGTGTGTATTAGAATATCTCTAAGATTACGAGTTCTTTTGTATGCAAACCTTGGCTTAGGTATTTGTAGATCACCAGTGCCAAGAATGCCCCAATGTTTCAAAATGATCTTTTTGGTTCTAGCTGAATTAGGTGTGAACGTAGTAACACATGTTAGTATATCCGTCATGGGTTTTGGATGTACCTCAAGCAGGGCTTCTCTGGGGTTATTTCTTGCTCTTTTCATCGAGTCACTGAGTATTTTGGCAGGGTAGCCGCTGGCCTTGAGATTGGTTGCCAAAACAGCTGCTTCTCTCTTGTAATCAGTGACCATCTTACAATTGCGTCTAATGCGCAAAAACTGACCGAAAGGTAGATTCTCTTTTAATGTTTTCGGGTGGTGACTTTTGTATAGGAGTAGGCTGTTGCGATCAGTGGGTTTCCTATATAGGGTGGTGGTGATAGTACCCTCACTCAGTATAATGTTGAGATCAAGAAATGGGACAGTCGTTTCTGAAATAGTGTGGGAAAACTTAAGAAACTCATTCTGGTTATTTATCCACTCCACAAATTCTTCACATGTAGTGCGGGGACCATGCCAGAATATAAGGATGTCATCAATAAAGCGTTTCCACAATATCAAATTATTGTGGTAAGGGTTGTTGTTATTATTTACCACATCCTTTTCAAATGCTGCCATGTAGAGGCAGGCCACACTAGGAGCAAATGTACTGCCCATCGAAGTGCCCTGGCTTTGATGGTATAGTTGTTGTTTAAACTCAAAGAAATTCTCAGTCAAAGCCAGGGTGGCGCACTCCATAATAAAGGAGATGGGTGTTGATGATGACCACTCTAAAGAGCTTAAAGCTGACTCTACAACTGTCAATGTAGCTCCTTGAGGGATGTTAGTATATAAAGCCTCAACGTCAAGGGTGACCAAAAGGTCAATCTCTTCGATGTTCTGTGTTTCTTCAATGATTCGAAGGATATCCGTTGTATCCCTTACATATGACGGTGTTTCCTTCACCATTGGCTGTAAAAAATGGTCACAGAACTTAGAAAGTGGCTCGAGTAATGACCCAATGCCAGAAACAATGGGACGGCCAGGAACCGGGGTAATACCCTTATGTATCTTAGGTAGAGTATAGAAGTAAGGAACCCTGGGTTCCTTGGCAATCAGGAAATTAGATTCTTTGTGACTAATCCAACCATTAGTCTCAGCTTCATACACCATTGTGGAAATGGCAGTGGTTAAGCGTGTTGTAGGGTCGACTGTGATAGGGGTGTAGTACCTATTATTGGAGAGCTGACGTCTACATTCTACGTCATAGTCAACGGTGGATTGAACTACCGTAGCCCCACCCTTATCAGCCTGTTTAATCATGATGGTTGAATCTTCTGCAAGACCCTTAGCTATCAAAGACTCTGCATTCGAGAAGTTGTGGAAGGAACAGCGATCAAAGGGTAGCGCTAATTCCTTGAGAACTGCCTGTTCAAAAGCTAGTACCTCAATTGGGACCATGCTATTATTTGGTGTGAACGAGGATGGGTTCCTCAGTCCAGAGTCATCTTGCTCGATGGGTAGTCTGTCCTGGAAGTACGACCTCAGTCGTATTTTCCGGAATAGATTTTGCACCTCACAATGGTCCCTAAACTTGTCCTCCCTGGGGGTAGGCACAAAGCTAAGGCCCATCTGCAGCACGGCCTTCTCCGGTTCAGTAAGGATGCGTTGCGACAGATTGACCACTAATTCCTCTTGCCTTGTGTTTTGCTCCGGGTGTCCATGCCTCCCGTGGGCTGGTCCTGCCATTGGACCTGCTTCTGATTTCCTTTTCTGTTGCGCCCTCTTCCTCTGCCCCAGCCTCTGTCTAAAAAAGAGGGGTTACCGTGATTGAAGAATTGGGGTGGTCCCTGTTGGAATGGATGGCACTGCCAAAAGGGGGGGGCGGGGGACCCTGGTATATTGGGGGTCCATGATAAGCTGGTGCATTGTAGTACTGATTAGGACGTTGGTTTCTCCTAGAATTATGATTACCCCAGCTACCTGTACTCGAGTTACTGTCCGTAGAGTCTCTCCTATCCGAGTTATCATCAGAAGAATAGCTGGTTTTGGTAGATGTATAATCGGCCTTAAGATATGGATACACCTTTTCCTTATCAAATTTCTGGATGTCCTTCTGAAGCTTCGTTATTTTTTGTTTCATCAGGTACTCTCTATTATCAGTAATTTCAGCGTTAATTTCCGCTAGTTTGTTTTTATATGCAGTAATTTGTATAGTTGTTTTCAGTGCCCCTTCTGCAATTGTTATCCTAACCAGGAGTGCATCTGCCAGTCTTCTGGCTGTGTTAATGATGAGTACCAACAAGTCCCTAGTGCATTTCCATGCAACTAGGGACCATTCCTTTTAAAGGTGGCGTCATCAAGAAACAATCTGGGGAAGTTGTTAACGATCAAACCAGTGGGGGCGATATTAGCCCTCAGGTATTCCGTCATGAGTGCACCGTGAAGCGTTATCTTGAGCCACTCTCTTTTCATGGTTGTTAAAGAGTTCCAGTCATCTGATTGTGAACCAGACGCGGAACTGCCATCCGTCCCTAAAAGGGACGGGGTTCTGTCTAATATATCTGTGACAGCCTCATCGCCGAAGCTCAAGCCTTGGTTGTCCATGGGGATTTAGACTCAATTGGGAGACTAAAGAGAAAGAAAGGAGTGCGTGGGCCAGTCTGGATCCAATAGTGATCCGCTGGTAACCTTATAAATAGTCCCACGGGTATGACCCGTGCTGATATGATTAACAAAAGGGGGGACGCGGGCGGGCTAGTTTAACGAGGTCCAACGTACAAGCCCGGGAAGACTGTATACAAGGTGGGGTATGGAGTTCCTCAAAGGCAAATAACAGAAGAGAGGAGATACTGTGAGGTGTGAGTAGTAGTAGTATTAAGGTAGCTACTTGCCAAGTCAAAGGAAAAGGCAAACTAAGGGGGCAACCCCTTGGTGGAACTAGGGCTCTCACACACCCAGCAAGCTAGGTGTCATGCTTCATCATATGAGCCTGCCCCTCGTCCAGTCGGCGCTGCAATACCGGACGGGCTCCCGAACCGGGGCTCTTTAGCGGGGATCTTCTGTTCCTGCCGGTGGGTGCAGTGGGAGTAAGAGGCCTAGTGTGTGTAGACGTGAGAGAGAGTAGTGAATTAAAACAGGTCAGTTAATCCTAGCCATGATTTAATTTTTAAGGTAAACCGCCTGGCTAAAAATATATAGAGAGGGACAGTGCACTAGATGTAATGTGTCTAGTCATATAGTCCTGCTCTCAGGTGATCGACATGTTTCGTGCCTCTAATGTCAGGGGGATCTGGGCACTTCCTCAGGATCAGAGTGAAAAAACTATCTACACTACGTGGTTAAGTGACATCTACCTACCACGTGTTAAGGTCGATGACCTGTAAAACAAATAAACCTCAATCAATCACAAGGTCAATCAATCTCAAGGTCTCATTGGCACTTGTATTTCATCGTATCTCATCAACTATTAAAATAAAACAAAGAAAAAAGAAAGAAAAAGAAAGAAGGAGAACCTTATTGCACGTACTAGTGTGTAGTTAAGCAGGTTTATATGATTACTGTAAAAATGCACTAGTATCACCATGTTGTGCTCTTGAAACTATTATAGAACATAATGTGATCCGGTAGTGCATAGTACTAAACATATAGATACCCATGGTCGTGCCTGTTAAACTAATAAGCGATAGAGAGAGTTCAATGACTCACCTATCCTGCTGTCTAGAATTGCTAGCAACAGTACCGGCGGTAATGAAATGGACACCGTTGTGGGTCCTGTAAAGGCAATTCAGAGGATGGGCGTTATGGCTGGCAGTGGAAAGAAGGCCAAAGATGGGGATACAGAGGGCCCAGAGGGGTCAAACCAGCATTCAGATGCTGCAAGGAAATCAAGCTAACCCCATGTGGTCACCCATATTACTAAAAAGTTGAAGGCCCACAGGACAAAACGTGTCCACATGGTGACCTCGGGCATCCAAGGAATGGCCCAGCTCAGACAACTGTCTCAGAGGTAATAGTGCTGGGCTAGTATTGGACCCAAAGCAGAACAACACTCATAGGCAGCGACGGGCATAGGAGGAATCAGGATGCTCTACTGTAAATAGTAATGCCGATATGGAGCATGAGAATCGGCGGTAGGGGACCACACTGGCAGCCGAGATCGAAAGCTGCAACTAAATAGGCTTACCTCAACATTGGAGCGATCCGAGGTCCTTGGTAGCCACAGTTTGCACTAAGAAAATACTCACCCGCGTGTGGCCACGCCAAGCCTGCGACCTACCCTGCCGCCGGAACCGGGATGGTAACTGGTTGTGGGACTGTCCGACAGATAAGGCAGTCGCTCGCTCGGCGGTGGGCGGAGTCACGTGAGAAAAGTGTGATCTCGTGTGGCTGGGCAGGGTTCGTGAGGGCCTGCACTGGGGACTGGAAAATGAGGCGGCCATATTGGAATGGACCGGAAACGATGGGAAACAGCGCTGTGAGTGGTGAAGCGCCTATTCTTACTATTAGGACAGGGATTGTATGAATTTAGCCAGTCCTATAATAGTGTAACCAATAATGAATGTATATACGCATTACCCACCATATTAGTGAAGCCAGCCTGTGAGCACAGCAACTGTTCTAGAGATAAGGCCATCGTTCGCTCAGTGCTGAATAAAGTCACGTGATGGTGTGTTTGATCGGCAAATTAGAAAATGGGATGGCCAAGTGGAAACAGACCGAAAATATGTTGAGAGTGCGTTAGTAAGGCGCCAGTTCCGCTCGATGTATGTGGAAGATAACCAGTCAGGTTATAATGGAAATTTAAAGAAATATACGTGAATGTATCAATTACAATAATAATATCTATATGAACATCCAACAAGAATACATTACACCATATGCACCAATGTGATGCACCATGCTGGTGAGATCCACCTACTGCCATGACGGGATCCCTTGTAGGAAGCATATTAGGGATCAGAGGGTGCAGGGGGGACAAAGGAATACAACCTGTATATGGCACCTAAGGATCAAAAGGAGAGGTGCAGGAGGGGCACAAAAGCAGCATGAAATCACTACACATAGTTATATGATTAGATAATGTGATTATATAATAATAATATAGTACAGGTCTAACAGTGCATCCTCCTATATGGTTAGTATACATGATGGTGGTTCAATAATGTCTAGATAAGTGAACCCCATGGGATGTCATCATTCAGCCCCTCAATATGTGTACACACACTACATCTTATCGGCAATGGACGGCATTTAACCCGATGGCTCTATAAGGGGATCCGATCCCACACGTCCATCTCACTGGAGGCGCTCAGAGAAAAGTGGAGCACTGATATTGGTAGAGAAATAACTGTCAAAGAATGGGACATTATATTGGAATACCCCAAAAAAGTATCCCCCAACGCTAAATTTAAACCTATCCAACACATCGTATTACACATGGCCTATCTCACACTGCGCCTTTTAAAAAAGATGTACCCGGGGGCAGAAGATCAATGTCCCCGATGCTTTGCACAGTCCGCGGATCTGCTTCATATGTTATGGGCCTTTCCTCGATTGGCCCCCTTCTGGGCAAATGTGATGAAGGTCCTAAGAACTGCCACAAACACAGCAGGGGGAGACACGGCAGAATACGGTCTACTAGGGCTGCGCCGTAAACCAAGAAACACACAGTGCAATCCCGATTTGCCAACTTGGCCCTGATAGTTGCAAAACGCTCAATTACTATGCGGTGGAAATCAGCATTGCCCCCTGCAATACTTACCTGGCATGGGGAAGTAGTCTGATGGGGAAGGGCCGAAAGTATTACAATAAGGCGGGATGAAGCAAGGGGCCTACGAAAGACCCCAATTGCACTAGAATGGGACGCAATGCTTGAACTCTTTATAGCCTCCGAAGATTCACTACAGTAAGACGCAGTGGTTTAAAGATTTACCTATATTTACAAAAAGTAGACTACAAAACAGATCCCCCCAGGCACTAACAAACGAGATACACATAATGATGTATAACATTTATATGGATAATACATGCGAACTGGGACTAAACTAACTATCTATTGGCCCATGGGAAGACAGGAGTGAGTCTGAGGGAGGGAGAGGGTGGGAATGTTTCTGTTACATGTTACGGGGAGGTAGGGGGATATGTTAAACTGATGCAGAATGAATGCAAATACCAGTGACATTAATGCTGCTACTGCGATTTATACCACAATCACCGCAGTACCTATGGTGTTTACATCTATGTACCACATAAATGCCAGTTGAAATGATCGTTCTTTGAACACAGTATGAAACACCTATATGTATTCTGTAACATTTGGTTCACAGTCATGCTGGAATATTAATCACGAAATCAATAAAATATGTTTTAAAAAAAATAAATAAATAACCGTTATATGTACATCTTTTCCGACTCTATATTTCCTTTTGCAGTGTTGTCATGAAAAGTTACACATTTTTTTAATGAACATAAAAAAATTAAAAACTCAAACTATATCTTTACAAAAAAAATCTCTTCATTTTATAAACCATTAAATCATTAATCAAGGTTAACTTAACTTTGTTTGTGTAACCCCCATGTACATCCCAAGATGGTATCTGAAATTTTGTAAACTTCATTCAAATATTTCAAAAGGTTAGCCAAAAATGGATTTTGAAGGCCCCCTATATCAACTGAAAAAGGCACTAAGTTATTATAATTCTGGCTCCAATGCTGGAAATCCCTGATATTCACCAGTTGCGGTTAGCAACACCACAACACACAACTCGTGCTGTCTGCCATGTTGTTCTCTTGACAGCTCTTTTCCTTGTCTTTGTCCTGTTGGCACATTGGTATTTTGAGCATGGGGGTGATGCGAGTTATGTTGTGTGTGCTACTAACCATAACTGGTGAATTTTAGTACTCTTCTGCATTTGTGCCAGAACCATAATTGTTTTTTTACAGTGAACATATGCGTAGAAAAAAAGATAAATAATAGCAAAGTGTGTATTATGGTATTAGATAGGTGGGAGCAAAGTAGTTGCAGGGCTCAAATCATCACATTTTTAAATGCCAATGCTTTTCAAAATCCTAAGCTGCCAAAGTATTGTTTTAATAAGTGCAATGCAAGAAAGGGGTCCTGTGTGGCAGTAGGAACGTTTCTGCTGTTGTATATGACCAGGAGCCTGCTGCAGTCCTTCTGCATCTTGGAATTCTTGCAACATGGAACATAAACTATGTAGCCCATTGTGTGGTGGTTATTGTGTTAAAAATGGCAAATATAGGACAAATATGAGCACCTAAAATATCAGGTAACCAAAACGTTTTTTCTATTTGTAGCCACTGCCATTCATCTTCATGGCCCGCCATGCTTCCCCCTGGCCTTCCTAGATCAGAAATCCTGGAGCTAGGCTTAAGCACCATCCTGTGCACCAAGATTTCAGCGTTGACCCACAGGGCAAAAGGCATGTGACTTGTTTCATCCGCCAAGTAGCGGCGGCCGACACATATACACAGTGGTAGGGCGGGTGGGGGAGTGCCGGGGGGGGGGGGGAGCGCAGAACAATAAAAAAATAAAACTTACCTGATGCTGCTTCTGCCGCCTCGCGCCCCACTGCTCCTTTGCTTCGTGGTCCCAGCAGCCCCTGGGACAGCACCAAAGTCTCTGTGCAACGCCATCGCTGCTCTCATGTAGTATGAGAGCAGTGTGGGGATTGGCCTGAGCTGGCTGGATTAACGCTCGCTCAGGCACAGGGAGTCTGTGCTGTATCTCCAACCTGGCTGTGCACTACAGCTGGGTACTAGGAGAAACCTAAGACCAGGGCTTTAAGTGGGCCGGGTCTCACCGGTGCTGAGCACCGGCAGTTTTTTAAAGGGGGCTTTGAAACGGGTCTCTACCGGGCTCTGTTTTGTGCCCTGGCACAGGTGGTCCGTTTTTTCCGGACTGCAGTGACAGCAGGCACTTCGATGTGCGTGTGCTCACACTGCTCACTTCTCACTAATGAAGTTACAGCATGACGTCTTTGCAAGGTGAGCGCTGTAGGGCAAATGACTTCCTTTAAAGAGAGTCATTCTCTCTCTGGATTTCCCTTCTCTTTTTGAAACTCAGGAGTAGCAACATTGTCGTGGTGTCACCAGGGCTTTAAGTGGAAGCTTTTTCAATATTATATAATAGCCATAGTTTCTGCTTATTTATCTTATGCAACTAACAACCATTGACAAAGCCAATAGAGACTTGTTGTAGTATGACGTTACTTGTTGTATCATATATCTGGATGCAATGACAGAAACAGCAAAATACAAGTCGGGCGGCACACTCTGCTAAGCACAGATTTTTAGCTTACGTGTTTTAAGCCACGCCCTTAATTACATTGGCCATGCCCCTTTGAGAGACCCCCCAGTTTTTTTTCATCCCACTTAAAGCCCTGCCTAAGACAGCCGGCTAAACTGACATGTGCACTTAAAAGTGCACATCTACCACTCCTCCTCCCCCCTCCCATGGCCCGGCCGCTCCCTGCACACGCTGGCTCAGAGCCAGCAGCTGAAAAATAAAACAATAGTAAAATATATTTTTCTTTTTCCCCTGCTGGCTCTGAGCCAGTGGGGCGACACTCCTCTGCCATTGCAGAGAAGCCGCCAAAGACAGTTTTGTAACTCTCTGCCCTCTTCTTCCGTCAACTTTCTAGGTAAGGTGACCAGGAACTGTCTTTAGCATGTGCGAGCTGGGTCCAGGGTGCCGACTTTCAGAGAGGCTCTGGAGCTGCCTCTGACAAGGGACACATAGATAACTAAAGAGGACAAGTGGGAAGCGGCGCCAAGATTGGTGTCGCCCAGGACGATACCTGACCAAAGGCCAGCTCTGAATGTGGCTCTGCTGTAGGGGATCCCTGCAGAGTCCCTTTCCTCTAAGACCCTCTTTACGAGTGGCCTTTAAATTCGGATGCAGCCAGTAACGCGAGTACTCTGAATTTAGAAATCCGTGGGTTTCTAATCCACATGTTTTTAACACAGAGAGCACAAACTGAGAGACCTCACCTGAAAGCAGATGCTATCTCCAGGTGAAATATTTGTGGTGAGGAGACAACGGGGAACTGGGGCACAAATTGGGTGGAGGGGCAGAATTACCAGACTCTCATCCAGAGTACCTAAAATTCGGCCAGAGTGCAAAAATCGTGAACCTAATACAGTTTTTCAATTTGGATAAAAGTAATATTAGGGCGTCAATAAATGCAATAATATAACTTTTCTGTACAGAAAATCCATGGGCCAGATGTACGACCAATTTTAGCATGCGCAAACGGGTTAGCGACCCGTTTGCGCATGCTAAAATTGGAATGGCCATGTTCTAACACAATTTTGCGAGTCGCAAATAAATTGCGACTCGCAAAAAAGTGTTTAGAGACTCGCTATTTGGAAGGGGCATTCCCTTCCAAATAGCGACTCTCTAACCCATGTACAAATGTTTTGCGAGCGCAATTGCGGCCGCAAAACACTTGCAAATTACCACCCTCTTCAAGAGGGTGGTAATGGAGTCGCAAATGGGAAGGGGTCCCCAGGGGACCCCTTCCCCTTTGTGACAGGCTCTGAAAATATTTTTTAAGGGCAGGCAGTGGTCCCACTACCTGCCCTTAAAAAATTAAACAAAAACGTTTCATTTTTTTTTTTGAAAGGCATCCCGTTTTCCTTTAAGGAAAACGGGCTGCATTAAAAAAAAACTGCTTTATTTAAAAGCAGTCCCAGTCATGGGTTCCAGTGGGCACAGCATCAGGGGAATCTTTCCGCTGTCATCCAGATCTCGGAGGGCACTGCACATCTGTTGCAGTGGTGGCTCACGAACCGGGATTGGGTCAATGGCAGATCCCTCTCCCTTCCCCAACCAGATTTCACAGTGGTGACAGATGCGTCACTCCTGGGATGGGGCGGCCACATGGGAGAGGCAGAGATCAGAGGCCTCTGGTCTCCGGCAAAGTCCGGGCTCCACATCATCCTTCTGGAGCTTCGGGCGATCCGTCTCGCACTGAAGGCATTCCTTCCTTTTGTCAAAGTGGTGCTAGTGGTGCAGGTGTTCAAAGACAACACCACCGCCATGTGGTACTGCAACAAACAGGGCGGGGTGGGGTCGTGGACCCTATGTCAAGAGGCCCTTCCCCTTTGGACATGGCTGGAACATCAGGGTATATCCCTGGTGGTTCAACACCTGGCGGGTTCCCTGAACGCCAGGGCGGACGAACTCAGCCGCCGGTGCATGATGGATCACGAATGGCATCTTCACTCGGAGGTGGTGCAAGGTCTTTTTCAGCAGTGGGGAGAGCCTTGGTTAGATCTATTCGCCACTGAAGAGAACGTGCAATGTCAGCAGTTCTGCTCGTTGGAGTGTCCAAGGCGGCACTCGCTCGGCGACGCCTTTCGTCGCGAGTGGAATTGCGGCCTTCTGTATGCTTTTCCGCCTTTACCACTTCTACCCAGAGTGCTGAAGAAGATAAAGCGCAACCGGGCCCAAGTCATTCTGGTTGCTCTGGACTGGGCATGAAGAGTCTGGTACCCCGAGCTCTTGAGCATGGCCATCGATCCTCCGATCAGACTTCCTCTTCGGGAGGAACCTGTAAAGCCTCCACCTCCTTGCGTGAAGATTGAGCGGCGACAGTTAACAGCTTTTGACCTTTCTCCCAAAGTCTGTAATGTCATCTTGGCAGCCAGGCGTCCCTCAACTAAGTCGGTATACACCTGCTGATGGAACAAATCTGTGCCATGGTGCACAGCAAAGGCTGTGAATGCCCTTTCTGCACCTCTTTCGGAGGTTCTCCTCTTCATTCTCTATTTGGCCCAGCAGGGTTTTTGCTCTGGGCACCCTTAAAGGCTATCTTTCGGCCATTTCGGCCTTTCTTCGCCTTCCTGATCAGCCTTCTCTTTTCAAGTCCCCTATTGTAAACAGATCTCTTTCCTCCCTCTCCTTTCGTAATGCCCCAGTGGGACTTGAATTTGATACTTACTTATCTTATGTGTGCTCCCTTTGAGCCCCTTCATAATTGTCTTCTTCGTCTTCTTTCTCTAAAGACTGCTTTCCTGGTGGCCATCACCTCTGCTCGCAGGGTGAGTGAGCTTCAGGCTCTGTCTTCCAAGCCTCCCTTTCTTACTGTTCATCCAGACAAAGTGGTTCTTCGCACTAGGGCCTTTTTTCTGCCCAAAGTTGTTACCTCTTTCCACATAGGTCAGACCATCACATTGCCCACCTTCTTCCCGCCTCCCCACCCTTCCAAAGAGGAGGAGAGACTCCACCGTCTGGACCCGAAACGTGTGCTGTCTTTCTACCTTGACCGCACTAAAGATTTCCGGGTGGAGGATCAACTCTTCGTGGGTTATGTGGGCACCAAGAAAGGTCGGGCCATGCACAAACTTACCATCTCTCGATGGGTTGTCCTATGCATCAAGATCAGCTATTCTTCGGCAAAAAAGGAACCTCCAGTAGGACTGCGAGCCCACTCCACCAGGTCGACGGCAGCCACTACTGCTTTGGGACATGGAGTTCCGCGATTGACATCTGCCAAGCAGCCACGTGGGCATCCCTGCACACGTTCACTAAACATTACTGCCTTGACAGCCAAGTCCGGAGAGACGGCTTCTTTGGCCGTTCTGTTCTCTAGGACTTTCTGGTGTGAACTTAGTTTGCAGACCCACCACCAGGTTGGTATTGCTGGGGTATCTATTCTAAGGTAAGGAATCTATAACTACAGTCTCTTTCAGATGAACAGGTTACTTACCTTCAGTAACGATGTATCTGTAAGATGCATATGAAGTTATAGATTCCTTACCACCCCACCCATCCTCCCTGTTCTGCGAACTGACTTCTAGGGGTAGGGACTCCCTCCTAGGGACCTAGTTATATGCACCAGTGTCAGTGCCTTGCATGGCTCTGCGCCTCTGGCCGGGAAAGTCGTGTCAGAACTGACGTCAGCGCGCAGGGGCGGCATCTAAGTAGATACTGGGACGTCATCCCGGTGACCATGATGCCGACGACGGACGCGGACTCAACCGACGCCACCTACCGACGCACAGGGGTACTACTACGAAAGAAATTCTCCAGATTCAGTCTGATGCCTGGGGGTAATCCTAAGATAAGGAATCTATAACTACATATGTCTCTTACAGATACATCGTTACTGAAGGTAAGTAACTTATTCTTCATTGCAATAAATGTAAGGTGCTCTGCCGTGGAGCTGTGGTCGCGGGCAAGACGTGACGTCTATATGTCAGTGGTCCGAGATCAACTCGGTCGTGTGTAACGGCTGCCCCAGTTCATCTTGCACCTCTAAGATCATGTCATCATCCCGTCATTGGCGCGTGCAGCATCGTCGCCAAGGAAGCACCAGGGCACTCGCTCTCGCCATACATCAGAGCAACTGCGTATTTCCCTAAAGGATTCACCTCGCTCTGCGCCGTTTCATGATAGTCATCTACCATGGCTTTAATACTTCCCAATAGGCTTCTCGCCGCCATCTCCCTGTGTTGTCTTTCTAAGTCTGCAATCTCCATTTCCAGTCGTGCCAGACGACTTGAGGACCCCGGTGTGTTTTGGACAAGGTAACACCTAGTATATAGACTTTAAAGGCCTCCCACACGTTTCAAACTTATCCATGGAGCCTGCATTTGTATTAAAGATTTCTTCAATAGCCTCGGCTAATTTGTCCCTGAACACTGTGTCTAATAGTGAATATGGGGGGAAGTGCCATGTGAGCGTGGCCGGTCTCGAGACACTCCGCTCTAGCTTCAGCAAGACTGGTGAATGATCCAAATATGTGCATGGTAATGGTTCGCACTGCTGGACATGGGAAGCCAGCTCCCTTGATAACAGCCAGAAATCGATGCATATGCCTTTCTACAGAGGCACAAACTCGATGTTGCAATCGATGCAGGTGTGGATATTGGGTACTGTGGAGTAGTGTGTGTACCTTGCCCCTGTGGAGGACCGGTGACGCCAAATATCCAGTAGCCCACCCTGGGCAGCTATGTCCGCAATGGCATAGGCCACTGCCAAGGGCCGCTGAGGCGAGCCCCGAGAACGATCCCGATCCAGGCACATCACACAATTAAAATTGCCACCCCAGATTTAGGGCAGGGTGCCCCATTGAGCCAGCTGGGCATTTAGAGTATGGTAGAACTGGGGGGGTCTTCGTAATTGGGTCCATACACTCCCACCAACAAGATCACCAGGTCATCCTTACAACAGCGCACCACCGTGTATCTACCTCCCCGATCTGTGCAAACCTCCTGCAGTTTAACTCCCGAGCCCCTGTGGGCCCAGATTAGGATGCCCGTGGCAAGTGAAGACTGCTGTACAGCAAAGGACCTGCATTCTGCGAGGTGACAACACTGCGCTCCCAGGCGCTAAATGCTTTTCTTGCAATATTGCAACATGTCAGACCCTGGTGTGGGGCTCAGGGAATAATCTCCCGTGCACGTCTTCCAGATATGGCTGCTTCCATCGACAGGTCAGAGGACGTGAGCTGAGGCACCACACCTGACGTTAGCGGGTGACTGCCAGTGGATCTCCTCCTTGGATTCAAATTGGACCACTGGATGGTTTTGTATTGAATATTTATCACATAATATTTTGAGTACTTTCTTGAGCAGAAACACCACTTATATCAATCAATCAGTGGTTTATAGAGCGCGCTACTCACCCGTGATGGTCTCAAGGCGCTGGGGGGGGGGGGGCCGAGCAGATCCGGGTCAGTCGAAGATCCAGGTCTTGAGGTCCTTCCTGAAAGTGTGGAGGGTTTGGGGAGCGTCTGATGTTGACCGGGAGCTCGTTCCAAGTTTTGGCTGCGATGTAGGAGAAAGCTCTCCCGCCGGTTCTGTTTCTGCGGATGCGGGGGACCTCTGCCAGGGCGAGGTCGGCAGAGCGGAGGTTCCTCTTGGGTACGTGGAAGCATACACGGTCGTTTAGGTATTTGGGTCCGATGTTGAGGGATTTGTAGGCGTGGGTGAGGAGTTTGAAGGTGACCCTCTTCTCGACGGGGAGCCAGTGGAGGCTTCGTAGGTGTTGGGTCATATGTTTGTGGCGCGGTGCCCCTAGGACGAGCCTGGCTGCGGCGTTCTGAATGGTTTGGAGTTTGTGTAAAAGAGTTTTGTTGATTCCGGCGTAGAGGGCGTTGCCATAGTCTAGTCTGCTGGTTATGAGTGCGTGGGTGACGGTCTTTCTGCAGTCGGGGGGGGATCCATTTGAAGGTCTTACGGAGGATGCGGAGGTAGTTGAAACTGGTGGACGCGACGGTGTTGATCTGGCGGTTCATGGAGAGGGAGGAGTCGAGGATTATGCAGAGGTTCCGAGCGTGGTCTGTCGGGGTAGGTGGGCTTCCGAGGGCGGAGGCCACCAGGTGCTGTCCTAGGCGGAGGTGCAGGGTCCGAGGATGAGGACCTCGGTCTTCTCAGAGTTGAGCTTTAGGCAGCAGTCCTTCATCCAGGCTGCTACGTTTCTCATTCCTTCCTGGAAGCAGAGTCTGATGTCTTCTGGGTTCTTGGTGAGGGAGAGGGAGAGGATGAGCTGGTTGTCGTCGGCGTAGGATACGATGCTAAGCCCATGCTGTCTGACGATGGCGGCGATGGGGGCCATGTAGATGTTGAAGAGCGTCGGGCTTAGTGAAGATCCTTGGGGCAGATGTCTGTGGGATCGAAGAGGAAGGGGGGGGGAGTCTGATCCTCTGGGTTCTGCCGGAGAGGAAGGATTGGATCCAGTCGAGGGCGGATCCCTGTATTCCTGCTTAGTGAAGTCTGGCGGCTAGCGTGCGATGTAAGACGGTGTCAAAGGCTGCGGAGAGGTCTAGGAGGATGAGGGCTGCGGTGTGTCCCTGGTCTAGCAGCATGCGGATGTCGTCGGTGGCGGCGAGGAGGGCAGTCTCGGTGCTGTGGTTGCTGCGGAAGCCAGACTGGGATGCGTCTAGGATGGAGTTTTCTTCTATGAAGGCGGTCAGCTGGGCGTTCACGAGTCTTTGCTGCGAAAGGGAGAAGAGAGATGGGCCGGTAGTTCTTCAGGTCAGTTGGGTCGGCCGTTGGTTTCTTGAGGGGGGGTTTCATCTCTGCACGCTTCCAGTCGTCTGGGCAGATGCCGGATATGAGGGAGGAGTTGATAGTCCGTCCTAGTTTGGGTGCTATGACAGCGGCGGCCCTGTGGAAGATGTGAGGGGGGCAAGGGTCCGTTGGGGCTCTTGAGTGCGTCTTCTTCATGGTTGAGGAGATGAACTCGACGGACGCGGGGGCCCAGGAGGTGATGGTCGGCTTCTCGGCGGTGGAGGGTGGTGTGGTGCTGTTTTCTGCAGGCTCGCTGAAGTTGTCGTAGAGGGCCTTGATCTTATATAGGTTCTGAAGAATGCTGCGACACCTCTGAAAGGGGTCATAGGCAGAAACATTTTGACCAACTTTAATGGTAACCATCAGCGGGTATAATATCCCTAGCTGACCTTGCTTGTTTTAATCCTGACCCAGGGACGCATGAATAAAGTGTTTTGCATACCCTGTAGCCAGTTTTAATTATCATATTTTCCATACACGCTCTGCTTTCCTCACCACTCCATGCTCATTAGAAAAGTATTTATTATAGCTTTAAAAACATCCCTCTGCTCCTCCCTCTAGTGAGGTGGTTGTAGCCCGCACCCTGACTAGGCATTAAAAGAACGAAGAGGTTCCAGATGATGAAACATGCTACCTACGGTGGGTGAGGGAAATCATCCTTTAAAAGCAGTACTCCGCCATAGCTAGGTACATTGACCAATTCTGTTTCATCTTTCTTCTCTGTTTAGACCCAGGTGTTTGTGTTCTATTATAAGTATTGGGGAGCTAACTCCTGCTGGTCTTTAAATCTCTTCTGGCCCTCCTTTTTGTGTTTTTTTTTGTATAATAACAACACCCATGCTGCAAAGCCGAAGCCCCAGTTAGGCTGCTATTGTTTATCCTATTGTGATAGCTTCGTCGCCTACCGGACAACAATATGCAACAACATTTGCACAAGTGAACTTTATCCCTTGTACTGAATGTTCAAGGTGACGTGATAGTGTGCCTACAAAGTGAAAATGTAAGCAATGCAGTTTCAGAGAATATTATCCTGCACAGACACACAAGCAAATGTATGTCAAAAGTCACTGTGTAAGAAAGAAGGCAACTTAAGAAACATGAGCATGTAAAATGATGGTGTTTCGAAACGTGCCTATCCTAACCATCTGACAACCACTCCTGGGGCGTGAGACGATAAAAGCTATCAAAACTATGCTAAAACATAAAGTAAAGTATCCATAAAAACCTAAAATCGTAAAGAGCAATGTGCTAGTTTAAACCAAGAGCATAGCAAAAGCCAAAGTCTTAAAATATTAAAATCAAGCAATTGTTTAAAAATATTTTTACCATAAAAGCAAATGCCTAATTAAAATGTTCCCACAACTCGAAACTGTCAGAATGTTGACGTGTTCCGAGAGGTAGACAGAACATTGCTGTTCCCAGCAACTGCTGACGATGTTTCCAGAGGCACCCATCAGAGCAGATCCAAAGAGCAAATGTGTTCTAATCCATCCCCCTCAGTAGCCACAGAAGGAGGAACAGCCAGGGCGGAATCTGCAGAAGCCGAGCCAAGATCCAGATCAGCAGGAGCTCGTAAAATGTGTTCAGAAACAACAGCCAGTGCGAAGGACACCAGTACAAGTGAGCCATTAGGGGGGCCACCAGTTGTTCCATGTCCAATGGTTGAACCTGTTGCGTTCCTAGGCATATGTCCAGGGTGTACTCGAAAGTGCACAGCAGACAGTGGAATGAAGACTGCACACAGTGCAGCCATACATGCCGAAAGGACAAAAAACTATGCTCATTGAGGTCATGACGCAAGGGTGCACCAAAACACTGTATCATGCGATCACGCCACAGGAGCACATGTGGTAGTGCCAGTTCCATTTGCCCTCCTGATGGGACATCCATTGCGGAGCAGAAAAAATAAAAGCACTGTCCCGACAATCAGGAACAGGGTCAGCAGAAGGCCTCCAAAAACTCTTCCAAGCACACAGTGTATGAATAACGGAATAACCGCAGTACTAGACATGTTAAAAATGCGGTGCACAATCTCCCCAAAATGCAGTGGGAAATTAGTGCAAAGTAGCGACTGTATCTCAGAAGAAGACCTTGCAACTTGGAGATCAAACTTCTCCTTTGCAGATGTTAATGCTACATCCTTCTGGAAAAACAAGGCTTTCAGTCTGCTCAAAGAATCAAAGTGCACATTCAAAAGGTTTATCGAAGGCCAGAGTGTTGCCTCCCTAACTGTGCGGGCAGGTGGAAACAGTCCTTGTTTGCAACAGGTCTCGACTGCAGAAACCGTTACCAGATAGGCAATGCCTGGTTTAATGCCACAGCAGCTATAATAGTTCAACATCAAATAACTCCCATTGGAGAGCAATCTGAAGGCCGGCCGAATCTCAGCAGCTGGAGAACCCTTCAGATTGCAGGACAAATTCGCTATGACGTATTGTATGCACCATGAAGCAAAACTTCCCTACATACCAAGAAATGCCCTAAAGTACTCTCGCAGTCAGTCCCGCTAAGAAAAATTTCAATCTCGCCATTCCTACAGCGGTATCTAAAAGGTAATATCCATGACTTGTGTACATATCCTTCTCCTAGCGCTTCGTATCTCCCTACTTTATGGTATCGTAAATAGTATTGCAAGTGAAATGTCGAAATTGGCAGAGAAATAAACCAGTGGGCTATCCAATCCGTGAAGGTATTTTTGCAATAGTAAATGGTAGTTTCTCCAACCTCTCTATGTTTTGTTAAGTTATAAGGTAAAAATGGGCTAGTGGCATTAAGGTGTCGCCATGGTACGCGACCAGCACGGAGTGTCTGAAGAGTCCAGCTTAGTCACATGATCGATCTAACCTTTCACTGCCCATGTTGTAAAGAGGACATGTCATTCTGTATGAGGTCTATTGCAGGCAACACTATGTTACCAAGAGAGTATATCCTAGTGGACAATGTAGTCATACCATTATCAACTACTGCTAGAGCCTTATCTAAATTTGCCCTGTCAATTTTGCAGTCTCTCAGCAGCTTTCTGCTTTGAAACCTTCCACACTTCTTTGCATATTGCATACAAGAAGCGCTTTTAACGTGGTTTTCGGGGACTTATTAAAATATCCTGTAATACCTCCCATGTCATCAGAGAAAAGTAACATGTGATGTTTCACCTGAGACAATGTTGAGGTTTTTAGCCAATCTAGGCATAACTTCCCAACACTGTAAGTTGTTACCTCCTCTGAGTGTTGTGTCTGCGCTTTACGTAGGTCGGGCCTGCTGATCTTAAACCCTTTGTTGTCACCCAGGAAATGTGCATGACATCCGTTAGTATCTAATGGCCACACTAACCATCCCTCCTGGTTGGTCCCTGAAGAATTGTATGAACCGTGTCTGATATTTCATCTGTGTACTTTATTAACTGTTGCCAGTTCGCAAAACATAGAAATGTGGGAATGTTTGGTGTATTTAAATCTTTTATCTTAGCCAGACCAAGACATGATGTTTGCTGCACAGTTTTGTTCAGGAAAATCAATTGATGTGGTATCTGGCATGCTCTAAATAATGCCTCGTTCCCCTCAACCTGCCAATCTTTTAGTTCCACAAATAGATTTCAAATCAACAGTGTCTCTCCAAAAGTCAAACCTTTGTGTGGATAATTGGGAAAGAAAAGATGCAGTATATATCAGCTTTGTATCAGTGAGCATATTTTTCTTTGCTGGTGATGGTGTGAGCTCATAATAATAAGACCCTGGGTTTGCTTTATTGTGACCAGAAAAATATGCAAACTTCTGTGCAAATGTTTTTCAAACTACCCCGTGGTGGTGTCGGGCAGTGTTCCCATTGTGTGTAGTTAAATACTATACGTGGAGTACTTGCTTTATGCAAGAAGTGGTGACCATAATGTTGAAAACAGAATGTTTCATCACAATTAGCCGTGCCATCATACATATCATCAGAGTTAAAAACAGTGGAACTCTAGATCTTCTAGCATTTAATTCACTGCATCAATGTCCCAATCATCAGATTTAGTACTAGTGGTAATAATGTCATTTAATGAAATGTGAAATACATATGGTATTTGTAAAAGTTCATTTGGACCAAATATATCATACAATACCCTAGCCCAAACAATTCCATCAGGAACCGGAACGGCAGAAATGTTCACCAGGGAAAGGTCTCTTCACACTTTCTGTGATGAAGAATGTGGTTTCAAAACCAAGTTCGCCAGTTGCACAACAGAGCGTTCTGGGAGATAGTGTCCATTCAGAGCAGGAAAAAGACTATCAAAAAATAAATCCAAAGGACGAGGAAAAGTAACAAAATTGTAATCTACAGATATAGTCATGGAGGAACAAAGTACGTCTTCTTCAACCAAAAGTAGAATACACACAATTTACCTCACAGGGGTGGAAGCAGAGGTGGGTCAGACAAATCCGAAGAAAAGTCATCAAAGTCAACAAAGTAGCCTTTGGCTGTTTGATCTATTTTTGGCAGCTCTGGAGGCTGTGTGGAACTGGGAGTTGACTTAAACTGTGGTACATTGATGTAAACACCATCCGTGTTAAGTTTCAGATTTGAAATCTGTGTTTCCATACAGGTTGATTGTATGGTAGTTGTTGATGTAGCAGGTAGAAGTGCCACTTAATTATAAGCTATCCCCAGCCAGGTAGAAGAAGCTTCATCGCTGGTCAAAGCTTCCAATGGGACTTCCGGTGTGGTAGTATGAGGAGACAGGTAACTACCCAGGCGCCCGCATGGCCTACTGTGTAGAACCGGCCACATAATGTGCTTTGATGAGATCTCTTGACACTAATCTCTTGTTTTTGCAGCCAGCAAGGGGAGGTAAAAGTACAGTTCTGGTAACTTCAACAGATGGCCCAAATTCTTTTTTGTCCTCCATCTTCTCCCGGACTATTTCGCCAATCTTGGGGATCCAGCCAGGAGTTCCTTTACTTCACAAATGGTGGCATGTTTTACTTGGACATTGCTCTGAGCTTCTCCAAAGTTGTTCCTGTAAAACATCCAAACATCCATTGATGTCAAATGGTGTGTCAGCCGTCACTGTACAGGGACTGTTGAGGTATGGTACTCACACCTTAACCCAGAACAGGATCTCCTAGGGAGTCCGACCACCAAGGGATTTTCTAGGCAGATTGTTGAGTGCTCTCTGGACTCCATATAGATGATGGACCCAACTGCGACCTGAACTTAGTACCCTAGCTCTTAAAGGGTGCTTTAAGTCTCGGTTCTTCCTCTCCACTACCACGTTTCCCACGGGATGATAGAGGAGGAGTACCGCACGTTCACACCCAATTTTCCTATGGTGTCTTTGTAAGCCTTAGAGGCGAACCCTGGACCGAATGGAATGGGCCAACTGAGTATGTCCAGATGGAGACTTGAAGATCTTTTATAACAGTTCTGGCATCAGCTGATCTCTGTGGCCAAACACACAGGAATCGAGAGCAAGAGTCCACTGCAAACAAGATGTATTTGTATGCCCTACCTGATTGTAAGGGGCCACCAGTGCTCCAGATAAACACAAGCGAGTAGCTTGTTTGAGATCAATAGAGGGTGTCTGTGGTGGACGTACTACAGTGAATCCCTCCATCTGCTGGCAGACGTCGCATTTAAGGACAAAGTCCCTAGTCGGTTTATACAGACCTGGCCACCAATAGCATTGCTGCAATAGTGAAATTGTAGCTGCCACCCCTGCGTGTGCAGATGCTAGGCCTCCATGTGCTGCTAGTATTAAACCTAACCTCCGATCTGAATTTGGTATTACTCTAGCCCCTACTCTGGGAATATGAGCAAATGGTATCTTTTCCGCACTTAACTGGTAGGAGTACTTTGCTGGAAAGCCTTTCGGCAAGTGGGTATCATCACATGTAGTGTTGACAGACGCCATAATGTCTCTATCCTCGTACTGGAACAGGTAATCACAGTGACAGCAGCAGTTTGCACTGTTGCTTTTGCAGCTTCATCAGCCATGGAATTCCCTGCAATGTGTATTCCTACACGTTGGTGACTCAAGGTGTGAATCACATGAGACGGTAGCAAGCATTCTTTCAGTTTAGCCACCTGTCCCCAAAGCGCTTTGATCTTTATGGTTTACCCTATGGAATCTCTGAGTCCATTCTGGCTCCAGTAGTGTAGATACTCATTGTAAGACTAGACACAATAATACCGATAACAAACTATGAGTGAAGGGAATCCAGGATCCTTATTCTCAAGTGCCAGAATTAGAGCTCTTAGTTCCATCAGCTGTGCTGTGCAATCACCTAGTGACTGTGTGTAGGTCTTTTCAGGGTGGAATTCACCATCCTGCATTCTTAACAGGGGCGCACGCTGCTGAGTATTGGTGTTTTGTCCCTACGGACGGCTGTGCCGAACAGTCAATATGGATGATGTAGTCATACTGTTCATGAGGCATAACTTCATTAGGCAGAGGGTATTCATTTTCGTATTGCAGGTAAACTTGTGTTTGTAGTATAGAGTCAAATCTGTAGTCTACATCTGTTGTGGTGAGAGAGTTGGTCCACTGTATCCATATTGGATGAAATGCTTTAGCGTTGTGAACGCTGGCTTTCGTGACAGCCTCTAAGGCCGGCACCAGAATCATTTCCCTTTAGCCAATACTCTCTGTTTTACCACAGCAGTCTGTACCGCCATCAGAATCTTTTCTGTTGGTGCAAACGCATCTCAGCATTGGTGTATAAATGTGATTTATATGCAATTCGTACAGCGTCTCCCTTGTTGAATGTAACATAGGTATATCCTGATGCACCCACAATGATACGGCTCACCAGGTTTGTTGTGTTTACACATGTGCGTAAGTGTTTTGAAGCTAGCATGTCAGCTTGTACTGAACATGAAATCTGCGTGTGTTCAGGTGTCCAGTGTGTTCTTAAAAAGTCTGGGCAAGTCAAGTCGGACAATGGAATGTAAGTTCTGCCAAAATTTAGAAATCCCAATATGGACTGAAGTTTCTTCAATTTGTTTGGTGGTTGTAAGAGCTCACATTTCTCTAAGAAGTGTGTCGCAAGGCTTTTGCCTTCACTTGACAGCTCATATCCCAAGAATGGGACATTGAGTTGGGCTATTTTAGATTTCTGAAAATTAAATTTGTATCCCATGTGAAAAAATCCCAGAACTATGCGATCCACTCTGGTCAAGTGTGTAGAAAGGTCATCATCCGTCAAATATATGTCATCGGCATAGGACTATGCCTGGTCGTCAAATTCTTGCAAAAGTTCTGTAATCCGGCCTGAAAACAACCCAGGGCTGTTCTTACACCCTTAACGCAAACAACAGAACTGTTTTTGAGAAACAAGAGCGCTAAATGCTGTCAAATACATGCTTTTAGGCGCTATATTTTGGCAGAAAATCCATTTGAGATATCTAATGTTTTGTTATTCTTTCTCACTATGCTGTTCATTAGTGCCGCACTATGTGCGTTTTGTACAGCAAATGTACGTGTAGCTGTGTTCAGGTGTCTGTAATCTAATACTAGATGATATGAATGATATGGTTTCATTACTGGAAACAAGGGGTTATTCATAGAGAAGGTGCAACTTTCTGTTACACCTTGACATTCAAGCTGTGTAAGGATCTCTCTAACTTGTTTTTTAGCCTCATTTTTAATGGTGCATTGTCTTTGAGGTTGTGTGGTTGACCTCACTGGTATTACGTGATAAGGGGAACCTTCATCCCACCCCACATGGTTGCGGTATAATGCAGGAGCTAGCGCTAAAGCCCACTCCTTGGCTCATGGATTTTTTACTGAGTCTGAAACGAGGTTGGAGATGGCAGGTAAAATTACTGTTTCTCCCTCTGGGCAATTCATCACAAATTCAGGTGCCAGTCCTTTTCAGCCAAGAGAATATCATAGCCGAATAACAAGTTCTCCCAAAAGAGAACATTACTGTATCTCGGTAAGTCCCCCTCCAATTGGAGTTGCATCTCGTATAAACAATGCGGGATGCTCACCCTCATATCTGGTGTTTCCACCTGGATATAGTCACTCAACGCTACTGCCACCAGACAATCCATCAGGTTCTGGCGAACTAGCATGACTTCTGCTGCGCTGCCCAGCATGGTCAGAGCCCATTCCCTGCTCAGAAGCAGTGTCCTCAATATCCGTGGCAGGCTTGCCTTTCAGTCCGGCTACCTTCTTTTTGAATTGAGGCTTTGACTGTTTAGTTTTATCTTCCTTTTTTATTATGTAGTCAGAAGAGCATTGTGAGTCCTTCGGTTTCACGGATTCCTCTGATCTGATAGAGACTTGTAGCTACAGATTCCTTACCTTTGAATTTCCCAGGTGTCAGGCTGGATCCAGAAACATTTGCTCGAGCAATACCCCTTGCACTTGCTGTCGGGTGGCCCCATTCAGCTCCGCCTGGCGGCGGCGTTAGTGTCGATTATGATGTCGCGGTCACCTATATAGGTGCCACCCAGGCGCGCGCACTTCAGTTCTTTTTTTTCCGCTGAAGCACCAGTCAGGCCGTTATTGTTTATCCTATTGTGATAGCTTGATCGCCTTCTGGACAACAATATACAAACAACATTTGCTCAAGTGAACTTTATCCCTTGTACTGAATGTTCAAGGTGTCGTGATAGTGTGCCTACGAAGTGGAAATGTAAGCAATGCAGTTTCAGAGAATATAATCCTGCACACACTCGTAAGCAAATGTATGTCAAAAGTCACTGTGTAAGAAAGAAGGCAACTTAAGAAACATGAGCATGTAAAATGATGCTGTTTCTAACCGGGTCTATCCTAACCACGTGACATTCTAGTTCCTAAACAAGATGGTAATGTTTGTTTCTGTATCAATTCAAAGCTATCAACAGAGTCTCCAAATTTGACAATTACCCACTCCCACGAAAAGACAAAATGATTTCGCAATTGAGAGAGTCCAAATATATTTCGGCTATAGACCTAACAAAAAGATATTGGCAGATCCCCGTACAAGTAGAAGATAAAGAGAGAACTGCCTTTGTCACTTCTTATGATCTTTACCAATTCACAGTATTACCTTTGGGGTTACATGGGGCCCGACTGCCTTCCAGAGACTCGTGACTCAAATTCTGGAAGATCGCCGACAGTATGCTGCAGCTTATCTGGACTATCTTAGTATCTTCAGTTCTCATTGGCATGACCATTAAGTCACTTGACAGCCATCTTAAAGGTCCCCCAAGAAGCTGGACCCCATATCAACGCAAAGAAATCAAAATTTGCTTATAGTAAGGTTACATTTTTAGGATATCTCCTGGGGAATGGTGTAATTGAACCCCAAGAGGAAAAGGCTAAAGCTATAACCGAAGTCCCTTTTTCCAAAAATAAAAGCAAAATGAGAAGTTTCCTAGGTCTTTTAGGTTATTATTGAAGATTTATCCCAAATAACTCCCACATCTCTGCGCCTCTCACTAACATGTTGAGAAAGTCCAAAAGTTCTTCGATATATGTAAAATCCGGAGCCGGCCTTGCAGGCTTTTTCTGAGTTAAAACGTGTCAGTTCGTCAAATCATGTTCTCCGGTCTCCTGATTTTAGGAAACCCTTTATTCTGCAGACTGGTGCTTCTACCATTGGATTGGGTGCTGTTCTCTCACAGTTGAATGACCACTAGGAAGAAAACCTGATCTTGTTCGTAAGTAGAAAGCTATTCCCCCATGAGTTCCATTACCCTGTAATAGAGAAAGTGTGCCTCACCATCAAATGGGCCATTGACAAGCTCCACTATTATTTGGAAGGCCGCCACTTTTTCTTTATTCTGACCATGCCCTACTCACTTGGATGCTCAAGAACAAGTGATGTAACCCCAGAGTTCCTCATTGGTTCCTTTCTGTACAACCTTACTCCTTTGAGGTTAGACATAGAAAGGGAAAGGATCATGTTAATGCTGATTTTTTTGTCCAGGTTCCCTATTTTTTCCTATCGGAAACACCTAATGGAGAGGGTTTGTGAGGAGAAAGGGGGGAACAAGAAAAGGAAGAGGACCCGTACTTACAAGCAACTCCATCGGTGAGCCAGGTCTGGTTCTGTATGACGCCAGCTGATAAAACAAATAGGAGAAAGTTATTAGAGAGAGAAAGGACAAATAGGAAAACAGGGATAAAAGAAGTAAACAGACAAAGGACTCACATCTTTCCTACAGGAGAAAGAACTGGAAGTGGAAAGACGTAAGTCAGGCAGAAGAGGAGGTATAGAAGAAGGACTAAGCAGAGGAAAGGAGGAGTCAGGAGGAGACAGAACAGGAGACACCGGGAGGAACATCGAACTGAGAGTAGTCACCTGCGACCTGGTGACAGACTCTGGAAAGTACCACTGCACCAAAGGAAGACCAAGGGACGTTGTAGTCCAGAGGGATGTAACCATTGCAGCTGCAGTGCATTCCAAGCAGTAGCAGGACCCGCGAGGCACCCAGCTTCAGCCACGCTCACAGTGGAACGTGGCTTGACCAGGTCAGTTTCTATATACAGGAGTAAAGGGGGCAATCCTGGAGGAAGAGTGAAGAGATGGGGAGTCACTAAAGAATGTCTTGGGGTAACAAAGTGGCTATACCAGAAAGAGGCTACGGTGGGTTTGTGTTTTTTTCGTGTTTGATTTGTTGTTGGGTCACTTACTGTCTGGCATCTTAACTAATTAAGGAAAGTTCCCAGCACAGGATTAACTCCCTAAATGTGTGAGGAAGAAAGAGAAAAAAAGAGAGAAGTGAGATAAAAGAAATATACAACTGGAAGCATTTTAGAGGACATAATAGAGAAGGTGTTGCAGGTTCTCGGGGACAACACTACGTCCATGCGGCACTTGAACAAGGTGGAGTAGCGTCCTGGGCCCTGTGCCAGGAAGCTCTGTGCCTCTGGAGGTGGCAAGAGCGCAAGAGCATCTTCCTGGTCGCCAACCACATAGAGGGTCCCCGAATACCAAAGTGGACAAATTGAGCAGACATCGTCTGGCAGATCACGAGTGGCGTCTACATCCCAAGATGGTTCAGGGTGTACTTAACCAGTGGGAAAAGCCCCAGCTAGCTCTTTTCCCCACCGTCGAGAATGCACAGTGTCAGCAGTTGCGTATTGGAGTTTCCACAAGATCACATGTATTTCAGCTGGAATGGAACATGGGACTCCTGAATATCTTGCTGCCAAAACCTCTCCTGCCCCAAGTTCTGAAGAATATCAAGTAAGATAGGCCCAAGTAATCCTCATTGCTCTGGATTGGGTTTAGAGAGTGTAGTACTCAGCTCTCCTGAACAAGAGGATCTGCACTCCGATCAGGCTAACACCACAGGAGTACATCCTGTCTCAACAACAGGGCAGAGTTTTCCACCTGAAGCTCTGCAACTCACACTTATATGCATGGAGATTGAGGGGTGGTGATTGACTGCATTTGGTTTGCCATCTGAAGTAATGGATACCAACCTCATCACCAAAAGCCCCTCCACGAAACCAATCTATGCTGCCACAAGTTTGGAACCTGGTGTGGTGCCTGGGACACTGACCCATGACATTACAAAGGAAGCTGTCAGATGTACTTGTGTTTGTATTGTCTTTAACCTGAGTCTAAGGCTGCACCAAGAAGTCGGCACTCAAAGAACGACTGGACAACAACGCCCACGACAGCAAGGAACTTTTCAGCATCGTCAAAGAGTTCTCCAACCCCAGCGCCGGAAACAACGACATCACCCCCTCGCAAGACCTCTGCAACTCACTCTCCGCGTTCTTCCACCGCAAGATCACCGACATACATAACAGCTTCGACGCACAAACCACGCACCCTACCACCGAACCTACGCCCCCCACCACCACCCTCTGCAACTGGACCCCGATCAGCACCGAAGACACCACCCGCACGATGAACTCCATCCACTCCGGATCACCGACCGACCCCTGCCCACACCACGTCTTCAACAAAGCCGACGCCACCATCGCACCCCATCTCCGGGACATCATCAACTCCTCCTTCCACACCGCCACCTTCCCGGAGAGCTGGAAGCACGCCGAGCTTACCGCCCTCCTGAAGAAACCAACGGCGGACCCCACCGACCTCAAGAACTACCGTCCCATCTCGCTCCTTCCGTTTCCGGCCAAAGTCATCGAGAAGACCGTCAACAGACAGCTTGCCGCCTTCCTCGAGACGAATGGATCCCTCGACCCCTCGCAGTCCGGGTTTCGGGCCAACCACAGCACCGAGACCGCCCTTATCGCAGCCACCGACGACATCAGAACCCTAACCGACAACGGGGAAACAGCAGCCCTCATCCTCTTGGACCTCTCCGCGGCGTTCGACACCGTCTGCCACCGCACCCTAGTGAAGCGCCTCAGCAACATCGGAATCCGAGAGAAAGCACTGGAATGGATCATCTCGTTCCTCGCCGGAAGAACCCAGAGAGTCCGCCTCCCCCGTTCAGATCCGAAGCCACCGAAGTCATCTGCGGCGTTCCACAAGGATCTTCACTCAGCCCAACCCTCTTCAACGTCTACATGAGCCCCCTCGCAGCCATCGCACGCCAACACAACCTCAACATCATCTCCTACGCCGACGACACCCAGCTGATCCTCTCCCTCACCAACGACCCCACCACCGCCAGAGCCAACCTACACGACGGGATGAGAGACGTCGCCGACTGGATGAGGAACAGCCGCCTTAAACTGAACTCAGACAAGACGGAAGTCCTCATCCTGGGCTCATCACCCTCCGCCTGGGACGACTCCTGGTGGCCCCCGGCCCTGGGCACCGCGCCCAAGCCAACGGACCACGCACGCAACCTGGGCTTCATCCTGGACTCCTCCCTGTCGATGACCAGACAAGTCAACGCCGTCTCATCTTCGTGCTTCAACACCCTGCGCATGCTCCGCAAGATCTTCAGATGGATCCCCACTGAAACCAGGAAGACCGTCACCCAGGCACTCGTCACCAGCCGACTGGACTATGGGAACACCCTCTACGCCGGAACCACAGCCAAACTTCAAAAAGACTCCAGCGCATCCAGAACGCCTCCGCACGACTCATCCTGGACATCCCCCGACACAGCCACATCACCGGACACCTGAAAGACCTGCACTGGCTCCCCGTCAGCAAGAGAATCACGTTCAGACTCCTCACCCACGCACACAAGGCCCTCCACGACCTGGGCCCAAAGTACCTCAACGACCGCATGACCTTCTACACGCCCACACGCCAGCTACGATCAACCAGCCACGCCCTCGCCACCGTACCACGCATCCGCAGAACCACCGCCGGAGGAAGATCCTTCTCCTACCTGGCAGCCAAGACCTGGAACTCCCTCCCCACTCACCTTCGGCGAACCCAGGACCATCTCTCCTTCAGGAAGCAGCTCAAGACCTGGCTGTTCGAGCAGTAACTTACCCCCTCCCCCAGCGCCTTGAGACCCTCCCGGGTGAGTAGCGCGCTCTATAAATGCCGTGATTGATTGATTGATTGCTGTACAGTGGGCACTTTAAAGGTCATTAGCGACCCTTTCTGCCTTTCTGTGTTTGACTGCTCTTGTTTAAATAACCTGTTGTGAAGAGGTTGTATTATTGTTTAATACATGTTTCCTCCTGTATAGTTTGTGATGCCCCAAGGAGACCTTAACTTGGTCTTAACATTCCTCATGTGTTTGCCCTTCAAGCCAATGTATAATTGCTTGGTGCTTCTCCTGACTCTGAAAACTGTCTTCCTCATTGTGAATATGTCTTCTCTTCACGAGTGAACTGCAGACATTTTCAGTGCAACCGACCTACATCACCTTCTTTCCTGACAAATTGATGCTGTAAATTCAGGCCACTTTCTTACCGAAAATTGTAATTCCCTTCAACGTTGGGCACTCCATCGCTCTGACAGCGTTCTTTGCTCCCCTAATACCACAAAAAAGGACAATAGGTTCCATCCACAAAAGAGCTTTACATTTTTGCATTGCTCATACCAAGGACCATCGAGCAGAGGATTAGCTTTTTGTGGGATTTTCTATGGCAAAGAAAGGGAAGGCTGTACAGAAAAGGACCTTGCCAGTGTGGATAGTCCTCTGCATCAAGATCTGTTGCACACTATCCAAGGAGCAACTCCAGGAAGGTCTGAGAGCTCCTTCCAGCAGGGTCAGGCCACTACCATTGCGTTCATGCGAGGGGTACCTCCTCTTGATATCTGCCAAGCAGCGACATGGGCTTCACTGCATACGTTCATGAAGAATTGACCTAACAACCAGATCCATCAGGAAGAATATTTCACCTACTTGGTTCTGCAAGATATTTTGGTCTGAGTCCACTCCACAGACTGCTCCACGTTTGGAAGGTGCTGCTTTGGGATCTACTCTACGGTGAGAAATCTGCTGTTAAAAGCATCATTCAGAAGAACAAGTTGCTTACCTTCGATAATGCTGTTTGTGGTGAATTCTCTGTCTAACCACAGATTCATCACTGTCCTCTCAACTCCCTATTCCAGGGAGTGGCCTCTTTTTAACATCTAAAAAGTTCCCAAGTTAGTAATCAACACACTGTTACCAACAATTGTAGATGGTCTGCATTTGCTAGCGCAGAAGGAAAAAGAGATCAGAAACTGATGTCAGCTCGCAGGGGTGGCACTTAAATGCGGGGCTTCTCAGTCATTTCCGAGGCGGTATGGAGTCAGCGCATAGCCACATGACTCCACCTATCAACATGCTGGGGCACTACCACAACATTTGTCGGTTCGAGTCTGGTGTCTGGGGCATATACTTAGATGAGGAGTCTGCGATTAGATAGAGTATCCACCAGAAAGAGCATTATTGAAGGTAAATAACGTAATCATCTGTGCAGGAGAGACTTTTGTGAGTGAACTAGGCAGTGCCTCTGTTCCTAGATCTCAACATCCCTCATTTTTTGTTGTAGCTGATTTTACCATCATTTTTATGTACAAAAACGGCTACTTCCTTACTGATCCTAAGGCAGGACTCTCAATGCAGTAATACCGCACCTGGAAATCCATAGGTGCGCAATTACCAGATAAAGCGCAGCTGCGCTTTGACGCATTAGACTTTGAGAATAGGGACTTAACTGTGGTCATCGGTGTTTCCGCAGTGATTCTTCTGCAGTGATATTTATTTGCATGATCAATAAAAACTGTTGCATAAATAATTAAAAAATCCATATAATTATACATTATAAAAATAGATTATTAATATCATGATTAAAAACAATGGATTATTTTAACAAAGAGAAAAGTTGTGCTCTATAACATTCATTAATCCATTTTAAAAGAAAACGTGCAAGTGCAACGTGCAATCTATGTCCCAGCAGGCTGGATACATTCAGTGCGGTGTCATAAAACGTATGATCATAGTCCGTGGATTTCACAAAGTTACACGTTATGTGATCCACTCAAGCACTGAATCAGAGCCTGTCTGTAAGTTCTTATTTGTAAGGCATTAGAGTGTATCTGCAGAAAGTGTCTACATGTAGCTACCAAAATAGGGCATATACATAGAATATGCAGCATAGTTTTTGTTTGTATCCACTGTCCGTTTGCGTCGGCCACCACTGTTTCCAGTGTGATATTATGTATTTTCTCAGGGGACTGTCCAGTCTGTAATTCAGAAATGCTATCTTATTGTGAGGCAAATAGGAGATACCCAAATATTGCTTAAAGGTTGGGTGTGCATATGATGTTATTATTGTTCATGCACAGGCCTTCCTGGTGAGCTGCTCTTTGTCCTGTAAACACGAGAAAATTCTCACAGATGTATTTACAGCTTTTTTAAAGGATGCCCATGTAGATGTTGATTTCCAGAGGGCTTTGAAGGACAGTGCAGAGTGTAGGTCATGCCACGGGTTATGCTTTTTAATTCTGGTAATTTTTGCCTATATTCGAGAACCTAGGGAGTTTTCTCGCGCTTCTCGACATTGTTTGCAAATTTTCATGAATGCTCCTTGGCAAGCTAATTCTTGTTTCATGAGACCAAATTCTAGGCAAATCTGTTCCTGCAATCTAAATATGCGTCTATAAATGTTGACTTGAATGGTTTCCAAGTGATTTGATTCCCACCCATGCTTTATTTGAGACCTGAAAATGTCAGTATTAGCTTTGTATCGATTATTTTAAGACTGGGAACAAGTGAGGCAACACATAGATTGGTATGCAGAGATTTGAATGCAAAGTGGAGGGATTTCGCTTTTGGTCTTTGCGACTAAAAATGTGAAATTGTTTCGGCTGTCGAAAATGACTCCTAAGTATGTGTACGTTGTTACCAATTTCTCCTCTAAGAACCAAGCAAAGTTTTTTTATTAAGTTGACGGCCATTCAAAAAAATATATAAATATTTATCCATCCTGCTCGTCCTCGTGTATACTGAGAATGTAGATATTATTCTATGTAGGCCAATAGGGGTCTTACTGAGGAGTACAATATTGTCCACATATTGCAAGCTAGCAATGAGATTGAGGTCCATTTGGGACCCATAGTATTATCCATGCATAACAGGTAATCCGAGGTAAAGTCTTATGACATTGAATGCCAGGGTTGCTTCAGTGTATGCAGTGGCAACATCCATATACTGGGTTTTCCAGCTGATACTTTAGCTTTGTTATAACCACATTCACCTTTCACCTTTTCAGTCTAAAACTAACTGGTCTGTCTTCAATGGTATTTCAATAGTTTTCTCAGTTCAATCTGAAAATAGCAATACCATAGTAATAATATGCTTTAAGTGTTGTTATCGTTTAGGAAAACCTACAGATAAAGATCACTGTATAAAAACCTGCCTATAATTCTATTCGCAACTTCACTACCAATCTGTGATAAGAAAATACATTGCTCCTCTTCTGTAGTAATTTATTACCATTGATTTGCTACACTTCAATGTTTTCTGTCAGAGGTAGCAATATGTGAGCAATGTGGAAAAGCAAATCAGTGAGCAGTTTACAACTGCTGCTTAAACACAGAGAGGCACATTCACAAAATTGCATTTTGAACCATGCTTAATAGTACTACAATAGTACTTCTCATATACTTCAAAATGTTATTCACAATCCCCATAGGACACAATGTTAAAATAAATTAATGTAGTTCTACTTTTTAAAAATATATATAACATTTTAATTTAATAACAAAAATTGTCAAAGCAATTAATTCCCTATCAAGCTTAGAGTGCCCCATAAATTATGAAAAAGAGCAATAAACCCTAGGTTGTTCCTGAGTACTAGGTGTAGAACAGGTTCTTTATATGGAGAACTCTACAACACCACTGACACTCCAAATCTGCTCGCCTCAAATGTGTGTTTTTCTAGCACTTTTTAAGACGAGAATTGGCGCACTGCCACCCATGCTGGGCTAGAAAGTGACAAAGCCTTTTGCCATCTTCACAGCAAAGTCTTTTAGGCGTAGAATTAGCGAGTGCCATCCACTCTGAGCTGAAAAATAACAAAAGCTTTTTACCATTCCAGGCACAGTATTACAGCTTTGGATTGGTAAAATACCAGCCAAGCCAACATGGAATGAATAGGGGAAACCCATGTGAGAGACCTCTACCTACATTTGAAAAGTAACTACTAATAACTTTGCAGTTGTAAATTAGGCTCCATCCCATTGATTCAGGGGGTGGAGACATGAAAGCCTACATTTTGTAGTACATTTACACTTGTAAATGGTGAATAGTCAAAACTGGTAAATTTACTACAGAGTGTAAAAGTAAATGTAAGTTTACTTTTGTAACTAGACCCAATAGAGAGAACTCGTTTTTAGCTTTCTTCTGAACACTTTAGCAATTTACATTCATTTTCTGAGTGGATTTGTTTATCCTCCTTGGATTTATGTCAAGATATTTTTCCAGATCATTGGCTTTTGAGATTAAGCAATCTGCTCGGTGGTCACCTAGTTGTTGTGAGTGGATGGCTTTGGAGGTTGAGCATTTTGGGTTCTGGATTTCTGTAATTATCTGGTAAAGTTAGAGTTAGTTTGATAAGCAGGCCACTTCTAAGACACACCCAGAAGTCTTCTTGCATTTTTAACAGTGGCTTGATCAATTGTGGGATGATATTAGATTACCAATTTATTATTATGGTTGTAAGTTTTCTTTCAGGTTGTTTTTAGTGATTTTCTTTCTGGTGTCTGCCAGCTTTCTGAGGGTGGTTAATAGCTGAAAATGTCTTGAGTAGTTTAAGGTTGCCAAGAAGTGATGTCAGCCAGAGGAGGAACTGCTGAACTATTTTCATGGACTGATAGGTAAGGAAGTGGTTAGTTGTGCTTAGAAAGCGGGAAGGTTTAATTTCCTACTAATAGCTATTTTAGGGCTTGTGGGTATAATCTTCATAGGTGGTGCCAAGAAATGAAGGTTGAACTGAATTATGTCATAGTCGGTTGAGATTACATGATATTTTTGTGTTTCTTTGAATAGGTTATGAGTGAGAACGTGGTATTGAGTGTATGCCTAATCATGGATCCAGAACTGGAGATCAATGGAATCAGATTTAATGATTCTAGATTAGAGAGGATGTATCTAGTATTGGACCATTCAGGTTTGTCACACCATGTAATGAAGTCTTCCAGTATGCAAAGGTTGGAATGCTTAAATGTAATCTTAAAAGCAAAGTGCAGGAAAGGCTAAGCAAATATAAGTTTGCAGCGGGAGATCTGTAGCTAAAAGGAAACGAGGGGTCAAAGGTTGGAGAATGAGAGAAGAGTTAGGGAAGAGAGTCCCAATTCAAAGCTGTGTAATCTTAGATGGGTTTGATAGTTGGAGAGGTTTTATGTACATTGGCTAGTCCTTTTTGGTAATCTTCCTGGGGCAATTTACAATGAAGATTTTGTAACCTGGGAGTACGACTTCTTGTTTGGTTGGTGGCACATTATCACTTAGCCAGGTTTCAGTAATGAAGAGCAGATCAGGGTTGGAGTTTGATACCATTTCATAGTTTTCAGACTCTTTTTGTTAATTGATTTTGCATTTAAGAGGTTGTAGGAAAGCAGATGAGTTGAGTTAGGGGCAGATGGTTAGTAGTGGGTAGGTTAGGAGGTTGAAGAGAAAAAAGAAAGAGTGATGGTCTGCCTAAAATTACGTGTGTAGTGACTTTGAGGGTGGGATGTGATGGGGAAAGTTGAGTGGAGTGGAAAGAGTAAGTAATAAAGTTTGTTCTGTGCAGTAAGAGTAGATGAAAGGAAAGGTTGAAGAGGGAGGTTTAGCGATAATTGAGAGATGAAGTGAAATAGAATTGACTTGGTAGAGATCTGAGGTTTAGGCCAAAAAAGAAGCAAGCAAAGGTGAATAGAGAATGATGGATAGTAAATGCAGTAGAAGAAGAAAGGTGAGAAAGCAGGATGGTGGAAGCATTAGAGTGAGAGGTGTCAAAGGGATGGATGTTGGGAAAGGAGTGATGAGTACAGGGGTGGTGGCTGAGATAGGAGAAGTAAATGTATACATGGAGAGGAGATATATTGGTGAAGGAAAGTTGGTAGTCATGGGTGGGAAGGGAAAGAAGATGGGGTTGGCAGTATAGGAATGGGGCCCTAGTGACAGTCAATGTAGGTCGAGACATTCATCATTGAAGTGGCATATTAAGTGAGAAAATTTATATTTTTTAACATATTCTTGTCTAGGTAATGACAATATTTTGCATGTTACAGTTTATTAATCCACTTATTCTCTGTAGGAGAAGGAGCGCTGCTTCCAGGAACACACACTACTGGTTTATGTGAGTGTGGTAACCATTTTGAATACTGTTTGGAGGCATGGCATTAACCCCTGGTGGCAGAAGCTCAGCAACCAAGACCACTTGTATTTTTTGGTGTGGGTCTATCGAAATGTGTGCTTGCATTTTCAATCTGTTGTTGATTCTGGATTGCCGGATCCCACCTTCCAAGGATCCTTGTATTGTTTGGTTAATGAATGTCCGAAGGAGCTGAATCTGGATCAGCAAATTCCACCTCCCAAGAATCCCCGTAGTGTTAGATTGATGAATGTCCAAAGGAGCTTGTGAATACCCGGACAGTGGGAGCTCAGCTTTTAGGACCCGCTTGAATATGGAATAATGCATCAAGGCATAAGAAAAAGGAGCAGACCATAGCGAGGCACTGCTTAAGGGAGGGAAAGTAGTCTATGGGATCCACCCATGACTGATAGAGAAATAGCCCACAGAGATGGAATGTTAAAGGGGGGCTATCCAGGAGCGAAAGGGGAGCAACCCACAGAGAGGCACATCTGACATAAGGCATATGCTATATGGCTTCCACCCAGGAGCTAAATCGGTGCAACTCACTGAGAGGCACAGTTTACAGAAGAGAATATGCTGGACGGGGTTCACAAGAAAAACACGAGCAAACAATGAAGGTGCATTCCTAAGGCTTTAGGAATATGCCTTATGGTGTGAAGAAAACAAACACCACAATAAGCCATTTTGAACCGCACCACTGAATTAGGTGAATAGGGTTAATAGAAAGGAGCAAGGGTCAGCCTAAATTAAAATCACCTGGCAGTGACTTGAATAGGCGTTGTTAGAAGGGGGATGCTGGTGAGGGTTAATCGTTATTTGGGGGGAGGAGAGATGAGGGATGGAGGATTGTGGGAAGGGTGAGGGCCAGATGTAAGAGAGTGAGAGCAAGGGTTTATGGCTGTGGGTCCTTCTTTGCCCTAATAGGCCTAGACAAGGAAAACACTGAGAAAGATGCCCTTAACCTTTCTTTCCTTTTCCTAGACGCCTGGCTTGAAGCCCAGGGAGGACAGGTTAAGTAGGGGGATAGTTTATGCTAGGGGTGGATGGGAGGCAAATCGCTTTGGACTACTAAAGACAAAAACTGTGTTTCTCCTGGGATGTGGAGCAATCTGGGACTAACCTAGAGCAGAGGAAGTCAAAACCCAACACATTGAGGAGTCGCGGCCAACCAAGCAATTCGGGAGACCTGCAGGACAATCTATACAGTACAAAACCAGTTAAACCGTAAAAATAATCAAAACAAGCGGAGCGCAAAATACATATCAACAAATGACTCAACAGACAGTGCTCTCACCAATAATGTAACTTTTTCTAATGTAAAGACAGTTGCTGATTATACAGAGAAGAAACGGTGGTTACAGTTTTGCCTGAAATTGCCTTACCTGGGATAAGAATGCTCTGGCCCTATTGTCATGCACATATGTACTTTGAAGCTCTAATGGACACAGAAGACACTTGATTGAATCTTTCAATGATGATCCATTTTCTATCTCCTAGAAATGTCTTTCATTGACGAACCCTTTATCCACAGCGAGATATATCTTTTCTCCGCTGGATCAATGGAATCCTGAATTGTGATTGTGCATAATGGCCAGCTGCATGTGAGAGTCCTCCAAAGGTTCGCAAAGATCAGTGGTACCAGAAAACATGGAGATGTGAGGACATGCAATCCTTTATATTTTTACCCCTAGTGTTGCCAGACATGAGGAAGGAAGTTCCTTTCTAGCAACATCACCCTTTTCAGTAATAAATAATACTTTCCTGATGGAATGAGGAGTGTACACAGAACATCTTGTGAATTAAGGAGCCTGGTTTTATGGGGAGAAATCCTGATACATCCTAATAAATCAATACGCTGAAACTAGAGGGGTCTCTAGTCATCATATCCTTCCTCCCTTTGATAATGTTCAGCAATTCATGGTGCACATATACAACATGATTTCCAAGTGCTATTTTATGCTATTTTAACAAACAAGAAGGACATTTAAGATCCAAAGCATTAATCCTGGACCAATCTGACCCTGGCTGGAAGTAGCAGATCATTGCAACTCTTTTTCCAATTGTAGATAAATGGGGAGCAAATGCTTTAGGCAGTTCACTCTCAGACTACCACTGGAACATCAACTAGAATCAAGAAATGTACAAAGCAGTGACATTGTATGCCAGTATTGTGGGGCCACTGTGAATGGAAATGCTCTTTTGATTGGCTAGTCAGCTCCCGAAGTTTTTTTCTCTGTGAATTCTCTCTGGTTCATGTTTTGTTAAAAATCTGTCACAGCCTCAAGGAATTCAAGAACAGAGATCAAGCTCGCTCCAGAATGAATACACCGGCTATGGTGCCCTTTTTCTACTATCAAAGAAGCAGTATAAGAGATAGCTAGGCAGACCGGCTACCCTGACTAGAATGGAGTGCAACATCCCGAGTCACTTAGGTTACTGACTCTCAGTCACCAGACAGTAGAACAATGGCGCAGTTCTTTCTAGTCCTGGGTTAACTCATGGCTGCTTAACAGTTGTTTTTCATACAATATGCTTAGAGCGGGCTTTGGGTCGCCACTTTTCAGCTATTGGCTTTTTTTAACCAGCCTCTTTCAGACATTGTCGTCAGATTTTGTCAGTCAAATCTTGCCTCAGCCAGAGAAGTATTTCTCTCTCAATTGATGTGATTGGCTAGTCGAGTGTTTCGCTCCGCCTCCAGTACAGTGCCTGCTCTGAACTGCATGAGGGATTACTTTACAACGATAGGCCTCTCTGTTTGCTTCTGTTGGCTCTCTCCCACCCCTTCCTATTTCCTTTGTTTCTTGCTCTTTGTTTCTGTTGCCCGCCACTACCTCTCGTTTCTCCCTCTCACATCTCATTCTTTCCCTTGTGTATTTCTCTTTCCACTTGCTCGCCACCTCTCTCGTTCCTCCCTCCTGCTTCTCCCTCTGTCCTGTGTGCTCATATACCGCTGCCTGCCAGACCCTCTGCTTCCCCTACCGGCCCTTCCAGTGCCACCAGGGCTAGGTACTTTTTAAAAATCTTTTTTCTTTTTTTAGTTCATTATAGACATAAGGCGGTGTATGTTGAAGGCCCACTCACCGTCAATATATTTTTTTTGTCTGTTTCTATGACAAATGAAGCTTCTGTGGCAAGAGAGTCTTTATTATCATCCTGATTTTCTATGTCATAGAAACTAAAGAAGGACTAATGAAGGGTCCCTTGCCTTCGGCCTTTAATTGACATAAAAACAAAAACATCACTGTATTAAAGTCACAGGAGCCTTCAATTCAGGCACACCTTTCGTTTCTTACATTTTCTCTATTTAATGTGCTTATGTTGCATGCCTCGGCATATTAAACCCCGATCTATTGGCTCTGCCAATGCTTTTTCTGAAGTATGATGCTATTGTTTCAAATATCTGTAGTATCCATAGCGAGGTGGGTAATCCTATCTCGTGAGTAGGTCATACCCCCATTGACAGGGGCCTAGAGTTCCAAAGTTGCTCTGCACTCATCCACCTGTAGTGGTAGACCTCAGTGGTCACTCACAGCAGGCCGCCATTTACTTCCTGCACGTGGAAAATATTTCTGTGTGCCTTTCTAGGAAGGGCTAATGGCAGGGAGAGCTTCAGGAAACCTACCCACTGATGACCTAACCAGGTTCAGTGCCAGGCCATTCAGCCCTTTCTATCCACAAAGGGTCCTTTGCCGGGCCCCTCTCAGTTAGGTCCTACCCAAGGGGTGAAGACTGACATCACAAAAGCATGCTTGAAAGGGCACAGGCACTATAGGACTCCCCTACAGACATTGTTCACAGCACCTGCTCCTTTCTTCTCTGAGACTGTGTCAGAAGCGAACTAATGTTGTTTTGAAAGTTCCTCTCTTACACGTTCAAGCTCCTGCAAAGCTTACCAATGATAATGCAGCAGTCCCTATCAATCATTCTGGACTCAGTCAAAAGTACAACCATTTACATCTTCTTTCCTTCTTGATGGCGATACATTAGCTCCATCCAGGGAGTCACAACTTGAGGCTTGCCATGAGCTATGCTGAACAATTGTGCGGCCATCTTGCACTTTGTAGTCACACTCACATACACATCCTAGTGAAAGTGGCCGTGCAATGATAAGGACATGAAGTGCAGGCCTTGGCCCTCCCTTCCCAGGTATTGTAACTTCAGTAGGGCCCAGAAGGTGCCACAATAAGATTTTTATTGTTTGGAAGACCCTGTGTTGCAACAGCTGTGCTCAGGAGGTGCCACTGTGAGAAGAAAAAGTGACCTTTGGTAACAGTGTTTCTGGTGAATACTCTGTCGACCCTGCAGATTCCACGCCTCTTGAATATCCATCCAGGCATCAGACTGGTCTGGAAAACTATTTTTATAGCTCTCCTGGCTTCATTCTGACGTAGAAAGTGACGTCATGTGGCATCACAGGGATGACAAAATATTCCCACTATTGAGACAATGGCAGTTTCCTATTCATTTTTTCCGTGCGCCGAAGGGGCAGGACAGGAATGACATCAGATTGTGAACATAGTGCAACAGCATAAGTAATCAAATCTTTTTTTGTGGCCCATAACTATCCATCAAAAGCATAGAGGTGGGTGGGATCTGTGAGAAATTTCCACGTAGATAGGGTATCCACCAGAAACATTGTTTCCGAAGGCAAGTAACTTTTTCTTCTGATGGATACTTCTACATGCAGATTCTTCACCTCTTGAATAGATTTTTTAGCAGTACCACTCCATGAATGTAGGGCCTGATGGACAGTTACAGTAGAAGTCCTTCAACACACTGGGCAAAATGTCCATCCCTCCTCATCTCCAAATCCAGGCAATGGTGCTTGTCAAAGGGATGAAGAGATGACCAAGTGGCTGCTCTGTAGATGTCACCTACAGGGACTCACCTAGCCAAGGTAGATGTAGAGGGCTTGGCTGTCATGAGGTGAGCCCTAATGCTCTCCGTGGACTCATTCTGCGCCATTACGTAGCAGATCTTAATGCAAAGTATTATCCATCTCGATAACGTTCTTTTCTGCACCACTTTCCTCTGTTGCTGTCATCATACTTCACAAAGAGCTGGTCGTCCATTATTTTGTACGATCAATATAAAAACTGACTACCCGCTCAGGATCCAGCCAATACCGCCTTTCCTCCTTAGCAGAGACAAGAGGGTGAACAAAGGAAGGGAGTGTGACCGACTGACCTAAATGACCTACATGGAATGTGGTATCCACCTTAGGAAAGAAATCGACATCTCAAAGGTAAGGGCACTTTGTAGTCCCTGTGATGCTACATGACGTCACTTCCAGCCCCAGAACGAATCCGGTGCCCTTACCATCGAGGGAGAGCTATTGAAGAAGTTTCAGACCAGTATGACGCCTGGATAGATATTCAAAAGGTGAGGAATCTTCAGGTAGAAGTATATATCAGAATAATAATTATATCTTCCTTTTTTGGATACTGTTACTAAACAAACCCCAGTGCCTAATTTGTGCCACTGCTGGGCACTAGCGCTCATTTTTGGGACAAGGACTTATTTTTCGGAGCAAGAGTGACAAAGGGAGAAAGAAGAAGGAACAGTAAGGTAGCAAAACAGTGAAAAGGGGAGAAAGCATGGATGTAAAAGAGCATGCAAAGGCAAAATAAAGAAACAGAAAGTGAAGGGATGTGGAATCAAGACTAAGCAGCTTAGGATTCCAGCTACCCCAGCATTCAGTGGCTCCTAATAAAACCCTGGTCTGTCCAAGCGTACTCTTTAACATATTAGACACTGACAGTGTGAAAAAGGTTAACCCCCCACTCCCGCCTCGCCACATGCTCTCCACAAATGTGGATGTGACCCCCGATTAAAGGCAAGGCCATGGTCTGCACATGAGAATAGCCTCAGTAATTCCATCTGCAGTTCATGGATGCTGTGCCAGGAGGCCTGGGCACTAGAGATGGTGAGTAGACACCAACCCCCTGCCACTAGGCTAGCCTTCTCAGTCATTCCATCTGCTGTTCATTCCTGGGCACTAGAGATGGTGTGTAGACACCAACCACCTCCCACTAGACTAGCCTTCTCAGTCATTTCATCTGCTTTTCATGGATGCTGTGCCAGGAGTACTGGGCATTGGAAATGGTGAGTAGAGTGCAGACACCTGTCACTGATGTTACTTTAGCTTTGCTGCTAAACAAAAAAACTATTAAATGTAACTGACATCTCTATTATTATGTTGCTTGTTCCTTTACAGGTGTGGGACCAACTTTATGGCAGTCAGTCTAGCAAGGCCCACACAGATCTGCAAGGCCCATCCTTTCTGCACTAAACACCAAGTAACCCCGGATGCAGTTCAGCCGCCTTTAGCCTTGACAGAGCGATGGAGCCTGTGTCTCCATTATGTCAAGCAAACAGGAGGCCCACTCCTGGACATGCACACTCCAGTTAGGGATGCTTAGCATAGAACAAAACATGTTTTGGAAATGTTTAAGATTTCTAACCAGCCTCAGCTGCCATATATCACTTTTAGAGCAATACTTCACCCTCCATCCCCATGAGCTGTTTTACCTCACTTACATTTTAAAGATGCCCGGTAAGTGTCCCTGTAAGAGCAATATTTCACTCTCCGTTCTTGGAACTCTGTTCCCTCCTCAGTACTCCCAGTGATGCCACGATTGGAGCATTGTTAGAGCAGAACTTGTATGCTTTACTTTTGCAACACTCAAGTGATGCCCAAAGGCAGTGCTGGAAATGGAAAACAAATTACCAAGGGGAACTCATAAATTAGGGGTCAAGGTGAAGCAGCAGAAAGGAGATGACGTCACGGAGATGGAGCCATGGAAAACTTTATTTTTTAAAACTCTGCCACAAAGAAATTGGTAACAAGGGCAAATGTGATAGACAATCTGATCTGATCAGATCTGGAACAAAGAAGCGGCATTCTGAATATCTTACGCTGCTAAGGCACCTGCTTTAGAGATTATTCTGTGACCACCATTTTTTAGGGGATAATAATAACGGTAAGTTAACTGGTGGTTAAGGCCCTAATTAACATCATGGAGTCTGCCAACTGCCGTGCATTCAAACAGATTTTCCAGATACCGGCCTATGCCAGAAACGCGTTAGTAAGGCTGGAATTTGGAGTAAGTAAACAATCATACAATCATTGGGCATCGGTCATCCGTTATTATCGAGGGACATGCGCAGCTCCCCCAGACACAATGAATGCTACCCTGAATGAAATTTTTTAGAAAGGGAAAAACCCATGGGCAGACGCTTTACTGCCCTTACGGAGCTGCACCTTGATCTGTCCGACTGGGGTTATTTTACTCATCAACTGGGCCTGCTTAAAACAATTTTAAGGAAACAAGTTAGAATACTAACAAAGCAGGATGACATAGGGACTATAGAGTCCTCTAGCAGCAATATTGGGATACTAGTCAGTTCTTATAAGGACAAATTGAGGCAGCCTTACCTTGATTCAGCCCTGAATAAACCAATACTAAAGCAAATCCTTTTGGTCAGACTCATCACCATGCCAATAAAAGACATTAATACTTGCTGGAAATCACTAAAGGTGGTTACCTCCTGCAGACTCTGCCATCAGTTTGAGGAGTCCCTGGCCCACCTACTTTGCATCTGCCCTGAACTGAGTCTCGCACGTCGCACTTTATTAAAACCCTTGTTTCTAAAATACGGCAGCCGTACCTGCACGGACGCAATGAAGCTTCTTTTTAATTTAGAGATCCCCATGGAATTGGGTAGACTAGCGAAATTTGCACGAAAACTTAAAAATCTTTTATATAAAGATCGAGCCTTGGCTTAATGTAAGACTCTAAGCCCAAAGCCGTAAGCATATATCAAGTGTCTATGGACCTCTATTTTACTTTCGATACAGCTTTGAAATGTATGAAATGAATTGAAACGATATTGTCTGCATTATTGGTCGAAGAAGGATCTTTGAAGTACACATTACGCATGGTCTTTTGTAACAATTTTTATTAATTGAAACAATAAAATCATTTTTTTCATTTTACACTTGCTGGAGAGATTTATGTTTTGTCTAGTCACATTTTTCAGTCATAAAGCAGAATATAGCTTTAATGGGCCTGTTGCAAAGCCCATTGTGTATCATGCAGATCACAGTTTGTATTTTATGTAGCTAGGTAATTTATTTACAGCTTTTGGCACAGAGATCTTTTTGTTGCTTTTAGTTACTAGGGCATATTATCAAGCCCATTATCGCAGCGTTAGCAGCACTTTTCTGCCGCTAATGCGGCGATATATTTATCACAGTATTAGCAAGCTGCAGCTAACGGGCCTTAGCGCAAGTTTTTTGGCGAGAGCGGCCCGTTTTTTTATCGCCAAGCATGTTAGCGATATTTATCGCTAATGACATGCAAAGTAGGCGTTCCCGTGCAAAAAGGCACGCAAACTCCACTACTCCATATTAGCAAGGGGCTCCTTGAAATTCTGAAGAGCCAAAAAACTGGCTCTAATTGTAGTTAGAGCCAGTTACTTAAGACCAGAAAATATCTGGTCTTAAAAATGGTGATAAAACGTGGGCCCATATCTCTGCAGGTTTTGGCGCTGGCCAGTGCTGCAAGCAATGTTGCAGCGCTGCCCTGCGACAAAGCTACAGTGCAGGAATGCGCACAATCAATAAGATAGTGCGTATTCCTGTGCCACAGTCCTGACGTGTTGCAGCGCTGCGACAAGACAGCGTTGCAACACTTCTCACTACGCCCTTCTTGCGACAGCATGGATGCGCTGTAATCACTGGACAGCGCTCCATGAAGCAAGTAATGACAGATACATCAGGAATCCTGACGTTTCTGCCTGCGCTAAAGTCACGCATTACTGCAGTCGTGTCACAACAATGACGCAACTCCAGCAATGCATGGGGCCAGCCTATCCCTGTGGCACTGCCTCACCCTCACGCCTGCCATCAGGCAGGCGGAAGGTACTGACGCAGTGCTGTTCATGAGGGGTGCCCGAATGTTGGCACTGTTGGAGATCCATCGGTGGTGGTTGCGCGCTGTGGTGTCATCGTTTGAAAGCATTGGTGGAGTGTTGGTGCAGAGGGAGTTGACGAGATGTTCTTCGGTGGCCTTGATCCAGCTGCGAGGGGGTGCGATGATGGCGGTGGCGTCCGGTGGGCAAGGTGAAGACGTGATGTTACCAATGATGGTCGGTCCAGGAGAGTCCGGTGTTGTGGCTGCAGTTGAAGTTCACGCTGGCGGAGGTGACGTGCTCGACCATGTGTCCTGCTATGTGGCTTGGTGCGGTGACTTGCTGCTTGCGTCTGATGTAGGGGATCTTCCCCATGAGGGGGTGGTGTCCTGGTCACTGGGGTTGTCCAGGTGGAACTTGAGTTCACCGAGTAGGATGTCGTCGGTGGATGGGAGACCCTGGGGTGCAATGAGGTCTACAATGGTATTGGAGAATGGGGGGCCATGGCCCGGGGGGCCTGCACATGAGGGTGCCGCAGAGGATGTTCTTGGGCCTGGTCCGAATCTTGGAGTTGACGTAGTCTATGGTCACCCTTGGGTCATTAGAGTGCGTGGTCAGTCGGAGTGTGCTTCTGTAGGTGATGGCAATGCCTCCTCCCTGACGGTCGGGGTGCCTCTTGCGGGTGATACTGCAGCCATCAGTGATGGTGATGTCCGGTCCGGGGCAGAGGTTGGTCCTGGCAGGTGAGGTGGTGTCCAGGGTTGATCGCGAGGAAGCTGCTGGTGTTGTATCGGTGGAGTGTCCAAGAGGAATACTCCTTGGTGCTGAGCGCGGTCCAAGGGCAGACGGACGCAAACGGCCTAGCCTATGGTTGCCTTTGGCATGGGAGACGGCCATTAGAACGCAGGCAGTACATCGTTAACAACGCAGGTACCTTAACATCACATTTGAATACAACGCATTGTGAGGTCAGTAATGGGGTAATTTAAAGTTTTTCGAGTGGGTATGGGTTTTGGATGTAAAAATTTTAAATTGGGGTGTGTTTTGTTGTAAAATATGAAAAATGGGTTGTTTTTTGGGGTAAAATATGAAACTTGGGGTGTGTTTTGGGGTAAAATATGAAAAATGGGGTGTTTTTTGGGGTAAAATATGAAAAATGGGGTGTGCATTTGTCTCAAATGAGATTTCTGGGTGTGTTTTGGGGGCTCAAAAAGGAATTCCGGGCTTCACGGTTGGGTTTGTGGTGCAAAGGTTAGTTTTGGGTTGCACTCACTGAAGTGGAAACAGTGATATTTATGTCTCTGCTATGCAACACCTACTCCACTGTTGCAATGTGCCTAGTATTAGTATGCATTGGAATGGAATGCGATGTTATGGCATGCGTCGCAACTACGTATGTGCCTTTGGCACACGAGTGGTACGCCCGCTGTGCATGGGCGCGCAGCGGCCACCATTGAGAAGTGCGGGGGGGCTGGACAGCTGTGAGGTGGTAAACGCCGGAAAGGACACTGGATGGTGCGGGGATGTGTGTGTGAGCAGGTGTTGTTAAAAATGTATTGAGGGAAGTCTTACCTCGAAGCCGTGTCCCATGTCTTTGTAGCTTCTGCTCTGCTGCGTCTGCTTCCAGGAAAAGGAAGTAGGCAGCCAGGCTCACTCCACTGAGTCAATCACAACGCTGCGATGCAGCGGTGAGATTGGTAATTGGCAATGGGACAAGTCATGCAGCCAGGGGCCGGAGGGGTGGGCATGTCCTCCATGCAGGCTGTAATGCAGCCTGCATTGCGAACAGGAAAGTGCGCATGACTGCTTTGGGCGGCCTGAGTGGTCCGACCAAACAGTCATTGCGCACTTGAGTGGGCATGCCAATCCGCCCATGCCCTGCTCCGTGTTTGGAGCAGTACTACCCACCCTCCCACCCCCTGAGGATACATAGCATGATTACATCAGTTAGTTATCCCTTGTTTTTAACTTTTAATGTTTTTTTTTTGGCTTCTCGGAGCCCGCACTTCCCGCTTCCCGCCGCTGCTGCCCCTGTGGCCCCGCACCCCTGTCCTCACCCATTCCTGCCTCCCAGCTGATCGTTCCTCCCCCCCTTCCCTACTAAATGGCGGACGCTGCGCAGTCGGGCAGCGGACGTGCGCCGCTGGTGCGCAGAAGGCGTGCCTAAGCCAAGCCCGTCTGCGCCCGTCCGCGACCCGACCGCGACCAGCTTCAGGAACCCTGAATCTCGGGCCACCCACTGCTACAGCACAGCCACCCTCCACGCACTCAACCCCGGAAAAGTCAGAGACTGCCAACAGGCCTCGCCAAACACAACCCACGGCCAGGTCTCCTGCCTCCACTGCCGCCAGACCTTAACCACCACCCCGGACTCCAACACAGCCGACGCCAGCACCCTAAGATGCATCCTCCTCAACGTGCGCTCCGTGCACAAACACACCGTGGAAACCTGGAACCTACTCGACTCTCTCTCGCCCGACAACCCCTTCTTCACGGAGACCTGGACCAACGCCTACTCCTCCCCTGACATCAACACCGCCATCCCGGACGGATACAAGATCCAGAGGAAGGACCGCCCCAAACACCCATGAGGGGGCCTCGCCATTGCACACAAGAGCACCCTCCGCCTCCCCACCTCCAGCGAAACCTTCCCCTCCGATGAACACCTGCACTTCCAGATCCAGACCAGCCACAACTCCACACTCCGAGCAACCCTTGTCTACAGACCCCACGGCCCCGGACACCCTTCGCCGCCACCATCACCGACTTCATCGCAACCCACGCCATCGCCTCAATGAACAACATACTCGTTGGAGACCTGAACTTCCACCTCGACAACCCCAGCGACCCCAACTCCACGATCCTTCGTGACAACATCGCCAACATCGGACTTAAACAACTCGTCACCACACCGACCCACAGAGCAGGCAACACCCTCGACCCCATCTTTGCGGCAGGAAACAGTGTTCACTTCAGCCACACAACGCAACCGCCTTGGACCGACCACCACTGCGTACACTTAGCCATTGACAAACCCAAGGCACCCAAACCAGCCCCACGCACACCACGGAGGAACTGGAGCAAGGTTACCGACGAGCAGCTCAACTCCACCCTCACCAGAGACAACCACACCTGGGCACCCCGACGCCAACGTCGCAGCCAGAGAACTCCACACTTGGATCTCCACCTGCTCATATGAGCTCGCCCCGCTACGCAACCCCAACAAACAGCACCCCAGGAAAGCCGCCTGGTTCACCACCGATCTCCAAGAAGCAAGACGCACCTGCAGATGCCTGGAGAAGAACTGGAGTAACACCAAGACACCCGAAATAAACACCACCTACAAGGACGCCATGACGGACTACCACAACCAAATCAGGACCACCAAGATGAACTTCATCCACAACAAAATCTTCGACAACTCCACCAACTCCAAGCAACTCTTCAGTGTCATTCATGAATTCACCAACCCACGCAGCGAAGCCACAGACATCACCCATCCCAAGACCTCTGCGATAAGCGTGGAACCTACTTCCTCCTCAAGATCAAAAAACTCTACGACAACTTCGCCAAACATCCAGCAGACGCCACAGCCGGCCCCCCCCCCAGACACACCAGCCAGCCCACCATCTCCACCTGGACGCCAGTCACAGCCGAAGACACCGCCTCGACCATGAAAGGCATCCACTCGGGGGGCCCCCACCGACCCATGCCCTCCTCACATCTACCACAGAGCCACGGCTGCCAATGCACATGAACTACAACGCACCATCAACACCCCCTTCAGAACAGGCACCTACCCAGATGACTGGAAGCGTGCATGAGTCTGGCCCCTGCTCAAACAGACCACAGTTGACCCCACCGACCTCAATAACTACCGGCCCATCTTGCTCCTCCCCTTCGCGGCCAAAGTTGCAGAGTAAATAGTCAACAGGGAACTGACACGGTTCATTGAAGACAACGCCATCCTTGACCCGTCCCAATCCGGATTGCGCAGCAACGAGGCCGCCCTACTCGCCGCCACAGATGACATCCGCACCCTCCTGGACCAAGGCCAATCCTCAGCCCACATCCTACTCGACCTTTCATCGGCCTTCGACACTGTCTCCCACTGCACACAAGTCGCCAGACTACACGACGCCGGCATACAAGGAACAGCCCTAGACTTGATCCAATCATTCCTCACCGGAAGAAGCCAAAGGATCAGACTGCCACCCTTCCTCTCCGATCCCACGTAAATCAACTGCGGAGTACCACAGGGGTCATCTCTGAGCCCGACCCTCTTCAACATCTACATGGCCCCCTCGCCGCCATTGTCTGACAACACGGCCTCAACATCGTATCCTACGCAGATGACACCCAGCTCATCCTCTCCCTCACCAAAGACCCCACCACCACCAGACTCTACTTCCAGAAAGGAATGCACAACGTTGCAGTCTGGATGACCAACAGCTGCCTGAAGCTCAACGCCGAGAAGACAGAAGTCCTCATCCTTGGAACCACCCCTTCAGCATGGGACAACACCTGGTGGCCGCCGCCCTCGGAAGCCCGCCTACCCCCTCAGACCACGCCAAAAACCTCGGCATCGTACCTGAAGATGGATGCACTTGAATCTTATTGGAAAATACTTGCTATTGTTGTACCCTGAAAGAGAAGGAAATTTAGTTCAAGAACTAAAGGCCTGGCTGCTTCAGGTGCTAACGTCATGACAACTACCTGAGCAAGAACTTGCCCGAGAGAGGAGACCTCTAATTACTGTAAGTGTAAAGCCCTTTGGTTGGCCTTTGTCATGTGGCCCTGACCGTCGAAAATACAGAAGCTGCAGGTAGGAAAGTTTGTGTCACTTTCAGAAAGGCCTCTACCTGCCAGTGACATACTACATTAGCCTCACAAACCAATGCCCCCACTGTGCCTTTTTATGTAAACTCAGAATCCTTAACCAAGGACTCGCATTTACCAGCTTGTACCAGGCTGACCACTGATTACTCGTACCCCCAAAACCACTGGACTAACATCCTTACCCACTACTATAATGCATGTTTGTGCTCAGAAGTTGACAGAATCCTAAATAACAAAGCTTTATAAAACTCCCGAAGTTATAAAAAGTGCATCACGTTGCTCTGTTTGTTTGTTTTGTTTGTATTTTAATTTAGTGTGTATGTTATTCATTTTGTTTTAGTAGCTCCAATGTTGTTAGGCCTAATTTTGTACCCGATGAGTGACACTGCTATGGTATGTGTTGTTTTTACATTGCTTACTCAATTGGCAAAGTGCTCTAATGATTTGTCATTTGTCGTTGTATTTATGATTGATGTTGGTATACCAAATTTTCATTTATATACGTTTGTTTTTTAGGAGAGACATGTTAAAAACTGCAGCTTATGCTTGGAAAGCTTTTAGTGCATTCAAACACCACAATACAGTTGTTCTTCTCAAGGTTGAAAAAAATACCGGATTAAAATGAGAGGAATACATTTTTGTACACAAGTAGCAGACCGACATGGGCTAATTTTTCTTGAACAATTTTTTAAGATTTAGGGGAATGTTATCGCTGCATTAGCGGCACTTTTCATGCCGCTAATGCGGTGATCGCTAGGTATCGCCCGATAACGCCTAAATAACTATCGCCATCGTGCAGAAGTTAGCGGGAGTTTTCACCGCCGTTCCCTGAAACTATCGCCTGTTATCGGAGTGTTGGTAATACGTCGCTAACAAGACGCTAAATTTCAGGGATAGACAGCGATAACAAAACTCCCGCTAACTGGCCTTAGCGATAGTTATCGCCAGGCCTTGATAATATGCCCCTAAGTTTAAGTCCTTCTAAAGTAGCACACTTGTCTATGAACAAGCATCAAAGACCTTCATGAAAACTGCAAGACATTGGTTTAGAACCTTACTGTTTTTTTTTAATCTGTTGGTATTCTAAAGTTGCTAAAAGGATTTTGGATAGTAATACAGTCTTATTAGTACAGACAAGCCCAACGACTGCTTACCATTTTAAATCCTGACTTTGTTTTTCTGCCGACCATGCACTTGTTACATATAGTTCCTATCAGTGTGGACGATATGTGACGTCTACACCTTGTAACCCTGATTGTCCTATGTAAAATTTCCTGTACATTGATTTACATACTTATATGATTTGTTGTCTTTGTATAAAATGTGTGTGTATGATATAAAGCCCTCTGACACCCTCCACTGGGAGGATAAGCATAATATAATGAAATAAAACAAAATAAATCAGTAGGTGCTGTTTAAATTGTTATTTTTTAATTACTCATACAGATACATCCGACATTTTTACAGTGCATGCAGATTTTTTACATACATGGGTTGAAAGAAGACAAAAATCTGCCTCAAAATCATAGTTTCTCCTAAGTAATTCTGCCGTGATAACCAACAGAGTGCCTTGTTTCCCTCCATTACTTTGGCATATACGTGTTAGGCTCCAGGTAGCTCCCAGCAAGGATGACATTGAAACAAAAGGAGGGTTGATGGCTTTTAAATCAGGCTTTTGTTTTGGGGCCTGTTGGAAGTGAAAATTTGAAAGCTGTTTACCACCTGCAGGTTGCTGCTCCCACTGCTGAATGTGTCCACGTTTAGGCAAATTACACTAGGACAAATTCAGCATATTTCACTGGGGCAAGCTCGGATCTGGCTCAATAATAGCTGTGTGGTCCGGGATCTGGCTTGATTCCCTTCATTTCCTTCACTGACTGCAGGTGTCCCTGTAAGAGCAATATTTGGCTCTGTTACTTCAGCGGCAGTCCCACTGACGCCCAGCAGGTGTCATTGTAAGAGCAGTGCTTAGATCTATGACTTCACCAATACTCCCAGTGATGCCCACAAGTGTCTCTGTAAGAGCCGTACTCGAGTCTGTTACTTCAGCCACACTCCCAGCTACAGGCAGTAGGTGTCCCTGCGATTGCACTATTTAGTGGTCCATTCACAGAGGCTGTGTTACTGCTTCTGCACTTCCATTCCACCAGCAGTTGCTATTGTGAGAACAATACTTGTATATCTTTTCCCTGTGGCTATATAACTTCAGTGTCACTACTCCCATCAACTCCAGGTGTCTTCCCAAGAGCAGTAGCTGACTCTCTCTCCTAATGGTATGTTACTTTAGCATCTCTGAAGAACAAAAATGTGATTTAAATTCTTCACAGAACAAATCAACATCACGAAAAATATGTCTAGGTAGCGTTTTCCGTGATTTTGGGTCTGCTTTATTATTTAGCAGACGGAATAAACTCCTTTCACCAGGTGTAGTAATTAATGTCCGCCAGGCCGAGACTACTCCGTCTGCCCGCCAACTTTAGAAATGACCGCCAAGCTGACAGTCATTTCTAAGGCATTCGCAGGAACCGCTGTCACTGAGGTTTCTGTCAATGCTTTTTGAAGTTTGACGCACCCCTCCCTCAACATGACTTAATTTGTTTTTATTTTCAAAAAGATTTTCTTGATGAAAATTTTAAAAATGCTCCCCTCACCATGAGAGTTTTCTCCCATGGCACGGGGAGCATTGACCAGTTTTCACTGCCCCTTACCGCTAGGGTGTTCCTGGCAGTGATGGGCAGTTAAAACTGACCTGTATGGTCTGCCCTTCTAAGTTAGGTGGGCATAGAGGTCGGCCTCCGATGGCCCTTACTCCATTGGGCCGTTGAAGGGCTGTAACCACGGCAGAGATGGAATAGTCCCTGCTATGGTATTACCAATGGTCCACTTGCATATACAACTGGTGGGTGGACCATTAAGTTGGCGGTAAGGATACTCCGTCATAACAGCAACGGAATATCCTTACCGCCGCAATATAAATCAGTCCCTTGGTATTTCATGTATCAGGGCCATTAAAGAAAGGACCAATCTTATGCAAATCAATCAAACTCTGCACCAAGTTTGCAACCTGGCCCCAATTGCAATGCCATCGCCTGTCTGCACAAGATAGTGTACAACCTCACACGTGTGCAGACCTGCCAATTTATGAACATGTTTCAACGTGTGAGGAGGGGGGAGGGGCTCGAAGGAGGCATGGTTCAGTGCCTATTATAGGCCGATGAACCTTTTAGTTCACTGCCCCCCACACCCCCACACACACACCCTCCGTCACCAAAAAGCAAAGCCTTGAAGGCTGCCCCCAATGTCCTAGAGAGGTTTCACACCCCGTAGTGGACATCAGCTGCTCAGAGCATCCAAACAATTAGCTGGAAACCTGCTCTCTGCAGGGGTTTCCAGCTAATTGTTCGAACACCCGTGATATCGCCTCCTCGCCGGGTGACCGTGTGAAGGGAGCCGATGTCCTGCGACACACTGTGGCACAGGCGCGGTGCGTCCATTCGGGCGTTGGGGCGTAGCCCCCCCGCAGCTCCCTCGGTGTCTTTGAACTTAAGTAAACTGAATCAGTTTACTTAAGTTCAAAGACGCCGAGGGAGAACTGACAATCATGTCAGTCAGCATGACGTCAGACCGCCCACCCCCTTCAGAGTCTGAAGGGGGTGGGCGGTCCGGCGTCATGTTGACTGACATGATTGTCAGACGGACCAGGGGCAACAGGCAGCAGCACAAGTGCGCATGAGTGGGGAAGGGCAGCGAATTTTCGCGCAGTGCCCAGTCATGCGCACTTGTGTTGGCACTGGCTTGCGCATGCCCATTAGGAGAGCGAGGGTTGAGCAAAGGCTCAAACCTCGGTCTCCTAAAGGGCAGGCGGGCGAGTACTAACCGTGCCCTAAGCCAATCCTGGCGCTGCTGGCAGCGCCAGGATTGGCTGAGAGGGGCTGTAGGCGCCAACGGACCCGAGGCAGCGCGGACGGCAGACCTGCTGCTCAGGTAGGATTAAGGATTTCTTTTAATTATTTTAAAACTTAACTCCCCCACCCCCGCGCGACACCACTCCCCCCCCCCCCCTTCCCCGCGACTGGCCAAGAAATGTATATAATGAGTACCTCAGGGCACAAGTCCTAAAAAAAGAAGTGGGGGGACTAACCTACTTAATCAGTATGCAAGTGACATCGCGGCGCGTGACATCGCGACGCGTGACATTACTGGAAGTGGCAGCACAAGAAGTGACATCAGCTCTTAAGCGCTCACATATATGTTTAACAGGTCTATCATGAGTACATTTGAGCACATTTCGAGTATACTTGCAAATCCTCCTGATTTAGGCAGAAGATTCACACTTTGTAAGCTTCACATAAACCAATGTTGCCTTTTGTCAGCGTAAAGCTTCCTCTACCCATAGTGCTTTAAAAGAAAAAATAGTGATATTTAAATTATTACAATGCCTCCTTAGGGGTAGTAAGCGATATATAAATGCTATTTATTTTGTGCAAATACTGGGAAAGATCAACACATCTGACATTCTTACAGTGCATGCATATCTCCTAAACAGAGCCTGAACAAAGTGAAAAGCTGCCTCTTTTAAGTATGTGTGACCTGCTATCAAGGTGTGAGCCTTTGTTTCCCCTCTGCTGCATTTTGCTTCTAGGTGTTAGGCCTAAGCCTGGGCGTAGTTCGCGAAGTAGCGCTACGCGAAGCTACGCAAAGTGCAGTTCGCACTACGCGAACTACGCGTAGCACTACGCGAACTGCGTAGTGCACTGTTCGCAATGATTGCACAGTGCCGGATGCTTGTCCGCACTGTGCAGAGTAATACAATAATGGGGTAACCCGAAAGGCCACTGGACCCGGGTAGTTTATGGTACAAAAGAGTAATGTCACAGTGGACTGCATTTACATGTTATGCCAAACAAAGGAAAACATTATTACTTTAAATTAATTAAACGCCACCATTTGAATCATTCACCAAAAATGGTTATGATTTTATTACATCACAGAGTTGCATAATAGCCCGAATATAAATGACATGTATCAATATGAAGCATTTAATTCAAGTCTGGTGACAAGAGGGAAAAGTGCAAGGAAAAGGGGAGTGTTTGTGGAAGTGAAGTGAAAAGGGAAGGTGGTGTGCATATGTGACATCATTGATCCATATATACAACCTAACCAACCAGATGTCTGGCAATTATAAATTTGAAAAACATAACACAAAGTATCCGATGCAGATAATGAATCTCTGTCATCAGTGTCTGAACACAAGAAAGAAACAACGTCAACGTTTCGACCCCTAACATAAACAGCTGGTTTGATGCCTTGTGAGTGGGGTCTTCCTCAGGACGGGGATAAGAGTTAAGAGTGAGCACCAGAAGAAAGTACAAACAGCTGGGCCTCGCGGGCTCTCAGATAGGTCCACAATTCTTCAATAATTCAAGTGAGACGTCGAGGTTGTTCAGTAACCTCTGACTGTGGGCTGCTGCATCATCGACTAACAAACAGCACTGTGCAATCATTGAAAACGGCATCTTGCACAGTGCGAGCTGTCTTTTACTGCCGCTCGAGTAGATTTTTACTCGAGCGGCAGCTTTCTCAACGCGAACTGGTAGTTTCTCATCGTGAGCGGTCGCGAGCATACGCGACCACTCGCAATGAGAAACCTGACCTCCCTGCGTTGAGAATCTCGCCGGATAATCATTTTGCTTGCTCGCGGTCGCCAACTTGACGTTGAGGACCGCGAGCAAGCAAAAATGACCGCTGCACTACGCTACGCTACGCGTGTTTGCACTGTGCTACGTGCACTCGCGTTGTGCGAAGTAGCGCAAACTTCGCAAACTACGCGAGCGTAGCGTAGTGCTTTGCCCAGGGTTAGTGAGGCCCCTGACCACTGCCAGCCAGGAGACTGGAACAAAAGGAGGCCTGATGACCCCTCAGATTCTGCCTTTGATATGGGCCCAGCAGGAGTCTGAACCAAGAAATCCCCCTCCCCGCCTGCACATTGTTGTGAATTGAAAGCAGATATCAACGTGCAGGCGCTGCTGAAAGTGTCCCGGTGTTTGGAAATTACACCGGGACGAATGGAAATTACACCGGGACGAATTCAGCATCTTTTTTAGTGGGGCCCAACTTCTTGGCAGGGTGGACTGCGTCCCCCCTTTGAAAAAAGTGGGTGGACGCCGTCCACCCGCGTGTACCCCCGACTCGTGCCCTGGAGTACCTCATATATGATGAGGATCAAGCAGCCATTCGTGTTAAGTTTTCGCGCCACTTTTGATGTATTTGCAAGACCGAGGGCCGTTTGGAGTAGCCCGGGCTCCAGTATATTCTCAGAAATTGAATGCCATTCCACAGCTGAGTTACGAGAGGGAGAGAAAGAGTTTAATGCCATATTTATATATCCCGATGCAGCCGCTCATTTCCAGTGTCCGATTTATATGACTCGTGTCAGACAGAGAAAGAGTCCTGGCCGCCGCTCCTTCCTTCATCTCGTGTAGTGTAACCTGAATTCCATTAGGGGAGGTATTTAAAGCGGCTGCCTGGCCATAAATGTATATCTGCAATCACGTATTTGGTCCTGGTGAGTTTCGTTGTAATTGCGTTTATGGTGGAAACGGAAGTTGGCTGAAAACTGCACTTACGAGTTGCTTTCTGTACACAGATTTTGCCAATAAAAACATGGTGAAATGCTGGGAAATGTCTTCTTTGGTAATTCCTCAATCTAAATACAGAATTCTGCGCACATTCCAGCACAAGGACAAGCCTATCCCTGTATTGAGGACATACACAGCAGGTTTTGAGGGCAATCTCATAATAAGTACATAAAGCATTCTTCAAATGCACAGTATATGCGATGCTTATTATGTACATTTCACACGCGCACACTTCCTGCATGTAAAAGTGCAAATGTAGGGGTAAAAACAAGAGTGTCAGAGGATAGCAAAGGGCTGGCGTACACCACAATGGGATAGTGTAAAGTGTGCACAAAGTGCCGTAAAATGCATTAATCCATGTTGTTGGTCAAAATGCCTGTCCGAATGCACAGCCTGGATGTAAAATCTTTACACACGAGACCTAATCACAAGCATGCCAATCAGCAATGTTGCAACACACAAACGCAACACCTTAGCCCACACTTAGTACGTCAGGGCAAAAATCAAAATGACTGTATTTGCATCAAAACACCTGTCAGCATAATGCAGTGTCAGGGCCAACAGCGCTGCATTCACCACGTGACATTGAGTTTTGAACCTAGGCGGCGTATGGCCAACTTGACTGGATCTGCTTCACTGCACCCCTCAGCAATTACGAAAAAGCCAGACCAACTGTTTTCGCCAGTGCTAGCTTGTGTATGTTTGTTAGTACTTACTCTTAAATTTCATTCTGCTCAGCGCAAGTGAAAGGGTCTTACTTTCATATTTATAGTATTTGTGTCGTTGTTATGGTCACTAAAACGGTTACATTCATGCAAGTCATGTTATTGATCTGCTTAACATGTGGCCTTTCTGCCCTGCACTGGTCACACGGGCAGAGCTTAAACCAGTTTGTGTGTGGTGTGTGTTTGCGTGTGGTGTGTGTGTGTGTGAGAGAGAGAGTGTGGAGAGAGAAAAATTATATTTTTTCAGTGATATGTATGCTCCATCACGGTAGGGGTTCTGGTGACAAAGTACACAAAGACGGCTTTTTGTATTTGTTATACTGCATGTTTATTTCAGGTGCTATTAGCTTTAATAACGTACGTATCTTCCGCAGAATAATGTTTATTGAAAACAGTATGTGAAACACTGGGCAGTGCGGTTCGGTTGCAATTAGTAACAATACCAACATGTTCAGTTATGTTAGTCACAAGGTGGAGTTTTTCTGATCACTTTATGAGACACCCATCTGTAGAAGATGGAGCATTTCTGGCAGGCCTTTGTCACTGAGCACTTGAAGTGTTGTTCTTATGGGGGCAGTAAAACCACGGAAGACGGGATGCTTGGTCTGACGGTGTCATTATGCAGGTCAGGCGCAGCACTTTGTTCAGCCACTCATTGGTATTAACATTGGCGAGGTGAAAGTGGACATTTGCAAATTAGTCGAGAGGGGTTTCTGTGACCTCAAATTTGCTTGAAAATGTACCATTTGTACACTCTTTTTTCAAAATGTTCTCGCCACAGTGCAGTACGACTATTATTTTACGCCTCACCACTTTCAAATGTCACCAGCCGCCACTGCTGTGGCACCGTGTGAGTTGGAAAGTCTGCATGTGAAGCCTCTCTGAGGATCATTGGGGGGTGGGGGGCATCATGGGTAGCTAGGCCCAGCAAGCAAGGACTACGTGTCTGGACATGCCATTTACACTGAGGGGAGACTCAACGGAGAACAAACAAGGCTTCTCTTGTCAGTCTTGTGTCGCCGAACGTTTGTGTGCGCGTGCGGGTGTGACTGTGCGTGTGGCCTCTTCGTGAAGTGGGCTGTCTGGAAATTGTGCTTTCAAACGTGTCACTAATATTTGACTGTTATAGGTTGTGTTACTTGAGCAGCAGTGTCAGTACTGAGCAGCTGGTGTCAATAAAAGGGCAGTTCTTATCTGCCTTCTATAGGGGTTTGCCGCAGTGAACCCCAAAACACCACACATTCTTGTGGAGGAGAAGGGTTCTCCCAGACCGAGCGTAGACGGGCAGCATTGCCTTATCGTGGCGCGGCTTTACAGAAACGAAAAGCCCTCAGTGCCTATAGTCAGTCTCCTGTTTCAGCCCCTCCTCAGCTCTATGCTTGGGGGCCTGCAGCGATGCAAGAGTTAATTCACTTTCCTCTTGCTGCAGCTCTTTCTAACGCAGAGGCAGGCTCGGGACACGATGCCGGCCGTGGTTGTGTGTGAGTGGGCCAGTGCCTGGCTGCAGGGCCAGCACTCAAGAGAGATAAGGCACTGGTGAGGGCTCGGCTGCCACAAGGAGCCGGGATTGCCCCTCAAGGCCCCGCCTCCCTCTTTCACTAGCCAGGATGGAGAGACCCTAGGGCGTGTCTGCCCACAGGTGCTGTCGGATCAGAGTTCGAGTCATTGGATTGTGCTCCCCTCACAGGTGGTGGTGGCGCACTGTGTGCTGAGCACACGACAGGTGTCTGGCGGCGTACCTTCACACAGCTACAGGTGTCAGCCCTGAGCTGTCACACACAGGTGGAGGAGTCGGACAGTCCATTTTCCTTCTGGATACTGGAGGTGCACTCTCTGCTGGTCTCTGGAGTGGGGGTGTTCGACAGTCTCTTCCCAGGTGGAGGCGTCAGACTGCCTGAGCTGTCCTCAGGTGGGAATGCCGGAGTCTCCTAGTCAACCTTACCACGAAACTCTGTGCAGTGTCGAAACCATCGAAGAGTGAGTACCCGCTTCCCTCCTCCTCCCCCCCCTTTCTCGACTTTTGGAGTTGATCAGCCTCTCTTGCAGGAGAAAAGGGATGCATTTTGGGAGAGGGAGAAGGGTTGGGTCGCTTGGGGCCTACCCCTCGCTTGCAGCCTCCCTGTTCCTGGTTCTTTCCGCTGTGCAGCCCGGTCGATAGTAATTGAATGAGTCTTTTTTAGGTCTGGCTTGACAGCGCATCTGTCGCTAGACATATGACTTGTAATGTCTGGGCCGATGCCACCGTCTGAGCTGCTGTTGGTGTTCACAGGCTCAGCACACTCATTGGCTGTCTGTGTAGTGTAAGTGCCTGCATTTCTGTGTATCGCGAGTATATGAGTATCTGTGTCTGGTATGTGTGTGTCTCGTGCATTTGGTTCTTGTGCCATATCTGAGGTATGTGTGTGTCTAGCAGATTTGTGCGCTCGTCTGGTGAATGTAGGCATTTATGCAGACCTGGGGTATTTGTTAATCTTTTTGTGCCTGGGACAGTTCTCTCTTGGGAGTGTTTGTGTATCTGTGCGTTTCTGCGGTGTTTGTGTGTCTAAGTGTGCCAAGGCTGGCAAGTATAAGGCCTTTTTAAGTATTTAATCTATACTTTAGTTATTTACGTGGCCGTATGTCCAGTGTGTAGTGTGCATCTGTGAGAGACCAGGGTATTCTTTGGAGAGTGTCTAAATTATTCGTGCATCTGTGGTGGTTTTTTTTTTTTGGGGGGGGGGTGGCAGTTAGCTATTAAAGAGTATCTAAGGCTTGTGTGTGCCCGTGTTGTCTGAGCTATTTGTCTACATGTATATCTTGGGTTTTATATGTGTGTGTGAAGTATTTGTCTCTGCGAGAGTACATGTATCTATGTCTGGGCTATTCGTGTATTTGTGTTCACATATGTGTTTACCTTTCATATTTTTATATCTGTTATGTTTGTGTGTGTCTAGGGTATTGGTAAATCTATGCGTGCCAGGGCCACGTGTCTCTCTTGTGTTTATGTATCGTTGTGTGTGTCTGAGGTGTTTGTGTTTCTATGTATGTCAGGGGTGTCTTATATAAAGTGTTTTGAGTATTTAGGGGCAGATTTACAAGAACTGGCGCATCTCTGCATATTAGCAGAGATGCACCAGTTAATTTGCGTCACTTAAAAAAACACTTTCGCCACCAAGGATGCGTCGCATTTACAATGCGGCGCACTGTGGCGCAAGGATAGACAGATGCGTGACGCATCTTTTCGGCGTAAGGGCAGCGCATTTCGTTGGAGTCGTGTCGCAAGTATGACGCAATTCCAGCAATGGTTAGAAATGCCTATTCCTAACATGCTGCGTCACTCCTTACCCCTGCTTCAAGGTTTTTGACGCAGTGGCGTCGTAAAATTGACTCAGTGAAATCTTGTAGATTTCACTGCGTCACTTTTACGAGGCTTTCTTGCGTCGGAACGCCCACCCTGCATACATTATACCTGACGCAGGTATAATGCAGCGCAGGGTTTTACAACGTGACGCATCTCCCTAGATGCGTCACATTGTAAATATGTCGCAACATGGTGCATTGTTTACGACGCCGCTGCGTCACAGAAGTGACCGGCGGCGTAAAGTTGTTGCAAGGGGCTTTTAAATCTGCCCCTTAATCTTTGCCTTTTATTATTTATGTAGGAGTGTGTCCAGGGTATGTGTGTATCTGTGTGAGACTAAGGTATTCAGTATGGTGTGTGGGGGTTATTTGCATAACCTCATCTGTGTGTCTGACGTAGGTAAGTTTCTTGGGTGCTCTGTATCTTAGTGTGTGTGTGGAATGTGTGTATGTGTCTGCCGGGGTATTTGTGAGTCTGATATATATTTTGTTAAGTGTCTGAGGTATATGTGCATCTCTGTTTTTCTGGGGCGGTTAGGTATAAAATCTTTTTCTGGGGTGTTTGTGTCCGTTTCCTGTTTTATGTCTATATGTTTATCTTGGATGTTTGTCTGGTTTTTGAAATATGTATCAGTTCTGGAGTTCATTTGCCTGTGTTTCTGAAGTATTTGTGTATGCAAGTGTGTATATATAGGGTTACCTGTAGTATATGTTTGTGCGCGTCGTAAGATTTGTTTTGTGAGCACAAGTAGTTAAATGGCAGTATAAGCTGTGTGTGCTTGTTATATAATGGTTATTTGTGAGACTCTAGAGTACCTTGTGTGTCTGGGCTATCTGTGAGTTTGAGATATTTGTCGGACTTGCCAATCTAAGAATATTTTTCACCATGTGAACGTATAGGGAGAAGGGGTGTGATCATGGCGAGGGAACTGAGGCCATTGTGAGTGGGGCTTTTGTCTCTCTGCTCTGCCTAAACAGCCACAGCTACCCTCCCCAACAGGAATAAGGAATTTATCTGGCCCCGCCTCCATGTCCTGGGGAGGTTTCAGATGGAGCCCACCTGTGCAGAGCGTTCATACCTGAGCTGGAAACCCCTTCTGTGCAAGGTTTTCAGACTCATCCTGTGATTCCAGTGGTCAAAGTGGGCGGGATCGGAGAGGCACAAAGTGCCCATACTTTTTTAATTTAAGGAAAACAGTTCCCCTACTTTCTGTGAAAATATAACCGTCCCAGGACGGTTAGTTCCGAGAGCTGAAATGCTTCAGCTGCAGTGTAAGTGTGCTGTAAAACCGAAGGCGAACAGGCGTGTAAACAAGCCTTCTTGCCAGGGTGCCTGCTTACCTGAAAGAAATGTAAATTTACACAACGGGTCAATCTGGAAATGTAAAGGGAGCTCAATGCCGGTATTGGCTTTAATTAATTGAATCACTTGACACTTCCTGATGACACAGATTTATTATTTTTGAGGTGTTTTGGAAAGGAATTACCAGCTGAGTTGTGAAGTGTGTGCTTTTTAAAGGAGCGCAACGCAGGCCCCTGCACTGTAGGGACTCCAGGGGCCTTTGTTACGACCCTAACTATTCTCCACAGCTCCAACCAGGATTCAGTTCTGTGGCTCTCTGGTTACAAACACAGACCTCTAATAGAGGTTTCATAAAGTACGATAGTGCATTTCCCACTGTTTAACTAAATTTGCACTTGCTTTACATTTAAGCTGTGTTATTTCATATGTACATACCTGAGGGCAAAAGATCGAAAAAAGTTACAGAATATTTTGTTTTTTAGAAATGCCTCGACCCCGCCCCACCCTTGCTTGCCCCGCCCCCATTGTGCAGAGCTTCACAGTTCCCTCACTTTTTTTAATGCTCTTCAACTGCTGTGTGACTCCGACTCTTGACCGTGTCTGGATGTGTGATGAGACATGAAACCGTGTGCCATACAGCAGCATTGTGTGAATTGTCAGGCGTGATTTGTGTATCCATAGACATATGGGGTATCAGTGTACACGTATATTACGTCGTCGTTCTATAGTGTGTGTGTGTGTGTGGCTCTTTTTCTCTGTCTGAATGTGCACCTTGGTGTGTATGTGTGTGTCTAGGAGGTGCTTCTGTGTTTTTGATTTCGCCTATGCATTTGGTTGTATCCTTTGTGAGTTAATGTTGTCTCTGTGAGTGATTATCTACATATGTATGTTCAGTTTATCTTTGTTTTGGGTATGTGCATATTTTGTTCACGTATGGGGCTGTTTGTGTAGAAGTTTATGTGTGTGGATGTTTGCGTCTGCCTAGGTGTGTGCCTGTTTTTGAAATTATATACATCTGTGTGCGTGTTGTGTGTGAGTTGTCTGATGTGTGTGTTGCCTGTTTTCCTCCTTGTTTTGATAAGTCTTTGACACAGACCTTTTGTAAACCGAGCAGCACAGTATTTGTCTCTTGCCGTGCAAGGTAGGAATGGTGTCACGGTAACAGTCTCCTCATTTTAACATTGCAGATATAGGATTCTGTCCATCAGGGTATCACTCTTTTTGTCTCTGCCCATGGTACTTCTCAGTCAGAAAATAGTGAAGAGTTTGTAGAGTAGGTTGATCTACGGACAGTGGCGTTGCTAGAACTTTTGCCTCCCGGGGCGATCCCTGAGTTTGCCGCCCAGTGACGACCATTGCAGGTAAGAGGGGGGGGGGCGGAGACATCAGAAGAAGAGCGGGGGTAGGCAACAACAGACGACGAGGGAGAATAAACTGAAAAATAAAAATAAAAACGTACCTTGCACTTGCCGCTGCCCACCCCCTTCCCCCAAAAGTGCCACCCCGGGCAAACCGCCCCCTCCCCCCAGCTACTTCACTGTCTATGGACGATTCCCTACCTCCACCGACGATCTCTACCTCAGACAGGTGTGCAACGCCCATGGGGCTAAAAGGGCTTTATGAGCTCCACCCTCCCACCCCCGACCCCGTCGTGTGTCTCAGGGTGGGCTGCTGCAGCATGGGCTGCTGTGGGCTCGACTGGGCAGTGTGTGGCGTCCTATCTCAGCCACACCTGAGTTTTTCACAGGTTTTTGAAAGACCATTTACAAGACTTTGTGAACTGGTTAAGGAGACTGTGTTTTTACACTGGTTCCAGTACCCCCTGGGTCCACACTCTGCCTATTCCTTACATTTGTATTTTATTTTTACTGCCACAGTGGGAGAATGCCTTTCGTGAAAAGGCATCTCACGAGGAGGGATGCCACCTTTCCTAGAGAAAAATACTGACCATTTGTTGTTGTTTAAAAAGTCTGCAAAGGCCTCGCCTTGACACTAAATCGGGCTGCAAATAAAATGGTATGTATTAGTTTGTAACATCACATGTCTGTGTTTCCTTTTATTATGAGTCATGGATAATTAATGCAGCACTAGAACACATTCAAAAGTGCTATTTATATTTGCTGTTTGAAGTATGCACAAATAAGTGCTAAAAAGTACCAGCTTTAGGTCAGTTTGCTTATTTTTTTACTGGCTGGGTCATCAAAATACCGGTGGTGGCGGTATAAATCTGATCTGCTGGCAACCCTAATCAGGAGACTGAAAGTTTGTTGCAGGATCAGCACATTATATATTGCCTCCACCCTCTATCCCTGATTGATGCCATAATAGCAATAGTTTGACTTATATATGAAACCCTACACCAGCCGTCAATATAATACTGAGTTACTCCAAGTGTCTGGGAATACATCCTGCATTCAGACAACTCCCTCCTCATTCTCACTGCTCAGCCTTTACTTTCATGTTCACCCTGCACTCAAAGCGATCACACCGCACTCACGCTGCTCACCATGCACTCACGCCATTCACCTTCCTCCTACCCTGCACTCACACAAGCACACCGCTCACCCTGCATGCATATGACATGCCACTCACTTGTCACTTTCACTACTCGCCCTACACTCACAGCAATCACACTGCACTCACGCTGTTACTCTGCACTCACACGTTCATCCTCCTCTTATCCTGCGCTCACACAAGCACACCACGCAGCCTGCACTCACAGCAACCACACTGCTCTCATGCCCCTCGCTATGAACTCACTCCGTTCTCCCTCGACTTACCCTGTTGTTACATGAGCACTCCACTCACCCTGCACTCACAGTGATCACACTGAACTCATAACACTCACCATGCACTCATACTTTTCAACCTGCACTTACACGAGCACAATACTCACCCTGCACTCATGTGACACTTCACTCACCTGTCATCTCATTGCTCCCTCTGCAATCTTACTCAAACAAGCACATCACTCACCATGCATTCATTTCTCCCACTCTGCATTTTCATCCACACCCAAAATCATATGCCACATCACTCACCCGGCAGTCACTCCTCTCACCCTACTCTCACACTGCCATATCGCTCATTGTGCACTCACATAGGCACTCCTATCACTCACTCAGCTCACCGTTCACTCACATGGACACAGCACTCACCATGCAAATAAGCACAGCACTCACCCTGGAGTCACACCACTTACCCTGCACTTTCCTCCTGTCATCCTGCACTCACACGTATGAACCTCTCAGCCTGCATTCATACAGGCACTCTGTTCATCCTGTCTGCACACAGGGGGAATAGTCTGCTAGAACAAATAAGGACACACTACTCTCTCTGCACTAACTCCTCTCACCATGCACTCACCAGTCACTCTCATAGATCACCCTTCACTCTCACCGCTCACCCTGCACCACACACAGGCACTCCACTCACCCTGCATTTACACCACTCACACCACCCTGCACTCCCTCCTCTTACTCCGCACGCACTTCTCTCACCTGACACTCACATGGTCCCTCCTCTCACATTGCATTGATGCAGCTCACCTGACACTCACATTGACACATTTTTCACCCTACACTCGCATCACTCACTCTGCACTCACACTATTCACCATCACCCAGCACTTACATGAGCACAACTCTAGCTCTGCACATATACAAATTACACAACTCTTATTAATATACACATATCTACAAAGGCACCCACAGAATACCTGCTCTTTCCTTAGTTCTAGATGCCTACTTAATTCCATCTGCAACAATGGGGCTGGTGCAAGCGGGGAGCGTGTACTGAGAATGTGGGATGGTGCGAGGAGGGAGACTAGGGCTGAGGCTTTGGGGTATGGTGATGGATTGAGGGCTGGTGACAACCTTTAGCCATTCCTGGCTTTCAATTCCCCACGATGCTTCATTCCGGGACTTGTAGGTTTTTTTTACATTGTAAGTTGAATCTCAAAAACTCCAAAATACATAGTGTTACTGGATAAAATCCATGGTTGCCAAAGACGTCAAGCATTTCATAGGATCAGTTGGATGCTGTGATACTACATGTTAGAACATGGATTAGTTCATTTCCAATACTGTAACTACTTGATCCACACGTGAAACCAAATATAAACCCCCTACAGCTATTTTAAGGAAGTGTACTTTTCATTCACATCATACTTGTAACAAACATTGACAAGGCAATATATTATTATTTTTGAATAGCGTATAGAGAATGTTTTTAATAAGCTTCACTAAAAGGCAAGGCAGGTATAGCAGAAGCAGCAGGGCAAGCTTTTCTAACACAAACGCAGATTGACTGATGGAATTGTGAGTGGCAGTGTGTCTGTGTGCGAGTGTGACAGAGTACAAATGTACAAAAGAGTGCAAGAGATATAGTGCGAATGTGTGTGTGCAAGGGTATGTGTGTTATGCGTGCAAGTGTGCTGCAGGTCTGTCATACTGGAGGTTATGGACAAGGGAAGTAATAGAATATGGATGGGAGGTGTTACCTATGTTAAACTGCAGGCCCTGACATGCTTCTATTTAAGACACCGTCATTGGCTGTGGGGACTCGAACTGTATAACTGAGAAAGCCACTAACCCAGTCATACCCAGCGGCATGGACACAGAACACGTGCCACCACATCTGCCCGTAGGCCCTGACATGATGCTCATAATTCTTAGCATATGGGGTGGATCCATAGCAAAATGTTGGAACTGATATTTGAGGTAACTCTTGTCATATGATTTCCTGTACTCATTTTATAGGGGGTGTCAATGGCAAAATGCTGACCCTCGTATAGCGGAGGGAAGTTTTAGAGGTACCCATGATCTGTGGCTGAAGTATCCATTGTAAATTTCTGGCACTGTCATATTGAATGCGCTCCTTGGCATAAGGGGCTCACCCATGAAAAAAGATGACCTTGGTATAGTGGAAGTAATTTCTGACTCAATACATATTAAAAAAACTAGATCTACTCCTAGGAAAGGCCAGGCTTCCCTGGTGCGCCATGAAAGTACTGGAATATTTCATGAATGCTAATAAAGATATGCAACGTTTTTGCAAATTTGGTCTCAAAAGTTAAAAAAAATTCTCATGGGAGAAGACTATTCTCTCTTAAATCATCTACAAGAAATCTGTTAACTTGTTTTGCTTGCGGGAATTTGGGGGAAGTATCACACCCCACCAGTTACATAGATCATTCCCCTCATATAATGGGTAGGAGGTTAGCTCTCACCCCATTTCTGGAAATGCTTGCCCTGCCTCATTGTTGGGAGCGTGATTGGCTTTAGGGTGGTGTGACTGGTGCCGCCGCACCTAACGTTGAATTTGGTGGAGGCCGCTGTGTTAAAAAAAAGAATTTGGTTTAAAAGCACATGAACTTTCTTGTGCATCAGGTAGTTTTCAGACAACATAAAAATATCAAGATAACTGGTGATTAATGTTCCTACTAGTGAGAGTTCATAATTTTGTCTAGTTGCATTTTTGGCTCATCGTAAAGTAGCACGGAGGGTTAATGTGCTTGCTGCAAAGAACGTTTACTATGCAGATCACAGAACTGAGTGTGAGTGAACTATGAGTAGCAATATAAAAAAATCAAATGTACGTCAGAGAGGCTATGGAGAGATGAGGTTCACTGTTGGAGAGTGGTAGTGAAGGGATTCATGGAGAAGGTGGATACGGGGAAGGAGAGCGCCAAAAAAGACTGTCGTAACAGCTGCCACCAGCCCTCGAGCCAGTCCTGGCTGTGAGTCTTAGCCCCCCCCCCCCAAAGTTTGGGTCTAGTTACGCCTCTGACCTCAGACTTTGTTCCTACTAGTAGTAGGAGAAAGGAGCACAGTTGCAGTTGCTGGTAGGTGATGGACCCACACTACCAGGGCTTTAACTTACCACAGCTGGGTGTTGAGCCAGGACCTTATACCTTTGCCCCTTAACTGGTAAACTTTCACCGTATGGGTCATATCTGGGATGCTTTCCTACGGGTTCTCTTGGTATAAGCCAGATGACTCTACTAGTAAAAAATACCAACCCTGTTCATGGATGACAGAATTTGTTAATTCTGACCCCCAGCTCAATAAAAGATTCAATAGGCCCTTAAGGCTACAGAAAAAGTGATGATGTCAGCATTCCATGATACGTCACAGAGGAACTGGTCACCAATGCAACAAGTCCACCCACTCAAAAGATACCCAGAGACTTTGGGCCTGATTACGATGACGGTGGGACTGCCACCGACAGCCCGTCGGTGGCGGTCCCACCATCTCAATGAGGATTCCCGCCTGCCACATTAGGATGGCGGGTGGATGGGTGGCAGTCGGAGAGACTGACCGCCACGGATCCGATGGGCTCAAGGAGCCTGTCGGACGGAGTTGTATTCCCTACAATGGTGGCGGTGCCTGCCAGACACCGCCATAGGGATTACAATGTCCCTTACCACCCGCCGTTTAATGGCGGTCAACCAGCCATGAAATGGCAGGGGGAAAGGGACTTTGGGGACCCGTAGCGCCCCCCCTTTCCTCCCTGGCCCTCAGCTGTGGGTTTTGGGGGGCACCTATGGTGCCCCCCTACATATTCCTCCACCATGTGGCAGGCACCGCATGGTGCCTGCCACGTAGTGCAGGGATATCTGTAGCATCCCCTTTTTGTACTGCCGCGTGTGCTGCAGCTAGGAGGACCCGCCACAATACAAAATATGGGCATTGCGACCGCCGTGGGGGCGGTCACTTCCTTATGCCTATGGCGGGACCTCTGACAGCCTATCGGGCGCTCCCATTTACAAAAGGATGGTGGTTGGAGGAAAGTCCGACCGCCATCCTAATCAGCCCCTTAATGCTGTGCCTGTGGTATCCACTCGAAGCCTTGACATCCCCTTCTCAAGATCCAGCATCTAAGGCTGCAATATGGTACACAGATACTCAGTGGTCCTTCGTTAAACCAAGTGTGTTTCCACCAACTAACAAACATGACATAGAATGGATAGCCAGTGTCTTAACCACACAGCACCACAGCACACCTGACAAAACTCACACATTGACTGCACTCTAATCTACGAGGAAGCCTAGAACCATGGGTGAAAAGCACACACCCAAAAAGAGCTCCATTCTGGAAGGCCATAGTAATGGCATACATGCTCATAACAGTGACGCAATGTGATATCCTAGAAGCCTTCCATCCAGGTTAAGTGGACAAACAGTCAGACACAGCTCTCAAGGTAGAGACAGAAAGAGATAGCTCCTACAAAAGCACAGTCAACACATCCCCTCAGCCGAGACCCTGGCAAAGACAGGCATAAATGTGCCTTTTTCCGGCACCATCCCATTATCATCGGATTTCCTTTCCCTCTGAGGTGGCAGCGCATGCACCCACACTGCTTTATTTCAGATTTTCTGTGGCTCACAGGCATGCTGGCAGAGGTGGTACAAACACACCTTTCATGTATGATTATGTTTAATAAATTTCTCCTGCCACTTGTAATCCTGTAACACCATTCTCTGCGTTAGGCGCATTCTTTGTGTGATTGCAGGGGATGCCTTTATGGACTTCCTAGGTATTCTCTTAATCCTGTTTATTGCAGGTGTAGATTTAATTTTGAGTATTGTTGATAATCATCCCCCTAAATTGGTATGAGGGCCGGGCAGCCACATATGACGCTGATGATGCTTTCCTCCTGAGCGACACCAACCATGGTCTTGATCGTTCGCTTTTCATCCTTGTGTCATATTGCACAAAAATAGCTAACGATTAATTGGGCGAAGACCAAGAGAATGGTATTTGGTAAAAAAACAACAACAAAAGAAGCATCATTCTGTCTGTGAGTAACTGCTTACAAGGTGATAGTGATCTCAGTGTTGGTCTCAGTGGTGTTCATGCATGGTCGGCCATAACAGAGTTAAACTCAATAACATTGAAGGTCTGCTAGAGAGGAAAATTCTGCAGCTTAAGGAAATCAGTTTCCTTGCAGGCTCCGAGCCCAGAATTGGTCAAATTTATGATAACTTCCGTGCTCTCAGTGTAAATATGATACTCTACTATGATGTTCTCTAAGAAGATAATGGTAGTCTATTGGCTTTGGCTTTAGTGGATGTTGAAATGATATATGATAATGAAATTTGTGATCACTCGATGCGAGATCGATCATAGCAGTTGCTAATTTTGTCTGAGCTCCAAAGCTGGCACAACACTGGCCGTACGTACACTCACAGGGTATTTGAAGAATAGCAGCATATGTCAGTGTCTGCTGACCTTGATTATTTGAAGCTGAACTCATCTCAGACAATGCATATTGCCACTGCCTTTCAGGATAAGGCTCAGTTGAGTTTTTATGAATATTTTCCTCCGAAGGACAACAGTTGTTGCATTTTAGCCTGGATCAGCTTCCCTTGATGGATGTGAAGACTACAGAGGAGACTATACTGACTGCTGTTCCACTTGTTTTATTATGTTTTTCATGTCTAGATGAATGGATCACTGACATAATATTGCAATTGACAATACCGTGTAACAGAAGTATCGTGTCAAAAATATAGTTTACAAAAATATCAATTTCCTATCCTTATAATGGTAAGTGCAAAAAAATTCTTTAAAAATATCGTTTCACACTAATATCGTTAAAAAACATACAAAAATATAGTTTCTTAATATATATAGTTTAAAGTAGTAAATCTTAAATGTTTTAATATATACCATTAATATAATGTAAATTAAATAAATCTCACTAATATTTAATGTTATATATAAATATATACTTATGTAATCATCCAAATCGATGCTGCGCCGGGCCGTTCCACATCCAGCGGTGCCGGTGCCTGCGACGGCGGCAGCTGCCGTCAACATATAATCTGAAACGAAATTCCGGACGATCCAGAAAAGACGAAGCCGCACACCTGAGGAAAGCCCAATAATTTATTGTGCACAAAACAAAATGACGCGTTTCGGCAAAGACTGAAAGCGATACATTGTGCTCAATAGCCTATAGAAATACTGGTTGCAGTTCATAAATAGTGACAACATACTCAAGTTTCAACATATCGAACATTCAATTTGTAATACATCATTGAATTTAAAATTTGAAATGTCAGCATCATAATAATGGATTTTCCATGGTCTAGATCATGATTGAGACCGCATCCCAATTGCAGATATTTCACTCCTTAAATTGTAAAAATCTAAATTCAATAAAGTTTTAGATTCTAACAATAAATTGCTAACGATTATTTCTCAGCAAAATTGCCGGTAATGTACCAGTGACATGCAAATTGTGGGTGCATAGAGCAGTAAAGAATAGATCCCCCATTGGAGTGGAAATCTATACGATGTAACCTGGAGTCAAGCTGTTCCTAGACTTCACGTGTTATCCTAATAAGAACATTACATAAAGTTTTCAATTCAAATTGCCTCTTGCGTGTTTAAAAATGAAAACACATCTAATGCATATTCCCAAAAAATTATCAGGCATGAAGCAAGCTTGCAGTGAACTTCAAAGCCAAAATTACTAACTAGCAGCATGTATGGTGTTATATATAAATCGATAATATATTACATATCCTCGCAATTGCGTGTACCATTTATAAAGTATAACATTCAGATCCCTTCTAGTTTAATGTAGACCACCTTAGCTGCTAGTCAAATAAAAATAATAATACATGCAAACAATAAACTTAAACCAAATTTACACACCCTAATGGACATAATACATTCAAAGAAAACCAGGTTACATCTGGAAAATACCCAGTTATATATTGCACAGTGAGACACGAGTGATTTTTCGTCACTGACCATAATAGCAGCCATACCGAAATTACAAGGCAATGATCATCATACATGATCACGTGTATGTGCAAGATGGAAGAATCGTGATATAAGGGGGAATAATAGGAGTGTGAATCAATTAATACATTTTAATTCATTTTTAATTACAATATTGGAATTACTGTCAACCTTGTCCCTGACCTTCATATCCCTTCTCTAACTCATTGTGTCGGGAATACTGTTATCATATGCTAGTGTATGTGCTACTATCATGCACAAATTAATCCATAGACAAGTGTCTTATGATCACGGTGACAGCTAACCTCAATATTACACAATTTACACTCATCGTTAGAACCCCCTGTTAAAACGTGAAAAAGTGAAATAAAGCAACAACTAACTGTGGTTAAAATCTAACTGAAAGGAAGCCGCACAGTGCAGGCAACAGTGATTCTAGCATCCTATGTGTGTAGCTAGTTCCTCCCCACTGTTGAGTCCATTCGGAATTCTGGTATTAAGATCGATTATGTATCTAGATTCCATACTATGAAGCTGTTTCTCTCTAGCTCCACCCCTTGCGTGTGCAAGGACTCTATCGATACCAAAAAACTGTACCAGGCTGCTGCTGCTATTGTGCCTCTCATGAAAATGTCTGGCCACGGGATAACTGAAATCTCGATTGGTCACAGCTCGCATGTGTTGTCGGATTCTTGTTTTAAGTTGCAATTTGGTGCTCCCAATGTACCTAAGGCTGCAGGGACATTCCAATACATATACCACAAAATCATTGGTACAAGTGATGAATTTGGTGATTTGTTTGGCCCTGCCACTATGGGCAATGTAGTTACTGCGATTTTTGGTGTTCTTACAGGCTTTGCACAAATTACATTTAATGAAGCCTTTAGGTGAGCCTAACCAAGTATTGGTGATGGATTCTTCTTGGTAGCTATGAACCAATTGGTCCCTTAGTGACTTAGGTTTTCTGTACGTGATAAGGGGTGATTTGCCAATGTATTTGCCTATTACTGGGTCAGTTTCTAACAAATTCCAGTGGCGTTTCATGATTCTTTTAATTAAATTGGATCTCTTATTGAAAGTAGTGATAATTTTTTGTTCATTTTTATATCCAGCCTCAGAGCTGCAATTATGGTGAGCTCTTAAAAATTCCTCATAGGGAATGCTGTGAATTAGGGGGGCAGGATTGGTTGCTGTGGGCGTGTAGGATCGTGTTGCCTGCCGTGTCCTTTCTAAACAGGCTTGTAACAATTCTGTTGTTCTCTATGGAGATAGCCACATCAAGTAATTCACAATAGTTGGCGCTAATCTTGTGTGTAAAACTCAAATTTAGATCATTAGTTCCCAACTTGTTTATGAACTCAAGAGACAAATCGCGTGGCCCATCCCAAATCAGGAAAAGGTCATCTATATACCTTATCCAACAGAACAGAAAGCTTCCGTATTAAGGAACAGAAAGCTTCCGTATTTTTCTTTACTTGTGTTAGTACTTAAAAATCTCTGTTTGCCTGCCTGCTGTTGCTGGTGTCCGTGTGGGCACTACATCGCCCACAAGTCCTTGGTACCCCAGGAGGGGGAGGAGCAGCGAACGCGCTGATAAGCGCTCCAGCCATCCCACGGCGCAGGACTCTCTGTTTGCCTTCCTGCTGTTGCTGGTGTCCGTGTGGGCACTACATCGCCCACAAGTCCTTGGTACCCCAGGAGGGGGAGGAGCAGCGAACGCGCTGATAAGCGCTCCAGCCATCCCGCGGCGCGGGCAAAGCCCGTGCCCGTTAGAGCCCAGAAGAGGCCGGGCTGGGTACATCCTCCAACGTCTGGGGTAAGGCACGAGGAGCCTCAACACTAAGGTACTGCGTTTGTTCATTTGAAATCCACAAGCCCAACGTGAGTTTACGTTTTGGGACAATGGGCAAAAGAAAAGAAACATGTGCACCTCTGGAGGGGGGAAATGTGGGGACCCTAGATGCCTTTCTCATAAGGGCCGAGTGGGTTCTAACTAAAGAAATCCAGATAAGAGAAAGACGTCTTTCGCTGGACACTTTTGCTAGCCAGAAACGCTCCTCGCTAGGAGGTATAAGTATGGCCAAATCACCTGTGCTCTCCCAGGTGGAACACCAGCCTGCCGTACCTACAAGCATGACGGGGGGCGGAGAAGGGGGTTTAACTGATCTCATGCCTGTACAGAGTGGCCAAGGTGCTACTATCATGGAGGAAACGACAGGCTCTGCATTGAGGGGGTGCGATGCATTATCATCACCATCATTGGAAGCACCCCCTTTGCCATTGGCTGGTTCTGTGATAGCTCCAGAAATTTTGGTAACCCCCACACCGCCAGTGGTTTGTGACTTAGAGGGTAGCAAGATTACTACAAGATCCAAAAAAACTCAGAGAGATTGTGTGTCAAGGCCGCCCATTGTAATTAACAACGAGCCACCTGCAAAACGGAGCCGGGGAGGCACTATACAAAAGCATAAAGCCAGGTTAAAGCAATCAACCATTAATTCAGTGACCTCTGGACTAACGGTTACAGAAAATGACCAAGGCCCGTTTTCTTCAACCAAGCCCAATGGTAACTCCTGTATTGCAGGGGGCCCTGATAGTGACGCTGACCATTGGAAAAGACTAGAGACTTTGGTGACCGTTTTGCTGAATCCACTCTTAAGCAAACTATTAATAATTGAGGAGCGTTTGTCCTTGATAGAAAGACCAGGGTCATGCCATTGTAATTGTAAATGCAAAAACCTAAACCCCAGTCCCGTAGTAGTCTCAGAGGGTTCCGAACCATCAGCAATTAGAGGGCCCCAGTTAGGGATACAAAATGCAGAGGGTCTTAAGCTACTGGGGAATACTTCAGTTTTATTGCCAACCCAAGGGAATAAGGGAGGTAACAAGTCCATTAATAGAAATCACAAACCAAACCTTGTGACAGAGCCCCCAGTCATTATTACAGCAGGTATGGTTACTGATATCGGCCAACCACCGGAGGTGTTGGGAACAGAGTCGGGAGCCCCACAGCAAGGTGTGGGTCGACGGCAATCCAACACCGTGTGCCGGTCATTACATTTACCAGAGGCCTCTTCCCCACTTCTATTGATTCTGGGAAATGTCCCACCTTTGAGGGAGGGGCAGTTGGAGTCCACCACACAACTAATGAATAAATCCTTGCACTGGTTAACCTATCAAGCAAACATAAGAGGGATCCGGGGGGACACACTGAGTAACCAAATCATAATGGCTAGAAGAGTAGAATGGTTGGGACCAGCCCAAAAAACATTGAGGGGAGATTGTGTGATTTAAAATTTTAATAATCCGGTTATGCCACATTTTCTCACAGACCAACTGTGTTGGAACCTACGTGATTGCTCTGAAATTAGAGCACTGCCTTATGCGTTCTTTTTTAAGTCACCACACAGTCAGGGTAGCGGAACTGGTGGATTTGGTGCGCCCACTGGGTGGAATGGACTCAAATCAAGTGCTCAAGACAACTCGGGCGGTATGGGAGTAAGTACAGAGAACAGATTCGCCCCCCTCAGTGGGTTGGATTGTTGCGACTGACTAATGTCAGACTCACACCCCAGTACTCGAAGTAACAAAGGATTAGCAGGGTATTTAACCACACACACAGATAAGGGGTGTAAGATCGATCCCCCATGTAACCAATCCAGTAGCTTGGAATTGTCGCTGCCATTGGGTCCCGCATTGTTATCTTACATTTCCTGGAATATTGCGGGTCTGCAGTCCAAGGTAGAGTCACATGACTGGCAGGACTTAATAGAGCAGTATGACATTTGCATATTCCAGGAGACGTGGTCGACCAAACCATTATATCGGTTGGGTTTTTAAATTTTTTTTAAACCGGCACTTCAGGGGCTGAAGGGTAGACCTGCGGGGGGACTAACTATTTGGGTAAAGCAGAATCTGGGATTTGCCATTAGTATAGTCCCTATTGATAGTCCAGACATTATGGCCATACGCATACAGGCCAACCGAAATACGGAAATATTGATCGTAAATATCTACGCAAGGGGTCTCACTGGGGGAAAACAATCAAGCACAGTTGGTTGCTTAGAAGATTTTCTGGGTAGATTGGCAGGCACCCCCAAAAAAGTGATAGCGGGGGATTTTAATACTACCTTCGAACCCCTTGGTAGTGCGGATTCTAAACTGACAGAAGAAGAGGATGCACTATGGAGTGTCCCCAGCTTAGAGATACCCCCCATCAAGAGATGGTCAGAGGCTGCCCTCCAACTTAAGGCATTGTGTATGGAGGGGGGGCTCAGAGCAGTTAATGGTCGCTCACCCTCCGATAAATATGGAGCTAACACCTTTAATAATGGTGTGAGCACAAGTCGGATCGATTACATACTTTTAAATTTAGAATACTGGTCCGATTTATGTGATATGGAGGTTGTGGAGCGAGTGGAAAGTGACCATAATCCTCTTTCTTTAAAAATGGAAATTAAGGGTTCTTTACAGCCATCTAATCCACCTCCGCTTCCCTCAACTAACGAAGTTCAGCTTTGCAGTTGTATGAGGAGGGTAAAATGGGACATTGTAGTGTCTAGCGAAAAAACACTCACTGACATAAGGACAGCAGTCTCCGAGACCCTGGTAGAGTTACGAGCAACCACACTACAGTCTGAAATAAATGAGAGGATAACAAAGCTGCATGAGGGTCTGTATAGAAAAATAAGTACCTTCTTTTTAAAACCAGCTAGTAGCTCAACTAAGCGAAAAAGCAAAGACACTAGCTGGTACAATAAGGACTGTAGGGTAGCCTATAAGTCATTGGCTGCAGCTATTAAGATGAATGATTACACTGCAGTCAAGCATACCCAGCAAGAATATAAATTGGTGTTAAATAAAGCTAAAAGGATTGGGACGAACAGAGATGGGCAGATCTCTACCAGGCGAGCAAGGATAGTAACTCCCTGTCTTTCTGGCATCAGGTAAAATGGGGGAGAGGGGGACAAGCTCCCGCGCCCCATAATCACGTAGACCCGGAGAAGTAAGTTTCCCATTTTGCAACGCAATTTGCCTTGGAGACGGGGCAAAACCGAGGATGTCCATACTACCTCGTTTTCTGGCACAGCATTGGTATTTGATATAAGGGAAGTTGAAATAGCTCTGAGTTTAGTTGCTAATGGCAGAGCACCCGGTCCCGACGGCGTACCGGCCGATCTGTTTAAGAAAGATAAAGTAATCTGGCAACAATATATACTCCTGTTAGTGAATGCTATAGCTAGTGGGGCAGCCATCCCAGTTTCATGGAAGGGGGCAGAGATTCTGCCAATATTTAAAAAAGGAGACCGCTCGTGCCCAGGCAATTATAGACCAATCAGTCTCATAGATGCCATTCAAAAGATTATGGGTAGAATGGTACTAAATAGGATACGAGAGTGGATTGAAGACAAAAATATATTAACCCCATTACAGGCAGGATTTCGCACCAACGTTAGTACTATAGATCAGGTATTTCGGTTTGTTTTGATCTATTGGCGGGTCGTGGTGCTGGCTGGCGGTACCATCTATGCAGCCTTTGTGGATTTAAAATCCGCCTTTGATCTGGTTTCGCGGAGTAAACTTTGGAGGGTATGCAAAGATTTGGGTATGCCTGCAGAAGTGCTATTTGTTGTAGAGCAATTGCATGTAGGAAATTTTGCCCAAGTACGCTGGAGCACACAGGGTAATAAAACTGACCCATTCCCAGTATCTAAAGGGGTGTGTCAAGGGTGCGTCCTGGCGCCGACCCTATTTTCATTGTTTATTAATGGTGTTGTAGACTATTTCTCTGCATTTCCAACAGACGCTCCATCTCTCGCAGGTGTTAAAATTCCAATACTTATGTTTGCAGACGATACTCTGATTATCTCTAAGACCCAGAGTGGTCTGCAGAGGGCCTTAATAAGATTTGAGGAGTTCTGTAAAGATCGTGGGTTGGTGATAAATGCAGATAAAACAAAGTTCATGGTCCTGCACAAGCAAAGAGCAATTAAGGGCAGGGTGTTTCTTAATGGAGAATTATTGGAGCAGACTGATGTTTTTAATTATCTGGGGATCACGTTGGGGAATAGACTCAATTGGAATCCCCAGATAAATACCTTGGCCCTAAAGCATAGTCATCTAGCTGGAGCCTTGTTGAAGGAATATAAGACCTCATATACCCAACCCATGTACCCACTACTTAAGATATACAACACCAAAGTATTAGCCTCGGTGACTTACGGTGCAGAACTCTGGGGTTTTAGTGACATAAAGCCACTAGTCTTAGCTCAAAATAAATTTGTGAGCAGTGTTATTGGCTTGCCACGGAGCACTCCTTTAAAACCAGTCGTTTACGACCTAGGCTGCAGCAGACTGGAAGAGGTTGCTAAGTTTCGCCCAATAGCGTACTGGCGGAGACTATGGACTACACCAGAGTTGCACCAGTACGCAACTGCTCTTAAAGATGTATGGGTCTTAGATACCTCAAGTAAGATCAGGTGCCTGCTAAACATAAAAACTACATTGGTTAGTATGGGTCTGCGACACCTGTGGGACGAGCCAGAGAGCCATCAATTCCCCCCAAAAAAAGAGATGAAAAGACTATACTGTTCTATGGTGGCAAGAAATAATATAACTACTTCAGAGTCCACATCACTGACGGGTACATTTTTAGAGTTTAAGCACTGCCCTAAATATGAGCAATATTGGGATGTCATCACTAAACCCAGGGATAGATGTTTATACTTTCAATTCCGGGTAGGCACATTACCCTTAAATGTATTCACATGCAAGTGGCACAGGGACAATGATAGTATGTGTAAGTTGTGTCTGGAACACGAAACTTACTCACATATTTTATTTGTCTGTCCGGTATACCAGGCTCCACGTAATAAATGGTTGCGCCCATTATGCAAGAACATGGGCGTGAGGAGCAGTGCTATTGCCTTGAGAATACTGTTGACCGACACTGGTGCCCAGTGTGTAATAGCTATTGCCAAATTTTTAAGTTGGACATGGTCAATCGGGAAAGAAAAATGGCATGACCACTACAGCATATCCAAATTAGTGAATGTAAAAAACAAAATGATGCATTAATGGGTATGCGGGTATTATACAGAAAAGTGGTTGTCATTACGTTATTGCAAACAAATGATGGACGGAATGCTGACAATGCAAACATTCTCCCCCAGTCAAAAGATCTGGGTTAAACCCATCGTTCTTTTGCCCACTACGCCACCCCAGTTTGGACTCAGCCATATGCAAATCAGTCTTGACCCTGTGCCCCATGGGAACAGTCCAGACCGAACTGCCAGGCCAGGTCCTCTCTGGACCGGAAACAAGCATCCTGGGACCGGTTTCAGGGTATGTCACCCTTCTTCAGCCAGGCTAGCTTGAATCCAGTGGCACAGTGAGCAAGGGACCCACGTCTCGGCATACCCATCCCACTTAGGGCGAAAAGTGTTACAGCAAACAAATGATGGACGGAATGCTGACAATGCAAACATTCTCCCCCAGTCAAAAGATCTGGGTTAAATCCATTGTTCTTTTGCCCACTACGCCACCCCAGTTTGGACCCAGCCATATGCAAATCAGTCTTGACCCTGTGCCCCATGGGAACAGTCCAGACCGAACTGCCAGGCCAGGTCCTCCCTGGACCGGAAACAAGCATCCTGGGACCGGTTTCAGGGTATGTCACCCTTCTTCAGCCAGGCTAGCTTGAATCCAGTGGCACAGTGAGCAAGGGACCCACGTCTGGGCATACCCATCCCACTTAGGGCGAAAAGTGTTACAGCAAACAAATGATGGACGGAATGCTGACAATGCAAATCTTCTCCCCCAGTCAAAAGATCTGGGTTAAATCCATCGTTCTTTTGCCCACTACGCCACCCCAGTTTGGACCCAGCCATATGCAAATCAGTCTTGACCCTGTGCCCCATGGGAACAGTCCAGACCGAACTGCCAGGCCAGGTCCTCCCTGGACCGGAAACCAGCATCCTGGGACTGGTTTCAGGGTATGTCACCCTTCTTCAGCCAGGCTAGCTTGAATCCAGGGGCCCAGTGAGCAAGGGACCCACGTCTGTTCATACCCATCCCACTTAGGGCGAAAAGTGTTACAGCAAACAAATGATGGACGGAATGCTGACAATGCAAACATTCTCCCCCAGTCAAAAGATCTGGGTTAAATCCATTGTTCTTTTGCCCACTACGCCACCCCAGTTTGGACCCAGCCATATGCAAATCAGTCTTGACCCTGTGCCCCATGGGAACAGTCCAGACCGAACTGCCAGGCCAGGTCCTCCCTGGACCGGAATCAAGCATCCTGGGACCGGTTTCAGGGTATGTCACCCTTCTTCAGCCAGGCTAGCTTGAATCCAGTGGCACAGTGAGCAAGGGACCCACGTCTGGGCATACCCATCCCACTTAGGGCGAAAAGTGTTACAGCAAACAAATGATGGACGGAATGCTGACAATGCAAACATTCTCCCCAGTCAAAAGATCTGGGTTAAATCCATCGTTCTTTTGCCCACTACGCCACCCCAGTTTGGACCCAGCCATATGCAAATCAGTCTTGACCCTGTGCCCCATGGGAACAGTCCAGACCGAACTGCCAGGCCAGGTCCTCCCTGGACCGGAAACAAGCATCCTGGGACCGGTTTCAGGGTATGTCACCCTTCTTCAGCCAGGCTAGCTTGAATCCAGTGGCACAGTGAGCAAGGGACCCACGTCTGGGCATACCCATCCCACTTAGGGCGAAAAGTGTTACAGCAAACAAATGATGGACGGAATGCTGACAATGCAAACATTCTCCCCCAGTCAAAAGATCTGGGTTAAATCCATCGTTCTTTGCCCACTACGCCACCCCAGTTTGGACCCAGCCATATGCAAATCAGTCTTGACCCTGTGCCCCATGGGAACAGTCCAGACCGAACTGCCAGGCCAGGTCCTCCCTGGACCGGAAACAAGCATCCTGGGACCGGTTTCAGGGTATGTCACCCTTCTTCAGCCAGGCTAGCTTGAATCCAGTGGCACAGGGAGCAAGGGACCCACGTCTGGGCATACCCATCCCACTTAGGGCGAAAAGTGTTACAGCAAACAAATGATGGACGGAATGCTGACAATGCAAACATTCTTCCCCAGTCAAAAGATCTGGGTTAAATCCATCGTTCTTTTGCCCACTACGCCACCCCAGTTTGGACCCAGCCATATGCAAATCAGTCTTGACCCTGTGCCCCATGGGAACAGTCCAGACCGAACTGCCAGGCCAGGTCCTCCCTGGACCGGAAACAAGCATCCTGGGACAGGTTTCAGGGTATGTCACCCTTCTTCAGCCAGGCTAGCTTGAATCCAGTGGCACAGTGAGCAAGGGACCCACGTCTGGGCATACCCATCCCACTTAGGGCGAAAAGTGTTACAGCAAACAAATGATGGACGGAATGCTGACAATGCAAACATTCTCCCCCAGTCAAAGATCTGGGTTAAATCCATCGTTCTTTTGCCCACTACGCCACCCCAGTTTGGACCCAGCCATATGCAAATCAGTCTTGACCCTGTGCCCCATGGGAACAGTCCAGACCGAACTGCCAGGCCAGGTCCTCCCTGGACCGGAAACAAGCATCCTGGGACCGGTTTCAGGGTATGTCACCCTTCTTCAGCCAGGCTAGCTTGAATCCAGTGGCACAGTGAGCAAGGGACCCACGTCTGGGCATACCCATCCCACTTAGGGCGAAAAGTGTTACAGCAAACAAATGATGGACGGAATGCTGACAATGCAAACATTCTCCCCCAGTCAAAAGATCTGGGTTAAATCCATCGTTCTTTTGCCCACTACGCCACCCCAGTTTGGACCCAGCCATATGCAAATCAGTCTTGACCATGTGCCCCATGGGAACAGTCCAGACCGAACTGCCAGGCCAGGTCCTCCCTGGACCGGAAACAAGCATCCTGGGACCGGTTTCAGGGTATGTCCATCAATTGTTTCTTTTGCATTTGTCGCCCTAAGTGGGAAGGGTATGCCCAGACGTGGGTCCCGTACTCACTACACCACTGGATTCAAGCTAGCCTGGCTGAAGAAGGGTGATGCCCTGAAACCGGTCCCAGGATGCTTGTTTCCCGGTCCAGGGAGGACCTGGCTTGGCAGTTCGGGCTGGACTGTTCCCAAAAGGAACAGGGTCAAGACTGATTTGCATATGGCTGGGTCCAAACTGGGGTGGTGTGGTGAGCAAAAGAATGATGGATTTAACCCAGATCCTTGTGACTGGGGGTGAATGTTTGCATTGTCCAGCATTCCGTTCATCAATTGTTTCTTTTGCATTTGTCGCCCTAAGTGGGAAGGGTATGCCCAGACGTGGGTCCCGTGCTCACTACACCACTGAATTCAAGCTAGCCTGGCTGAAGAAGGGTGATGCCCTGAAACCGGTCCCAGGATGCTTGTTTCCGGGCCAGGGAGGACCTGGCTTGGCAGTTCGGGCTGGACTGTTCCCACAAGGAACAGGGTCAAGACTGATTTGCATATGGCTGGGTCCAAACTGGGGTGGTGTGGTGAGCAAAAGAATGATGGATTTAACCCAGATCCTTGTGACTGGGGGTGAATGTTTGCATTGTCCAGCATTCCGTCCATCAATTGTTTCTTTTGCATTACGTTATTAGGTGGCATTTTCCTCTTACTACCTTAATAATCCACTCCTTATTTGTGATAAATACCAAATTCTATCTCTAGTGTATTTGTCACTAGTGTCACATAAGGTTATGGGCTTTAAGATTATTAGCCGTGTTTAGAAACGCTAATTGTATTACTGAGTTAGTTACCCCCTTTTTATATTTGTATGAATTTTAAAGTATTTTATCATATTAATTGAATTTTTTTATGTCTTTTTAATACGATTGTACTTCTATATGTATTCACTATATTAAGACTTGTATCAATTTATGGAGAGAAAAGTGTCTTTTTATTGTAAATTGTCTTTTATGATCTTAATTGATCGAAATAAAGATTGATTGAGTGATACCTTATCCAGATTGGGATGTGTTCGGTATACTTATCGTTTTCCTCCACCCACACTACCTGTTCCTCCCACCAGCCTAGGAATAAATTCGCCAGGCTGGGGGCAAAACAGGTACCCATAGCTGCCCCTGATTTCTGTCGGTATAAGGTTTTATCATACAGAAAGATGTTTTGCTTCAGGCAATATAGCATCATAGTTTCTAGCATGTCTGTGTGTTCCCATAGGGATATGTGTCGGCCGTGAAAAAATACTTACAGGCTTCCACCCCCTTTCTCTGATCGATGCATGTATGTAAAGAACAGACATCTAACGCTATCATGATGTAGTTGTCTTCCCATTCCACATCATGTATTCGCCGCAAAAAATCGGTACTTTCCCTGCAATATGATCTCAAATTGATCACAAAAGGGGACAGAAAGAGATCCAAAAAGATGGAGGTATTCTCTAAGAGCCCTCCATTCGAGGACACAATGGGTCTCCCTGGCGGTCTAGTGGGATGTTTGTGGATTTTTGGTAGTAGGTATAGACAAGGTACACAGGGATTGTCCGTTTTCAGAAAGCTGTACATATCTTCATCTAATAGACCCGCTACCCACCATCCTTTCAAATGATCATGATATCTGGTAATTGACGATCTGTAAATGTCCCATCCAATTTCTTCATAACAAGTGGCATCCCCTAGTTGTCTCAGGGCTTCGTTATTATATTGTTCAATGTCCATTACTACTATATTCCCTCCCTTGTCAGAGGGCTTTATGATAATACTGGGATCATTTGCCAAGTTAGTAAATGCTTGTCTCTGTTCTCTGGATAGATTGTCCCATTTTTGATTGGAATGTTGTTCCCGCATTTTCATTAACTCCTGGATCATTACAGTACTGAGTGCTCCAATATCATCGGGTGGGACATTCGGATTGAATTTAGACTTAGGTTTGAGGCCACTGTAGCTGGACATGTCGAGAGCAAAACCAAGTTGCATCAAAGTCTTTCATTTATCCTGATGGGGCATTTCCTCAATATTCTCCTCCAATTCGTGTAGGTTGAGAATAAAGTCAATGTCTTCTAGCCATAATTCAGAAGGATCTACCAACATGGAATTCCCAGCCCGTTCTTTTCTGTGTCCCACTGTCATCATATGTAGTTTCATAAGCTTGAGTTTTCGTATGTACAAAAATCGATCTATGCATGTATCAACATAGTTCATATCATTTGTGGGACAAAATTATAAACTAGTTGGAGAAGTGACTTTTCTTTTACAGTAAGTGTCCTCGATGATAGGTTCACGATGGAATTGTCGTTGCCGTTATTAGCCGTGACATACAATTATTTTGTTGCTCTTCCGCCTCTCATTTTGGTTAATCAGAGTCTTTTTTGGTTCCTTTGCCTCTTCTTCTTTTTTGCCCTTTGCCTCTTCCCCTGCCCTTTGCAGGTGTCTTGTCGTAAGATCCCTGCTCCTTCTTTTGTTTCAGTAGCTGTAACTCGTGCAGGAAAGTGAGGGGACGCACCCCTCAAGGGACATTTGAGTTTAATCCCTCTGTATCCGAGCTTAAGTCCGAGCTTGAGCCAGTAGATACTATCTTCTGTTGTCTCTGCTTATGTGACACCTGGAAATCTCTTTGTGCCCAATCGGAGGGTTTTGTATACGTTAATATTCGACCCTTCGTATTGTCCTTTTGTCGCGCAAAATGTGTGCTGCTTCTTGGCCTTGATTGCGTCCTCGTATGCTTTTAATCTGCCTTCTAGACCCTTCTGGAATTCCACAACTGCTTTATCTTTTTTTGATTTTTCAAGGTCTTGTCTGAGAGCAGCTAATTCCCTCTGTGTTGTTTCTAAATCAATTTTGGCGTATTTTACCAAAATCTCCAGCATGCCTCTGCATGTTTTGGCCATATAAGCTGACCATTCCTTTAGTAGTTCTGGGTTTGGATTTTCGTAGGTTGGAATAATCGATATTCTAAGGCACCTGGGAACTCTGCCCACCTCAATATAGTTAGTTAGTGATGTTACTTCCCACCATTTGTTCAATTCACGTTTTGATAATTTCTCTAAAAGGGCAAGTATTTGCTTCAATGAGGGTTCTGTTACATTGGCAACGCCACTAGATACAGTCTGTATTTGTCCCACCTCAAGTTCCTTATATACTTATGTAAACACATATATATGTGTGTGTATGTTTATATATATTTACACACACATATATAATGTAACACAATTATTAACAATATATATTTTACATTATCCTTTTTTTTGTTTTATTCTTTAACTATACTACTATAAAAGCACATATATATATATATTTTGACATAAAACAGTAAAAAATAGGTGGGAATTGTTAAAAATATCAACACTTCAATTCCAAAACATTAAATAAATTACCATACAAATAAATAAAAAAATACATCTACAAAAAATATTATAACATTTTAAAAATATATAAAAATATAAACAAATACTGTAAAATTACAATTATAAACAAATATTTAAAAAATATATATATTTAACCAATATTAGGAAATGTATTGTAGTCTGGGAATAATAGATATACTATTCCCACTCCAGTGTGTGCAATAGTAGGGAAAGCGTTGGGCTTTGGAGGGGTTACATTTACTATTCCCAATCCAGTCTGTGCAACAGTAGGGAAAGTGGTGGACTTAGGAGGGGCAAGATTTACTATTCCCACTCCAGTCTGTGCAACAGTAGGAAAAGCGTTGGACTTCGGAAGGGTAAGATTTACTATTCCCAATCCAGTCTGTGCAACAATAGGGAAAGCATTGGACTTTGGAGGGGTTCAATTTGCTATTCCCTCTCCAGTCAGTGCAACAGTAGGGAAAGCTTTGGACTTCGGAGGGGTAAAATTTACTATTCTCACTCCAGTCTGTGCAACAGTTGTGTAAGTGTTGGACTTCACAGGGGTAAGATTTACTATTCCTACTCCAGTCTAAGCAATAGTAGGTAAACCACTTCACTTCAAACACATTACATACTTGAATAACCCTACTAATTTAGTAAAAAATATAAAGCTCTAAATATAAACATTATCACTTAACATAATATATATATAAAAAAAAAAAAAACAATTATCCAATTTACAAAATTTATAAACAATGTAATAATTAATTTTCAATTAAACAATAATGCTAATTTAATTATTACTTAATTAACTTTCCACCCTATAACCCTGCAAACCTAGCAACCCCCACCTAAAATATGAAAATAACGAAGTATAAAACAATTTACATAATTGATAAACAATTACATAATTAATAGTTGATTGTAAATGATTTATTACTTAATTAACTTCCCACCCTACAAAGCCAGCAGACCACACCTAAAATATAACTTAAATATATAATTATTACACAATTTAAAGAACTAGTAATCAATTAAATATTTAATTATACATTAAAGATTACCTTTTAATTATTATTTAGCTTCCCACCGTATACTCCTAGAAACCTAGCAACCCACAACTAAAATCTTACTAAAATAAATCAATATTACATAATTAATAATGAATTCAATAATGAATAATACATTATTATTTAATTGTTAATTAATTATTACTTAATTAAATTCCCACCCTATTCCGCTACAAACCCAGCAGCCTACACCTAAAATAAACTGAAATATATGATTATTACACAATTTGCATAATTAATAATCAATTAAATAATTAATAATACATTATAAATTAATTTTGTATTAATTATCTAACTAACTTTCCACCCTATACCCCTACAAACGTAGCAACCCGCACCTAAATTATAAGTATAATAAATCACTATTACATAATATACATAATGAATATCAATCACATACGACTATATTATTGAAAACGATATTTACAACAACAATATTCTTAACAATATTGTTTACCTGAAAAAAAAGATATTCTTGACAATATTTCTGCCTCATAATATTTTTTTTAAATATTTCTGACTCACGATATTTACTACTCAATATTTTGTCCAAATACCGGATTAATAGAAGAGCCAATTTATGGCTAGTTTTAATATTAGTAGTGATTATGGTTTTGCTGACTGTAGATAAATGGATTATAATGTGGTGTCGTTGTGAGATCCCACCATGTAATAATGTCACAATTCTGTATCAAGTCCAGTTAGGTTCTTTCACAAAATCTTAACTCTGTCCTAGGTAGCTCTGACACGTGGCACGGAGCAGTCAGGCTTAGACACAGGAACAAGTTTGAAGCATTTAGGAGACTGCCATAGAAGGATCTATGCAGAGGCCCTCTGGGTGGCTCCAGGGCCAGCAACTGAGGCAACCCTAGTGGCTGCGGGAACCTGTGCAACAGCCTGGGTGTGACAAATGATATAACTTCCGGACAGGACCATGCAGTTTAGGGATATGGCATGATATCCTTCCTGGGTAAATTCACCCCACCAAAGACAACGGTTTGTGACAAATGATCCTCCCACAGTCCTTGACCTATACCACACCTGAAACATGGCAAATGGCAAACAAGAAGGCTTTTTGTGCAGAGATTATTACATTTGTGCTAGCATGAGTTCCCACAATCACACACGGATCAGAAGCCCGGTTCAGAAGGGTCTACAAGCGTTCATACTGGTGCTCACATCCAATGTTTGCAGAACGCCACCCTCCAACAGTGGTTGGAGTGATAACACCAAGGCACACAAGGTCACAGAGAAGGCGCTATGATGGTGACAAAGGGACAAAAAGCACCACAGGCAAATAAAGTTGACAAATACGAATTCAACAAGGGAACATCGAGAATACACCATTGAATTCTGACAAGGGGCCCCAGAAGAGGGTGAAACCTTGCTCAAAGACCTACTACTAGTTATCTAAGACACCAGATCAGCGCTGGAGCATGAGAGTGACACTCTCTCAATCGGCATCACACTGATTTGTTCTGACATGCAGAAATTTGCGGCATGAGTATTTGATGCAGAAGGTACCTTGAAAGAGCACACTGCAGGGCGAGGTCAGACTCCTTCAGGAATTAACTCACCACCTACACCTACAAGAGGAAGATGCTGAGGGAAGGTCTTGACGCAACAATATTAGGCTTGTGGGTTTTCTGCGAAAGTGGAAGATAATGCTGAACGCTTCCTGGAGAACTTCGTAATTACCACCATGAAACCTGGAGACCTGTCTGCACACTTTGTGGTGAGACACACCCACAGGGTGCCGTGCTTCCCCCCCCCAAAGCCTGGAGCTAGACCTAGGCCAATAATTGCAAGACTACTCAATTACCGTGATTGAGATGCCATTCTGCGCACTGTATGGCAGGAGGGAGGGAAAGCCAGCAAAGCAGGCATACAAGCACTGTGGAGGAAACTATGATCTGCACACAATCCATAACCATATAGATATGACACCCAAGATGGGACAGGATAGCATAAGAGAGGTGTGTCTCACCTTCCTCTCCTGGAACGTGAATGGGTTAAATAATCGACTTAAAAAGAGAGTGGTGACCAAGTTTCTTGCAAGACAGAATCCAGACCTTATACTACTGCTGGAAAGACACCTAGTTGGTAATGACTGCAATTTTCTGGACAGGGCAGGATACAAAGTTCTAGCACATGCTGGCTTCACAGCGGGATCCAGAGGGTTAGGGATCCTCATCCATAGAACACTCCTGCTTAGGGGGCTGTTATGTGACGATCCAAAGGGAATGGAATGGGTATAAGGTTACATTTGCTTCTCGGTACTGCCCACCTGGTTTACAGTTAACTAAATTGGAGGCTCTGGGGATATGGATCACTCTGTTGCCAGATACCATATTAATCATAGGGTTGACTTCTTAACAATGTGCGCAGAAAGAATAGGATCATGAGTAGTACATGAATGATCATAGGAGACAGGCAACTTCTGACCTTTACCACGGCTATGGGGCTTTTAGACCTATGAAGGGAAGAACACAACATTGTGCCACTACTCCTATGCCTCCAATGCCAGGAGTGGAATTTCCAGGCTTGATTATTTGTTTGTCCCCAGGAACTAAGGGGGATTATATAGGAACACATGTTACCTAGCAAGGAGCATCTGTGATCACTCGCCTTTGGTTTCTAGACTCGGCCTGTCAGGAAACAGGGAGGGGAGGAGAGGAGGTTGGACCCATAGGGGCATACTAGCTGGGAGGCAAAAATATCTGTTGGAATCGTCTAATTTATACTTTTAGGAAAACAATGGGTCAGTACAGTCCCTATGACAATCTGGGAGGCATACAAACTGGTAGCTTGTGGACTCCTAATAGCACACACCACTGGGAAAAGAAGGGAAAGACATGGAAGTGTTGGACATTAAAGAGCGTTTGAGTAAGCTAAAAGCAGAATATAATCATAAGCAAGAAATAGAACAGTTGCACAACATAGCCCTAATTTGGGAGGAAAATCGATTACTTGTAAAAAATGAGGCATACACACAATTTCAAGCAAAACAACACAAACTGTACAAGGTGGGTAACAAGGCCGGGAAGTTGCTCAATTGGCTGGCCATGCAAGAGGATAATCAATGAGGGGTGCATAGAACCAAACTGATACGGATGACATTGCTGAGTCAACCAATGAGATTGTGCATGCGCTCGGCTCATATCTGCATAAGCTGTATATCCTCTTGTCACAAATGCGAGGGGAGGAATTACAGAGGTTTATTGAGGACATTCCGACACCACAGCTGACTGAGGGAATAGACTACTGCTTGACCGTAGGTTGACAGAGGATGAACTGTTTGAGGCCATAAAGCTGCTACAGAAGTGGGAAGACACCAGGTCCGAATGGATTGCCCCTAGAATTATTTAAATGTTTGAGAGACAGACTGGGAGCACTATTGCATGCAATGCTGGAACAGACAAGGACACAGGGGACCCTCCCTAGGGATCTCAGGACGACCACAATAGTGGTCATACACAAACAAGGTAGACCAGTAGAGGAATGTGCCTCCATTACGACCATCCCACTGCTAAATATTGAGGCCAAAATCATGGCTAAAGTATGGCGAACCATTTTAGTCCCATTATCCGCAAGATTATTGCTCTGGACCAATCGGGATTAATGCCATGCTGGGCCACAAGACATAACCTTAGAAAGCTACAAGGCTGTCTGGCAAGACGGCAAGAAATTGCGCAGCTGGGCATAATATTGGCACTAGATACTGAAAAGGCATTTTATTCTTTAGAATGGTGATACCAGCTAACAGTTTTACAGAAGATAGACTTTGGACCAGAGTTCTTAGCGTGGTAAGGCTTATACTCAGACCCACTGGTTAGAGACAAGGTCAATAGGGTATACTTTGAAGTGTTCTCGGTGAGATGAGGGACGAGACAAAGTTTACCCCACTCTCCATTGCTTTCTGTTGTGGCTCTTGAACCACTAGTTGAGTGGGTGCGGAAAGACGCACTTGCAAGAGGTCTCCAATGGGATTATGACTCAGAAGAGGTGATATCCCTCAATTCAGACGACATGCTTCTTTACTTGACTGACTCGAGCATATCCTGGGCAGAATAATGGAGAACCTTCAGCTCTTTGGAAGCTCCTCTGGCATCAGGATAAACTGGCACAAGTCGGTACTGTTTCCGATTATCCCCTGGAAGCTACCTGTTTCTCCCGAGGGTTTACTTACCTCGCTGTATGTCTCCACAGACCGGCAAGAATTCCACAGACGCAACCTGGGCAGATTTCTGGAGTGCAAAAAGATGTGGCTCATTGGAGGAAGTTGACCCTTACACTGAAGGGTAGAGTGGATCTCTGCAAGTTGGTCACACTCCTGAAATGTTTGTATATCCTACAAAAACACTATATGAAATATCAGACACATTTTGATACAGTGACAAGATCACGGGGTGTATGCTGCCGATCGCACTATGAACATTGACAAGGGGCCTGTATGAGGGAGGGATCACCCTCCCTAATCTGCGGTTCTACTACTGGGCGACTCAACTAATAGTGATTAATGATTGGGCCTTTGCCTTCCAAACAGAACAAGCTTTGATGACCAACAGCTGCACTATGGGAAATAGACAATATGTTAGGAGGCTGTACTCAACGGGCTGACATTCAGGCCTGCCGCTACAGAGGCAGTTGTTCTAGGGATTTGGAAGAAGGCCACTAAGGCAATAGGCTATGCAGACAAGTTAAAATTAGAAATGCTATTATAAGAATTGGACCTGCTGGCCAACATGAGGGGCCTGCAATGTCGGAGACAATGGGATCTGATGGGAATCTCCAACCAAGGAGACATTTAGGAAACAGATGTTTGTGCTACCCTTTGCAGAACTCCAGTGCTGCAACAGAGTTGGTGAATGGGTAGTTCTTAAGATACCTCCAAGTCAGACAGGTCTTGCACAACTACTCATAGATATTCAGCAGAATAGAGGAGAAAACACTGCTGGAATATAGGGAGTTGTCTGCCCCTATACACAGTCCTACCATTTCTCAGATTAACAAAGCACTCAACATCAATTGTCAATGCCTACTAGAGGCATCGAAAGCCCACTGGAGGAGGGATCTGGAGAAATTAGAGGACGACGACAGGGTGAGGCATGTGGATACCCAGAGAGGTTGACATTAGAGCGGGGTTTCGCCACGAACAGCTTATGATCCTACATTGCACATAGTACACGCAAACTAGGCTGTATAGGATGTGGAAATTCTCACTGATAAATGCCTGATAGGTTGCGGTGGCATGGGGACGCTAATACACGCACCATGGAGATGTCCCCATCTTCGGGATTTTGGGAAATAGGTGGAACAGTGTTTATTGTCTCTGGTCAGATAACAGATTGGTCTTATACTGGCTTTGGTGATGTTGGGGATCTGGGATGGCTGACTGTGCCTAAATGTGACCTGCTTTCCGTAGTGTGACACTGACGGTGGCCAGACGTGACTTAGTAGGACTGTGAGGAGTGGCCATGTCACCAAGTAAGGAAGAATTGTCTGGGATCATGGAATGTGAATGATGTATGCAAGCCAATGCCACTGTCTGTAAGTCCAGGATGCCCCCGTAAGTTTGATAAGATCTGGGCTAAATGGCAGGACTTGAGGGAAGAGAGTGGATGAGGGATGTAATGGAACATTTGGATATGGTTACATCAAGATTGGTGGACAATTTCTATTATGGACATCTAGACTAGAGCAGTGTTGAGCTCATGGATCCTCCGACGAAAGACCAACATGATCAGCTGTCAATATGTGGATTCTGTGTACATGTGGTAATGGTACCCGTAAGTATTTTTCTGACAATAATATTTTTGCAAATTATGCTTTGGATATTTGAGAATATACTTGCTAGTATATTAATAAAAAGATTTACAAAAAAGTTCTCTGAACACCTGACCACTTCACAGTTGAGTTGGACTGGATTTCTATGCATTAATTAGTCTGCTTTTCATGTGCCCGGGAACAAAGTACAAATGCTAAACAACTGTCACAGCGGCAGGACCATTTTCCTTTAATGGCTGAACAAAGGTCTTATGTGTGAGGTTCAAAAAATCTCCCCATGCAGGTCTTAATTTGAGACAGTGGTTGCAGGTGGTGGGCATTGGCACTCATTTGTGGGGACTGTGGTTTATTTTTCATCCCCAGGGTAAGATAAAGAAAGAGAGAAAAGGGAGGAAGAAGGAAAAAGAGAAAGATCGTAAAACAGTGACAAAGGGTGAAAGGAAAGATGAAATGGAACTTGGAAAATAGATGAACACTGGGAGTGTAGGCTACTGCAAGTAAGTAGCATGAAGTGGCATCAAGAATAGACAACCTTACAATTGGCCATTAGCTGTGGGCTCTTAAGAAAATAAATTGTGCCCTGGCACTTCCTTTTTTTCTTTTTAAGTCTTGCCTGCAACAGCGCATGCACTGTATGCGCTCTCGCTTGCGAGAGATATTGTATACAACAAGGTGCTTCCAAATGCATTGTCACTAAAACATGGACACGAGTGCAATTGCTTTCATTATGTGATAGGATTTTTTCCCAAATGTCATATTTTTTTTTCTTTTTCACGCTTGTGTAGGGAGATTAACTGATTTTCTCAGAATCAAGGGTGGTTGTTCAGAGACTTAACAAGAATTCGCAAAGTCAATAGATCTTATCTTTGAGATCATTGGTTCTGCCATTGCCTTTTGTTCATGCTGTACAGCATGGGCATTGCCGACTTTGGCAATGATTAGTAGCCATGCTGTATAGCAGTGTGGCTGCTGTGCAGCATGGCTAAAAATAATAATACAACAAGTATTGGCAAAACCAATAGGTCTCGCCTATGAGACCAATTAGCTTTGTTAATGTTTCTAGACATGTTGAACAGCATCGCAACTTCTGTGCACCAGGGTGAAAACAAAATACCTAATACTTCATTTCATTGGCATACGCATGTGTTTAACAGACATGCACAGAGATTTGCAAAGGGCACTACTTTTTTTCATTTACTGATTCGAGGTGGATTGGTAAATGGAAAAGAATTTGTGTGAAAGCACGGTTTTAAAACAGAGCTAGAAGCTCTTTAAAAAAACAAAATGGATGAGCTATTTGCAGGAGTGTTTGAGGGTTAAGCAATTCTACGCCGATGTACTCTATGCTATTCCTGTATACAACTAACCCTGGGCCACGAACTCTGTTCCGCTGGCGGAGTTTGCAGATTTTTGCATACTCCGCGTTCCATGGAGAACGCGAAGTCTGCAAAAACTTCCGACTCTGCAGCGGAGCGGAGTTCAGCCCCGGACCCTCCCGCCTCCCTCACCCCCACAATAAATATTTTTAAATAAAAATTACAATTAAAGTATAATAAAAGCCCACTTACCTTTATCGCAGCATCTCCGTGCTGCCTCTCCGTGCATCCTTACGTCAGATGTGACGTCATGGTAGGACTGCGCATGCGTGTGCATGCGCAGTCCTACCATGACGTACATCTGACGTAGGGATTACGGCGAGGAGGAGGAGGGCAGCCCGGAGACGTTGCGATAAAGGTAAGTGGGCTTTTATTTTACTTTAATTGTAATTTTTGTTTAAAAATATTTAATTGCGGGGGTGGGCGGCGCAGAGCGGAGTGGAGTTTTTGCCCAACTCCGTGGAGCTCCGCATAGAGCAACTCCGCCTGCTCCACCCGGGGTTATATACAACTCCACTCTACGCTGCTCCACTCTATGCTATTTCACTCTACCCTACCCTACTATACCCCACTCCAGTTTAAGCCACTACAGTATACACCACTCGATTGTACGCTACTCCACTGCATGCTATTACACTCTACGGCAGTGCAGTGTGTGACACTCCAATCTATGCTTTTTCACTGTATGCCACTCCACTCTATGCCACTCCACTATATGTTATTCCACTTTCTGGCACTTCACTGTACACTTGTCCAATATACCCTGGTCCACTGTATACTATTCCACTCTACACCATACCACTGTACGCCAAACCAGTCAATCACACACCACTATATGCAACTTCACTGTACGCTACTCCACTATATGCCACTCCGGTGTGTGCCACTGCACTGTACGCCACTCCACTATATGCTATTCTATTGGACGCCACTCCACTCTGCAACACTATAGTATATATGTACCTTAAATATACTTACTTTGCATGGTAAAGGCATGGGTGGTAAAGTCATACAACTTATTAAACATGCATAGAGACATGAGGCAGATGTGATCCTAGAGCTTCAGTTTAGTGCAGGCTCCATCGCCCTACAACTTGTACTATTTTATATAGGGTTCCTAATAATCCATTTCATGTGGGGTTTATTAAGAAAAGAACATGGGCATTCGTAAAAACAGTATATGGTCTCCCTTACATAAGGGGTTCAAAGCCATCTAGGAAAGATACATTTTATATGTTTTTCTTACAAAAAGCACACATGCAACTTTGTGTGCGTTGGGAAAGAAGCTAATATTATCTAAACAAAACAATATATATTTATACAATTATTGTATAAAATGCAGAAGGGCAACACTCAACATATTCAATTGCCAAACAACAAATGAATGTAAATGAGTTATCCAACTTATGCTGAAGTGTTATATATACTGGAAAGCACGTTCCATGAGATCAGAGGAATGCTTACTCATAGTACATAAGCATCCAACAGAAAGGCATCCCAATAGAAAATTAAATAGAACTGTTGCTTAAGAATTTTAAAAGCAGACAGAAATAGAAACAGAACATTTTTGGACAATTTATATATTTTACTGTTCAGGCCCTGGCCAAGCAGCAAATGGGCCAGGGATGTTTGTTAGCATGCTATAAAGATAATGCCATTCTCTCTTCACAGGATAACTGATGTACAAATCTTAGCAGTTGTAAAAACAAAATGACAGCTTCTAGCACCCCAGTGGAAGGCATGCTGTGGCACATACTGAAGCAAGCCCTGTAAAAAGTGATCTCTAAACAAAACATACACTTTCATGCAGAAAAACGTGCCTCAAAAATTGAGGCACACCCAAAACAGCTTCTGGTAAAAGTGACTGCTGAATCCACAAAACGCCTTACAGAAGCCATACAGAGAGCGGTGAGCAGGAAAGGCATACAAGGAAAAACAGCTTTAAAACATGCATTCTCATGAAATGCTTCACAAAAAAGAAAAGGAAAAGTTCCCAAAAAAGAGCTGTTTTAGAAGAATACGAGGAGCCATTCAGTGAGGTAGTAAAAAGGCTATGCTCCACGTAAGGTACTAACTCAAACTGGACAGCCTAAAACAAAGAAAGCCAGCAAACAGAAAGCATGCAAATGTGAGTGACAAAAGGCAAAACCAATGGTAAGTAACGGGCGGAAAGCATTTCTAGGTCAGCTTCCAGGATGTCCCCTGGTTTTCTTTGTAACCTGACAGCTGCGCGGTCTGGTAAGCTTCAGCCTAAAAACGTCTATGACGCATCCAGTGCTAATGCACTTTAAAAAAAAAAAAAAAAAGGGCATTAGCCCTGGCTGTGTTATACCTCTGTGTTAGTGTTAAACACCACTGCTTTGTTTGCACAGATCTTACTCCACAGTATCACTAGCACCAACAAGGGGAACATTGTGAGAGCTGTGATGCTAAAATTACCTGCACTATTAGGCCAGGTTACCATTCTCCCCGCCCCCTCAGAGTACCCCGAAGCCTCAATCACCGAGTGAGGCCATCATTACGGGTGGAGTAGGACATGAGTCTGTATTTCTCACCCCCAGAGTTATTGATACGAGGGGCATTGAGGGGTGTGGAAAATGTGATGCATTATGGGTTTGACCCTGAGGATCCACTAAAACTTGAGCATTTACCAGGGGAATCAGTAATTCTGCGTCCGATTGCCCCGGTAATTCCTTATTTTCCTCTTGACATTCACACGAGATTTCAGGCGCTTTTAGCAGCTGAAATCTCTGAGTGAAAGCAGAGTGATCCGTGGTGTTCCTGCGGATCTCATATATACAATGAGGCTGTTACCTGTTGTTATTGTCCTCAGTGGAATTAAAAGGCCGCTAATCATGAACGCCTGTCACTGCGCTTGATCCTCCAGCAACCACACAGACACCCTGTTGTCTTCACCCTAAAATCATCACTTGACCTTCAAATCACCTTGTGGGTAGGCATCTGTGTGCCTTGATTGCCATATTCCTGGGAAAAGGCCTGCCAGGGACACCACCTTGAAAGATTAGGTACCCCTGCAGCTGCTGTGTCCTATCCTTTGTGCCCCTTCACTTTTTCAATTATCCTCTTCAGCTTTTCTAGTTTGTCTCACAGCAATCGAGGCAAAGCTGCCTCAGAGTTTAGCTCAATCTTCAACAAGCAACCTTTTTTGCCAGACCATCTGTCTTTTTTGGGGGGCGCTAAATTCCCCACACTTGACAATCCCTCTGGCAGAGCTATTTGAAGGATTTGGGGCCCTTATTTGGTGCCCATAGAACTAATAAGACAGACTGAAATTTCAGACTGTATACAAAGAACAAAGATTAGAATGGCGATATATAGGGGGTTTGTGTAAGATAATTAATGTAGAAAAACAAAAGTATATTCCAGTTATTTCAGGAACATTTTATGCTGTGGTGTGCGAAATTTCCAAGTTGTAGGCCTGGCATTCTCAAAAACATAAAAACAGATTCACAATCCATGAAGTTGGTGAAGTTTCAAAAAATGGACCTGGGTTTGAATCCCAGAAGGCGATTCTCATCCTTTCCTTGTCATCAGATAGATAAAAAGAGTATCACTGATGTAAATGCAACACTTATTTACAGCATTACAAAATGACAAAATCTGTTGTAGCAAGTGCTGCATAAAACAAGTTATAAGTTACATGGATTTTTTTAATAGAAGTTAAGCTTACAATAGTTTCAGAACACAACCAGGGGCGTAGCTTGGTCAGTAAGATTGGGGGGAGCTTCAGATTTTCCCATCAATCACATTGGCAAATAATGTTATAATACATTATACACAAGCAGGGTGCATGAGAGGGGCCTAAGGGGCAGTGGAAAGGGCGAGGAATGCGGATTGGTAGGAGTACTAAGTGAGAGAAAACACAAGTTTTTGTAAAATAAATAACCAACATTTTCGAGGACTTACAAGAAAGGGAGAGAGAGTGTGTATTGTGCGTTTTTGTCCGTGTGAATGTAAAAATTCATGGTGAACTCCGACAGACAGCTCTCCATGTCTGACTGAAAGCACCAGTACCCGACTATTTATCAGAACAAACATTTTTTGTGGGGGTGGGGGGGTGTAACACCCCAACCCCCCCCAAGCTAAGCCCCTGAACACATCACCTAAACAAATGAAAGACAAGCATTGGCAAAGCCAATAGGTTTCACCTATGCGAATTCGTTTGACTTTGTCAGTGTTTATTTTTTTACATATTACAGAGCAGTTGAGATGCTGTGAACTTAAAGTAAAAAAAAAAAGCACCATGACGGACAGTAGGCGAAACCTATTATTGGCTTTGCCAACGCTTGCTTTTACTCACCATGATATTTGTTCAACATCTTTCTGATCAACAGCTCAGAGACACTTCTGGGAGAAGATGGTACACAACATTCTATTCTGGTTTCCAAGATCTACTTTCCAGAGCTGCACATGTGCTGCAGTGAGCGCTGTTGCTTGAAAGTGAGGGATCCCAAGCTCCTTTCTATGTCAATTGGGCTTGTATAACAGAATATTGAGGCCAAGAATATTGTGGGGCCAAAATATCATGAGAACAATATTGAGGACTGAAATATTGAGAAGGTAAGTGCATATAGATATTTATAGATTTAGTATTCCTAATTTCATATCTAAGTACCCTGAAACCATATATATAGTCAAGGTACATATATGTGGAGTTTAGTAAAGTAAACCTATGCTTACCTATATAATCTTACATTCAAAATATTTTGGTACACAATATTTTTGTGACAATATTTTGGCCATATGATATTCTGTAGTCGATATTCTGGTGGAATACCTCTGTTGGCACAGAAGGACATCCTCAAGCTACAACTCTGGGGGCCTCAAATTTGGCTCTAAAGAACCCATGTATTTCCACTATGCAGCAGTGAACGATCTAGTCGTCTACCAAATGCCTCTGGGTGCACATAGCTTAGATTTTGTCCATTTGTCACATTTTGGCATCTGGCAGAAAAATTTGTCATACACAAGCAAAACAAAAATTGTGAACGGAAGGAAGGGGCGCATCGAACCAATCTAAACGAGCGGCTTACAATTGGGAACAAATTTATATTTTAGATTCCCAAGAGTGTTTCATAGCGAAACATCCAAATACATGTTTACATATAAAATGGTGCACGCACGTCTTGTCTCATCTGAAAGCATGTTTGTCGTAAAGACTTGGGGCCCTAGGCCCCCATGCAGTAATAGTAACGACACAGACACCGGAATATGGTTACTAGATCTAGCTCAGGGCACGTGCGTCCGGCCCCTTTTATTACCAGGGTCACTTGTCCTGTGACGCCTGTGATGGATGGGTGTGGTAATGTAAGCCAGCCCTCCGGGAGTGGCTGGTACAACAAACACTAGAACAGTGACCAGCCGTTCACCTCATTTGTGTCAAAATGAATGCATTTAAAGTACCAGCACCAGATTAAAGACCGGCACAGAGAGAATAGAAACAAGATTGAGGCATTTATTTTTAAATTTTTTAGCATGACTTCGCTTGAAATGGTATTAAAATGCAGATATGTATGCCTTGGCGTAACCGAAATAAATCAAAGTGTCTGAGTAGGGAAGAAAACAAGCAGAACATAACTGCCATTTTAAAGCACAACAGCGGTTTGGAAACGGAGCGGCTCTTCTTATGATTATACACGTTGCTGGGTTGGCTGGCCTAGCCCGATATTTCACTAGAAGCGATAAGGCACTGCTGTATTACAGAAAGGAAATGTAAAGTACGTGTGTAGAAGTGTGTGTTGCTCTTCTGTTTTTTTTATTTTTATAAATCTTTTTATTAAACAGACTCGAAACATGGTACAGTTCCACAGAGGTCAATTGAAGGGAGTACAATGAATTCAAGTATTCATACAGATATTGCAGGACAATGCATTGGAAATCAAGGGGAAGGGGGATCATCACAGTCTAGTATACGGGGAGGAGTACATATGTTGCCACGGTATTCATTCCAGGCGGCCCATACCTTGGACCATTTTCGTGGGCAACCCCGTGTCATATACACAGTTTTTTCCCGTAGCATACACCAATCAAGGTCTTTTCCCCAGTCAGTGATTGTAGGTGCCTGTGAAGCCCCCATAGCTGAGCAATGTTTCTCTTGGCGACCATGTAGCCGAGTGTGGCCCATTGTGTAGCGTGCGTGTTAAGGTCAGTGGGTTCCCAGACGTTGAGGAGGCATCTAGGGGCTTTTGGTCTGAGTTCGACTCCCATTGCTTCGCTCATTACTTCGTGTATCTTACGCCAATATTCCTGGATCGGTTCGCAGTGCCATAGTATGTGAATAAACGTGCCCAGCTGGGTGCATCCCCTCCTACAAGACCCATCTGCTAGAAAACCCATGTGCATCAATTGGGGACCTGTTATGTAAATTCTGTGTAGTATCTTTAGCTGCACAAGGCGGAGACGCGCCGAAATAGCAACAGTTTTGGGGGAGGAGACCGCCGCTTGCCAGTCTTCATCATCTAATTCAACCCCGTCCCCGGCCCATTTTTCTCGTAGTGACTGCAGGGGGTCCTCCATATTATGGATGAGTTTTCGGTAGGTTAGGGAGATAGCTTTTTCAGGTAAGTGCCCATCCAAAATCCTATCCTCCAGTGGGGAGGCGTCTGATGGAGCAGAGTCACGGGGTAGTACTGTTTGCAATGCGTGTCGGACCTGTAGGTAGCGGAAACGCTCGGAATCCGCAAGGGCATATCGACCCTGTAGGGCTTCAAAGGTTTGCACGCCCTCTTCGCACCAGAGGTCCCTGATGTGAGAGATGCCAATTAAGTCCCATTTGTCAAAGCCTTTGGAGTTTCTTAGGTCTCCAAGTTTTTGGGAGTCCCATAGTGGCGTGGCGAGAGTTAATTTATTGTTCCATCCTAACGATTTGGTTGCCGAGTGCCAAATTCTAACTGTGTGGTTGGTAGGACCCGTGAGTGGGAATCTTTTTGGTTTGGAGTACAGTGCCCGGGTATATGCCCCGTTTGGGAGAATCCATCTATCCATATTAAACCCCGGGTTGTCAGGCCGCCCATAGGTGCCATGATTTATTGCTATTAGATGTGCTGCCCAGTAGTATTTTTTAATGTCCGGCAGTCCGATTCCGCCGTCATACCAGCCGAGCGTGAGTTTTTGCAGAGCAATACGCGGCCTTCCATCCCAAAGAAGGTCTCGTTGGAGTCCTTCTATTTCTTTAAAATATGTATTCGGGACAGGGTTTGCCGAGTTCTGCAATGCATACAGGAAGCGACAGCATTTTAAAAAGGGCCGCTTTGCCCAGAAGAGAGAGCGGGAGGGCCTTCCAGTGCGCAATGTCACTTTTGAGTCTTTGCAGTGGGGGAGCCAGGTTATGAGCATATTGGAGTGTGTGGTCGAGGGAGACGAATATACCTAAATATTTGAATCCGTCAGAGACTATTGGGATGGGGCAGGGAAGGGGAGGAGAGTCTCCACAGAGGACATATAAGAGAGATTTCTGCCAGTTGATACGAAACCCAGAGAATCGGCCAAAAACGGATAGGATGTCAAATACTACAATGAGGGACCTCTGAGGGGACGTGAGGTATAGGAGGATGTCGTCCGCGTATAGGGAAATACGGTCTTCCCAATCTGCCGACCATCGCATTCCACGGATCCTCACGTCTTTGCGGATCCATGCGGCAAGGGGTTCGAGGGCCAGAGCGAAGAGTAAGGGAGAGAGAGGGCATCCCTGCCGGGTCCCTCGGCCAAGTGTGAAGGCCTCAGATTTTTTGTTGTTCACTACCACTTGTGCCATAGGTGTGGCGTATAGCAATCGTACCCACCGTCTAAAGTTCGGTCCGAATCCCAGTTTTGTGAGCACGGCAAAGAGATAGGGCCACTCAAGTGTATCGAAGGCCATTGTGGCGTCTAGGGAGACTATGACTGCATCCTCTCGTATGGTCGGTACCCTGCCCAATACTCCATGCACTCTACGCAGATTTAGAGCGGTGTTTCTCTTTGGCATAAACCCGGATTGATCAGGGTGCACTAAGTCCCCTATTGCTTTAATCAGCCTAGTGGCTAGCACTTTGGCAAGGATTTTTGGCTCTGCATTGAGCAGTGAGATAGGACGGTAGGAGGCGCAGTCTGTTTTGGGTTTCCCTTCCTTGTGGATTGTAACTATGGTTGCAATTCTCTGATCTAGGGGTAGCGATCCCCGTTCAAGGCTGTCTTCAAACATAGTTTTCAGATATGGGGCCAACTTATCTGGACGGAGTTTGTAGAGCTCGATCGGGATGCCATTGGGGCCGAGGGCCTTACCCGAGTGGAGCGCTCGGATTGCAGACGCTATTTCATCAGTGGAGAGAGCACTATCCAAGAACGCCCGATCAGTGGCTGACAGCCTCGGAGGGAAATATCTTGTAGGAGTTCCGAGGACTCCTCTTCAGTATGTGGGCTCACCGAGCTGTACACTGTGTGGAAGTGTGTTGCAAACTGTTTGGCTATGTCTTGGGGGTCTGTTATGGGGGATCCGTCTGAGTCCCTGATTTCTGGAACAAGCCGATTAGCATGTTCTCTTTTTTCTAACCAGGCGATCAGTTTTCCAGCCTTATCCCCCCATTCATAGAGTCGGCCCAACCTGTTTTGCCCCATTATTTTGGCGCGGTCAGTGACTAGCGCCCGGTATTCGGCCTGCCGGAGGCGAAGTGTGTGGAGGGTTTCAGGGGACGGGTTAGAGTTCACTTCTTGTTCCAGCTGGTAAATTTTGTGTTCTACATCAGATATGTCTTTTATGTTTTCTTTTTTTGTTCCCGCAATTAGAGAGAGGGCCTGGCCCCTAACCACCGTTTTGAAGGCTTCCCATAGCACTTGCGGGGAGTCTACAGAATTCTCGTTCTCCAGGAAGTAGTTGTCTACGGCTTTAGTGAGGTCTTTGCGTATTCTGGGGTTTTTGAAGTACCATGGGTTGATAGGGGCAATGCGTCCTACTTGTGTGCGCTCCAGGGCCACGTGGATCCATAGGGGGGAGTGGTCTGAGATACCCCAGGCCAGATGCCTGATCTCTTGGATTTCTGTAACCTGTGAAGCCGGGACAACTATATAGTCCAGGCGAGAGAAGCTATTGTGTGCCCCAGAGTGGAAGGTGTACTGGATCTTGTCAGGATTGTATGTTCTCCACCCGTCCACCAGCCCCATTGCCTCCAGGAAGCTGGAAAAAGAGTGTGCTGTATGTGGGATAGTGCGGGGAGGGTGTCTGTCAAGGGAGCCCGAAATTATTGAGTTAAAGTCGCCGCCGAGCACTAGGTGTCCCTCTGGCAGTGCTAGCAGCACGGCGCTCAGGTCCGTAAAGGTTGCGGCTTGTAGCCCCGGGGGAGCATATATAGACATGAAGGTGATAGTTCGGCCCTCCCAAGTGCCCGTGATCCCGACATATCTGCCACGGTCATCTACATAGGTGGACGTAAGTGTCAGGGGGAATGATTTCTTTTGCAGGATGCCCACCCCTCTAGAATTAGACGCGAAACCTGCGTGTGCTACCATTGTGTATCCCCATCTATGCATAGCCTTGCATGTGTTACCCACCAGGTGCGTTTCCTGAAGCATTACAATGTCCGGCGACAATCTCCTGATATATTGCAATACTACACTTCTCTTAATTTTGTCCCCCAACCCGTTTACATTCCAACTTAGCATTTTGACTTCCTTGTTCCACTGCACACCCATTGATACCTTAGTGACGCGTAGTGTCTGTTAGTTGCACAAACCAGGACTGTACCATCGAGAGAACGCAAACAAATAAAAACAACAAAATACAATAATCCCTCCCAACAACCCCCACCCTGCTCCCCTGCACTCTGGGCTCCAAACTACCCATAACAATCAAATGCAGAGTGCCTGTCGCCCAACGTTTACTAAAAGAAGAAAATGAGGGGAGTCCCCAGCGCCCTTCTGGCCCCCTTTCCTACCGTTACTAGGCATAGGTACACTTTGTAGTGATGAGCCCAAAGACAAATGGTCAAATCTTTTTAGTACATTAGTTTACAAGTCAACGTCTTCAAGCTTTAAAAGGACTGTGTATGATGCTCAATATTTGGGAAGAGTAGACGGATCAAAGCGTTCGAGCGTCAGTTCAAGAAAGGCAAATCCTCGTGTTCAGTGGTTGTTTTGGCTCCGTTCCGGTGAGGTCCTCCAGCCGTCCAGCCAGTCAGATACCAACTCAGGTTGGTCGAAGAAATGAGCTTTCCCATCAGCCTCGACTCGCAGACGCGCAGGAAAAAGCATGGCGTATTTAAGGCCCTTATCACGCAGTCTTCGTTTGACTTCAAGGAAGGAGCGTCGACGCATTTGTACTGCCTGGGTAAAGTCAGGGAAGAAGGCGAGTTCTGAGTTGTCCATTTTAATCGGAGGGGCAACCCTGGCGGCCTGTAGGATCGTGTCTCTGTCTCTGTAATTTAACAGCCTGGCCAATATTGGACCGGGGGGCTCCCGGTTTCGGGCGTCCCCAGGTACTCTGTGCGCCCTCTCCACCACAAACAGCTTGGACAGTCCCTTTGGTTGCAGCTTCGTCATTACCAGGTTTTCGATGAACAGATCAGCAGCGGGCCCCTCCGATTTCTCCGGCACTCCAAGAACGCGTATGTTGTTGCGTCTCGAGCGCCCTTCGTAGTCGTCCAGCTTGTCTTCAGCGAACCTACGGAACGCCTGGAGTTCCCTAATGTCCGTCTGTAACTGTGAGGTGTCATCCACCAAGCCCGTGGTGGTGAGCTCCAGCTGCTTGACTTTCTCCCTGTATTTTGTAAGGTCAGCCCTAATCAGAGTCACTTCCGAGGTTAGGGTGTCTATGGATGTGCGCACTCCAGTGATAGCCGCCATCAGGTCTTTCATTGTGGGTTCTGAAGGATCATGTTCCGCCCCACCTTGTTGTGTGTCGCCAGGTCCCTTTCGTTCGGGCAATTCCGCCCTTGGGCAGGTGTATCGGTCCAGCTTGCTTTGTTGGGACGTTTTTGTACTCCTCGGGTTAGCCATGACTAGGGCCGGGTTTGCGCCGCCGGCGCGTTACGCAGCTTCTGGGGGCTCTGCTTGGCTCAGATCTCTCCTGCCCGGCCTCAAATGTGGGCCTTCGAGCAAAGGCCACCCGGTGAAAGGCGGTGGCGTCTAAGGCATGGGCCGCAATCCAGCGGCAGATATCCTGTAGGTGCCGAGGAGCAGGTGCAGTGGGTGCACTCTCTCTAGGGCCCGGTCCGCACCGCAGGGGAGGGGGGGGGCCCTTGATGATGAGGGCCACAAGTCCAATCCCAGGCGTACTCACCGGCGCTGGGCTTCAGTGTCAGGCACCTCCTCCACCTCGGCGCGCCGAAGTTCCCCTCCGCCGTTGACCGGCCTAGACCTCCAGGTCCGAGCTCCGGGACTGGCTCCGATGCAGCCGGCCCCGCAGGAAGTTTCCAGGCAGTGTCGCAGATGGGCAGCGCCTCAGTGTGCAGGCTGTCACTAGGTGCTGATGAGCTGCTGCATTCATCGCCTGCGTCCCTCCGGGGGTGGGTGAGGGGGGGTTCCCACCGACGCTTCAGGCATTCAGTACGGCGGGCGTACTCACTCGAGGTCCCGGCTTCCCCAAGGCTGTAGGCCGCAATCTCCGGGCGGGATTTCTCCGCTTTCCGGCGTCTGCCGAAACTCAGGATTGCAGCAAAGTGCACCGCTGCACCTCCGGCGCGCGAATCCAGCACCGGAGGGTCGGATAAATGGGGCGGATATATGGGGCAGGAAAGGGGGCCTCAGAGACGCTCTAGCAGGCGGCCATGTTCTTTCGCCTTGAAGCCACGCCCCCTGCTCTTCTGTTTTTGACAGGATATGACCTGATGCTGAATGAATGGGTAGGGATTGAAAGGTGTTAATTGAGGAGCAGTGCATGAGCCGCAATTACCTCCGCAAAAAAAGGAGTGTTGGGAAACTTAGGGGCATATTTACAACAAAGTGGTGGAGCGTGGCGTTAGCCTCCTTGGCTTAACGCGACGCTCCGCAACTTCTGAAACGCAGGGCTGCACCATATTTAAAACAGTATGGTGCAGCCCTGCGTTTCTCCCTGTGCTGGCGCTAAATTTAGCAGCCTAGTGCCAACGCAGACACCTTTGCCTTATGGTGCAAGGGTGTCTGCGTTGAGGGGAAGATTGTAAACAATCTTTAAATGGCGTTTTGTCACTTGTATGTGTGCTGCTTAATGCAGCACACACAGAAGTTACAATTTTTTTTTTTTTTTAAAGATTGTTTATGTGCCTGTTTAAGACCAGGTTTTCCCTGGTCTTAATTTTGGCCCTGCCTCCTATTTACGATACCCTTGTAAATAGGGAGCAGCGTCAAAATCAATGGGTGTTGCAGTGGAACGCTCACCGCAACACCCAGTGCACTCCCCGTTCACGCTAAGTACAGAGTGAAAGGGTGCCTTATTTACAAGGCAGCGTTAAGCCATGTTAAGTAGCTTAACGCTGCCTTATAAATAAGGCAAAGCACATATCGCCACAGGAACGTCACTAAAAGTGACGTTCCTGTGGCGATAGGGGCTTGTAAATATGCCCCTTAGACTGTGACAGCGAAGAGTAAGACTCAGGGAAATGAAGATTCCTGGTTAAAAAAAACTGCCATTTTCACCTTTGTGTAAGTGTGCAGCGGAACACCTTAATTTGTGCTACTTGTAATGAATTTGGTCCTATGCCCTCATCTGGCTACTTGTTTACCCACAGTCTGGGCTACACTGGCACTTTTCAAGCTAATTTCTATCTTACAAATAGTGTGATCTTGAGCATGGCACACATGTTTCCCTCGCATAGGGGTAAGCGGTTGAGCTGCTGTACCATTACTTCAAAGTAGCTTATCTTTCACCAAGGGAGCAGGACGGAAAGTGAGGGCTGTGCTGCACTAGAAGCCACTGTAAATTAGCAGTGAATAACAGAATCACCCCATCCTTCATGGAATCCGGTAAAACGTGGCATCCTGGGTCAACTTTTCTCAGTTAAGAAGTATGCTAACAGCCTTATTGCTCCTACGTGTGGGGTAATGCATCGGTTTCTCCTATGTGATGACTAATAAGCTGTTTTTGTCAATCACCGTCTGGGATGAAGAAACGAAGGAAAGAGCTTCCTGACAAGTATCACTGATTGGAGAGGATGTGGCGCAGCGGCCAGAGCTGCTCATTTAAGAGCTGGGGATCCCGGTTCGAGACTAGGCGGTGCAATATCCTGTGATTCTGGGCAAATCAGTTAATCTCTCCGGGTGATAAATTGGCATATATAAATCTGCTAATTTAATTTAAAGTATCACACAAGCAAAGTGAGGCAAAACTTTACGGAAAATAGTTCCACCAAAGCAGTTGTTAACAGTATTTCGGCTACAGGAAACTGAAAAGAGAAGCAGATGAGGAACAAGCATTGGTAAATGTAGGAAAATATGCTACAGCCAATAGAAATGGAGGAAAATTAAGTGGCAAGCACAGGAACCAATGAAAAGCCAGGAAAGCAAAGGGGTGGGATGTGAGCCCCTTTTCAGATTCATATAAAAAACAATAGATTTAACAATCACAGTGTAAGCGCTATCCAGGCAAAACCTAACTAGAACACCTACAAAAATGAAAAATGCTGAAATACATGTTAAGGTGTGATTTAAAGCACATTGCAGTTGTTAACAAATATCTAACTCACCCTGAATAATACATTATGTCATGTGTTGTGGTGTTCAGTGATTATTCAAGATAAAATCAGGATGTTGTATAGCACAAAGATATGTTTTTTTTTTTAAAAACATCTCAAATAATATATTTTTCTTCTTTTGAGATTTATGTTTAAGAGTTGTCGTCTGCACCCATTGTGCCCTCAACTCCCATTGACAAAGTTGTATTAAGTGAGTGACAGTGAGTGAATAAGAAGTGTTGTGCGAAACACAGGAAAATTGTCAAGTCTGAGTATACATTTTTTCTGTGTTTGTCGAGTGGGGTTCTTCTGTGTCTTCCTGTATTTGTTTAAGAATAGGAGTGGCTTGGTTTATGGTCCTTTCAATCAATCAATCAATCAATCTGGGAGTTGTAAAGCGCAGCTACTCACCCGTGAAACTCAAGGCACTGAAGGGGGGGGCTGCTGATCCGTCTGGGTGTGGAGGCTCAGTCGAAGAGCCAGATCTTGAGGTCCTTCCTCAACTGGGTCACCGACGCGGATTGCCCGAGGTGGAGGGGCAGGGTGTTTCAGGTCTTGGCGGTGAGGTAGGAGAAGGATCTTCCTCCGGTTCTGGTCTTGTGGATCTGTGGGACGGAGGCCAGGGTGAGTTGGGCGGAGCGGAGTTGTCTGGCGAGTGTGTGGGAAGTGAGGCAGTGGTTCAGATATTCTGGTCCTGCGTCGTGGAGAGCCTTGTAGGCATTGGTGAGTAGCTTGAAGGTGATTCTCTGGTTGATAGGGAGCCAGTGGAGTTGTCGGAGATGTTGTGTCATGTGGCTGTGGCGGGGGATGTCGAGGACCAGACTGGCTGCGGCGTTTTGGACGTTCTGTAGTTTCCTGAGCTGTTTCTGGGTGACGCCGGCATAGAGTGCGATGCCGTAGTCAAGTCTACTGGTGATGAGTGCGTAGGCGACCGTCTTTCTGGATTCTTTGAGAAGCCATCTGAATGTCTTTTGAAGCAGGTGGAGCGTGTGAAAACAGGATGAGGATACTGCGTTGATTTGGAGGTTCATTGAGATAGAGGAGTCCTTTCATCTCGTAAGTTTATAATTGGCTCCTTTGAATGCGGCATAGAGGCGTACTTATGAACAGTGCAGCACATGCAGTGGCACCGGCCCTAGGGGTCCGAGGAGTTTTCTGCACACCACTTATGGCTATATTTCAGGGGCTCTGACGCATATGGCTTACTTGTATTAGGGCCCCGGCGTCCTTGCTATGCCACTAATGTGATGTTATGTGGATACTGTACAAACATAGATTTGTTTCTGACACTGTCTATTTATTCTGTGCACACCAAAATTATAGATAAGCCTTGAACATGTTTAAAGTGATTTTACTCAGAATGTTGAAGCGAGTCCTCATTATTATTAAAGTACATGTAGTTGAATTCATCAACACAGATTGTGGTAGTGCTCAGTTAAGCGACCTTCGGTAAGGCCCTATAGCACTGTGGTAGATGTAGTCCTTGCATCTCATTTTTAGTCTTCATTTAGCAGTATAATACTGATCAACTATTAATGAGATACTATCCTCGCTGAGGACATCTCCTGACTGATTACTAACTTTTTAAACTAAGGATTATCTCACTGAATGGTAATAAGTATTTTACTGTTAAATGAAGACTGGAAACCAAAATTAAGGATGCAAGGACTACATCTCCCACAATGCTATCGGGCCTTACCTAAAGGAACCATAAAGTACACACCTGTGAACAGTTCTGTGCTACTACAATCTGTGCTCTGTCATTGAAAGTTGCAGGTTCCAGGACCAATGGTCTGCAACGAGGGGTTGCTTTCTCACTAAAATAGGTAACTGGGCACTTTACCAGTTGAAATGTTCTGCAGCATTCAAAGTGACCACACCTGAAAGGGTTAAGCTTGTGCGAAATGTTTTAATGAAAGCAAAACATCATGATGTCAGATTACCTCAGTGAGAATTGATCAGTATTTTAGTCTAAATCAGTGGTTCTTATCTTTTTGAATTCTGGGAAGCCCCACTGAATTTGAACTGGAAGCTTGGGACCACAGGCATAGCAATTTCACAGAAAAACAGAAACAAATATACATCAAACAAATACACAAATTATGGAATATTTTATTTAATTTCAGTACCCGGATACCCTCATGCGTGACAAGGAGCGCTCTATAAATCCACCTTACATTACAATTCACAAACACAAAATGTGAAAATCTGCATTTAAATTTTAATGGAAAGGATGGAGATTTTCAAAATTTAGTTTTATTTCTAATCCATGAAGTGATATGCTATACACTATCATATCACTTTGTTTTTTTTTTGCTCCTAACGCATCGTTTCTTTTAGTCGGCTCATGCCAGTGCTTCAATTGAGGCCACAAATCATTCATACTAGATTCAGTATATTTTACTTGCCTCCTCCAACAAACCAAGCTGAGGATCCTGACATATTTTTAGCTGCAAATTCAATTCACATTTGCAGACCATTTTAAAACATTTTTAATTTTCATTTATGCTTCTTAATGCATATGTACTTTATTAGTCTACTAATATGATTTAACTTTATAAAGAGTTACAACCCCCCTAAGTAGCCATGATGGACCTCCAGGGGTCCGTAGACCACAGGTTAAGAACCACTGCTCTAAATGGCGATTGAAAAATAAATGAAAGTATGCAAGGACTCTTTCTACCACAATGCTTTAAGGCCTTATGGAAAACAGCTTAACTGATGAGACACACCTCTGAAAACTTTTATGCCCCTGACTGACAAAAAGTCTCTTTCTAGATGCAGGCTGAGGATCAACAGATTTACTATGAAGCAGGCATCTTCTCATGATACCTTGATGTGTGAGGCGGCTTCACCTGTAGCCTGCACCTCATCCATCATGTACACATGTACCTGAGTTGAACATTCATTATGGGCTAAAAGAATACTTGACAAACAAAAAAAGATGATGGACGGAATACTGAAACTTTTCAGACACTCACCCCAGTCACAGATCTAGGTTGTATCCATCATCGTTCTTCTGCTCACTAAGCCACCCCAGTTTGGACCCAGTCATATGCAAATTAGTCTTGACCCTGCTCTTTATGAAAACAGCCCAGCCCGAAATGCCAGGCCAGGTCCTCCCGGAACCGGAAACAAGCATCCTGGAACCGGTTACAGGGTTTCACCCATCATCAGCCAGGCTAGCTTGAATCCAGTGGCAAAGTGAGCAAGGGACCCACGTCTGGCTATACCCTGGCCACTTAGAGCGAACATGCACCATGCTGTGCTCAGCCGAACTGTCCGTGTGATGCCAATGCCCCCTACACACGGCGATAAGACCGACCTCGTCGCCAGTGTAAGGTTGGGCGGCAGAGGGAGCAGGCCACTGCAGGTATAGCATGCAGTGTAGCAAATACTTGAATACAGACAGAGCGTACTGGGTAACGCTGAGTGACCACAAGCGATCCCTAAGCATTTATTTTTACCTTTTGGCCGCGCCCAGCTCTCTGTTTGTGTATGTGATACACCAAGCAGCACCCCACAAAATTTAGACACAATTGTTATTGTCCTGTCTACTGCCTCACCAGCACTACACCCCAATCAGAACAAGCATTGACAAAGCCAAAAGGTCTCATCTTTATAATGCGAGTGCAGAGCTGTTGCTAATTTTTGTCTATAAATATTGTTTAAAAAAGTAAAAGAAAAAATTATTTCAAAATACTGAAGGAAAGGCATAAACATATCTTATGGTATGTTAAATTGTATATTGAATTGAATCTTTTCAATCTTTATAAATGGCATGGTTTAGTTTTCAAACACAGTTTCCCTCAGGAAATCTGAGCGGAATTTTAAAATGAATAAGGAAGTGTCAGAATGTAAAAGAAAGCATTTGCGAATGTGGGATTCAGTCATTTGGTCCTATGCAGTAGCCCAGGGAGTACATTTATGGACCTCCAGGAGAAGTACACCTTTTGCCTCAGACACCAGCTGAGTGAGTGCAGCATGTGGCCCTTCTCTCAGTGCTTTAAAATCCTTTGTGTACCATGGCTAGTGCTTTCATGCAATATGTGGAATGTAGGAGATAAAGTGAAAACTAAATTTGCTCTTCAGCTGTACTGCAGCAAAAGTATTCCTGTTGCTGTGCTTTTACAGAGACCAGCTGGGAAGAGTGCGTACCAACACAGGGCATTGGGGTGTGTATATTTGAGATGGGAAACAGCACACATGATAGAGAGCTAGAAAATAAATGCATTTCTTTTGGAATGCTGAATGAAAAAAGAATAAAGTAGATCCGTAGTACCCTTTCTTCTGAGGTGAAGGGGCATCCTATCCAGGGACCGTACCTCTAACAGTTTTAGGTCACCTTCATTGACGCTAGTGACAACCTGTTTCAGCCTGAACTTTTCGTCCTCATTAATGAAATGGTCAGCAAGACCCTCCCCTTCATTCCCCACCAGTAGTCAAGCCTTCTCCTGCATCGCTCCTAAAGTATGGAACGACTTGCCGCTAATCATAAGAGCCTCCTCCTCGCTTCTTGAATTCCACAAGAAGCTGAAGACCTGGCTTTTCGAGTAGTCCCGCTAGGCCCTATGTGTGCCTAGACTCACACCTGGGCAGTGCCAGGATACCCTCCCGGGTGATGGTGCGCTCTACAAATCTGCATAACATAACACCTGGCTCCCTTTGAGATTTAGTACAGGCTTTGTGTCACTGCTGCCCATATTGCTTAGTTTGGACTTATGGATGCTGTGAGTATGTGAAACTGAAAGCTATGGAGTCTGCACCAACCCATCTGTCTTGAGTGCTGATGCAGCTCTCACCTGCTACAGTGCAGCTTCTGTCAGCCCTGGTGCGGCCTTTGCCAATCCTGGTGCAGCTTCTGAGGTTTAAAGACATTACCCAGGCACCTGTCTCAACCATCAATGCTGATTTTGATCCACCTGTTGTTTCCTGGATCTGCTCCCAATCACCTCTAACAGTCCCTTTAGAGATCATGCTCCTGTGAGTCCATCCCTCAGGCTTCCTCCCTGCACAAGGTCATGCTTCTGGGAGAGGGGCACTGGTCTGGACACCGTGCAGGAGACCATGAAGATCATCATTCATAACCGTGCAGGGCTTTGGAGGCACTGTCAGTTGAAGGCCCAGTGCCTGTCGGAGAATGAGAGAATTACATTTTTCTTGGTGGCAACTGCTTTTCTACCAAAGCCCTCCCTTGCCATTGAGCCCCAATCTGCCAGTAAATCTGGAGGAAACTGCTGAGCAACAAGTACAGGGCTCTCAAAGTCAGTCGAATCTTTGTCACAAGGAAAACATCAACTCAAAATGTTGTGGTGATGGCTGCTTCCCTGTAAGGCAAGACATTATCCTTCCACATAGATGAGGAGGTTCAGTTTTTTTTTTAATGCAGATTTATATAGCGCGAACTCGACCCGAAGGTATTGGAGCGCTTTACATGAGCACCGGTTACGTTACACAAGGACACATTCATTCAGTGTCTTGAGATAGAGGAAGAAAATGTACCAGTCAGTCTGTCGATTCCTCGGAAAAGTTATTAGAAATGCCATCATAGCCAGCTATAAGCTGAATATCCGGCCCAAGCTTGACATGGACTGCTCTTTCCTCCCAGACATGTCAAAACTATGCCCCCCAAAAAATCAAAATGTTCTCGTGCTTGCCATGGGAATGGGGATGCTCTACGCCCTCGTTGGTCAGAAAGACTATTGGGGCTTTAAGGGTGGGGGATAGGCCCACGCACACCCCATATTTGTTTCTTAAAGCACAAAAAGATACCTCTTGTTTCTAGTGGACCCTTTAACCTTCTATGGGGTGCAGAATTGTGATAAACTACCCAATCAACTAACGGAGGGAAGGCAGAAAGACTGTAGGGCCCGTTCTGGGGAGGGCATAGCCCAATTCCTGTGTGGACAGCCCTCGCCACTGTTTTTGGATCATATTCCCCTGATGTCCATTGGACTTCCGGCCCCCCACCAAACCTGAGGGCAGATTGTGGGTAAACTCCCCTAATCTGGCCCCAGGTGGGGCAGAAGAGCTGTTGGGCTCATTCTGGGGTGAAGGCACAGCTTTGTTCCCCTACTTTTATTGGCCTTTTTTCTCTGGAATCTAGTGGGCTTTCTGCAGTAATTGCCCCTCTGTAAAATAATTCCTTGGTGGGCTTTCTGCCCCCCCCCCCCCCCGAGGGCAGTTTGGAGGTAAACATTCCCATCGGTCCCCCCCCCCCCTCCCTCACTGGGTAGGCAGAGACACTCTAATGCCCAGAGCAATCCCCAAGTAAGAAATCAGCTAGGAAAAGCCAGCACAAGAAAGGGGACATTGGTCCCTTTCCAACATCGCCTCCTGTGGTGATCGATGCTCAGGAAGCAGAGTTATACCCCCCAGCAGCGATCAAAAGTGAAAGCAGACTGTGCTATTAGTGTGGTCTATTTTCACTTTTGTTTTCTTTTGTTGTGATGTCAGCGTGCTGTGCGTGTTGCTCGTCACTACAAAAAAAAAAAGTCAAACTCTGGAAGCAAGGGAAGCGCTTCTCTTGCTTCCCAACTTTGATTTTAGAAAATAAAATGTTTCTGGTGTTTTCCTCGAAACCTTCTTCACTTCCAGTAAGGTGGATGACCCATTGACATCCACTGCACTATGAAGGTATGAACGTTATGGGGTGGACATCAGCAGTATGGCCACCGCACTCAAGCGGTTAAAATGTCTCTCAATAGGAAATAATGTTAAGTAAATAACATTATTTTGAGTTTTTTAAATAAATGTATACATATTTTGTTTAATGTTAAATAATATATATAACTAATTAGTAATTATTATAAAACGTATTGATAAGCTTATTTTAACATTAAAATTACATTTATTTATTAAAAATTTAAAAGAATTAAAAATAATTAAAATTTCGTTTTATACATAATTCTTAATAAAATTGAAGATATATAAGATACAAAAATAAAAATTCTACTGAAGGTAGGATTTATAAAATTATTATTATAGACATATTCATTAAAACTTAAATACATTTATTTTAAACAATAATTATTTAAGAAACATGTAAGTTAATGAGTTGTCACATTTATATGTTGGATTTAAAATAATGAACTTTACTAATTTTCTCTTTCCTATTGGGAGATCTCTGCTTCGGTTGTAGTGTGAAAAATTAAAAGTAGTAACTGTATACTGGTAAATTCTGGTGTAGGACCACCATGGGTAGTGAGGCAGGCAAGTCTGCACTTGGGAGTAACTTTGCCCTCAGAAATGGTGAATAGCAAAAGGTACAATAGTAACTTTACATGCGAGTAAATTTACACATGTAAATGCACCTTTGTGAATAGGCCCCAATAGTGTTGGACACAGTTTATGGTGCTGCCACTAGGCGGCAGGGTACTCACAAAGTTAAAATATGGAAACGTTTATGGACTGAGGCCCTGATGACAATGGAGCCGCAAATCCTTTTTGAGCACCAACTTTTGTTTGCACATTGAACAGGATTACAGCTGTGTCACAAATCGTGTGTGTTGCCTCTGCTATTTGCAGCAGGTGAAACCAGCCACAAATCACAAGAGCAAATAGTGCGCATGCACTGTTTGTGAACACCAGAATAACAAAATAACGTGCCTCACTGGTACATCACTGCTTTTAGTATTCACAATTGGTATATCACGAACACACGTGCAAAGAAAGTCTCCTCTCGTTGCGGTGCCCAGCTGTAGATGAGTCTGTTAGACTACGAGCTAGAAATTTACACCACCCGTCTCTAAAGCGCCCATTTAAAGTGCTGCGGAAATTGGAAAAAATTGGATTACTGCACATTTTTACTGTAATATTGCTACAGAGCAGTACAGTAGTATCACATTACTGAAATATGGCAGGCTCTGCTTCTCAGAAATTCTGTGGCAGCTTACCATCAGTCAAGAACGGGTGCCATCTCCGTATGCATAAATGTGGAAAGACCTGTATTACCTTTATTATCATGAGTTATTCTCCGTTATCAGTTGTCAAGCTGACTCAGCAAGCTGATGCTAATTGCTGACCATCTCCTCCCATACTTACAGTGGGCCTTTACAGGATGCCTTTTATCCTCATGCCTGCATCTACTTCACCTGGAAAAAAACGCAAGAGGGAAGTGGGGGATCCCAGCAATTTGCAGAATGACCTATTCACCATGTCCCTTTTTATGGCCGTTTCCAGATTTTAAAGAGATAGGAATCACAAACACACCCACAAATAAACTGAATTTTAAGAGTGGATATTTTAAGGACCGTTTGGCCCCCGCCTCATTTAGAGGTGGGTGAGGTGTTGTGTTTCAGGCAGAAGAGGAATGGACCGCTTAGCTGCCTGATACACCCTGTTTAGAGAGCAAGTGCCAGCTGACATAATGCCTAAAAACGACTCCTATTTAGGAAGGGGCTTCCAACGCAATGTCAGCCATGTTTTTTCCATCCACATCCTCCATTCTCAACATAGCATTGGCAAAGCCAATGGGTTTCGCCGATGCAAGAGCTAGGCTTTGCCAATGCCTGTTAGCCATGTTGTAGAGGAGGTTGGCTGCTGTTCTAATGGGAGGTGAGGGTGGGAAACACGCACAACCGAAGAGAGGGTGACAAGGAACAGATAACAATGATAATGAGAGTGAGGGTGGTAGAGAAAGGACAATGAGACAAAAAAGTGGGATGATGCTGCCAGAGTTGGCCGCGTCATAGAGCTTTCTTTTTCTTATGGTGGGTGGGGGTGGGTAACACTGACAACGGGAGTGTGAGCGGTGGTAGAGGAAGAAACAACATGGACATGGGAGGTAGGGGAAGAAGCAACATGGTCAACGGGGGGGTTGGAGGGGAATAAGCAATAGGGGCAGCGGGGGTAAGGAAGAAGCATTACAGACAGGAGGTATGGGAGGGGATGAAGCAACACGAGGGGGAGGGAAAAAGCAACACAGAAAAGGATAACAGGGAAAGAAGAAAAAAAAAATAGTTCCTCAATCACAGCACGATCAGCGGAAGGACAGCAAACAAGCTGAAGCAATCAGTACTTTGTCCATGCTCCAGTCGAAAGAAGAGGAAGTGAAACCGGCACGTGCTGGCCAATTAGAAAGCATGAAATAAGAGTGAGAATGAAGACAATGAATGGCATGCAATGGGTAGGATGCAAGCCCTTTGTTGTACACAATATCTTTGGCAAGAGAGAGTGCATTCAGAGTGTGCGTTGTTGCAGGCAAGACTTAAAAATGCACTGCCTTGATTCATCAGGGAAAATTGTTTTTTTTTTTGTTTCAAAACAAACTCCTGCCCTCGGGATTTGTCTTCGGAGAACAAAATAGATGCTGACGAGCACGCCATGTATGCATGCCTGTTCGCATTGAGTACTTTCACCAAAACTGTTACTGCCATGTTGGTGGGAGCAATTCAGTAAAAAAAAAATTAAAAACCTCAGGTGTAGATGGGATTTTTTTAATGTTGTGTGCAGACCAACAAATATACCTCCGTTAATTAGAATCTGATCTTCCCAGGCCTTTCATATCAAAGTATCCTGAACGTTCCCACCGTATGATTTTTAGTTCAAGCCCAGTAGACATCATACGCTGTCTGGTTGCAAAAGACCTATTATGGCTTTCTCAAGAATTTACAGGGGCATACAGTCTGCCCATTAATTACCATTGGCTGACTTTATTGTCCTTTGCATTTGCCTGCTTCTCATTCGATGGCTTTCCTTGTCCCAAAATGCCCATCTTTTGTTTGTTTCGTTTGTTTGTTTCTTCCCAGGAGCATAACCTCTTTACCATCTCTCTGATCTCTCTGATTGGCTGGCTTCTACCCTTCCACTGCTCACTTCTGGGGAACTACATTTTTCTTTTTGCTTGAGAGTGTTTGCTTTTTCCATCTCCCTATGTACTTGTCCCCCATCCCAAATATCTGCACTCACGCTCCATGTTGCTGTCGCCCTTGTGTTGCAAGCTCTCTTGTATACATGTCCCTCCACAAAACTCTACCTCCCTGCTCTTGTGTTGTTTTATTGCTCTTATGCTTCTCTCCCGCCCCTGTGTTGCTTTTCCTCATGTGTTGCTTTTCCATTCCCCACCCACTCCACATTTCTCCCCCCCACACTCACTCCTCTTTTTCCCTCATATCCACCATCTTTATTTTTTTTATGTAATATATTTTTTAGGGGATGACCAGACAGCAATTTGCGACTGTCTCATCCACCTTAAAAAAAACTCTTCTATACTATTTCTTTTTCATTTTTTTTATTTACCAATCTATCTCGTATCAGTAAATAAAGAAATTCCATCAGTGTCTTTTCTGCGGTGCGGAATTACACATGAAGTCGCACCCAAAATGAAGTGGCAGGTGTGGACGTGGTGCCTTTTTTGTTTTAATTTTACCCATGCTGCATAGCATCTTGCCGATGCTTGTTTAAATTGCTGTTACACACTGCTGCTCTTGTGCGACTGCAGTACTGTTCTCTGTACTTAGACTTCCTTTGAATCTTCTATCAAATTTATCCTTCTTTTCTCTGTGGATTCTCTGAGGTCTTTTAACCTTCCTCACATTTTTCCCCACAACGTTTTTATGGCAAGGGTTCCCGTATTTGTACGTTTTCAGTATCAATTTCTCTGCAATTATTTTAAACGCATTCAATTCTCTAACAATCCATTTTAATATCCATATGTATGGCTCTCATGGGGAGCTTAGTTTTGCATATTGATAGTATTTAACTGCCCGTCGGGCGCCCTGTGCTAAATCCACTCCAGATTTTGATTGTTCTAGACCAGTGATTCTCAAAGTACGACCCGGGGGTCGCTTGCGGCCCTCCTGAACTTTCTACGCGGCCCCTTGGTGAACAGCAGCACTAGTCTGCTGTTTACTGGACTCAGCACTAACATTCAGAATGGAAGTAACTAAGATGTCCTGCACCACTTCACTTTAGAAACATCTTCATTTTTTAAAGACATCTTACAGCAAACGTGTGAAAATATGATAGTCTCTTCACAATTCAAAAATGTGTATTTCATTAACATGTAGAACCTTTTCTCCTTAGTATAGCTGCACTGAGAGTTTTTTTTTTTTTAAAGGATAGTTTTCAAGAATGAATTTAGAAACATTCATGCTTCCACCGACCATGACAATGCCAATAGTGAACTAAGAGACAAGTCAGTTGTAATGTGCACCCTCTGGGTGGCCTGGGCTGCTCTTATAAATGGACATCATCATAGATTATTAAATGAAACACAAGAGAAGGAAAAGGAGGCAAAGTGAAAAAAAAAACACCTGCCTAGGATCATACAGTTTTGTCAAGTGGGAAAGCCGGGATTGATCACAGGTTTTCTGGTTTCGCATTGTGCAATTCAGCCACTATATGTATGTGCATCGCTTTACCTACACCCACCTTACAACCCCCGTGTCACCAGAACGCCACCCTGCTGGCATCAGTGTGGCCCTCGGTCAAACCACAGACCATACTTTGTGGCCCCACGGAAAATGAGAGTACCCGTGTTCTAGAGTCGAGGCAATGACTCCTGAACTGTGGAAAGCGCTACTTTGAGCACTTTTTTTCACTTCGATCCTGACACCCTATAAATAGCATTTCTCAGTTGTTTTTTAATATTAACGGCGTTTACAATTCCAAAGAGCTTAAACTACAAATGTGTGTCACTGCATAATTATGGTTTATTTTACATGTGCATACTTTCTTTCATCTCACTTTGTCCCGCTCCCACATTTTGTACTGCATTTCCGGAAAAGACACTACAGAAACAAAGAAAGCAAAAACAAGTTCATATTTTGTGTACCATGTAATAAAAAAAATGCATCGTATTGTATTGCTTGATAAAATGTTCCCTTGTATCTATTTATCATTCCCAATATTCAGCCAGTCCTTTCCCCACATTTAATATAAAAATCTGTAAGATGGGAAGGCTTCAAAGTGCATTGTGCCCCGGGCCACAAACACCGTAACCTTGCCCTGACAGCTACAATTCCATTTACCCCTCCAATACCACTTCACTGTAAGCAAGAGAAACCGTCTGCATTATGAAGTACTTACTCTCTGTACACCATAATGCAAATATTTCGCAATGAATCAGAAGCTCTTATTCGTGAATATGAAGGGTCTTTCTTATCAGATTCCAATCTCAGTGATATACAATTGGCTTTTTTATCTGATTTTAACCGACATTGATTGTTCCGTTTAAACGCACTGCTCGGCTACAAGAGTTCACATATCCACCACTAGATGGCAGCCGTGTCCTGTAGTAGATCATTGAAGATACAAAGTTAGCGCTCCAGGCTGTCAAATGTCTTAATAAAGATATCAACGGAGCCTAGGGAGTATTTGGTTGCAGCACTTAAGACAGAGAAGAAGAAAGGGCCTCTGTTCTATTCAGCGATACAGTCATATTTTAAAAGAAGCGGACAGGTCTCAGACAGGCACAAAATGTTACTCTGTCTACATTACCAATTACCATACCTGTTAATTTCTGACCAAGAAGAGGTAGACTTGTTGAGGATTCAAAATCCATAATTAGCATAATGATGGGATCAGATGATACTGCACAACGAGCCACGAAGGACTGTCTTCACACACATCCCTCCATTACAACTAGAGAACATAGTAGCATCTCTCTCTCTCTCTTTCTTTCTCTTTCTTTCCTACTTTACTATTCTAGCGCCAGTCATAGAATATTTGGGGAAACAGCATCTTTCTACCAAATATTCCAGTAGGCTTATTTACTATTCTAACTCCAGCCCTAGAACATTTTGGGGAAAGTTATACATTTCCCAAGTATTTTTAGGAAGGGTTTAAAAGTAATAACTTTGAATGGCAGGAAGTGCTGCACTGAGGGCGCAGCTCAGGGCAAAATAGCTAGGAATACCGCAGCTACACTACAGCATATATGAGGAGCATTTTGCTATTTGGTCGCCCCTACGGGCTTCCTACACAGAAATGAAGGCCTCACCAGGACCAGCTCTGCTCCTTGCTCAAGCTCCTTCAATCAGCCCCACACATCCACATCCACAGTCCATCTTCCATCATATATTTAGCATGAGCAAAGAGACAGGGAAAGCCGACACGAGGAGTGGCTAATAACACATCTTTATAGGGTCGTGGTGGGGGGGAGGGGTGTGAGGCTGGGTAGTCTAGCATGGGGCATCTATATATACATCTTTTTAACATACTATTTAATATAACACCGCCATATTTCATACTGCCCCCCCCCCCTAAATCCAGACCGCATATTGCTGTCAGTTAAAAGCTTTCTATAAGAAAAGACAACTATTAAAGGGGACGGGGTGCCCACCTCCCCGAGCCTTGTAAGGCCTTGGAGAACCCATCCCCCGGAGCCGTTTCTAAAAATAAAGTGAATGGGGCCCCCGGCCCCCAGTGCCACTAATTAAAATTAAGGGAAGGGGGACATGCAGCCCCCTCTCTGGGCCAATTTCGGGCCCGGGAACCCCATCCCCCGGTGCCTGCCGCATTTTTTGGGGGTGGCACGTGACCCCCCCCCCAACCCAGGGCAATTTTAGCCCCGGGGTTCCCATCCCCCAAGGCCCTGCCAAACAAAGGGTGGGTACTCTGGTGCCCATGCAGGGCACCCACCACACTGTGGTTAGCGGCTGTGATGGGAACCCCACGGCTCCCACGGCCCCAGCCGGCTCCCTGCATCCAGCAGGAGCTGGCATTGCTCCCACACGCAGGGCGCAGGTAAAAATGCTGCTCCCTGCAGGCAGTAGCAATGTTTTCATCTAGTACCTTGCCCGCTTCACTGCCAGCAGGGCAACAGATGACAAGTCCAATCTCAGCGGGAAGGAGCATTTTTCATGCTCCCACCCGCTGGGAGCAGACTCTGTGTTTGTTCCTGACTGGGCGGGAGTTTTTAAGTTGCTCCCGCCAAACGAGAGCAAACACAGGTTTCCCTGCTCATGCCAGTGCGGGCAGGGAAAGCACTATGTCCCATGGGTGGGCACCCGGGACATAGCATGAGCTGCCCTGGGTGATGGGGGCCCCAAGCCCATTAATGGCTCAGGGAGAGGACACAGCCTTCACTCGCAATTGCATATACGGGCGGGTCCCGTGGGATGGGGTCCCCGGGGCTGAACGCAGCCTGGGGAGTGGGGCCACACATCTCCCTCCCCCTTTACATATACAGCTAGGCCCCGGAGGATGGGGTCCCCAGGGCCAACATTAGCCCGGGGAGTAGGGCTGCGTGGCCCCCTCCCCCTTTCACTGCATGGCTGGGGTCCCTGAGGACGAAATCGGCCCAGGGAGGGGGGCTGCATGCCCCCCTCCCCTTTCACTACACGGCCAGGCACGGGGGAAGGGGATCGTCCTCTTTCGAATTTCATCTGGACCCCAGTGGATGGGGTCCCCGGGGCCGAAATTGTCCTGGGGAGGGGACCTCATTCCCACCTCGTCTTTACTATGTGGCCGGGCCCCGCGGGATGGGATCCTGGGGCCGGAAACGGCCCTGGGAGGTGGGCTGCATGCCCTCTCCCCTTTACTTTGCAGCCAGGCCCCGGGGGAAGGGGCCACCAGGGCTAAAATCAGCCTGGGTAGGGGGTCATGCATTCCCCCTCTCCCAAATCATAAATATTTGTTACCCCGGGACCTGGCCCACTCGGTGGTCTTAAAAAAAACAAGCACACGAGTGCTCGCTTGTTTTTATTTTTTCAATGTTGCCATGGGTTCATGGACTCCCCACAAATTCACAGCAAAATTTCATGTCAAAATAAAAAATATATGTTTTTGGGCCCAGGAGGGGTACCTCTGGGACCCGACCACCAAGCCTAGTGGCCAGGGTATGCCTACCCTGCCCCCTTGTGTCTTTTTTTGTGTTTTTGTTTAGGAATATGGACTGAGTCCCGATCCTAAGATGGCTGCCACTATTTACTGGTTGAGGTGGCGGCAGCCAATCAAATCTCACTTTGAGATCTGTCAGGATCCGCTGAGCCTTCAGGTTCTTATGTGCTAAGTCCCTTGTTTGGGAGAGCAGCTTTTGACTTCCTCCATATTGCTAAGAAGCCCAGAGAGAGCAAAAATGTTTAAAAAAAATAGTTAAAAATGCTTGCGTTTGAGAAAAGTTAGAATTATGTTAATAGACATTACGGCATTATTTTTAAGTGGGCTAGTGGACTTTTAATAAAGGCAACAAGCATAGGTAAAGTCAGTAGTTCTGGCCTGTGTGAGAGCCATTTGCTTTGTCAATGTTTTTTTTTGCCATGATTTATAGCAGTACGGCAGTCAGTACGGCAGCTCTGCAGCATGGCTAAAGGCTAAAAAAAAAAAGTGCTATGATGCAATCAGCACAGCACTTTTTTTTTAAACTTTAAGCCATGCTGCACAGCAGCCATGCTGCTCTATATCATATCTATAAAGAACACAGACAAAGCAAATTGCTTTGGCGTAGTCGAAACATATTGGCTTTGCCAATGCTAGTGTAATAGAAGTGCATAGGTTTTGGCTTTGCTAATCCTTGCGCTACCATGAACTGCTATCCTTTTAAAGAGTTTTTACTTCCTAAAAACACTGTTACATTCACTGAAATCTTCTGCTGGTGTCTTGTTTTTCTACTCATTTGGCTATTTTTGAGAGGTTTTTTTTCCAAACCATCATGCTTGGATTCGTGGCCTGTCAATAAGTTTTATTGCACCATCTTTTTTCATACATTATTATTACCTACCATGTTTAGATTACACAGCACACATTGAATTACCTGATGGCACTGGTGGGAGTAAGGGCGGGGCAGCAGGCAACATGAAGGGAGTGGAGGGTGTTGGTCATAGGTTGTTTTTTGCTGACCCTCTTCTGCAACCTGAAAAAAAAACGATCAAAGATTCAGCAAACCAGTCCATATCAATAGGTCCCAGACATGCTGTGCTGTGTGGAACTCTTTTACATACAGAAGACTTTGGTGGTCATTCACCTGTCTTCATTTTGAAACACTGAACTAACTCATACACAAGTTTGCATATTTCTAAGCATTGAAACACTAAACTAACTCATACACAAGTTTGCATATTTCTAAGCATTGAAACACTAAACTAACTCATACACAAGTTTGCATATTTCTAAGCATTGAAACACTAAACTAAGTCATACACAAGTTCGCATATTTCTAAGCATGGAAACACTGAGCTAACTCATACCCAAGTTCGCATATTTCTAAGCATTGAAACACTGAGCTAACTCATACACAAGCTTGCGTATTTCTGAGCATTGAAACACTGAGCTAACTTATACCCAAGTTCGCATATTTCTAAGCATTGAAACACTGAGCTAACTCATACCCACGTTCCCATATTTCTGAGCATTAAAACACTGATCTAACTTGTACCCAAGTTCGCATATTTCTGAGCATTGAAACACTGAGCTAACTCATACCAGAGTTCGCATATTTCTGAGCATTGAAACACTGAGCTAAGTCATACCCAAGAACACATGAGAAACTGGTGCAAAATGTTTGTTTGGTATTTACTTTCCAGCCCAAAATTAGTTTTGCGCAGGAAAATTGCCTCAAAGTACTTTGTTTGCGTCAAAAGGGTGTACCATGGGTGTTAAAAGAGAAAAAAGTTGTGTACCCACTTGACCTGTATTTTATCAGCTTAGCTACTATGAGCTGTTGGTTCTGTTCCAATTATGATTAAATATTTACATATGTAAGATTTTCATAAGATCATATTTATTATATTCTTTTCATGTCTTTTTCAAAATATCTCATATTTCATAAGAGTTCATATATAAACAGCATAATTATTTACACAGTCTACAAATACATTACAACAATGCCTTCTATGTATTGTGACATCGCTGTTATATCAGACATCATACATTTTTCTATAAAAACTGAATATCACCATTGAAAGAATGGGAAAAAAAACAAATTCCCTCATAACTCATCCTCTCGTTCTACCATACACTCTGACTCAAACAGTAACATACTAGACACTCATACTAACATGCCAGCATACTATAAATGCATGAAAGCAAGCCTCAACAGAGGTACACAGTAAATTGTTATCCGCTGTGGTGTTGTGGGCTGGGATCTTTTTTCCAAAGAAAGGTCGAATAACGTTTCGGTGTGGGCATGAAATGCCACCTATCACCTTCTTCAGGACCACACAACTATAATAAAGTCACTTCCAGGGGTGGTTATGAAGGGAAGAATCTATTAGGTCAATCGGACCAGGGCTTTCTCAAGGCTTTTTACCGTCACAACGTTTGAATACGGGATTGACCCGGGACTGCCACTGCCTTAACTAAATAGAAACATCGACATCATTATGTTTGCTTGAAGACTGACACAATTTTTAACATGTTCAAAGGAAATAACCCAGATCTATCAATGCATTAAGAAGCCTTGAGAAAGCCCTGGTCCGATTGACCACTTAGGGTGAAACACGTGTCGGCTGGTGCAGTTTTAATGATGTAACCTAAATAATATTCTAGAAAAGCAAGGATGTAACCTATATGTTGGATCAAGAAAAGAACACAAAAAAGAGTTAAAAAAATAGCTTTTCATAAAAAGGAAATGGGATATCTTCTTGAACACTAAAATAAAAATTAAGGAGGAGTACATGCTCAAAAACATTTTGTAGTGCTACAATAACGAGGCTGGAAAGGTCCAGTGCTTCGAGTTAATCTCCTCCTACCCATCTAAACTACATTTAAGCAATACCATCTGGGATCAGGAATCCCTGGACCTTCGTAAAACTGGGAACACAACTGCATACTGTGCATGTCACAGAGGAAGTACATACTTGCACATATTTGAGGCGTGCATACTTTGTATATGCCTTCACGCATGCACATTATACCTTTCTGCTTATTGTACACGTCACTATGTAGCATGCGCATATTGCACTGGTTCATAGCAGTACTGTCATCTGTAGCCACAGAGAGTCCTTTGGTTTTGGCAAACAAATTGCATGCTATTTTGGAAATCTCACGTGTGAGGTTTTCAGTAAGAACTGTATTTGTCTACTGACTTGTATTCATTACAATCAGGGGCATAGCTTAGTCTGTGAGATTCGGGGTGTGTGAAACTCAAATGCACCAACTAAAAAAGCTGTGAGCTGCAGGTTGAAGGGGTGAGATGGATTGTTTCCATGATGAACAGGGTCAGTACTGATTTGAATTAACCGCTTAACCGCGGTGCAAATTCTCCCGCGGTGCGGGAGAATTAAAGAGTGGGCGGGGCTGCGTCAGCCAACGGACGTGCGCAGCACCAGTGAGGTAGTGCTTGCGTCGGCCGTTGGCCGACGCAAGCACGGAACGGGTTAAGAATACCTATGTCTAGAGTGACACATTAGGTGAAAAACAATGGGTTGGAATACTACCCCAGAGCGATTGCCACTGGTTAGACTATTTGCAAGCATTCATCCCATCACCTTTTAGGTGTTTGATTGCCAGTATTATGCCTGAAAATATCTAGTGCAGCTTTCCAAGTCTACTACTGCCAAAGATTGCAAATTCCATAAAGTAGTAAAGTTGCACCCATTCAAGGAGTATGTATATCGTTGCAGACTACTACTTTCTTGATGAACCAGTCACTTTATATATTTAAGTTTCAAATCCAAAAAATTAACAAGTTAAGTTAAGTTAAAACCTCTTAGTGAAATGAGAAAAACTGACACAAACAGAGCAGATCCAACCCAGGGCCGGCCACCAGTCCCAACTACATACCCAAGAAGCATTTGGGAATTGCCACACCCCAAACCACCCCTTGAAGCTAGCCTCCTGCCTGTCCCACCTGGGCCTGCTAGTTCTCCCTGAGAACTCATGACTACGATCACTTACTTTAAATGTATTTGCACTGCACACACTCTTCTTTGCCTCTTCTATGAGAAGCCTTGATGGTAGAGTTTTCAAATTGGTACATGTTGGCAGGATGCCATGTTTCCTGTCATCAGCTTTTACAAATCATTTTATCAAGTGACTGACTTATCTGCATTCAGCCAGAGTCACTAGCGAAGATGAGTGCACCATCAAGTTTCTAGGGCGAGCTGTAGCCAGAGCCGAGCCAAGGGTCTGGCTTGGCTCTAAGAGTCCATGTACGAGTCAGGCCATGAAAACGTTTACCTGTATATCGTGCAACAAACATATTGTAAAAATATGATACAGTCTTGTCAAAATTAAAAAAAAGTGATTTTCTTTAACATGCAGAAGGGTTTTTACCTTATTACATCAGATTATTTCACTGCAAGCTTGGAGGGACTGCAAGTTCCAGCAGCACCTTCGCCACAAGGAAAGAGAGGGCAGAGGCGGAGGAAGGCCCCACATGGCAATACTACCAGCACAATAAAGAATGCCTTAACACCAGCGGCGTTCCTCCACAATGGCGGAGGAGCATTGCCCCACTGCCTGACTCGGAGCCAGCAAATGAAAAATAAAGCAATGTCATCGTTTTATTTTTTATTTGCCGGCTCTAATCCATCTTGCGCTGGGAGGGGCGGGGCATGGGGAGGAGGAGTGCTATGTGCACTCCCTAAGTGCGCATATGTGTTTGGCCGGCCGTCTCAGGTCGACCAAAACACACATGTGCACTTAGGTTTCTCCAGCCCGGCTGCATTGAACAGCCAGACTGGAGAAACCCCCACAGACTTCCTGGTCTGAGCGGAGCGTCTTTCCAGCCCGCTCAGACCAATCCCTGCGCTGCTCTCACATGAGAGCAGTGGGGGATTGCATGGAGTCCGTGAAGCGGGCCCAGTGTTTGCTGGGATCCGGAAGGACGAGGCAGGAGGCAGGCGGCAGCTCCAGGTGTTTCTTTTAAACAAAATGATTATCAACCCCCCCTCGCATGCTCAGCCTCCCATGTTCCCCCACGCCCCCTCCACCCGCCCCACCTCCTCTTTATTGTGGCGGCCACCACTGCTTAACACCCGCTGCGTGAGACGAGCATGGGCAGCACCTAGCCAAAGCCCGGGCCAGCGGGGGGCCTGTCTTCACCCGTCATTCCCAGGAAGAGGCTGGGCCACCCCCCTTGATTTTACCTCTGTTTAAGGTACATTTATTTTTATATATCAAGCATCCTTGGTAGTGGTTCCACCACTAGACCGATGGTTTGCACCTGGAAGTTTCTAATCCTGTTTATTTGCTTGTGCAACACTCTCCATCTGGCCTCATTAATCTTCCCATTTTGCATTATGAGTAAACGCAAAACACACAAATCCTTAAACTGAGATACTAGACTACCTTAAGCCCCCAGGCATGCTGCTGAAAACTGTACACTAAGCGAACTTAATGATTTAATTGAGAAAGTCAAGGCCCTATTGACACATGAAGGGATTGCAACCAAATTGCCTAAATCTCTAATAAAGATTACAAATTTTACCACAGAAAGGCAAAAGGCTCTTTTGCTAAACCTGTATCAAATGATGATATCGCTGTTTCTTCAAATGTGATCGACTCAGTCAATCCATGATCCCTATCCATTGTTTCATCATCTTTAGTTCAGAGTACAAATTCTTCTTTAATTCATACTCCTAATAAGGATTCAATAACACCCTCTATTCCTTGTTCGAACATGTTCACCCCACTTGCGGAACTCCATCCTGCTGGTGACTGTATTTTTAATAATGCACTTAAGGAAGATCAATATGGAGAGGCCAGCACATGTGCATGTATCCATGGCCTTGCAAACTCAAAACTTGATGCCTTAACCCAAGATTTGAAGGATCTCAAACTTCTGATGCAGCAGCTATTAGAAAGGAGAAAGGATATTCTAACGACTATGAACTCCTTATCTCTATCTAGCCCTGCTAAGAGTCTGGATTAAACAATATCAAGGGTCACCCTACATCTTCTATCTGTATCTAGTCTACTTTACCTTTGATTAACTCTAAACGCTTTCATGAGTTCAGACTCGAGCCTTCTTCCCAAATGCAGCATGCTTTTAAAGACGAGGGACATACTTTGCCTCCAGCACTAGGAGTTTCTTCTGAACCTGTTGGTGGCTTACACAGAAAGATGGACGCTTTTAATAATTTGCGCCCTAAGTCTGCTTTTAATAACTGTATTACACCTCGGCAAGATATATGAAGGGACGTATTTGGAAGAAGGGCCCATGTTAACAGGGCAGCTGCGGTTAATATGGTTAATGTCTGTAAGCTAGGAGAGCAAACAAGAGAAGACAGTAACTCCCTAAAAAACAAGGTCATCTGCTGGATTGGGACACAGCCTTTCCCTTGTTTGCTCTGATATAGTGGATGCATTTCGAATATCAAGGAGAGGGGGTTTGTATGATATAATTAAGTTGATTTAGTTGATCGCAATTTAGTAGATGGGCTTATTTCCTTGGATGCCCGTTTCAATCCCCCATCTCCTCTGAATTTAGGTTACACCTCTTTCCTGCGCTTAATACTGTTTCCCAAATCTGTCCTCAGGCAAACCAAATGAGCTATCCTCTTGACAGAAAACATCTCCTGTTAATTTAAGTCCCTTTGCTTTGGCATTGAAAGAGAACCATTGACTCATTTCTATTCCTCCTGCTTTCCCATACCTTGATCTAGATTCACATAATTGTTTTCTAGGAGACACTAGTAGCCCTCCAAAAACTGTTCCTACTTTAGCCGCCACACACAAGTCGGCTTTCAAAACCTCTTGGTTGTTCTAACAGTCCAAATGAGGCTGCAGACAGAGTATTGCGAGTTCCCTCTTCTGGGACTAGCTGTCTCTTGCAGGACCCAGCTGAGGAACAGTCTTTTAAACTACTGTGATGGAATGTTGCGGGATTACATTCCAAGCAAGTTGATCAAGACTGACTTGACATTGTAGTTAACTATCATGTATTAATGTTTCAGGAAATATGGGCCACTGAACCTATCCACAGAGTGGGTTACACTACTTATTTTATTGGTGCACTACCTTCTGTATCAGGGAGAGCTTCGGACGGGTTGATTACCTGACTTAAGAGAACACTGATTTGCACTATAAAACTTTTGCCTATCGACTCCTCTGACAGACTGGGCCTGAATGTTTCCGGACCTCGTAGCCTGAGGGTTAACCTCTTGTAGGAAATTTGTTTATTAGTTGTGTGGCCTGCACAAGTAACAGGTCTACAATTCTCCTTACTAGGAACCAAGTACCCCATTGTAGTGCTTGACTCTCTTAGGGTAGCGAAGCAGATCACTCCAAGGCCTGCTCATGGGAGGTTGTATGGGCTATAGTAATCACCGTTCGCTGGCATGTAATAATGACACTCAATAAATAATTGTCCAGTCAGTGCTTTTTCTTTAGAAAACGGAAAAGTACATTTATTACAAACACTACTTAATTCTATGCAGTAATTGACAAATATGTACATTGGCAGATGTAAGAAACCATAAATGACATCGCATAATCACCTATGACCCCCTAAATGGGTCATACAAACATATCAGGAAATTCTACTGGCTTGGTCAAGGGTTCAAGATCAACAAACCACATGTTAAAGACATCCTTTTGTATGTAAATGTATATCAATAATAATAATCATGTGTAAATGCATTTATTACTGTTAACAAAGCATATGCACTGTGATCAATAATCACTGTCAGCATTATTATGCCAATAAAGCATTTTAAAATGCACAAAACGTGTCTGTGTGCTAAAACTTTCCAACCATGAAAATGTAATCATAAAAACAGCCCCTAGATGGCATCACATTTTGATTACATAACATGCAATAGACTGAGCGCCTAGAGGGTGCTGTACAACATGTAGATTTTTCTAAAATTTTCAGGTAACAATAGATGCAACCATAGAATAAGCACCTAAACAGCTCTGCATTCCCAGCTGTAGAGACAAAGCTTTAAGGAACATTTAAAGGAGTACTGGTTTTCTGATCCTCACAGACATAGGATCAGTATTTCTCTAAAACTCTTATGGGGGGAGCTGCTTTGCTCCTGCAACCCCCCACTCTTCCTTTATTTAGCTGGTGGTGTCCCCTGTTCGTTTTGGGGCCACCACAAGCAAAAAAGATGTGTAATTGAAAAAGCCCTGCAGGGCATTATGGGGCACTCTCGCTAGAGAGTGCATACTTTGTGAGCAACTCTCCTGCTGTGCTGGGGAGAGCCGCTGCATTGTTTTTGCCGCTGCCTTATTTTTGCTGTGAGGCCTCACGCCGTGCGGCTTTTCCTCTTTTGGTTCCTTGTTATGGGGGTGCCCAGTCCAAACCGGGCACCCATGCCTTCTCTCATTGAGGGCAGCTGAGGGAGCCCACCCCTTGCTGCCCTGCCGCCTCCCATGTGCATGCACCTCCATGTGCGACCGCAGGAGCCGGCAGTTTCTAGGGATCTACTTTGTGGATGCGGTGGAGGTCCGCTACCCTCAAACATGGGGAGCGGGGCAGGCCCACTGCTACTGGGAGGGGTGCAACAGCACTCCCCCTTCCTGATGGCATTCGGGGTCAGGGATGGGTTCCCGGCCCCCTTCCTTATAAGTATGGCCCGGGGGATGGGGTCCCCGGGCCAAAGGAGAATGTGGAGAGGGGGCCCCATGCATGCCTCCTCCCTGTAGGAATTCGATCAAACATCATGTGCCAGGGGTAAGTTAAGAAACAGTGGCCAAGACCTATGCGCTCCGTTGGTAAAAATATCAAAGGTCGCCAGTCTTTAAAATGCCAAAACTCGGGCCCAATTAGGCCGATTTTGAAGTTCTTGGGCTAATTTTACTCCTGGCGGCAAACTCTAGCCACCAGAGGTAGTTGCAGCAGTCCTCCAAAGCGGTGTAATCTACAGAGAGCTGGTTCTCCTGGCTCCTTGTGCCAGCCTTTCTCCTGGTCTCTGCCTCTGGGTGCAGAAGTCGAAGGCTTTCCCCCAACTGTTCCTCAGGAAGGTGTAAGGGGGCCAGCTTCACTGGCCCTTGGAGAGACCCACTGGTCCTGGGGTGAACTGAGGCAGAGTCCTTAGTCCTTTCTGGGCATCAAAGGGTTCCTCCTTCCAGTTGTCCATCGTGGTCCCAGGGTCCAGCAGCGAAGCACAGAAAACACCAAGCAAGAGAGAATCTCCCCCTTGTGCAAGAGTTTTTAAAGGGGAGTGGAAGGTTCCAGAAGCCAGGCACCCCTGGCCAATCCTAGGGTGCCACGTCACCTCTCCACCCCGTCGCACTCTCCTGCACAGCATGCTGGGACAGTTCAAAATGGCATCCTACAGGAGTCACTATTCCCACATCTCTGGGGGCCTCAGATCTAATTAAATCTTCAATGGGGAGCCATCTCCTATGCTGGCTACAGAGATCTGGGCTCCCTCCTTTGTTCAGTGGGCTTGGGCAGGCCCATCCCTGGTACACTGTGACAGCTGATTGATTGATGCAGGTCCTTCCACCCCACCTCTTTCCTCCTCAGGAGCTGAATGAAGCACTGTTAATTGTTCCCTTTGTGTGGGGAGGCCTTTGTTCCTGCTGCTGGAGAGAAACGTAATAAACCTGGCACGTAGGGTGACAGACGGCCTGGGCTCTGATCCTGAGCTGAGCCAGAGAAATGACAAACAACCTTTACAACGCGGCAGTTTGCATGCAATACCATTCCCACACAGTCATTACAACACATATACCTTTACCATGTAAGCGTTTCCATGCAAAGGTTTTACAGTGCAAATACCTTTACCACGCATGCCTTTTCAACAAAAAATTGAGGGGCATATTCTCAAGGATTTATCGCCGAGTTATCGGCACTTTATCGCAGCCAAAGTGGTGATAAATTTATCGCACCATTCACAAGCCGGTGCTAACAGCCGACATCACCAGTTTCCCTGCGATAGCAGCCGCAAAAAACATCGCCACGGATGACACTGGCAACTAACGCTAATGAGATGCAGAGTAGGCGTTCCCGTGCAAAAAGCAGCGAAAACACCTCTTCGCAACATTCTCAACGACCAGCCAGATTTGCGATAAGATCACAAAACAGGCGATAAGGCGCGTTAGCAGCAGGGAGTTTACACCTGCTCTGACCTGGTGTAAAGTCGGACGACAACCTGCACCATGAAAGGGAGCCCAGCCCACCGCCACACCTGAAGATCAACAGATGCCATGGAGCCACTGATCATGCAGCTCGGACACCCAAGAGGGCCACAACACTCACCCCCACCAGCCACAGGACCCCCCCTCCCCCGGACTACCACAGAGGCAGCGCAGACGAAGACAGCGGAGCCTCGCAAAACGCACCAGCCCCACAGACCCAACACCAGAGGATGACATTGCCCACTACAGGCCCAAAAGGACAACCATCCTCCGCATCCTGACCCTCATTGCCCACAGGCTGACGGTACCAACACAGCGGACAACCAACATCCCTCCGCAGACAAAGCCGCTGGCTCTGCTGCACTTGCTGGCCTCTGGCACCTTCCAAACAACAACTGCCAGAGTCGGAGGAGTCACACAGCCAGCCCTATCAAAGTTCCTCACACCTGTCTTGGATGCCATCATCAGCTCGGTACCCCAGCACCTGCACTTCCCACACACTGCGCAGGAACAGCTGGAGACCAAGCAAGGCTTCTACGCCACAGCTGGCTTCCCGCACGTGTTGGGGGCAATCGACTGCACACATGTACTGCTCGTACCCCCTGCCGCCACTGCACCCAATCACCGCAACAGAAAGCACACGCATTCCATCAATGTGCAGGCAATAGTGGACCACCGGGGACTCTTCATCAATGTCGTCGCCAACTACCCAGGCAGTGTGCATGATTCCTTCATCTTCCGACAGTCCATCATCAACCAGCGCTTCCAGGATGGCACCTATGGATATGCATGGCTCGTCGGTAAGTAACAACTGAACACACAATACACCTCAACTCCACCAACATACAACTCACATGTATGTGAATGCACACGTTACATAATCACATACAACATGACAACCAACATGCCCACATACCAGACAAGACAACACAACTTACTGTGGCAACCTGGGCTAGCCATGTACACAAGCCAGCAACGGCATGGCACCTCAGCCACACAATTGCAGAATGTGGGGAGAGGTGGGAACCAGGCATGTGCGAAGGAGGCAAGTGACCCATGAATGTGAATGTACACAATGCCAAGTGTGCCGTGGATGTGCTGGACAGACTTGAGTATGCAGACCACAGACATTTCCATGTCGACATACACTGCTGGTGTCTGGAGTGTACTGGACAGTGGACGCAACCATGTTACCCCAGCCAGTGGGGAAGATCGCGGAAATGTAGCTGATTACGTCCCCCCCTTTCAGCGTGAGCGGAGTGGGCTGGCCCGGCGTACGCCAGGCCAGCGTCGGGGTGTGAATAAAAAGCCTGTTACTCTGGGCGTGGTTCTCTTCCGGAATGGCTAACGTGTCTGCCAGGGCGGGGCCTCTCACCCCGCCACGAGGCCGACGCCGTGAGCGGCGGTGCCTGCGATCCTGTGCGCCAGCTGCACCCCAGGCCGCTGGTCCCAAGACCCGTCATGACCGCCCCAGCGCACCAAGGCCGCACTGCTCACCTGCCGACACCGGCGTGTGTCAAAGAGGGACCACAACGTGCTGGTGCAAGCTCCAAGCCCGAGGCTCACGACCATGGCAGCCTCCTCAGACCATCACGGCCTCCGCGACACAGGCCCCATTACTCCTTTCTCGTTGACGTTCTCCACCGCTGCCTCCGGCCTACACTGCGGTCAAGTGGGTTACACATTTGGAACTGAGCCTTGATTTATTTATGGCTGAGTTTATACCATTGTACAGGCCTCATCGCAGACTGCACCCCCTTTCAGCTCTGGTGCCACTAACTCTGTGCCCCGAAATCCATGGACACTCTCTGGTTGAACTTTGGTGGCATCTGAGTCTATGGCCTGGGGGTTGTCTTCATCATCATGTAGCTGATACTGACTTGGTGTCAAAAATGATGCTGTAGCATTCATCTCCTCCATATTGCCTGTGTCTGCTTGGTACTGCCCTCTGTATCATGCCCTGGAAGATCACCTTCCACTGTCCCCCAAAACCCTCTCGTAGCCCTACCTCAGTGCACCGGTAGTCACCGTCCCGTGGAGGTGTTCCATGTGCCGGCCGCTGTGCATCCGGGGCCACTAACTCCGTGCAGCTCAAGTCATGGACCCTTGGTGTTTGAACTGTGAACTTCTGATTGTCTGATCACTGTTGTAGTTGTTGCCAGCACCAACCACTCCTTGAGGGCTGGCTCACACTCACCCCACACCCATCCAGCACAGGCGTCACTGGACATGTGACCCTGGAAATAAAAGGGGCCGTGCGCACGTGCCCGTAGCCAGTTCCACAAACTAAGTGTGTCCGTGTGGTCATTGTGTATGCATGAGGGCCCCGGGCCCTACCACATTGCATTGTGCTGTGTACAGCGGACGCAACCATGTAACCTCAGACAGTGGGGGAGACCTGGGACATGTAGCTGTGTCGTACCCCCCTGTAGGTGTTGCCGGAGTGGGCTGGCGTACGGCAGTCCAGCGTAGGAGTGTGGATAATCACCCCGGGGCTCTGGGCGTGGTTAGGTGTTGGGCTTGCCAATGAAGTACCTAATGCGTGTGTCTCTGTTGTAGTGTCGACGCCACCCGTCCCGCAATGGACAAAGTTGCAATGTAACATGCCCCCGGAGTGCGGGCTCGGCCGAAGGGATAAATGTATGAGCGCAAGCCCGCTCGGGGTCCGGGATCATACATGCCAACTGTTGTGTGTGTATCGCTATTATCGCAGCATAAGCCAAAGGTCTTTCCTCGACCGCATCGCGAGTTCAGCCAGCCATGAACTCTACATCTGTGTCCGCCCTATCCTTACCATAGGCCTACACACACGTGGCCGCCCACCTTCAACGCACAACATCACAGTGTGGTTGTCAGGCTTGTGGACATGCGCAGACAGGCATGACAATGGTGTGCCGTAGGAGTGCAAGTGATGCAACCGCGCAGCGCACACAAGTAAATATGCTCGGGGGAGGGAGGAGCAGCAGTGAGGCTACGTAATACACATTGATGGCGCTCATTTGCTACAACTAGTGAGCCTGCCAACACATCATGCAGAACCAACTATTGACTCATGTCTTTCTGCACTGTCACAGGTGATCAAGGATATGCACTCTGCCCTTGGATGATGACACCCCTCCGAGCCCCGAACACACAGGCCCAGAGGCAGTACAATTGGGGCCACAAACGCACCAGGGGCATCATGGAACGCACATTTGGCGTGTTGAAGTCACGTTTCAGGTGCCTGGACATCACAGGTGGGAGGCTCCTGTACAGCCCAGACATCGTGTGCAAGATGATCGTTGCATGTTGTGTGTTGCACAACATATGTGTGCGCACCAATGCCCCATGGTTACAAGTGCCAGATGCACCGGACGATGATAAGGAAGATGAGGCAGGTGGACCACACCCCACTGCAGCTGCAGCAGGAATAGCCCGTAGGAACAACATCATTGACAATTTCTTCACATGAGGACGTCACATTGTGACAGTCCTTATCAATCATGAGACAGTACAAAATGACCACAGGCACAGCATGTGCAAAATAATTCATTTCAACACACATTCCCTGAGTTTCTGTATGTGTGCTGCAGTGTGGCACAGGGATCAGGGACGTGATCCAGAGTCATTGTGGGTGTGCAGTGTGCTGTACTTAATTGTGCATGTGTGCCATTGTGCCCATCTCCCCCGTCCCCCAGTCCCTGGTCGGTACTCACCCTGGTGATGTTGTGTCAGGTCATGTTGAGCAGTGTCCCGATCCCCAACTCCTGGCACCGTATCCCGACTGATGACTGTGGCCACCATTTTCTCCATGTCATCCAGCTCCTGGTGTGCCACTGGTCCCCCACCTCCAATCTGCGTTGCTGCTTTCATGTTGGCATCGAGTTTCTTCTTGGTTTTGCCCTTCACATCATTCCAGCGCCTCTTGACCTCTTCCATTGTCCTCCTCGACACTCCGACTGCATTCACGTTGTTCACGATGTACGGCCATATTTCCGTTTGTGTTGCCGGTGACACAGTGGAGGTGACGAGCAGTTGTTGGTAGTGTTCTGTCACCTCCGTGACGATGATTCGGTTTTCAGGCGGACTGAACCCCGTCTTCCTCTTCCTCTTCTCCTTGCCCTTCCCCGGCCACGGGGTTCCTGGCATGTCATCTGTGGGGCTTGTGGGGTTTGCGTTGTCCTGTGCACTCGGTCCGGGTGCGTCCATGGTGCTACGCAGTTACATTTTTTTTTCTCTGCTTTTCTAGTGCATTTTCCCGCATGTCGCGTGGGAATCGCAGGCCTGTCGCTGGTTATTGCTGGTTTTTGTATTGCGATTTGGGACATCGCAACTTTTTTGGCGTTCGTGTTTCGCATTTTTTCGGCGTCGCGTTAATTTTAACGAGGGCATTTGTCGCGTTATCGTGAGACTGTCGCATGGTGCCGCCGTGTTGAGAATACTGCGTTAACACAGTGTTATTTTCCCGCGATAGACTGCGATGTAAGAAGTTGCGTTAAGCTAATTTTGCGATGATTAACACGCGTTCTTGACAATATCCCCCTAAGTATTTTGCAGGTAACTATAAAGCCTTTATATGTATTAGTGTAAAATTTACAATGGTTCAGGAATACAAATAGAAAGAAAACAACAGTTACAATATATTCAAAACTAAAATTTGCAATTCAAATCAACAATAAAAACAAAAAACAAAAAGCAAGGTACCCACAAAAGATTTTTGGTAGAAACGTTTTTTTGTTATTTAGATTATTCTTTGTAAAACACAACAATACAAAATCCAATACAACATACAATTGGTGCTCACAAGATTACATTCGATTAACATAAAAAAGAAATCCCAGCGTAAACAAAAAACACACACAATGGCAGAGGACTAAATATCCAAATATTTGTCTGTATTATAACAAGAACATAATGCAATATAAGCTTCCTCTTGATTTGTCAAGGGAGAATGTCAATGGCTTTTCGGCCTTAGTGATTTGTTAGGTCATCATCGGGACATATGACATTATAGCTTTTTTCTATTGCTGATTTGAATTGCATGTTTTTGTTTTGATTATATTGTGACTGTTGTTTTCTTTCTAATTGTGTTGCTGAACCATTGTTTACACCTTCTACATTAGGTGCAGCTCAGCTTTCCCAATTAACTGTTTCCCACAGCTTGCGGGCTTGCAATGGTCGATTACAATCTGATCAAGCAAGATCACATGCCTTGAAACGAGGAATGTGTAAAAGCAGGATAGACTATTTTCTTATAGATATAGCTGTGTGGGGTAAGTACTTTAAGAACTCATAGTCATCATTGGCCACTACAGCTTAGTCTAACTCTGGCTGGATCACACACCATTCTGAGCACGGTGGTTCAAACCAAATAGAGTCTCTTGTCAGTAATATCTATAGAACACTTAATTGGCCAAAGGCGCTAGCTAACCATGAATTTCAAATAGAGATTTGTAACCTTTTCTATCTGTTGCTTGCCCCATATGTGGATCTCCCGAAGCATGATATTCCCATACCAACTATCCATCAGCAATTATTTGATCAATTAAGGAATCTTTTCCAACAGTGCAGTCGAGGTTTACCATCTACTAGCTTGTTAGCAGGAAGAGTAATACGTGGCATAATATGGAATGCCGCAAAGCCAAATCTTCCCTTATTTGAGTGATTAAATCTTGCATTCCACTTAAGATTAGAAAAGCTAGAGCAGATTATAGACATATACTTAACAAAAGCAAAAGGGAATGGAATGAGACAGTTTGGATGGACCTCTTGGAGGCTTAGAGGGCCAAAGATGTGACATCTTTCTGGCACATAATCGCACGTGGTAGCAGACAGGGTAGCCGTCTCCTTGATCACTCGATACAACCTACGGTATGGGTCACCCACTTTGAGAGAATCTATTCTTCTGTACCCATACTGGAGACTTTATTGGTAATGGACTTCTATGTGTACTTTGGACCTAGTGCCCATACACCTGATTCACCTGATTTCTTTCCTATGGCTGATTCTATGTCTGCAGTAGATACAGTAAAACCAGACAAAGCACCAAGACCTGATAAGATTCAAGAGGATCTCTTTTGCCATGATCTGCAATTATGGTCTCCCTACATAAATTTATTATCAAATACTAGAATTAATGGGGTGAAGACACCTGATACATGGCGCTGGTCTGAAATTGTGCCTATATATAAAAAAGGGGAAAGAGCAATGCCAGGGAACTACAGACCTATAAGTCTAGTGGATAATCTTCAGATCTTAGCCAGACAGGTTTTGAATAAACTTGAACAGTGGATGTCAGATCTTATTCCATTTTCAGGTAGGTTTTAGAGCCAAACCAGGTACAATTGATCAAATTTTCTGTTTTGCACTCATCTATTGGAAATATGTCACCAGCCTTAAGGATCATTTGTCGACCTCCGGTCAGCTTATAACCTGGTTCCAAGGCATCTACTATGGAAAACTCTTAGGTCAATGGGTCTGTCTGCCCCTTTGCTATTGGTTATTATTAGGTTGCTTTAGAACAACTATGCTCAAGTACGTTGGGGCAGACAGGGCGAGCTTACGGAGCGCATTTCTGTGAAAAAGGGATGGGGGGGGCAAGGGTGTGTTCTTGTCTCCACTCTGTTCTCCCTCTTCATCAATGATGTTTTTAAAGATCTTATGGGTTGTACTCATGACTTCCCCTATTCCTGCATTATGCTTTGCAGATGATACCCTCCTCTTGTCTAGAACGCCTAGGGGCTTGCGAAACCTCCTAGTTAAGTTTAAAGACTATTGCAATCATAAGGGCCTGGAAATGAACACCGCAAAAACTAAATATATGGCCTTGAATCCCCATAGGTCTTTTAAGGGTAACCTCTGTATAGGCACTGCACAACTTGAAAAGGTGGAGAGCTTTGAATATCTGGGAACAAAGATTGACAGTAGAATGTCTTGGGGGCCACAGATAGAGAAAAGCAGATCCATATTGCAGCACAGGGCAGGTGCACTTTTAAAGTTGCAACGTGTATCAATTACTAGACCAGTGGCCCCAGCCTTGGAGATTTATAAAGCCAAAGCTCAGTCAGCAGCCCTTTATGTGGCTGAGATTTGGGGCTATGCAAAAACATCAAGGTTGGCAGTACCAGAAACCTTGTTCGCTACATCTTTCTTTAATTTCCCCCATGGCACTCCTTAGACTCCATTGTTTTTTTGAATAGGGTTACATAGAATTGAGTACTTGGCTGCTTTGAGATCTCTTTTATGTTGGGTACATGTATAGAACACTGATGAATTATCCTCTTATAAGGCATGTTTTTCGAAATAATGAAATCTTGTATGTTCAGCACCATAACTTGGCTTCTCCATGTAAAATCTTGGCCAGTTACGCTAGGACTAGGAAGGTGGTGGACTGATCCCACATCTCTAACTCCTCCAGCTAAGGTTATTGTAAATAAAATCCTACTAGACATATGTTCTATGTCAGATACACCTGAACACTGCAGAAGGGAGCCTCACAGCCAACTACTTGGAACACAAACCCTCACCTTTCTTAGAGATATTTGTAGATGATATTTAATTTACCCACCTTTTGCAAAGACGTTATTTATGAGGTTTCGGTATGGCACTTAGCACATCAAAAGCTTTACTTTACGTTGGTCCAATTTACAATCCTCCAGCATGTTCTGTTTACTTTGCAACTGTTCAGCAGTTGAAAATACTGAACATGTATTATTCTGCTTGGCTTACTGTACATTTAGTAAGAAGTGGATTTGTCCTATTTGTCTTCACCTGGGGTCACACCAGTATCTGTTCACGTTGAGGATACTACAGTCTGATACCTCCCGGCTAATTGTGTTTGCCCTAAGCAGATACCTACACTGTGTGTGGCCCATTCGGAAACGTTCATTTATAGAGCTTTTTACTATCTCTTAGATTCAGTCATAGCACTTGCAGGACCTGCTAAGGTACATATTGTTTGTATATGCTCATAAATTCTATATGTCTGATAAGTTGAAGGCTGTGTGCATCCGTTTGGCAACATAGAGTTAATGGTATATACAAGTTTCATATTTTTAGCTAATTGTATCCATTGTATGACTTATCTAAAAGTTTTTGTTTTATTTGTATGTGTATGTTTTTAAGCGGTTTTGTCTGCAAAATAAACTTTATTGATTGATTGATAGCACTGCATAGACAGACATTTATTAAAAGTGATAGTTTTTAAACATGAACTTAGAAACATTCATGGCTCGCCCCTCCAACAATACCCTTAGTGAACAAATAGGCAAGTGATAGTCATGTAAACCTGAAACCTGGCCTAGATTCTTACAATAGATAGAACACCATTATAGTCTATTAAGTCAAACATAATCGGTGCTTCTACAGTGCCCATCCTAAACTCAAGTATTTTAAATTGCTCTCACATGTGATATTAAAGAAAAGTAGGCTTGGTTAAATAAAACCTTTGCCTTAGATCAAACAGTTTGGACAAGCAGGGAAGCTGAGATTGATTCCAGGTTATATGCAGGTGCGGTCTGTGCAAGTAAGAGAGGGCAGAGTGGGGGAGAGTCAACAGACGACGGCGAGGGAAACAAATATAAAAAGTGGTTTTCGCCTTTTTTTTAAGTTTACCTTATTGTCTGTGCCCCCCCCCCCACGCCTCCTCCCCTCTGCCCCACCACTGTTACCTGCACAGGCCGCGCCTGGTTATCTGGTTAATCGTTTTCAAATTCAGCCACCAGATAGATATATCTGTCTCTGCTCTCGCTCCCATTTTACATCAAAGGTCACTGTTTGTCTTTTATTCTCAAGCAGGAGGAAAAACCAACATAAACATAGCAGACCAGACTCAGGGCCCCAAACCCAACTAATAAGCCAAGAATGCATTTGTTTGCGGGGTGTCACAACACAAGCAGCCCCCTGAAGGTATGCCCCTGAATACAATGCAGATCGTGCCAAGTAGGCACAGGGAAAAGACGATAATTCCAGAGAGCATTTTGTCTGAGCTTCTGAATGCATCATAGTTCTTTTCTAACCATGAGCAAGCCTTAAATAATAAATTAAGGGCTTCCTCTGATGAAACAATGACCCTGATTATGAATGTGTTGGTGGAACCGGTGCTGTTTATTGAACGCTGCAAAATATGGCTTCCCTGGGTTCAGAATTGATCAGGGACCATATTATGGATGCGGTACATTTTCCTGGATTGCATTGGGCACACATTTCAAAAGTTGCGCCCAGCGCAATCCAGGAAAATGCGGCGCATTATGGTGAATGCACTGCCCCCAACACAGCTGTGAACTCGTGCTGCCCTGGGGGCAGCGTATTCATGTGAAAAACAGAGCAGTTGTTTTAAAGCCCCTCCGTGTTTTCACAGTGCGGGCGGCAACCTGCCTGCAATTTTGAAGAGGATTAGAGATTCCCTTGTAGGCGGGTGCAGTCAGTGACTTCACCCGTCTGCAAGGGGATATCTGGGGGGGTCCATGGGACCCCCTTTCCCCCCAGCAGAGGGCTGCAATCAGGGGGAGCACTGACAGCGCGCCACCTTTTAGGTGACACAGTGTCATTGCGCCTCCTGAGAGCTTCTTTGCCTCTGCGCCTGTGTCTGTAATAAGGCGCGGACGCAAAAGCAAAGGGATTTCCTCATTTGCATGGGGCCACGCCCCCATGAAAATGAGGGAATGCCTTTTTGAGGAAGCGCTGGCACTGTATATGTGCTAGCGCTTTCAATATTACAGGAGGGGACGCACAAGGGTCTGCGGCTCCTTCTGTAATACCAAAGTGCCCTGGGGGCGCACAAAGCGGGTGCAAACGCCCGTTGCGCCCCCGGGGCACTTCTATAATACGGCCCCATATGCGATAAATAGCATCCGTTCCACATTTTTGGAAAGTATTGTGTGGATTTTGTTGCATACTGTACCAAAATCTACATATGACGGTTAATACTGTACTGTTTTCCCCCGTTAAATTTTGTCAGGTTTGACCTGCCGAAATATAACGAACACTGAGGAATTTAATTTACCTGGTAATTAGCAGATATGTTGAATAGCACATAATTCAGAATTTCAACCTCTGTGCAAATAGGGGTTTGTGCAGGGGTCAGAAAACACTGACCCACTCATAATCAGAGCCAATGTATCTTATATCAAATACCATCTCAACCTTGTGTTAATTCAGCAGCTTTAAGCACAGATAGGATTTTTTTTTTTTTTTTACATTTATAGGGCTCCAAATGTCGTGTCTCCGGATAAAGAGGGCAAACATATTGAATATGTTGGCAATAAATTATTCCCTGAATGAGCAATGGCTTTCTGACAAATTAATTCTTAGACTTTTAGTAAGAGTGCTGTTCAACAATTGAAGAATTTCAGAACTTTAATGTTGCTTTTAAGTTTATCGGGTATATTTACAAGGGAATATCGCCACTAGAATGTCACTTTTAGTGACGTTCTGGTGGTGATATCCCCTTCTCCTTATTTACAAAGCAGCATTCAGCCACTTAACGTGGCTTAACGCCGCCTTGTAAATAAGACCCCCTTTCACACTTCACTAAGCGTGAAAGGGGCATACAATGGGTGTTGCTGTGGGCGTTCTGCTGCAACACCCATTGATTTTTGACGCTGCCCCATATTTACAAGGATGGGGCAGCACCAAAAACTAAGACCAGGTGAAACCTGGTCTTAAGATGGCGATACAAGGAGAAATTATTAATTTCTCCTCGTATTTTGTTCTTTTTATGTGTGCTGCATTCTGCGGCACACATATAAAAGAACAAATCGCCTTTAAAGATTGTTTATGTGCAGGAAGGTGTCCCTTCGTGCACATAAACAATCACCCCTGCAGCGCAGGCATCCTTGCAACAGGGCGCAAGGGTGCCTGCGCTGGTGCTAGGCAGCTTTTTTAGGGCCAGCAATAGGGGAAATGCAGGGGTGCGCCGTATTTTTGTAATAAGGCGCATCCCTGCATTTAAAAAATGTCAGAGTGTGTCGTTAACAATTTTGGAGTAACACTTTGCTCCGACACTTTATTATAAATATGCCCCTAAGTGTTTTAGACCTTTAGTAGCAGACCTGCTTACTCACACGATGCCACAGTGTGACACACAATATCGACTCCATTCACACGGTCACCCGGGGAGAAGCCAATATCATACGGTGGCAGGGAAAACGAGCTGAAAACCACTGTAAACAATGGATTTTCACTCGTTTTCGGAGGCTTTGAACTACCGACGTTCATTGCTGACAGTACCAACCACCAATATGGCGCAGTGTTCCCCACATGCCCCAGGGACGATACTCCTCACTGTTGTCTGGCCACAAGGACCACCTTTCTCTCAAGTGGTAGCTACAGAAGAGCATTCAAGGCTAACTCTAGGAGTTAGACAAAGCGAACTAGAAGTCTGGTATTCAAAGTCTTATTATGAGGTCACTAGGGATATCAGAAATTCGATGAGTGTCTAGGTACCCCTTGCTTTCTTAATGTCAGAGATATGCTTACAGGGTTGTTCAGGAACCAATCCAGTATTATCTATTCTGGAAGCATATAGATGTGGTTAACCGGCTAGAAGTGGCGACTTGGGACCTGGGGAACAGGGTTTGAATCCTAGCCTTGGCTCAGCATCCTGTGATTCTGGGCAATTCATTTATTCTCCTAGTGCCTAAAAATGTGTAACGTCTGATTTTCTTGTAATGCACTCTTATGCCCTTAAAATGTGTAATGTCTGGTTCTTTTGTAAAGCGCTTTGATGTCCTAATATTGTGTAATGTCTGGTTCTTTTATAAAGTGCTCTTATACTCTCAGGCCACGTTTCCACTATATAAAACTGCCCAAAAAAAATGAAACCTATTACCTCAGGCCTGTGTTCTCCTGGGGTTGTTAATGACCTATCAGAGGCAGAGATCAGGTCAGAACAGTATCCTTACGCAGCCCTATGTCTGTCTTTAAATATATCTAAAGTGTATAACGCCCATGCTCTCTGCAGCAGCCCTTAGCCTCCTGGTCTGACTGAAGGACCCTTCTGACAGCTCTTGAGATCCCATATCCGGTGAGTTGAGTCTTTTCCAGCTCCATGTGTTTCCCTTGGAGTTGCTCAGGTACGGAAAATGCTGCTGCGAACAATCCCATGAGACCAAAGGCGCCTGGACTCAAAAAATGTTCCTGGGAAAACAGCATGACTCCCTCGGAAGGCGAGAGGACCCTGTTGGGAGGATGGAGCTGACTGGAGGAACACCCTAGTGAGTGGGAAGAACAAACACTTGTGAGTGGGAGTGAGGGAACCCCTTGATAGGAAGAGCTGAAGAGGAGGGACACCCACAGGTTTTGGAAAGCCGAGATTTCATGACTTTAGAAGGTTTTAGGAGGCTTTTTTGACCTACCAATGCTTGTTGCTGATGATGAACAGCATCAGCGAAAAGTAAAAAAAAAAATGTGTTTATTGCCGTTGCTGTTTAGCATTGACAAAAGCAAATTAAAAGCCAACATGGTAGCTGCAAGTTGATGATGTATACACGTGCATGCAACATCATGCATGCACTCATATTTCATGGTGCTGCGATGACCATTTTGGCTATTTTGAGGCCTCACCTAGGCAGCGCTTGCGCAGTCTCTTCGAGGCATGCTGTGTTCAGGATATGGGCAAAAGCTCTGCCTACTTTTCGCCCATCTTTTTAATTGGCTCCTGTCACTGTCCTTTCTAAATGGTGGCTTTTCATTGGTCAATAGGCTTAATAGTCCCTCCTTAGTATCACCTTTTCTCTTCTTGTAACCTCCCTGTTACATGTGTTGTTACCCGATAGGTTTTAATTACAGCCTCCTAGCACTATTTTCTTAAATGGTTTTCTCCTGCCTGCTCTTGCAGGCAGGACAAGCTCTCCCGCAACACTTTTTTTAATGTGCACAGCGCAGCACACCTCAGCAGGAATAATGGTGGCCGCGCCTTTCTTTTGTTATTTGCTGTGCTGAACGCAGCCGCTTGCCTTTCTTTTTCTGTTTATTAACTTTTTTTTACAATGGCGGCACCCGCGCTTTAGCTTTAAACATCTTAAGCTAAAGCACGGGTGCAGTGATTGCTTCAAAAGTAAAGAAATTGAAAAAAAATGCATTTTTTCCTATTTTTTTACTTTCGAAACAATCGCAGCACCCGCGCTTTAGCTTAAGATGTTTAAAGCTAAAGTGCATGTGCCGCCATTGTAACAAATGTAAATAAACAGAAAAAAAAGTGTGCGGGCACCACTTTTTTCTATTTGTTTACTTTTGTTACCATGGCGGCACCTGCGCTTTAGCTTTAAACATCTTAAGCTAAAGCGCGGGTGCCGCAATTGCTTTGAAAGTAAAGAAATACAAAAAATAATTAAAAATCTATTTCTTTACTTTTTGGTTTTTTTTCTATTTTTTTACTTTTTGCTACGAGATCCCTAAATGACAATCGTTTACATATGGCCGACGGCCTGTGCGTTACTAAAGTGATCATGCGTTTCAATTGGTTGTCATGCACATCGCCCATCATAATTTTGTCCACTCCTAGAGTGTGGACGGGCTCTTGGTGCCTCGTCTCTTCCTACCTCTCCGATTGAGCTGTGTTGGCAGTCCTTGGTGCTTGCTTGTGACATCATCCCCTTCGACCGCCTCACCCTGCCCCGTGCTTTCTAATTAGTTAAATGTGAACCAATCGTCGAGTGACATGTCACAAGTCACCCGGAATCTGGCAGTGCGTGCAGATAGGTAAACAAATCACTGGAGATGCAGAATGAGGCATGGTTTTTAGGTCGAGCCTAGCGCAGCGTGCATGCGCTGCTCTAGGAGAAGGCCTCTTGGAATCACTTCAGACTTTCTGCAAACTCGTGCGTGTGGTGCTCGATTTTCCACACATGCTATTGGCCTTTGCGTGTGGCTTTCAAAAATGAAAGCACGCAATTGGCCAAAGGCGGGTGCATGTCCCACCTTTTCTGAAAATGTTTACTCCCACAGCGTTTAGCTGTCGGGAGCGAGCAGCAGCGTGCAGCGTGCCATCTGTTGTGGATCATGTTTCATTTCAAGACCTTGCAGCTTTCCTTACAAGGCGCGTCCCCTCCACCCCGGCCAAGGGACAGACCCCACCGCCACAAGAGTGCGCGCTTCTTTTTCCAGCACTCGCATTTCATCTATGTCAGCACTCTCTTCCTGCACCGTATTCTTTGTATTAGTATGTTATTGTCAAGACATTTGCTGTACTCTGTAGTTGGCCTCTATAGTCGCCTCTTTTTCGGTACCATCTTAAAAATTGACCGCACCTTTTAACATTAGTGTTTTTTCATCGTGCTTCCTTTTACACCTCTGCGCAGCTGTGGTGCATGCTCCATTGACATCTCTGCATAGTGCACAGCTGTGGTGCGTGTTTCCTTTCCCCACATTGCTTTTGGTGCTTGCTCGATCCAGGGGCGTAATGCAGGCCCTTGCTGGGGGCTTGATTTGAGCCGGTGTCTGCCGGTGCGCACATGGGCACTTAATTATTAGCACTTGCTTTTTGTGCATGCTTGCTGGCACCAGCTGCTAAATAATGCCTCTGCTTAGCTGTGGTGCGTGCTACCTTTGACATCTCTGCACAGTGCACAGCTGTGGTGCGTGCTTCCTTTCCCCCCATTGCACAGTACACAGCTGTGGCGAGTGCTTCCTTTCACCCCACTGCACAGTAGTGGTGCGTGCTTCCTTTCACAACACTGCACAGTGCAGATATGTGGTGTGTGCCTCCTTTCACCCCAGTGCACAGCTGTGGTGCGTGCTTCCTTTCACCTTATTGCACATTGCACAGCTGTGGTGCGTGCTTCCTTTCACCCCACTGCACAGTGCGCAGCTGTGGTGCGTGTTTCCTTCACCCCACTGCACGTGCCCCCTCCATCACACCCACGTGGTTCTCTCGTTTTCTGTTTAATAAACAAATTTCACACACAGATGCCCAGGGTTATTGTTGCCAAGATATAAAGGATCAAAACAAAACGTTGTGTTTCATTACAAAAAACATAAAAAGTTTATTGTGAACACATCCATAACAACATTTACGATGGTATAGAAAGTTGTGGAAAGTTTTTCTGCGCCCCATGATGCGCTAGAACACTACTAAATAACATATAGATCAAAATGCTTATGCTTTATGCATAAGCCAAATGTAATCTGCATATATAAAATTACAGTTTTAGACATATGTAATAACATCTCCCTTCTCTAACAAATAAACTGTATCTGCCATTTGCTGGGTTTCACACTTTCCCTTTTCATAGTGCAAAGTAAGAGAGCAGCGTATCTGTGATGCCAAATAACAATAAAAGGGAGCAAATGCGTTTTAAGTATGTGGGGAGTGCTCCAAAGGAAAAAATATTTCAGACTTTAAAAAAAAACACTTTCCATGGTGCATTCCAATTATGTGAAGGACTTTTTTTATTAAATTCACTTTTCTGTTAAGCTTATAAAAGTATATCATAGAAGAAAAGCACGTCTTTGCATAGGCACACAGTTTTTTATAAGAAGAGTTGCCTTAAAGCCAGTCATCTATGCAAAACTACTGCACGCAACTGCACTCCCACAATACCAACCTCAGCATCACTCAGTCCAAGTGCAGCACCACCTCAGACCTCAGCACCAGCGCAGACCACCTCAGCACCAAAACACTACCTCAACACCACATCTGCACCACTGCAGCACCACCGCACTACCTCAGCATCAGTGCAGCACCACCACCTTAGCATCGGAACAGCACCAGCACAGCATCACTCAGTGCTACCACAGCATCACTCAGCACCACCTAACCACCAGCACAGCATTACCTAAGCATCAATCAACACCACCCCCTCAACACAGCACTACATCCGCATCAGTGCAGCACCAACTCAGCACCAACTCAGCACCAGCACAGCCCCACCACAGCATCAACACCTCACCACCTCAGCCGCAACTCAGCACAAACGCATCACCAGTGCAGCATCACCTAAATATCACCAAATCATCACTCAGCACCAGCTCAGCATCACTCAGCACCACCCAGCATCAGTCAGCACCACCCCAGCATCACTCAACACCACCTCAGCATCACTCGGCACCACATCAGTATCACTCAGCACCACCTTCCACCTTCCACAAGCACACCACCACCTCAGTATCAAACAGTACCAATTAAGCACCAGTACAGCACCAGCCCAGCATCAGCATAGCAGCAATGCAGCACCAACTCACCCCATCACGGCATTAGCACAGCACCAACTCAGAAACAGCGCAGCACCACCTCAGCAGCAAATAATCCCTAATGCAGCACCATTTCAGCATTAACACAGCATCACATCAACACCAGTGCAGCATCACCTCAGCACCAGACTTACATTACTAAGCACCACTTAAACACAAACACAGCACCAACAAAGTATCACTCAGTACCACCTCAACATCACTCAGCACCACCTAAGTATCATTCACTACCACCACAGCATCACTCAGCACCACCACAGCATCACTAAGCAGCACCTCTGCATCACTCAGCACCACCTAAGCACCAGCACAGCACCACCTAAGCACCTTATCACCACATAACAATATTAGCATCAACACAGTAACACCTCCTCATCAATACATCACCACCAGTGCAGCAACAAGTCACCATCAGCACAGCGCTACCTCAGATGCACTGCAGCAACACCTCATTATCAACACAGCACCATCTCAGCATTAGCACAGCACCACCTCCACATCAGTGCACCACCACCAGTGCAACACCAGCTCAGCACCTGCACAGCCCCACACCAGCAGCAATTCAGAACCAACGCAGCACCACTTCAGCATCAATACAGCAACACCTCAACACAGAACAAAAAAAACATCACTTGGCACCACATAAGCACCAGTTCAGCTACACAATATCGGCATAACTCATCACCACAACATCACTCAGCACCACCTCAGCATCTCTCAGTACCACCTATGTATCATTCAGCATCACATAAGCATCACCTCGGAACCAGCGCACCACCACTTCAGCATCACCTCAATATCATTCCGGATCACCTGAGCATCACCTCCGCCACTACTCACAACCACCTCAGCATCACTCCACACCTCTTCAGTTTGGCATAAAAAGTTGACATCTATTAATTCTCCACAAATAACTCTCCACTACTCCTATCTAATTAAAATACTATTTCACAACATCCACACTCCCGCTGTTTATATCCCACACCTAACAATAAAAACTATAACAAAAATTAATTACAACAAGCAAGGAAAAATTGACAGCATTGCATAAACAAATAAACTAGAACACATTTTTTGTATTAATTTCGGTTTTTAGTACAATACTTCAGTTGTATATAATGTTTTTTCGGTTACATATAAGGTGACAGAAATAGTTATAACACTTTTTTTATTATAACTTATACATTTTCAACATGCTGCACAACATTCACAATGCTCTACAACACATATTAAAAACGTTAACAAAGCCAATAGCTCTGTCTAAACACTTATAACGCCCCAAAGGCGAGACCTATTGGCTATGCCAATGCTTGTTTTATACGTCTCGGTTGGCGGGCTCGTCCACTGGGGTGTCGTACCTCTAAGGCTCTTGCCGCACCTAGGCACACCCTGACTGTCAGTTGTTCATTGTTCTTCCCTTTCTGTACAAAGCTTTCCGGATGGACTACCCTGGCTCTTAAATTAGCCCATTTGAGTTCTTGCCCTGTACAGCGGCCGCTGCTGGGGCCCCTTGTACCTAGACTCCCGTGCTTCGTAGCCGCCAAACAAACACCCTCCATGGCTGCTTATCTGTTATCTGTACCTAAAAGGCCTTTGTACAACAACCAGTGAAGACACCCTTACACAACACTTCTAAGATGCCCTCTGATTCGGACGTTCTGCTCCCATGAAGAGCGATGGACACGACCCTGTGAGGAGAGCCTCGGCTCTGTATCACTTACACTCATCAGACCTGCTTGTCACAGTGCATTTGAAAATGATGCACCCTGCCCCAGCAGTGACTTAATGTTCAATACACGAGCATCGATTGCGCAGCATCCTTGTACAGTATGTGTGCTGCAGAGGATGCCCCACAGACCTCTGTCCTTTGGTGGAACTCAGAGGCTCGAGAACTGCAAACAGCCTATGTAACCACAACCCATGCGCAGGGCCGGTCCTAGGATATGTGCGGCCCCGGGCAGAATAGGAACATGTGAGGCCCCTAAGCAGAGACGAGGCAAGATTGGATCGGGCCGGCTAAGGAAAGTTATTTTTTTTAATTATTAAAATTACCCCCCCTGCGTCACCCCCACCCCCGCGAGTTATGCCGGCTGCGACTGGGTTTTGTCAATGGTTGTTAGCTGTTTAAGCTAAATGAGTAACAACAATAAATTATTTTACTTTCACCTTGTTGTTTTGACCAATATGTAGCTCCTTCACACACATTTGCATAGAATCACAACTGGAATGCAGGACCATTGCGCTTTGTGTTCTGCAGAGAGGCCATATTTTGAATGATCATGTAATCTGAACACCTTTTTGACCCACAGACAGGCACACAGTGTGAAAGTACTGCCTGCATCCTCAACTCCAGAGTGCTCAACTGTAGCCTGTTATAAACACCTGGAGGCGACTCAATACAAAGGGTGCATCATCCAAGAGTAATATGCTGTGAAATGAAATACAGAAACACACATGCTGGAAATAGCTACCACTCTTGATGAATGCAAGATTAAGTAAAGAATGGGAAATATACACAGGAACAAAATCACTGCCATGGATTACCCTAACATCAGGACCACTGGAAGTATGCGGCAGGAGAGGGCTAAATTATGTGGCAGGGTGAGTAAATTACGTGGCAAGAAAAAGACAAATTATGCGGCATAATCCAGCACATTTTGAAATAGTATTACTACATTTTTTTGCCATTTTTAAACTTGGTAACACTGTTTGGGCACTGGTTGCACCCAATTAGTACCAATTTAACACCCAAATTTAGCAGTGGGAAACAGAAAGTTGCCAATTCCAGCTTTTCAAAGGGCCTTCCCACATGCGGCAAGACGCGTCGCTGCATTTTTTGTAACTTTTGAACTGTTTGAGATAGAAAGCAATTTTGTTGTTAAAATCTGTAGATTATGCAGCAGATGATGGATTATGTGGCAAATGCGTCAAATGCATAATTATGCAGAAATTGCTGCTGCTTCACAATCGCATAATTCCAGTGGCCCTGCCTAACATGCAGCATCAGACTGGGACAGAAAATAGGCCCCTGTACCAAAATAAAAGGGGCCCTCATTAGTGAGTTATTTAGCTAGATAAGGGTCCCATGTTTGCAAACTAGGGCAGTCTAAAACTTGTAAAGACACGCTGTATACGTTTTTTGTAAGGTATGGAAGACTGCACTGATTTGAGTTTGCTGCAGGCAATGTTTGCTTTAATATCATAAAAATCAACAGTAAAAACCGGCTCACCTGACCATAAAGCAGGTCAACAACTAGCTAAAACAAGCATTGGCATAGCCAATAGGTCTCGCCTTTGGGACCTTATAAGTGTTTAGCCATGCAACAGTTGATGTTGTTGCACGAAGGATATTGTGCTGCATAACTAAATACTTATAAGGCCCCAAAGGCGAGACCTATTGGCTATGCCAATGCTTGTTTAATATGGTCGTTCAGTTGTATATAATGCTTTCTTGGTCATATACAAGGTAACAACAAGCACAGTAGTAGTGGTGTAAAAGGGGGTGAAGGGTCTGTTATGAGTTGGATTAGGGCATCCAGTGACAAAAGAATACACGTGTGTCCTTCCGACTGACACTGTTCTCTCTCTGTGCTCTTTGGTGGAGAAGTGAGGGTCAGCCACAGACCTGGGATGAGGGCACAGGTGCGGTATGGACTGAGGGATTCCAGTGATGAGAGGAGAGGCAAGGGTCAGCCATACACAAAGCACTAGGGCGCATCGCACCCTCTGCTTTTCCATTGCACTTCGTATACTTCGCTTTGTCTCTGCGCTTGCCTGGTGGGGGTTCCTGACGTGGGCCTCTGCTTGGTCTCCTGGTTCCCGGTGTTTCCCTGACTCTCAGCCCCCGCGGAATTAACGTAAAGACCCGAGCTAAGTGCGGCTATTGTCCCTAATAAAGTGAATCAGACTGCCCCTTCTCCGTCAGCGGCTTGGGATAGACTGAGGCCTTGAAGCACGGAGCAGGCCTTGGATCCCCGCCGCCCACGCGCGCGTTTCATCCTTCCCACGTCGCCACGCGCGCGGCAACTCTCCGCAGCACTCCTCTGTCCTGCTTAACCTTGAGCCTCAGCCAGTGGCGGCGTTCATCACGTACGAGCAGCGAGGCGAAGGCTGCCCGGGATTCTCCGCTTGGAGATGTAAACAGCAGGCCGCCGCAGGAGAGCGGGAAACAAGTGAATAGCTTTTGTATTTTAAGAACTCGTATTCACGCACATGACCTTCGGCTCCTCCACGTTCTCCGAGGAAGGCCGGGTTTTTCTTTTTCATTTCTTCTCCTTTTTCTACAATTAAAATTGCAGGGTTGGCAGTTTCCATGGAGACGGGGATGGGGAGAGGGTTGGGGTTTCGAAGCAGAGCGTCTTCCTGTGAGACGGGTATGGATGAAAAACATCAGAAAGAGAATGGAGGCAGGCGCCTCGATATACATAAAAATGAAACTGAAAGCAAGCATGACCACGCTGACAATAACAAAAGTGCATGAGAGCGGGGGCGAGGGCGAGCGAGCGCGGCAGCCTGCTCAGCTGACCAAACGCTCGTGCGTCATGGCCTTTTGCCGGCATGTGTTTACAATTATCGCGCACGCGTCTGGGCACGATAATTGGAAACACATGTCTGGCCCGTGTACCCATCCCAAAAAGGCCAGCCACGACGCACGAGCGTTTGGACTGCTTCTGAAAGTCACTTACTTAAAGTCTTCGCCTAGCAGCGCTTGCGCGCTACTCGAGGCTCCACCTAAAAACGGCCTACATACTGACCTGACAGCAGGGCTTTAAGTGGGATGAAAAAACTGGGGGGGGGGAGTCTTTCAAAGGGGCATGGCTAATATAATTAAGGGTGTGGCTTAAAAACATGTAAGCTATATAAATCTGTGCTTAGCATAGTGTGCCGCCCTACTGGTATTTTGCTGCTTCTGTCATTGTTTCCAGATAAATATTACAACAAGTAAAATTACACCTACAACAGGCCAGAAATATTGGCTTTGTCAGTGGTTATTAGTTGTATGAGATGAATAAGCAACATCTACGGCTTCCTTGTATATAATATTGAAAATGCTCCAGTTCTGACATGATGTGACTATGAAAGAACTATAACGAGTCTCGTTGAAGTTACATTAAAGGCAGCGAAGGGTGGCACTGCTGCAGAGTTAAGATTTGTTTTTTCACTCTGAGGGTGAGGGCAAAGTTAAGGACATGAATATAGGGCCCCTTTTCAATGTCCATATTAATTTACTACCGGGTCTAAGACTTGAGTGACCCAGCACACTTTAGACCCTGCTCCTTTTACTTGCTGATTCTGCTCCTCTGCTCACTGCCGTACTCGCACCAATCTGCACCCCCCCCACACACACACCCTTTATTCCGTTTGTCTTACCCATTTTATTCGCCTCTCTGCTCCCTTTCCACTTGTCCTAGGTGAGCAGTTTCCATTGTGATGCGCAGCCATTCTGTCTTTTGCTTTGCGCCCTGCAGGATATTCTGCTCTTCAGGGCGCACATTCACACGTAAGGGCACTGTAAATAACTGTCTAATTGCTGTCATCAACATGCAGATGCAGCTATTAGGCCCACAGAGGCAGGGGAGATTGAGCAAATAAAGAAAAAATATAAACTCTTAGTGGGCCCCCTGGGCCTCGATACTCTGGAATCTTTAAAGGTGCGAGGCCCCACGGCTGCGAGCAGGCGCGGGGCCCTGGGCAGCTGCCCACGCTGCCCATGCCTAGCGCCGGCCATGCCCATGCGTACCTTCTAATAGTGTCCCGTCAACAGCTGCAAACTTTGTACAGAAGCCAATTTATTTATTAAGGGCCACTGTTACCTGTAAAGGTATCCTGGCGCTGAATACAGCGGTGAGTATACATGCCATCGTACTCATACTGTGTGCCCACTGTTCAACACCGATATAAGAAAACGCGACTCGTGTGACTAGCTATGCTGAGAACCGCTTGCTTTACTGCTCATGTAGATTCGTATAAAGCAGTGGTAGAAGTGCTTTTAAACCAAGCATTTGCAATGCAATAGGTCTCCAATTGCTGAAAGTTTGAGCTATTGCCGTTGCATTATTATTTGCAACGCCAATAGCTCAACATTTTAGTAATGCGAGACCTATTGCATTGCAAATGCTTGTTATATTTACTGTCTCAAGATGGCGAATGCCCATCCGAATTTGGAGTGGTAAACTGAAAAAAGCTGTGTAAAAATGCATTTTAGGGAAAGGAGAAGCCTGCAGCGAAATGCAGCTGGCAGGCCCTTCAAAAAGCACTGTGCTATTCTGTGCCGCATCCTACTATTGAAACACTGATGTTTGATAGGTCTGCTTATCCATTACTCGCTGGCAGGTTTATTAGAGGCTGGAGTGAGAGGGACAGCAAAGCTCCTGCCAGGTAAGGCTGCCTTGCTCCTTAAATTCATGCTTTCGCTTTGGGAGCACTCTCGCGTCAACCCCTCACCCGAATAATGATGGGTAGCCACAATGAAATAAGCAATATGGCTGAGCGTCATAAACTACAAATATAACAATGTCTGGAGAGTGCACACCAATAAAATTAAATGCAATAAAGCCAAAGCATAACAAACAAATCAATACTCAAATGGGATTTATCAAAGTTTTCCCTGTCACTATATTAATACTCAATACCATAACCTTTAGAGTCAGTGAAGCTACCTGGGATGCAGCTATTGATGGTCTCTTGAGAAGAATGGCCTAAAATGTTCAAATCAATGTAAAGCTAATCTTGAAAACAGTGGTTAGAGTTTGTGAGGCCTGCAGAGCATCCACAATAGTCTTTTACCACAACATTGTGGTTCTGATATTGATCTGCAAAAATATGAACTCCATAATATCCACTACCGTAATATTGTCAAGGTAAGGAGATGTGGAGTTGAGAATAGTAACTTTAAATGAATTTGTTAAAAAAGTAGAATAGTAAATCTATACTTCCATAGGTATACTTAACTTGACTATATAGCTGTAGTCAACACTATAGAGCTTATTTTTTTGCAGGTCAATATTTTAACCATGATACTCTGACAAACAACCACTGACATGGACAAAAGGAACAGCTTCTCCGATTGAGGATCACTTTCTGTGCAATATGCAGTGGCGACTCCTCCGCTATGGCAGAGGAGCGCCACACCACTGCTTTTAAGCAGTGCAAATAAAGGAAACATAAAATGATAATAACTTTGAGTTATCATTTTATGTTTCCGTGCTGCTTTGCGTGCGAGTAGGCAGGGCTGCTCTGCTCTTGGAGCAGGGGAGGGGAGGAGTAGTTTGCCCACTCCTAAGTGCACATGACTGTTGGGCCATCGCCCTCTGGGACCGGCCAAACAGTCATGCGCACTTTCTCTGTTCTCCTGCATTACAGCTTGCGCGGAGAACATGCCCAGACCCCCATTCCCTGGCTGAGCGTCGAACCACGACGCTCAGACCCATCACAACGCTGCATTGCAGCGTTGTGATTGATCAGGGGAGCCTGGGTGCTTACCAATCACAATGCTGCATTGCAGCGTTGTGATTGGTCACGGGAGCCTGGCTGTGCTTCCTGTTCCTGGAGTCCGAGGGAGGAGAGCAGGAGTTGAGACGCGGGACCCGGCGGCAAGGTAAGTGTTTATTTTTAAAACAAAATTTTTACATTGTGCCCCCCGCGCCCTCCCGCCCCCGTGCCCACCCCGCCACCCGTGAGCCGTGCTGGCCGCCACTGGCGCTAGGCCGCTGGACCCTAAACAGCTTTGAGCGTCAGAATTTCGGGATGATAAAACACTTGTTTAGCAGAAGTGGACTGGTTTGGCTTCCTGGTCACACCATGGCCCCCGCACTTAGACTTTGAGTAATACATTTTCAAGACTAGATCCTAAGTGCTGGCTCTTAGGTTTTTGAGCTAGTTACTACCCAAGAGCTAAAGTTTTGCTCACAATTAGGTACTTCTCTCTGCACATGTATTTTTCTCTGCCTTCTTTGATGGCATGCAGATGGTGCGTTTCCTTTTGAAAGAACCTTCTTTAGCAGGCTACTACAGAAGCCTGACTATTGTGGCTACAACCGATGATGGAATGCAGAGCGTTTCCCTCTGGATATGAGTGTGGAGCCTGGACTTAGCAAGTGCAGTTTTCTCAGAGCAGCAGCATGATTGGCTTCACAAACTTTCTTAGGAGGGCCAAAAAGTTTTCTTCGTAGTTAGGGATAGTTAGACCAGGGGTGCCCATACATCAGCTCAAATGGACCCTGTGGCTGGAAGGCTGTCTTCCAAATTTTCTCAGAATTTGAGCAGCTAAAGACTATGGTAAACATCCTGGCGACCAAACCCAAGGCCAATGTCAGTGCTCAAAGACTTAGAAACTTACCAACTCACAGATGGATAGTCCTTGCTAGTTGTATACTGACTGGTCGACAAAGGTCCCTCTAAGAGCTGTGATATATTACAAGAGGCTAAAGACCACCGATAATAATTTGTTAAACCAACAGTGTGAATCTAGCGCCCAATGTTACGCCGCTCAAGCTTTATAACCAAAACCTAGAAAGGATCTAATGAGAATCAGTTTCTGATTCTCAGACGTATTTGTAGTCTCCCAGCACAAAGTTTTGCTCTCCAATTAACAATCCACTTCAGCTGGTGTTCTCTCTTCGATGTAAACACAGCGGCCATATTGAAAGTGAAAGAACATTTTTGGAGGGTTACTTAAAATCATTTCAATATTAGAAGTCATAAACAACAATAAATTCAGACGTTCCTAAAAACTATAGAACACCTACCATGTAGCTAGCAATTATAATGATACCTAAGCTAAAAGAAGAAATTTTTTATTAGGAAACCTCAATCATGATAAACTTTGCAAAAACTTCTGCTTCCCAAAACAACCTCCACAAAAAGACAATAATATCCTTTTACATTCATATATTCTAGATCAGCAACATTTTTTAGACACTCCCACAAGACAACTCTTTGAAAAATCTAAACCGGTGGTTTAGTTATACTTACATTACAGTTGGGTGTTTGTAACTATCACCATAATCAAATACCAGCATGAAACACCCTAACACGAGTCCAAGAACGTAACCACTTTCCACGTCAACTCCAATTTCTCCTCACCCAGACTATTCAGGGTTGCATTTTAGCGTGGCCTGCAACTAAACATGGGGGGCGACCAATGCTTCACTTCACCCAGTAACCTTAGTCACAAACATCAGAAGTGTTCAGAGGACACTTTCTCAAAAATGTACAACCAGCATCTTTCTGAGTGGAAGCCACTATTTTGCCAAGTAGGCCAAATCTCCGCCAAAGATAGAAGAAAGCATGTGATGTAAATTAATTAATGTCTGATTTTTTAAATTTTTTTTTTAGCAATGCTTATTTTTGCAATATTTGGGTTTGATTATCAATATAGGATTAAACTATATAAGCCCCTACGTTTTCTAAGTGACAGCTCACTTCTATGATCTCAAAAGATTTGAATTTCACCATCACTTTTAACAATGATTTGAGACATGAAAAAGGAATTTAGGATAACTTTTCATTCTCAATTTCCAGTTCATAGTGTAAGGATCCAAAAAGCAAACCAGGGATTTGTAGAATTACATTGTGAGAAGCCAATTTCATTCCAGAGCAAATTTTTAAGCTTCTGCATGTCTGGTGATTCTGTCATAACCTTATGGCATAATATTAGAAAATTCACTCAACATAATAACAATTGTTTTAAGAAATTGAACTATATGTTAATCTTATCCTCCACTGTGGGAGGAGGAGTGTAATGAATAGATCTCTACAAATTACATTGACCCAAATGTAACCAGAAAATATAGCTGCCCAGGAAGGCTGCCAGTTCATATACTCAAACAGGTAGAAATTTAGCTATGATGACAGCCTGAATAGGTGTAATTGATGGGCTGACTGATTTTCCTTACAACTTTCTAATGGCACTAGGTAAGGCCGCAGACTTGCTTTTTAACCATTGCAAAATCAATTCTCTAATTATCACATCTCAAACGGCGTGGCAAGATAATTATGAGGTACCTTATCTATTTAGTGTTATTAAGGCACCATGATCCTGTTTTTCTCATTGGCGGCCAAAGAGCACCACCTTAGTTTTGTTAAGAATAACAACTAGTCTATTGGCCATAAGTATAGCTTACTAGTTCCTTTATATCTCTGTGTAGCCTTTCACCCGTCTGATGACGTAGAATAGTGTCACTCGCATATTGCAATAATCGCAATTGGACACCATCCAGCTTAGGCATAATCAATCTTTTCCTAACCAACTCAGATCCAGAGACTGTGTATATAACTTGTAAAGCAGGGGTGCCAACACATAAACTGCATAAAAGCCAAGTTTCACACAAAGAACAAGTATAGCGAATGAACCACGTCCATTTAGCAGGAGAGTGGTAAGGGTGTGGTATGTAGCTGGTGGTGCATTTTGGAGCACACTGTTGCACATATATCACTAAAGCATGGTTTGGTAGTGAACTTCTTTACCAACAGCACATCTTCCACTGAAATGGCCAGTACATTTGCATAGACATCCAGTTTTACTGATAAAACTATAGAGTGCACTAACGATAATGTGTGACATTCGGGGTTCGGCCAATATTTATCACTTGCACATCACCAGGAAAAGTGTCTTAAGTAGTTTTGATCCTGTTAAAATCTATGGTTCCACCGCACTTCAGAATTACAAAAAATGTGCCTTGTATGCTTTCCTAAGGTCTGATAGATGTTAAAATATTTGTGCAGCTCATTTACAGATATTTAAATGTTGTGTGTTAGCATAAAATTGACATTCTACATCCTTTACGTTCACCCTCCCAGTACCACAGCAAGATTGTCACATAGCTAGCTTTACGAAATCCTCTCACTTTGAAGTGAGAGAGAGAAAAGAAACCCTAATCTCTGTGTTAAAAGAATAAGCACCAATTTGCAATTTGTTAGATGACATAGCCTGCCATTTGACCTCAGTCTTTGAACGCACAGGAAATGTGACAAGATAAAAACACCATCTAGAGGCCTCTGTTATTTCTCATTCACCTTAATAACTCCAGCATAGTTATTTTAGGGGTGCTTCTATAAAACAAGAATAGAGAGGCGCATTTGATGTGTGCATGGAGCAGTATACCAAAATGGAGAGAACCATTATATTATCAGAGGCAGAACAAGTTGGAGAAAATCTCTTTGTTAGAAAGGCAATTAGCCAGCAGTTATTACTCAATTCTCTAGTTCACTCAGTAATCGTCGGACAAACATTTTTGCTTCTAAATCCAGCAGTGAAATCACTAATCAATAATTTCCTTTTAGATGAAGAACTAAAAAATAGATGCAGGCTATGAATCTGTGATTGACGCTCTCTTAGAGACAGGAGTTAAGCAGAAAGTAGGGGCGGGTTTGAAGAACTCCAAGAGGCACAGATTTGTTCCCGGTGCCACCCAGGATGGACCATAAGCCTTTCGACCAGCGATTCTCTTATCAATGAAGCTTGTTGGAATACGGGCGAAGTGACTGATGAATGTATTGGGCAGTGGCGGACGGTGACATTTGAAAGTGGTGGGGCGTAAAATGATTGTCATACTGCACCATAGTGAGTGAGAGAAGCGAGCGAGCCCGAACACCCTAAGGGAGGTTCGGGGGGGTTCTACCCCGGGAAAATTTTGAAAAAAGAGTGGAAAAATGGTGCATTTTCAAGCAAATTTGAGAAAGCAGGAAGGTTAATAAAGCAATTGTGAAAGTGCAGTTATTACATTAATAAAGAGATGTCATATAACATAGGTAGCTGCTTATTCAGTATAACCATAGAGCTTCATAACAGACTTTGAGATATAATGCATTTCTGAGTACCTCACAGATGTTTTTTATTTAACAAACAACTAAACAGGTCGCAAACTAGCAGCATTCAACATATTGTTTACTTTTTGTATCTAAAATCAGCACGTCTGTCTTTAAGAGCAGCAAACTTTTCAATAACTTGAACGTTAAAGTCTGGGATTTTTGAACTAGCTTGCTCTCTATAGAGAGCATTGCCAAAGCATTTAGTCTTTCCTCAAGCATGGTGTTCCTCAGGAATGTCTTAATCCTCTTTAAGGTTGAAAAACATCGTTCTGACTCTGCTGTTGTCATAGGAGTGGTAATGACAATTTTTAGTAAAGCCAATGTCTCTGTAAGTGACTTTTCCATATTAAGTTTATGAATTAAAGCCAGCAAAGACCTGGCACCTTTGGCCTTCCGGTACACAGGCATTGAGTACAGTACAGTCAACTCAGTTTTCAGGTCCTCTTGGTTGAGCATAGGATAAGCTTCCACAGCCTCATTCAGAGCATGCTCAGGGAAGGATTCATCATATTTTGCAAAGTTGTCACTTTCCAATAATGCGGCACTCACCAAATGTTTTGTGAAAGCAAAACGTTCTTGTGCATGCACAATTACAATGTCACATATCTCCTTTGCATTTCGGACCAGACTGGTGATGTTTTTCCTGTGGTTTGCAAAAGTAGAAGCCTCTGGCAGTTTGCTGTCTAAATTGTCAACCTCGTCTCTCACTTTGCTTATGCTTTCGACAAACATAGTGGTATATCTTTTCACAGAGACAGTATCTATCTCTCGTGCTTGTAACTGATTGTATAAATTCTCGACAGCTAACATTATGTCATGAAATAAAAACAGAAAGAACTGAAACTCTCTGTCTTTCAGTGTTCTAGCAAAGCCACGGGCTTCACTGTGAGTTTTGAAATCAAAGGTTTCATTGGCTTCTATGGCTTCAAAACATTTCACAAGGTCCTCCCTATATTGATATATTAGTTTGACTGTACGTATGTTAAAGTTCCAACGAGTTGAGGATCCCCTTGGAACCCTTTTGTCCACAATCTCCTGAAGTGCTTCCGTTCTTTTTGGGGAACGTGAGAAAAATGCTGCCATGCCTCCTACATCCCGAAAGAAAATTCGTGTCTCGGAGATCTTTGATACTGCCTGTTGCATAATAAGATTAAGTTGGTGGGCGTAACAGTGCACATAATGAGCATTAGGGTACACATCTCTAATTCTTTTCTGTACTCCACCAAGGCTTCCACTCATTACGGACGCACCATCATAGCTTTGTGCGATAAGTTTTTTTTTTTTGAGGCACCTCTGGAAAAATTAAGCTCAGTTGACGCAGTATAGCTGCAGTAATGGTTTCTGCACTAGAGTCTCTTAAATGTGTGAAACCATAGAACCTCTCCACAACATTATTGTCATTGTCCAGGTACCGAAAGACTAATACGGACTGTGTTTGTGTGGCCACATCAGTGGTGTCATCAGCCTGAATAGCCACAAAGTCTGTGTTTTGCAACACTTGGACAATATGGCTTCTCATAATTTCTAGCATACACTCAAGCAGTTCATTTTGTATCGTTTTAGAGGTGCCCTTAAAGACTGTAGCACTTGCTAAATGTGCTTCCATTTCCTTGTCTATGCTTGCTATTAAATCCACAAGCCCTCTGAATATTCCAGGATTTGGGGAACCTTCTGATTCATCATGGCCTCGCAATGCCAGTTCGAAAGCACCACAGAAACGAATGCAATCAATTATTTTTGATAGTATGTGTCTATTCCTATCAACTGCTTCATTGTGTTTCTATATTGTTTGGCGGTATGCATCGTTTATGTGCTGCTCAATCGGTGTGTCTCCCAACATTCCCAGTCTCGTCAGGTTTTCCATATGCTTTCTTGTGTGTGCATGCTTCTTTATTTTTTCAGAGAAATGCTTCAAGTCTATCACTCCTTCTCTTGTCCAAGGAAAGTCACCATTAAACAGCAAGCAGGGGAAGCAGAACAGTTTGTTTCTTGACGGGCACCCTGTAAGCCAATCAGCTTTTGTGTACCAGGTGTTTGAGAATGTACGTTTGTAAGATTTTCCTCTGTCCTGGGTAACTTGTTGTAGTTGTAGGTCAGGCCGATCAGGTCCTAATCTCTTTATATGTAGTTTCTGTTCTAGTGGCTGTGCATGGAATGACAGTGTAATTAGTTGTTCTACTGTATTCATCATGTCGATGCTGTCCTTACCAATGTGAAAGAAACCTGTCAATAGTCAAAGTACAACGTATAAGATTTGGTGCAATAATATCAAATTTCAGTATAAATACATATATCTTGTGCATTATCGCAATATATCTCCAACAGCTCCCCTTTGGACAACATGACTGCTAAAAATGCAGCCTTACTGCCTGCTGCCTCTGTGTGCCATAGTGGTTGCTGAAGGCACTGAAACAGACACTGCGTGAGGGCCTTGAACAAGGCAAGGAATAGATAGTGCCTTTAACAACCGTTATTGCCCAAAGCACAGGGCTAAGGCTCAGTATTAGTAAATTCCATCCACTGAGGGTACAATGTTCAGAATGTGCACCCACCCCAACCACCATGTAGAGTGACCACCAGTACTGGTGACCACATACATAGCCCTAACTCCAATCTAAAAAAAAATATCATCAGTTTCCTTACCTTTAACACTGGTGTTTGCTGGGTCGTAGCCGGGATGAAAGAGCAGCAAAGGAGGTTGGGGCCTCTTGTTATTCGTCCGAAAATTGCCCAAAAATTAGGTAATGGTTCAGGTTGTCAGGCTTTACCAGGTGCTGAAAATAAAAATATAACAATTTATTTTTGAAACATTAGGGTAATCAAACAAAGACTGTGGGGGAAAAAACATAACGCTCCAATTTTTACCTTGCAGTTTGCATGCAGCTCTTAGATGACAGTTAATAGCTCACTGTTGTATGTTAGCATTTTAACTTACAAACTGCAAGTAACAAAAGGATCTCTCTGACAAAAGCAGCAAATTCCCTGTAAATGTAATGTTATTCATTAACGTTTTTTAAAATTATTTTAGGTATATATTGATTTTATGAAGGACTGGACCTCAAAATAAAAGCAGCACTGTTAAATGTTCAATAAAAGCTTTATATTGCACCGCCCCTGCAAGCAAATTTGACCATCATGTTCTGGTTTGAAGTAGGTAGTTCCACAAGAATGGGGGCTAGACAATGTGTTTTGCAGAACAGAGACCAATGGGCTACCTTGAAGGTAAAATGTATGAAAATCCAGTACCTTGAGGTATGACTGACTTGTATAATTATAACATGCCTATAAGGACATGATGCCCCTGTCCCCGAAGGCTGCTGACAGCACAGATCAGGGGTCTCCAACCTTTTCTGTCATAAGAGCTACTTATGTTAAATGAAAATCATCAAGAGCTACTATTATTAGTGTTGCGATAGTGACCACATCATATATGATTACATTAGTGGGCACCGTATGCAAGATTACTACCAGCCATCAGGTACGGTTGCCAGCAGTAATGTCTAAAAAACTTTGCCAATATGAAATGCCTCTGCATGGGTAATACATAACAGCAATAGCTCAATGCCTCTGGCACCACGGTAATAACGATTGTATAACGTTTTTCCAATGCTACATGATTTAATACTCAAATATCTGCCGTAAATATATTTTGGAAACTCACCCGTTTTTCTCCAAATTTCAGCTTATGAGTTCAGGAAATAAGCACATTTCCGTCTCAACTATATACTCTACCTTTTGGTATACATATATTAATACAATGAATTAAAAGCTTCTGATTCAGTAGTCTGGGCTGCATACAGGTGAGCTGCTTACAAGTACCTGGAGAGCTACTAGTAGCTCACGAGCTACTCGTTGGAGAAGGCTGGCACAGATGGTGCTGGGTCTCCCATGGCCACAACCTCAACCTATCCAGATTACAGGGAACGCATCCCAATGCTAAAATAAGTCTTCACAGATTCTATGGTAATACAGAACCGCTGTTCTTACCGAAGACCGGTGTATAATATGAAGACTCCACTATTAAAAGATATGTCAAAGATTCTAAAAGGCATATTCCAACTAGCATAACTCCTGCTAGCTTACCTAAAACAACTTATTTCATATGAAAGGAACTGATGTTAATCCAACATCACCCTGAGCAATCATGCCTAAGATGAGCAAGAATTGTAAAATTCTAGATACAAGTAAATGATTCCTATAGTACTTATATAGGAATGTTTATATAGCACTACATTCCGCATCTCTACCGTTTCTAAGCACTGTAAATAGCCCTTGTTACTTGTACTTAATTTAACTGTACTCAATGTACAGAGTGCAAACGGATGAGTTGGTCTTAACGGGACTCAAACCCATGACCTCTCAGGGACAAACATTTAACTCACTGTGTAACTCTAGAAAACGACATACATATGTTATATTATCGGTCCAATACTATTAGTGCCATTGACATAATTCTGACAATAAGGATATTCCTCTAATGGAATTACCTTTTCAAACACCAGCGTGCCCTGCTCTATCGATGTAAATTTTGTGAAGAAAAAAACCAAGGAATTGAATAAACAGAAAGTATTTCCCCTTATGGAGTCCACTCCATTTCCAGGAATGACTTTATAAGGTTCCACGCCCCCTCCCTGAGTACATTAATGCCCGTTATTTCGCGGATCCATGTACTTTTCGTGGAGCAATTTAACCTTCTGCTTTTTCTTGCTCAGAGCATACCAAGAAACATATTCAGGCACAGAGAGAAGGCCTTTCTAGACCGGTGCATCCCTACTATTGCTGGGGTGGTCCCCGCAAGTTTAAATCAGAGGCACAGAGAAGTAAAGACACATTGTTCAGTACCTGTGAAGATGTCCCAGAGGCACAGCCTGCTTCAATCGGTCTCATTACCAGAATGCGAGAAATTCCTTTTATACAATACACGATCAGGGCGTCACTGTCCATCGGACCAATCAGGGAAGCCAAAAGTATTGTCAGTTATGAAAGGCATACAATCATCCCACCGAAAAAAAGGGTAATCGGCCTACGACGAAATTTGTGACAGGTGCACAGAAATGTCTCAGGTTTCAGGTTTATTCCGTCACTGTGTTTTTTCTTGACCTACACATACCAGCTTTTTAGAGCAACCATCAATTAGAAAGCAAGGCGTGCACACCCATCTTAAAATCCTCAGGAAAAACACATTCATTGCAATTTTAATTTAGTAACAGTAATTCAAACCTGTACATTTAATTTTAAAGATGCAATATATGTTGCACTCTACTGCTTTGTTTTGTTTTAAATCGGTAACCAATCAGATGTATTACATGGTGAAGAGTGTACCCTTGCAGGAGTTATTCTAGAATGACATCTATGGCTGTTTTCATTATGCAAGCAGGTCTTGCACAGAACAGGATTATTTGCCTACCAGTGGTTGACAGAGAAGCCCACTTTTCTTTGGTTGATCCTCTGCTGTTATTTACTCCTCAGACATGCACATTTTATCATGATTGCTGATTGGCGCGGAATATTGGGAATTCCGTTTTCTCAGAAGGTAAAATAGGGCCTTGTGTAAATCTTGGCGGAGGGGGAACTCCGTCAGCAGCCTGGTGGCCAGGGCCATTGAAAAGTGCAAAAATACCTACATCAAACTGACGGTGGTTCCTGTCAATCAATGCTAGTTATGTCTGCAGGGCCAGAAGACATTTCTAATTCTTGTGAGGCGGGCTGACGTCAGGGCGTCAGAGTAGTTTCCCCTTCGCCCTGGTGGAGAAGGGGCTATACTCCAAGATTTAAATGTGCCCCTTACTCTTTTTTCCTTGGTACTCGATGGATATTGGTTGTCTGTTTTGTAATTGAAGTAACTTAAAGTGGGAAAAAGCCTTTTAACTCGATGGATGTTGGCGCAGTCTATTTTGTTACTGAAATAACTGAAAGGGGCTCAAAAGTTTCAACTTCACATGGAAACGCGCATCCAGAAAACTTTGAGTAGTGTCTGCGAGAATGATGTTAAGTTTTCGAGGGACAACTACAGCCATTTAGAATATTGCAGAGTAGTGAACCAACATACACTGGCTGATTACCAGCCACGTCACACTCATTGTTCCCTTGCCCATTTAGACGTTATGCAGACTTTATGCGCCGGCCCGGGTCACAGAGGGGGCCCCCGCCCGACTCTTACTTGTTGTTTTGATTCCAAGCTAACGTCACGGTTCACGAACAACAACAGATTATTAGCCAAATAGCCACGACGTCGACCACGAGCAGTAGACTGTAGACACACCGACAGTCACAGCCAGGCACGAGGTCTGTGTATGGTGGCGTGACTCGTGTGGCCGCAGCGCTGTGACGTGCCGGACTGCGCTGCGTCTGCGAGTATGGCCAATCACTACTGCATGGCTTCACATAAGCCACAGTGATTGGCCATACAAGTGCGGCAGTGCCACCACCCACGCGCGGCACCCATACATACAGGCTGCGCACTCTCAGCCAATCCTGGCGCTGCATTAGCAGCGCCACTGCGCTGCAGCGCCAGGATTGGCTACGAGCAGGGTTACTCCCCGCCCATTATGAGACCAGAGGGGCTGCGGTATGAAGCAGCACCCTCGGGTGGCGTCGGGTCCCTCGCCAGTCGCAACTGTAAGGGAAGGTAATACTGTGCGCATGTTCGGGCTGGTCATAAAAATTACCAGCCCAAAAACGGACATGCGCTCTGCTGCTGCACTGCTGCGCAATTATTGCCGCGCTCACTAAAGCTGCCGCAGCCCCGCCCACACCCTCTTCGGCGCCGGCCCGTCCGATTGAGTCGGGCTTGTCCCGGTAGCGAGACCGCGCTGCCAGATAACTTTTGTTTTACTTTAGTTTAATTAAATTTTAGCGTGACAGTCGTCCATGTGGCTTAGTGGGGCAACGCCCCCAATGGACGCACCGCCACTGGTATTGGGCTGATGTACAACAGTGTCTGAGACACTGTTTGCGATTCCCAAATGAGTTGCAAGGGACCTGCCTCATTAATATTCATGAGGCAGGTCACAATTTGCTACCCATTGGGAATGGCCGGCTCTCACAGGGATGGTGGCCTGCTGTGATCAGCAGACCACCATGTCTGTGACTGCTTTTTAAATAAAGCTGTTTTTTTTTTGTTTTGTTTTTAAATGAAGCCCGTTTTCATTTTTTCAGAGGGGGCAATTGTCCGTGGGACCCATGTCTGCTCTGAAAAAAATGTTGGCGCCCCATTCACAAAGGGGAAGGGGTCCCATGGTGATCCCTTCCCGTTTGCGAATGGCTTACCACCAATTTGAAATTGGTGGTAAACTGCAATTGTTTTGTGACCGCATTCATGGTTGCAAAACATTCCTACATACCAGTGTGACTCGCTATTAGGATGGGAGGCCCTTGGCACACCCCTTCCTAACAGCAACACGCAATCTTTATTTTGCAAGTCGTTAATAGGTTACCTACTCACAAAATAGGGTTGGTACATTTGAAAATGCATTTTACCTGTCGCAAACAGCCCAATGGGTGGTTTGCAACTGGTAAAATGCGTCGTACATCTAGCCCTGAGTGTGTTACTGGTAGCATGGCGGGAGTGCTATTGGGAAAAAATAATGCAGGCGCCCTACCTATCATGGCTGCTGGCCGTCATTTCTTTTGTCTACCAGAAACCCACACCCAAAGCAAGGGTTTGTTTTTGAAATATAAACACCAAACATCCGTGCCACACTGGGAGTTTTTCCCTACGGGTAAGGACATTTTTATTGTTTTCCTGTTAAAAGCACCAGCTTTAAGCGGCCCCCACTAACAGAACCAGCTTTTGCTAAGATAGCGCCGTGGGTGTGGGCATAGAAACATTTGGTGCCCTTGCTGATTGTGGTGAATTAAATGAGATAGCAGGGGGTCCCGTTTGTGTTCACTGGGCAGTGCCTGGATGAGCTGAGACTGGCCCCTGAACACAAACATCCCCGGACCTCCCCCAGCTCACCTAGATCAGCGATAGCTTAGCTGCCTCACGCAGATGATGGTTTTGCCAGCAGGGGTCAGAGGGTGAAGGGAGAGCAAGGGAGGGGGCTAAAAGGGTGTTAAAAACATTGCCTGCTGTATGATAATTAAGGACTAAAACCACTTTAAACTGGCAAATCAGACAGAAACGAACAGGCAGGGACAAGGCTGGAGCAAGATGAGAAGGGCGCTGCTGCTGACATAACCTCAATGCACACAGCTCCATGTGCCACTCAGAAAATTGGCGCCCTGGGCCCAGCTCGCCCATGCTAAAGGCCGGCCCTGCGCCTTCCAATGGACATAAGCTGTCGTTCCTGTGCTGGATTCGCTAGCTGTCTGAAGGTTTGGGAGGGCATAGCCAGGTGAGGCTACGTCACTGAGCAATCAGAGGTTCCCCCTGTAAATGGGATTCAGCGGTTTTATGGCAAGTGCTCCATCCTCACCAATCCCTAAATGGCCCTCTGTTGTTCCTGCTCTTCTTGCCCTACCTTTCTCCCCAGGCTTTCTAATTCTCCACCCTCCTTGTTGCATTTATTAAAGACCTTCATTCAAGTGCTTCCTAAGAAATGCCATCAGCACATATTGAGGTTTTGAACAGAATGTGATTTTTTTATTTGAAATCACGTTTACGTTTTATGCATTCAGGGTTCATTACTTGAATATAAAACCCTCTCGGAGCTTTAGTACAAGGTATGGCCCTCCCCAGTGGGTGTTAACTTCTGTTTAATATCCATCCGGCAATTATGGGCATGATCTAAATAGTAAAACACATAACAAGGGGAAGGGCAGTTAATATCAGTTACTTCCTGACAGCATGCGGATAACAAGGCTATTAGCATCTGCCCCTCTAATCTCAACCAACAAAGGTAAATAAACGCACCCATGGTCTCTCTTTCATGTCTTTTGTACAGACGCTAGAATGCCAAAAACAGTAGTTAGTGCCAGCATTCTGAACACTCTGATTGGCTGACCAGATCTCAGTAGTCCCTATACTGTGCTACTGTAGCATTTTAGCATTCTGTCTAGGGCTAAAACAGTGTTAAAAGCCTTGAACCTTGGCTTTGATTTATAATGAGGGAGAGGGCCTTTAACAATTAGAGTAACCTGAGGCTGAAAGAAAATAATGCTATTAGAATATTCCAGCCATGGAGGGTAGAATGCTCTAGTTTAAAAAAGGAAAAATAGAAAGATAAACTTTGGAATGTTGAAGCAGAAGGCTTATATCAGCCATTAGAACATTGGAATGTTGGGAGCTCCATTGTAGACAATGGAGTGCTCCATGCTTCTACGGGCCGGTAAAGGCCCGCAGAGCAACATTCCAATGTTTTACAAAGGCCTCTCGGAGCTCGAGGGGATTTAAATCCCCTCAAGCTTCGAGAGGCCTTTGTTTTATTTGTTAGAACATTCTGCCCTCTAGTGGCAGAATGTTCTAATAGCCTTATAGCCCTTCGTAGCAGGGCTATACCGGCTATTAAAGCCCCGGTCCCTTGTTAAAGTCCCTCGCCTTCGGCTCGGGCCTTTAACGCGGAAGCGGGCCTTTAATAGCCGGTATAGCCCGCTACGGCGGGCTATAAGGCTATATTAGATCACTGGAATGTTGAGAGCTCCATTGAAGACAATGGAGTAGCTCCGGACTTATAATGGCTGGTATAGGCCCGGAGCTCCAACTTTCCAATGTTTGTCCAATTCTCTAAATGCTTGCGCAAAATAGGGAATCGCAAATTTTGCGATTCCTTATTTTGCGAGTGGGTTTCTACTTACCTGCATCGCACACAGCTGAATTGCGATCGTAAATGCTGAAATTCTGTGAATTTCAGCGTTTGCGAGCGCAATTTTGCTTGCTACATCTGGCCCTCAGTGTCTTAATTAAGTGTCCTTGCTCTCTGCTCAGGGTCTACTGATCAGGGACAGTTCTGTGATAACCAGTGATGTCGGAAATGATGGGTAGAAAATTTGTTATCGTAGAAACATGAGAAGAAGTTAGCCATGAAAGCTTCTGCCTCAAGATGCTTGAGAAGGCCAGAGTTGTGATATAGAGCTGTAGAAGAGTGGGCATTGACAGAGTACTGAACAGCGGGGAAGTTCAGGACCTTTGTGTGGGAAAAGGAAGAGAAGGCAATAGAGAGGGAGAAGAACTTGGTGAAAAGAACTGGATGAAAAAATCTATATTGTGTGTAAGCCCACATTGACAGCTGTGTTGGAGGTCGAAAGGCGAGAAGCAGGGTTCAACTATACTTTGAGGAAAGTTTGTGAGTGGCCAAGAAATGATGGGATTCAGCTAGAGAGGGTGAAGTAGTGCTTAATTTGTAAAAAAAAAAAAGAATAAGTACCCAAAGTTTTTCTTAGGAGTCTGCCACAGGTGCTGCGGAATGCCGGAGTTGCCAAACACCAAGGCTGATTAGTTTTAATTCCACCTCATGCCTTTCTACCAACACTGTACACTTCCTTTCTCTTCATTTTGCTCATGTGGGTTCTTTTCTGGATCTGTTCGGTTTCTTGAAAAATTTGGAAATTGCAAAGCCACCGGCCATACTCCAGGGGTTGCGGGTTCTTTTAGATCCATGCTTTCTCCCTTTTTGGCACAGTTTTCATGTCATCCTCTTCCTTCTTTTTCCTCCCTTTTCTGCCTTTCTGTCTTTTGCTCTGGCTCAAAGACTGATGATAAAAACAGAAATCTTGAATGTCAAAAATGAGTGTAGGTGCCCATCACCTGAAAGCACTGGCACAAGTTAAGCACTGGGTGTAAATTCTGGTTTCTGGAATGTTAGGAAAAAAATTAGGATGCACTATGTGTAGAGGCTGGCAGCAATGAAATGCGGGACCCATAAATGCTGTTGTAGGCAGCCCAGTTCCAGTTCAGGATATCTTGGGGCCTCATTAACAGTGATGAGTAGCACTCTGTGACTACTTTTCGCTACATGTAATGCATAATAAATGTTCCACCCAAGGGTGGTATCAAGTGAGGGGATTCATCAAGTAAGACCATTATAGAGAGCCACATGTGGACCAGCTAATTCAGAGAATAGACCAGACTTTATTTGTAAAAGTATAAGTGCAGGGGGGACAGTTTTCATGGGACATCGCTGCTGGTGCTGGAGAAGGCCAGGGTTGAGGAATACCAAAGCTCCCTTTCCTTGATTCCACCTCAAGCCACTTCCAATACTCTACACTCCCTATTTCTTAATGTTCAATATTGTTTATTCTTTTTCATCCCTGCTTTCTCCCCTGGTCACAGTTTTTCTATTTTTCTGTTCCTCCTTCTTACTCCCTTTTCTGTCTTTCTTTCTCTTGCTCTGGATCAAAGCCTGATGATGAAAAATAAGATCCAGACCCCAAAAAGAAGTGCGAGAGCCCACCACCTGCACTCAACAGCACAAATTAGGCACAGCACCCTTCACATTCTGCGAGAAACCGGGTGACACTCAATAGAGGCGAATAAGCGGGTCACTCTCTCTGTTTGCTGTACGTCTCTGTCCTTCCTGGTGGATTTCCTTACAGTGAGTCATACTCCTGTGTGCAGGAGTGCCTTCTTTTTCAGGAATAAAAATGTAATATATGATGCAACCACTGGCCCAGATAGTGGTGGCATCTGACACCCTTCCATTTCTATGGGAGAAATTAGAGACAAGTGAAAACCCAAGCTGCAACTCAGGAAGGTGAAGCCTGGTCTGATGGCGCCAAAACCAACATAAAGACAGGAAAAGTAAGAAAACTATGTACTAGAAATCTTAAACCTCCTCTGAACTCATAAGTCTACATATCCTAAGACCAGTACTGGTTGCAGTTGCCTGTTGTCAAAGGTTGAAATCACTCCTATTTAAAAAGTTATCTGCATGGATCTCAAACAGAGGTCACCAGGGGCAGAAACTGCTATCTCAGGCCTATCCTTGCTAACCCTAGTCACTGTCTTGCATCCGTATTTCCTTGCATTGCCCACCGGTTCAGGGCATGCAGGGGAAGTGCCGGGAACAAAAAGGCAATGTGGCTCATGATCTGTCAAACCTCAAACCTCTATTAGATACTGAGGGCCTCATTTATGAGGTTTTGCCGTAGGGCAGTGCCGCAGGCCCTCCTGCTGCGCTGCCCTACGGCTAAAGAAAAGGGCAGGAATGCGCCGTATCAATCAGATAAGGCGCATTCCTGTCCTTTTCCACTGCGCCGGCGCACAATGGGCTGCCGTGCGCCAACGCAGGCACCTTTGCACCATGGTGCAAGGGGGCCTGCGTTGAGGGGATGATTATTTTTGTGCAGGAAGAGAAACCTTTGAGCACAAAAACTATCACAAGAGGCTTCTTCCTCTTTCTATGTGTGCTGCAGAATGTAGCACACATAGAAAACGGAAAAACAAGGAGAAATAAAGATATTTCTTCTCGCTGTGCCTCCCTTATGAGTCCTCTAGGAGGCGTATGTTTTTGGCATTGCCTCAGATTTACAATTTCTCGTAAATCTGGGGCAGTGTCAAAAAGCCATGGATGTTGCTGGAAACGGCCCCAGCAACACCCATTGAATGCTCCTTTAACGCAGAAAACTGCCTTAAAGGGAACTATATTTACGAGGCAGCATTCAGCCAAAAAAAGTGGCTTAGTGCTGCCTCGTAAATATGGAGCAGGCTCCTGCGCCACGGAAAGTCACAAAAAGTGATGTTCTGGCGGTGTGAGGGGCCTAATAAATGAGACCCTTAGTTCAAACCAGTGCTTAGATTGTAAAAGGATCATACTGCGAGTTATGCAGATTAGGAGTCAGGCTGGTCAGGAGAAAAGCCAGCCCTGGAGCGCGTGCAGACCTGAGCAGCCCTGTGAAAGCATAGGTGTAGTGAATGATATCGTCCCATCTCGAAGTCTTGAAAGCTGCCTAATCAAAGCTTAATTTGTGCCAGTGGTTGGTAGTGGTGGGCACCAGCACTATTATTTAGGGAGTGGGACTTATTCATCAAAATTTGACCTAGAAAGAGAAACCTGGTTTGAAACAAGCCCCTATCGCCACAGGATTTGTGACGTTCCCGAAGCGATAGGGGCCTTGCCTTACTTACAAGGCAGCGTTAAGCCACTTAACGTGGCTTAATGCTGCCTTGTACAAAAGGCCCCCTCTCACGCTATGGTTAGCGTGAAAGGGACGTGCAGTGGGTGTTGTGGTGGGCGTTCCACTGCAACACCCATTGTATTTGACGCTGCCCCCTATGTACAAGGGTGGCATACATAGGAGGCAGCGCCAAAATTAAGACCAGGAAAATCCTGGTCTTAAGTTGGCCAAACGAAGAGAAATGCATTATTTCTCCTCGTTTTTGCTTTTTCCATGTGTGCTGACTTGTGCAGCACTCATGGAAAAAGCAAAATGCCATGGTTTGTTTATGTACAGGAAGGTGTCCCTTCCTGTACATAAACAAACCTTTAAAATGCCATTTTGTAACTTTCATGTGTGCTGCATGAAGCAGCACACATGAAAGTTAAAATTGCATTTTAGGATTGTTTATGTGCAGGAAGGGACACCTTCCTACACATAACCAATCCTCCCCTGTACACAGACACCCTTGCACTCTGGTGTAAGGGTGCCTGCGTTGGCGCTAAGTTGTTAAGCTTAGACCCATCACAGGGGAAACGCAAGGCTGCACCACATTCCTGAAAATATGGTGCAGCCTTGCGTTCTGAAAGTGGCGGAGCGTGTCGGTAAGCTCAGGAGGCTAACGACACGCTCCGCCACTTCATTGTACATATCCCCCCCATTCTTTTATGCTACTTGCTTAAGCCGTAAATAACATTTATATAGCAGCAGAATTATAGTTTTTGTGCGGTGCCTTTTATGACTAGGGTGTGTGAAATTCCCATAAATTGCTTTGCATAATTATGTAAAATTCTGGCAAAATTACGGAAATTAAGGTGAAAATGTAAATCGGTCATTTCCAACTATATCTTTGTGCGAAATGTGCACTGGTGTCAATTTTTTGTGTGAGGTCGCAGCCACTCGGGTCCTGTTTTTCCGGTGCGTTCGGAGTAACTTTTTGCGGAGAATTGCACGTTTATGGTACATTTTTAATGCAAATGGTGCAGAATTACACAAGTGCTGCAACTGTATCATTTGGGGAATTTTGTGTAACAAGCGTAACGCAAAATTCCCAAAATTACATGAACGATGCCAGCATAATTGAATTTAAATTTCACTCATGCCTATTTATGACACCCTCTCATCATAGCTAATGCATCTAAAAATTAAAGTGCCTCACCACTCGATAGAAGTAAAACAGCTTTGCATCTGCACCCTTTCAGTTTTACAAAATACTTAAACTCACCCCTAAATACTTGTTTCGTAGCTCTGAAGTGACTCATATTTCACCATTATTTTTTGTCCACGTTTCCCAAACCCCTGGTATTTGCCCCCCGTCTAATGAGAATTCAACTTGCACGAGAGTTTCCGTATGATAAGATTTTCATGATCTGACTACATTGAGGTGGTACTGCTATTTTATCGAAATTCATATCTGCCAAGTGTCCCCATGGTAAATGTCTCACTTTAAATCAGTTCTGACCTCTTAACATATATTACACTGTATTCTTGGACTTTAAATTGTGACGTTAACATTGTAACTATGGGATTAAAACCACAGCAGACAAGTGAAGTTGGGTAAAAAGACAGGATTGCTGAAGATATCACGCATAACAATAGGATGCCTTCCATCTATGAGTTTTGTTGGTATATGGAAAGTCTTGTGCCGTGTTTTCATCACTATAGCAACTGCATGTTGGCAGCTCTCTTTCACAGCTACCTGTCACTGAAGCTTACATTGAATGCTTAAAGCCTGGGCTGTTTGGCAGTTGACCTGCTGTCAATACTGACTTGTTAGAAAAGGAGCTAATATATCAAAGGGTTTACCCATTCTGTGCCTGTGGGTAAATGTAATCGTACATATTGGCCACGATTCTTATGACCCAGCTAGTTCACCAATCAGCGAAAGACTAAAATAACGCCAAAAGATCAAATATGAGTTTAATATTCCCAGATTCTCTGCAGTGTATAAAATATTTAGATCACACTCAAAAATATGTTTTTAAACCTTGGACCTTTATTTCAAGCACCCAAAACTGGAGGGAACAAAAGGAAGATGAAACAGTATTTTAGTGACAACAAAACTCAAGCAGAATAATCTCAGCCTAGTCTTTCTTACTGCTATCTTGTATAATAAAGTAACATTGTGTTAGCCCCTTAGGAAAGAACTAGCAATGCCTCATTTTTATCTGACTTTCCATTCTTTGAATGGTATTTTAGTTTGTGGGGTGCTTATCAATGTTTACATGTTTACACTAACGAAGCTGTTTCCCTTTCAGTGGGGTTTTATCAATTATTACAGGTTAAAACCTAAAACAGGATATCCTAGTTATACGCACATAATGCTGTGAACAGACCATACTGTATCTCTGGGGAGGTCTGTAAACAAGCTTTCCACATTGTGAGAGCTCTATGGATTTGCTCCTATGTCTCTCCAGGGCGGCTCACACTCCCTATTAAGACAGAAGCATACTATGAAACCTCTGTGCGTTTATCAGTTTACTGCATTCTAATGCATGATGCAAATGAGGCTAGAGGTGCATTATGAGAGCTCTCTGGGTGTTCCATTGTATTGAATACCATTGCATGATGAGGATCAGGCTAGAGGTGTATTGTGAGAGCTCTGTGGATATCTGAGTTTATTGCATACCCACACATGATACAAGTCAGAAAAGAGGTGCATTGTGAGAGCTCTGTGGAGGTTTCAGCACTGTGCTAACAGTGCACAGGAGAAATGAACTGTGAGAGCTTTGTGCATAGCAGAGTACTCTGTTAGAAGTGTAATGTATAATAAACATCAGGGTACATTTTGAGTCTTCTGCCTATTTGTGTAAACATAAATCACAGCCCTAACAGCATATGTCGGCATTATGAGAGCTCTGCCAATGGCTTCGCATTTTTGCAGCCTGGTGAAATCTTACCACCGGGGAGCCGATCACGTGAGGAGCACATTTTTTGGCTTTTGGGATCATTCTAAAATTCCCTCTCATAATTTCCTCAGTTCCTATCGCCTGCTTCATGTTTTCAGCACAGTTTCCTTGGGTTGTGATTACGAAAAGCAATCATGCATGGAGGACAGAATTAATGGCATTGTAAATGTAAGCAAACACTGAGAATCCCACTTTAAGGCTGGAGGATTTGAGCTCCTCCCATACACCATGGGGGCAGCAGGTGTATATATCACGCCAAAACACAAACATTACACAAACAGCCTTGGTGGCGCTAATTTGCAATAAGGTGCTATTTAGCACTGGATTATATTTTGTAAGGGTATAGTATTTTGCTCCATTTCTAGTTGTGGCAGTGAGTTCTGCTTAACTGACTGCTGCAACAGATTGTGGGCATACATGTACAGCAGAAATGTGAGCAATAATTCTATGGAAAATTGCTAGCTGCATCAAATATTATACAGAGCATAAATGATCACCTTTACAATAGGTATTATGGTGCAAATTAGTGCCTTGTGTGAATTAGAACCAGGCGAGCAGTTTATATAATGTCTTTTCTACATTTTAAAGACACTGAACAGCAGGCCAATAATAACAAGCATTTGCAAAGCCAAACAGACTTGCCTATGCGCGAGCTATTGGCTTTGGCAATGTGTTTTAGCCATGTTGTACACCAGTATGGCTGCTGTTAAGCATGGCTAAAAATTAGTGGTGTGGGGTAGATTGGAGTGGGGTGTATTGGGGTAGAGTGGAGTGGGGAAGATTGGGGCACAGTGCGGTAGAATGGGGTAAATTGTAGTGGGGTAGAGAGGTAGACTGGAGTGGGGTAGATTGGGGTAGTTTGAAGTGGAGTTGAGTGGGGTAGATTTGATTGGAGTAGGATAGATTGGGGTGGAGCACAGTGGGGTGGATTGGAGTGGGGTGGGGTATGATGGAGTGGGGGAGATTGGGGTTGATTGGAGTGGAGTGGGGTGAAGTGGGCTAGATTGGGGTTGAGTGGGGAAAATTGGGGAGGGATAGGTAGAAGTGGGGTAGATTGCGGTAGAGTATAGTGGAGTATATTGGGGGTACATTGAAGTTGGGAGCCAATTCACAGTGTAAGAACTTAAGGGCCAAGATAACCAACGTCAATGCGACTACGAGCATTGCGGGAGTAAGGACAATGTAAGTGGTGTAATGTTATCTGCCTATGCTGTGATGTGTACTATGCGAAGAAAACTGATAAAATCTGTTTTAAAAAATTAGGGTACATTGAAGTGGAGTGAGATAGATTGTAGTGGGGTGGATTGGAGTGGAGTTGAGTAGGGTAGATTGGAGTTAAGTGTGGTAGACTAGAGTTGAGTGGGGTAGATTCTATGTGAGTAGGGTAGATTGGAGAGGGGTAGATTGGAGTAGGGTAGATTGGAGTTGAATGGGTAGATTATAGTGAATTGGGGTTGATTGGAGTGGGGTGTGTTGGGAGTGTGGTGGGGCGGGTGAGCTGGAGTGGGGTGGATTGGATTGGGGTGGGGTGGATTGGATTGGGGTGGGGTGGATTGGAGTGGTGTGGGGTGGATTGGAGTGGTGTGGGGTGGATTGGAGTGGGGTGGGGTGGATTGGAGTGAGGTGTGTGGAGTGGGGTGGGGTGGATTGGAGTGGGATGGATTGGAGTGTGGCGGTTTGGAGTGGGGTGGATTGTGATAGATTGGATTGGAGTGGAGTGGGATAGTTAGGGATGGAGTGAGGTGGGATACATTGGGTGGATTCAAGCAGGGTAGAGTGGGGTAGGCTGGACTGGCGTGGGGTAGATTGGAGCGGGGTAGATTGGGGTGGGGTAGATTGGAGTGGAATGGGGTAGATTAGAAAAGATAGGAGTGGCGTGTAGTAGAGTGGGGTAGATTGGGCAGAGTGGAGTGGGGGTAGATTGGAGTGGAGTGGGGTGGGGTAAGTGGTGTGGAGTTGAGTGGAGAGACGTAGAGAGGAGTGGAGTGGTGTGATGCGTTGTAGAGTGTCTTAGAGTGGAGTGGCATGGCATACAGTGGAAGGACATAAAGCAGAGTTGAGTGTTGCAGAGTGGAGTAGTGTAAAGTGGAGTGGCACAGGGTGGAGTATGCATGGTGTGGTAGCACAGTGCCATTACAGACAACACATTTTCAATTGAAATGACCATTACATTTGCACAGACATACAGTTTCACTGCACACAGACGATAATGTGTAGAAATGTAAAATATTTATTGTTCTAGTATGAATGTTAGTTGTCTATTTGTAGTTTTATCCTCTTATAATTCTGAGTGTTTTAATGTGTTTTATGATATGTGCTTTTACGGCTATTGGCCGGAATGAAGTTGAAATAGAATACTTGGAAAGGTAATCCCCTAATGTATTGATGCACTTTGATAGTATTAAAATATTTGTTTCTACCAACCTTCGGAATTACAAAAAAAAAGTGCTTAATTTCTACTTACCCAAATTCAGATGTATTCTAAAATATCATCAGTTCATTTTTGTTGTGCGCTAGAAAAAAATAACATCCTACAGCCTGTCTTCTCACATGGGCACTCAGCAGGACGGATTGTCCCATACATTCTCTCACTTTTAAGTCAGTGAAAGAAAAGTAAACGCAAAGCTCCCTCGGAATAAAGAGCCTGACGTTTGACCTTTGTCTTTGGATGCACAGCAAATGTGACAAGATAAGAACAAGATTTAAAGGCTTGTTTATAGAAAACGAGTACCTGGAAGGATAAAGTTAACAAGGGATGCTCACAGAAGGGACGAACACAAGCCGGACAGCCTAAAACAAATAAAGCCAGCAAATAGAATGGAAGCAAATGTGAGTTACAAATCACAAAGCCAATGGCCAGCAATGTGTGCAATGCATTCCCAGGGAAGCTTTCAGAATGCCCACAAGAAGTTGTAAGCAAAGCAGACAGCTGTGCTGTCTGGTAGACTTCGACCTAAAAATCTAAATTAAAGGAAAATGTTTGCTTACTTTATAAACTTTAAACAATTATAAAGGTTAAATTGCATCATGCCTGCAATTTTATCTACATTATACTAAAAGTAGCTATGCTCCTGTGGAAGTTTTCCTGATGTGTTCCCACTAAGGAAAGGGTCTGCCTAACAAAATGTTCACATGCAAGGAATGCAAAACCGGGATGGGAGGTCTGCTGTCCATTGTAGGCCTTCATCCCTGCATATTCTCAGGAGGTTGCAAAATGCTTCCTGCCTCATAAAATAAAGCTCTAGGCTGAAAACCAGTCAGTGTCCAAAAAACAGACTGGTCTGTAACCTGGGTTTTAGTACATCAGCCCCAACGAACTTATCCGGAGCACGCAAGCTTCCCACATTCATGCTTCAGTAACAAAGGTGTTTTCTTTACACTCTGGGACTTGAGTTCTGATTTTATAATGGGATAAATAGAGCTACATGTTCCAGATTGCAACAGAAAAAAACTGTGAAGGATGAGCTACTCACACATGATTCTTGTAAACTTGAGAGTTCTGCTCTTCCCACACATATTTACTAGAATCCAGGGTAAGAAAGCCGGCACCCCTCTGTGGCTTCACCTGCCACCATCACACAGTGGAAAACCACAAACAAGAAGAGGTACCTCAGGGAGCTAAAACATGTGCTACAAATGCATTACAAATCTACTAGGAAGGACAGCTGGGACAATAGAAAATATGTGAATCTTGTGGAACACTTGCACAAGATTTAAGGCTTATAGAATATTTGACCTGGGAGACGAAACTGAAAAAAAAGGCAGACACACACCCAATACAGTCTGAGTGACTGCAGAATGGAAAAAGAGACTGATCAACACCAAACAATGTAGGCATGCCAGAACCTCACCATAGTAAGACCTGGGAGAAGTAAAGACAGAGGTGTTACTTAGATTTGGCAGATGGGATACTCCATCACAAACGTGGTGGCTGTTCTGCCTGATGCATTATAACCTATGTCCATATTTTGACAGATTATCCCATTCGCCAAGCTCTAAATAAGCCCCAGAGTTATTACTCATACATTGCCCAGTATATAAAAGCTTACACAACATTTATTTACCCATATTTGTAAGGAAGATGCACACTTCCTGAGAAAACAAACATTGGCACTGTCAGTAGGTCTGGCTTATAACCGTAAGTGTCCCTTCGGTTACTTGTGTGTTTAGGTAATCGGGGGCATATTTACGAGGGCAAAGCCTTCTCCTTATTTATCAACGTATTCATTTTTTCTTAAAATTTGGTGTTTGGAGAACACAAATCTGACAGAGGTGGGCATAACTACGCTCTAGCATGTATGCAGGATGCCATACAGAAAACTATATAGATTGAATGGTATTGGTTTATCATTTTGATGTGAGCAACGCTCTTAGATTGGGAGGGTGGTGCCTGTCCAGTTGGCTAGTCATAAAGGCAGAGAATGAGCTCTTGCACAGGAAAAGCTGGGTAAAATCTGGGCAGGTCAAACTCGCTTTATTAGCTGCAACCAGAAGCTAGACATTTACTTTTCAAGAGCTAGAAAAGGCCTTTTGTTCAGTAGGTCTTCAACATGCATGATGCAGCAGGTATGGGGCTGGAGCATCTGGCCTGTTCTGGCCTGGCCAGGCCGGAGCTGAGCTGAGCTGACCTGGCTTAACCAGGCCGAGCTCTGGGACTGTCGCTGGCACTGAGACTGGGGATTTAAACAGCCCAGTCTCAATCAGTAGCCTTTGCAGTAAGTCCATGAATGCCCAAGTCCAGTATAGAGGATGACTGCTGACAATACTGGACCCTGCTAAATGAGGGTGGTATCCCTATCTGCGGCCTTTGAATGGTAAAATCCTTAGCCTAAAACAGGTTTGTAGCTTTAGAATTCTGCTGAAGACCATATTTTGGAGGCCGTATCACAGTGGCAACCGAGACTGTCTCAGACTGAAGTAAGCATGGTAGGACATTATTTGCATAGGACAGCCCTCTTCTCAATCCCATTATTATGCCACAGTTGGCATGTATCATTCCTAGAGGGCAGCAGTGTGAACATAAGGCTTTAAATCTGCTTGCTGAAATAGCTCTTGTTCATGTTGGTCTTTGATGGGCCTATAGAGTGGAGGACTGCAATGACTGAGTGAAAGAGTAATGAGGAATGAGTGGCCTGTATTTGTGGTGAAGGGGGTGGGGAGATTTGGAGGAAAACAGCAAGATGAAAGTGTCAAAGCATAGATGTTTGCTGAGAGACTCAGTGGGTGTGTCATCTGTCTCTTTGAAGGGACATGTAAAATAAGAACAACAGCTCTAAAGTCCTCAGGTGGGAGAAGCACGGAAGAATGTTTCCCCCAAAACGAAAACATTTATACCATCTCAATGCTTGCATGTGCGATTTGATGCTTTGCAGGTTGAAGTATTTACCATGTTTGGTGCATGAATGTGCACAGTTGGTGAGGCCCTTCCCAGAATAGAAACAGCACACTCTTTGGGAGTATCCTTAGCACCGGCATGTCAGGCTCTTCTTTGGGGGGTATGAGGCCAAGACAAACTTTGGGAAGCTTGCTCCAATCATCTGCAGGATAGAAAGACACTGCAGAAAACTTACAGAGGGAGCCAGTCTATACAAAAAATGGTCAGGGTGGTAAAGGAAAACTCTAGCAGGGACTTTTGACCCTCAAACAATGTCAGACCTGGATCCCCATACATCTATGCCTTTGACACCTTTTTTGACTTCTCACTACGCCCATCCCATTGCCCCTTCAAATATTCCCTCCTAGTACCCCCCTCCCCCTTTGGCAGTGGACCAGACCATTTTCAAGCCTCTGAGTGACCATAAGCACCTTTCCTCTTTGCCCTCCATTTAGCTTCTCCCAGTAAGATAGGAGCTTCTGCCACTCTTCAGTCTCCAGTAACCAGTTGAATGCACATTGCTGGTCACTTCAGGCACTAACCACTCCATGCAGTCCCTCTCAGCACACCCAGGCTACACTCCTTTCATGCCCATATACATAATCTTCCTCACAACAAACTCTGGTCTTTACTCTGTGGATCATATGCCCAATCTAAGGAGGACAAATCATTTGGCAAGAACCCCAAACTCTCTGCAGATGCTGCCAATTCATGCACTGCTTCCTATTAGTATGCCATGATTATTATCTACGCCCGATCCAACCAATTGCCACAGGTACCCTCTCCCTGCCTCGTTTGGCTACTGCCCCGAATCCTCCTTATTTACCAAATATTAGTGCTCTCTGATGCCGTGGCGGGCATCTCCGCATGCTGTTCCCACATTTTTCTCTCTCAATGTGAGTAGCCCATCTGTGCTCAGATGTACACTCCCCCAAGTGTTACTCCATGCACTCCTTCCTTTTCTTTCTCTACCTTATATAACCCCTTTCAGTACCACCAAACCAGCTGCCATGTTTTGGGTGTGCCCCTTTTGGTGTGTGAATAAACAAATGGGTATCGCACAAGAAATTGCCTGCATGCTCCCAATCCTTCTACACCCCATAGGATCCCTTTCAATACTGTGAATTGCAGCACCCCTTTTTGAGTGTGCCCTTAGGGTGGGCAATAAACAATCGAGGGCACACTTCTCAACATGCCCTCTCCTTTCAGTCCCTATACGTCTGTTTTCAATATAACCATCTCAAGAGAACTTATAACATGTCCTGCGACGGGGCAATAAAATCATGGAGAGCACAGCCCCCCAGGAACCATAACCACAGTAGGCCTGTGGGATGCACCCTTTTGGCTCACAATAGAAACTGCCACAAGCCTAAACCCCAAGTCCCCCTGTTGCTCCATGAAAGGGAGCAATAAACAAAAATATGTGTAGCACCCCAAAACAAAAATGCAGGCCACATCATTCTGTGCCCCCCAGCACCCCTTTCATAATGCACCCCAACACCCCTTTTAACACTGCTCCCCCAAACTTGATCACCCCCCACAATTCAGACAGTAACGGGGAACAGTAAAAATGATGGGTTCACCACCATAGCCCTACCCTATATAATCACCCCACCTGTGTGCTAGGGGTGGGCACTGCTTGATTGCCAGCAATTGGCCCCACAATGCTCCTCCTATGACTGCCTACTCTCTACCCACTCTTGCTCTCCCCCATACTCCCTCTAACACTATGCCCCTCCTTCTCCTCTGACTTCCTGGTCTCTGTGATACTAGCCATCCATGCTATCCTCCTAGTCCCCTCCTACCTGCAACCTCTCTCTGTCTTCCATTCTTGCTCCGCCCCCCACCTCACACAACACCTGTGACCCCTCCTATATGTCTCTGTTCCTGCCCTCTCGCAGTGCCTGGACCTATCCTAGTTCTCTCTACACACACACTTTACTTACCAACTGCTCTGCAATCCACCATTCACCATCCATGCACAACTCCACCCATGCGATTTACCCCCACACACATATACAGACAAACACACACACTCACACACACACACATATGTGTGTGTGTGTATGTATATATATATATATTCCATATGAAGCTGCTCGCTTAATGAAAACACCTCACACAACGTTGTGCTTCACCTTGATTTATTGGCAGGCAGCAGCAAACTTGAACGAGCCCTCACAACGAAGTTTAGCGCCTTTCTCGCCATACGCGTTTCAGAAACAGCTTTCCTTCATCATTGGCTTGGCATTTGGGGGAAGGCAACAGCGTGCATTGTTTCTCAGGTGTTCTTAAATAGTTAATCCCCGCCCCACTGGGCGTGAGTTCGCTGTGCATTCTGGTTATGGCAGTCCAAAAATTGTTTTAAATCCTTCGTGGATGCCGCTTTGCCTTCACCTCCGCAAATTAAATCCCATCGGGTCGCTGATGCAAGCAAGGCCAGCTTGCTGCTTGACTTATGCCTCACCAACAGGTACGTTGTTCCGTTCCGTGCTCCAGGATCAGAGCACACGGACCTGCGATTCTTGCAGTGGGGTTGTTTTCGTGGCCAGAGCGGGCCACCAAATATTCCATATGAAGCTGCTCGCTTAATGAAAACACCTCACACAACGTTGTGCTTCACCTTGATTTATTGGCAGGCAGCAGCAAACTTGAACGAGCCTTCACAACGAAGTCTAGCGCCTTTCTCGCCATACGCGTTTCGGAAACAGCTTTCCTTCATCATTGGCTTCGCATTTGGGGGAAGGCAACAGCGTGCATTGTTTCTCAGGTGTTCTTAAATAGTTAATCCCCACCCCACTGGGCGTGAGTTCGCTGTGCATCCTGGTTATGGCAGTCCAAAAATTGTTCTAAATCCTTCGTGGATGCCGCTTTGCCTTCACCTCCGCAAATTAAATCCCATCGGGTCGCTGATGCAAGCAAAGCCAGCTTGCTGCTTGACTTACGCCTCACCAACAGGTACGTTGTTCCGTTCCGTGCCCCGGGATCAGAGCACACGGACCTGCGATTCTTGCAGTGGGGTTGTTTTCGTGGCTAGAGCGGGCCACCAAATATTCCATATGAAGCTGCTCGCTTAATGAAAACACCTCACACCATGTTGTGCTTCACCTTGATTTATTGGCAGGCAGCAGCAAACTTGAACGAGCCCTCACAACGAAGTTTAGCGCCTTTCTCGCCATACGCGTTTCGGAAACAGCTTTCCTTCATCATTGGCTTGGCATTTGGGGGAAGGCAACAGTGTGCATTGTTTCTCAGGTGTTCTTAAATAGTTAATCCCCGCCCCACTGGGCGTGAGTTCGCTGTGCATTCTGGTTATGGCAGTCCAAAAATTGTTTTAAATCCTTCGTGGATGCCGCTTTGCCTTCACCTCCGCAAATTAAATCCCATCGGGTCGCTGATGCAAGCAAGGCCAGCTTGCTGCTTGACTTACGCCTCACCAACAGGTACGTTGTTCCGTTCCGTGCCCCAGGATCAGAGCACATGGACCTGCGATTCTTGCTGTGGGGTTGATTTCGTGGTCAGAGCGGGCCACCAAATATTCCATATGAAGCTGCTCGCTTAATGAAAACACCTCACACAACGTTGTGCTTCACCGTGATTTATTGGCAGGCAGCAGCAAACTTGAACGAGCCCTCACAGCGAACTCACGCCCAGTGGGGCGGGGATTAACTATTTAAGAACACCTGAGAAACAATGCACGCTGTTGCCTTCCCCCAAATGCCAAGCCAATGATGAAGGAAAGCTGTTTCCGAAACGCGTATGGCGAGAAAGGCGCTAAACTTCGTTGTGAGGGCTTGTTCAAGTTTGCTGCTGCCTGCCAATAAATCAAGGTGAAGCACAACGTTGTGTGAGGTGTTTTCATTAAGCGAGCAGCTTCATATGGAATATTTGGTGGCCCGCTCTGGCCACGAAAGCAACCCCACTGCAAGAATCGCAGGTCCGTGTGCTCTGATCCCGTGGCACGGAACGGAACAACGTACCTGTTGGTGAGGCGTAAGTCAAGCAGCAAGCTGGCCTTGCTTGCATCAGCGACCCGATGGGATTTAATTTCCGGAGGTGAAGGCAAAGCGGCATTCACAAAGGATTTAAAACTATTTTTGGACTGCCATAACCAGAATGCACAGCGAACTCACGCCCAGTGGGGCGGGGATTAACTATTTAAGAACACCTGAGAAACAAGGCACGCTGTTGCCTTCCCCCAAATGCCAAGCCAATGATGAAGGAAAGCTGTTTCCGAAACGCGTATGGCGAGAAAGGCGCTAAACTTCGTTGTGAGGGTTCGTTCAAGTTTGCTGCTGCCTGCCAATAAATCAAGGTGAAGCACAACATTGTGTGAGGTGTTTTCATTAAGCGAGCAGCTTCATATGGAATATACATATATATATTCAATTCAATTCATAATCTTTATTTCGACCGCACAGATCATAAAAGACATACACAATATTATATTAAAAGAAAAAAAAAGAAAAACCATTTTGATAAAAGTAAGACATTCATTTAAGCCTCAACGCTTGTCATTATACAAATAGCATAAAAAGTGGTATCAACACGAGATCATAAAAGGTTTAAAAATTGTCAATAAAATGGCAACTCATAAAACCATTATACACTTAATCTTTGCTTATTTCTATTAATATTTACAGATAACTCGGTTTAGTATAAAAAATCGTGATATAAAAGAAAATGATACTCCAGCCAATGGGACAAGGGGAAGGGTACATGTGTGAATCTATGTAACCACAACTATCGAATACATAAGTTCCTATACAGGACTAAGACACTATTATTAGCCATTGCTACAGTTATCCTATTCATAATTTCAACTGGGCATTGGTCCAACTTTTACCAGTTGGTTGTCTAAGGCCTGTCAGAACAGTACCAACCTCTTCTTACTGTTGGCTACTACTTTGGGTTACCACCGACATCTTTAGAAGTTTGGCGCGGATTCGCCACATCCAACTTAAAAATTTGGCAATGGATATCACACAGTGCTCGTTGGTGTTTGATTCCAATATTCTTAGCGCTGTGGCACTAGACCTTGAGCCCAGAGTATTGCATAAAGGTTTGAGCCATTTGTCCCGGGGAGCCTTATAAGCGGGACATGCAAAAAGGATGTGTGGGACTGTCTCCTCCTGCTCTATACAAAGATGGCACTTGCTGTCTTTGGTATTGTCGAGAAAAAGGAACAAGGGAGACCCTACTCACATGGAACCAGGGTAATTTAAGTGTAAACAGAAACAGTGGTTCCTGTGGATTGATATAGTAACTTTTTGATAATAATCGTATGCGCAATCGCAATAAAAAATGGGTTAAATTGATGTCGGAAGGAGAAGAAAGCATATACACATCTGATTCCGGTAATATCAATCGTTATTTATGTATAAAGAATTTATACAATTTTTCAAACAACAAAACAGTAGTGCATAGTGTCCCCAGTGAACATGGAACCTAAAACATTGGTGACATATTAGTGATATGTACATGTGGTTTCCAGTATTTTATAAAGTTGACCATCTTAAACAATACACAATGGAGCAGCGTCCTTATAAAATAATAAGTGCTGGTAAATGGTTCGCTTTAATTTTGTCGACGGCGTTTCAACCCTATGTGCAGTGAAGGGTCTCTTCAGGACCTAAAAATGTAGGGACATCTAAAATTGAGGAAAAGGAGAATGTCAGTGTTTAACCATAATATTGGCGATGTTACTTGAAAAGGAGCGCAACGGAAGATTGGCCTATACCTGAGGAGATAGTTGTGCAGCAATGTGGTGAACCTGTGCCACAAGGAAGTGAAAGGGAAAGGGATTTTATTGCGATTGCGCATACGATTGCGCATACGATTGCGCATACGATTGCGCATACGATTATTATCAAAAAGTTACTATATCAATCCACAGGAACCACTGTCTTTGGTATTGTGCCATTTATAAGTAAAAGATATAACAGGCAGCGTGCCAACCCAGAATTGGAAGAATAGTCTCCTATCTCTAGGCTTGGTTATGACATCCCAGTAAAATTCATACATCGGACTGGGCTTGAACTCTATAAAGATACCAGTCAATGTAGAGTTCTCGATGGTGCGTGTACTATTTGTGATGACCATAGACCAATAAAGCTCCTTTATTTCTCTTTTGGAAGGGAACCGATGGCCTGCTGGATCTTCCCATAAATGGCTCAAACCCATATTAACCAATGTACTCTTCACCTTTTGTAGCCAGGTTATCTTGCAGGAGGTGTCGGCTTCTCTAACATCCATTAGTGCTTTTACATAGTGCGATAACTCTGGAGTGGACCATAGTCTGCACCAAAATGCTATCGGTCGAAACCTTGCTGTCTCATCCAGACGGTTACATCCTAGGTCATAATAAAGGGGCTTTAGTGGAGTGTTTTGCGGAAGACCTATGAGGCCTCTCACAAATTTGTTCTGGGCTAGCACTAACGGTGTCAGGTTGTCGAAGCCCCAAAGTTCAGCACCATATAATGTCGAGGCCATAACTTTGGTATTATAGATCTGCAACGCTGGGCCTATGGGCTTGGTTTGCGAGGACTTATGTTCTCCCAGCAATGCTCCTGCTAATTGGCGATGTTTTGGGGCCATAATTTCAATCTGGGGTTTCCAGTTTAGTTTTCTTCCAAGGGTATATATATATATATATCACCAAGTACATGTAACTATATATTTTTTTTTTTTAATGAATATTATTTCATTGCAAGAGGTTGACTAATAAAAAAACTGTCAGGCCCTCCTAAGAGGGTCTAGCAAGGAAGAGACTATTACAGAAGAAAAGTGCAAATCCTCCACCCCCAGGCTTTTTCCTAGGGGTAATCAGTATCAAAAGCCTTTCCAACTAAGATAATCTGTGAGATTCCATGTAAAAAATATGGGTCAACAGACTTCAACACTGTACTAACAATCCACCATTATAGGCCTATTGGCCGTAAATGTTAAGCCTGCTCCCTTAGTCATAACTTTTCAAACTAAGCAGATCATTCCTATGACATCTGGCATAACTTTTCTAAATAAACTATCATGTAAAATGGAATTGTCTCCATAACCAACGCAGACATGCTAAACGGGGCACAGGCTTTCCCTCAAGGCAACCATCAGGTATACAGTCACACAATTACAAATATGTACAAAATGTATAGTTGGCAAAAGACTGTGCAACCCCTACTAAGAGTGTTTAACAAGGATTCTCACAGTGTAAATCTTTTAACCCAAAATTGAGATATATACAAAATTAGAACATTGGAATGTTGAGAGTTCCATTGCGGACAATGGAGTAGCTCCGGGCTTATAATGACTGGTATAATCCTTCTGCTTCAACATTCCAATGTTTTTCTTTCTGTTCCTCCCTTTTTAATTTAAAACATTTTACCTTCAGTGGGTGGAATGTTCTAATAGCCTTATAGCCTGCTGCCGAGGGCTATACCGGTTGTTAAAGGCCCTCTCCCTCGTTATAGGCCTGGACCTGTGGCTCGGGCCTTTTACTCGGGTTCAGGACCTTCAGCAATCAGTATAGCCCTCGGCAACGGGCTATAAGGCTATATTACATTTGGCAAAACAATGTACTGAACCTCCAAAGGTGACTTAACAAGAATAATCACATTGCAAATCTTCTTCCCACACGGTTTGTCAAAATGGGGTAACCAACACCAAAACCATTCCCCATTATGTTAATCTACGAGATTCCATGTAAAATATTACCTTGCTACAGACTTTAACACAGTGTAAATACAATCCATCCTTAAACACCTTTTGACATTAACATATGCTTTTCACAATAAATATGACAGCCAACTGCCTTTGCCATAACTTTACATAGTATACAGGTCAACCCAACAGCCAGGGGCGGCTCCTCCGCTAAGGCGGAGAAGCGTCGCCCCACTGCCTTCAGCACTGCAAAAAAAGGAAAAATAAAATGATAATAACGCAATATTATTATCATTTTTTTTTCCGTGCTGCAGCAGCTTTGTGGGCGGGTTGGCTGCTCCGCTCACAGGGGAGGAGTGGTTTCACCCCTCCAAGTGAGCATGAATGTTTGGCCGGCCCTCTTGGGCCGGCCATACATTCATGCGCACTTAGCATGTTCTCCACCCTGGCTGCATTACAGCCTGGGTGGAGAACATGCCCCAGGCTCCCATTCCCTGTCTGAGCACTGAACCATGGTGCTCAGACCAATCACAATGCTGCATTGCAGGGTTGTGATTGGTCAGGGGAGCCTGGGTGGGTGCATCCTGTTCCTGCTTCCTATTAAGCAGAACGAAAGAAGAGGACGCAGAGGACCGAGGAGAGGCGGTGACTGGCCAGCCGGGCGACCGGCAGGTAAGTGTTTTTATTTATTTTTTAACCCCTCTCCCAGCCCCACTAATGCTATTTGGGAGCAACCGCCACTGCCAACAGCCTTGATCATTGGTGTGTTACGGTATCCAGTTCAGTCCTGCTGTATTGAATATAAAGTTTCCACAAGACAAAAATGGCAATACAAACATTCTTTATCTGTGGAAGCACACAGCTTCTGCCCAGGCAAATGCTGTGCTCAAGTAAATCAAGATGTGGGTGGAGACAAAGCCCCCCTCTCAAAAGTGCTTGTGAAAACAATTTTTCTATTGACCACATAAGATTGCAGCAGCTGTGCTGTCAAAGCAGACCTAAAAAGAGCCAAATTCTATGCCATCCCTGGGGAAATCCAGGAAACAGCGAGGAGGGAAGCTTAGGGTGTTTCAGTTTATCACAGAAATAGTCAGGAGAGAAATAACCAGCATTTCAGAGGAACTGGCTTGGAAAGGTAATGTACAAAAATATGTCCCTAATGTAGTGCATCGCTTTTGCTGTGCCTGACTTGTTCAATTGTTTTTTTCTCTCTCTCTCTCTCTCTCTCTCTCTCTCTCTCTCTCTCTCTCTATTTATCTCTGTTTCTCTTTATCTCTCCCTTTCTTTCTTTTGCTCTCTCTCATCTGCCTGTCCTTGGATCTGCCTATAGGCTCTTTTTGATGCTTCCATCCATTCATCACGGGCTCGTTATCCCTCATTTTTTCACTGCCCCTCACAGGTTTCTTCTCTGGCCCTTTCCTTCTCCTCCATTCCTCGCATCATGGGGCATATGTACAAAGAAGTGGCGAAGTGAGGCGTTAGCCGTAATGGCTTAACACCTCACTCCGCCACTTCAGAAACGCAAGGCTGCACCATATTTACAAGGATATGGTGCAGCCTTGCGTTCCCCCCTGCGCTGGTGCTACACTTAGCAGTATAGCGCCAACACAGGCACCCTTCCACCATAGTGCACACTAATGACAGCAGGAACCATAGGAATGGCCACAGCTGTCACCATGGCAGAGACTAGAGCGGTGACAACAAATGTAACCACAAAAGGGATTACAGCATTAACCACAGCGGCCACCACAGCAGCAACAATACCAGGGAGACTAGATGCTACCATAGCAGCAACAGCAACTGGCACCACTACAGTCATAAGAGCTGCAATCAAAATTGCAAGGCAGCAACAACAGCTGCTAGAACAACATTGACTATAGGTGCAACCACAGCTGTAACTTCAGCTGAGACAACAGCAAGGACAACTGCAGTAACAATTGTCACAACAGCATTGGCCAAGGCAGTCCCAGCTGCAGCGACCATAGCAGGGGCCCTGCAATGACCACAGCAGCCACCATAGCATCGAAAACAACAGTGACAGCAGCTGGCAGCAAAGCAGGGATAACTTCATTGATCACAGTTGTAACCACAGTGGGGAAAACAGCTGCCACGAGAGGAGGAAAGGCAGAAATGACAACAGTCACCCCTATAACAGGTGCAAACACAACAAAAGTTAGCGAGGTAGGGACAATAGCAGGGAGCAAAAAAGTGATGAGTGAATGCTTGAATTAATGTTGGCCTAATGTCATTTACTTTGGATTGCATTCCTCTTCTCTTCTTTTGGCTTACTATGCCACTGCAGACACAGACCAACTATATGCTAATCAGCCTTGCCCCGGCTCCAATCAGAACAGTCTATCCTGCACTGCTGAGCCCTGGTCCTTCTGAATGGAGCACAACCGGCCACAGACTCGTTTCAGCCTGTTGGGCCTCATCAGTCAGGTACAGCTTGATTTCTGTGGTACAGTGAGCATAAGGCCCGTGTTTGCATATAGGACCTCTCTCTGAGGAAAAACAAACAAGCGTTGGCAAAGTCTGGTTTAATGGGTTAACAGTTGTGAAGATAGCCATGCAGAAAATCTGCACAAACCGTCCGAAGACAGATACGTGTTAGACAGAAATCCGTCAAATCCTTGTCAAGTACGTAGTTTTTTCCTCTGCAAATGTTGTGTAGTTGTGCAAACGTTGTGTAGTTTTTTTCAAAACTTGGGCAGCTTTTCAGCATCTGCAATTGTTGCGAAGTTTAAATTGCAAGGAAAACATTCTGTAATATTAGGTTTTCCGAGACAATTCTCTCACAGGTGATATATTGTGAAGTTTAAAAAAACACATTGCAACCTTCACAAAGCACTAGGCGTGAAAACCTCTCAAAACTTTGCTGGTGAAACTTCATTTTTTGCCTTCCCTAGTTGGGTCTTCCAAGTTTTGTTTCCATGAACTCGTTGCTGTCCTTTGCTTGGTTTGGTTAACCTGTCCGGCTTCAGTTATATACAACGACATCAGTTCATTCATCTCCTGATTATGAGAGTTATTCTCGGTAACTGGTACAGGAGGCAGATCTGCAACTCCAAATAAAATGTGCAGGTTACAGTGCGTTTCTGCATGTGGCTGGGAAGTGACTGGCTTCACTCCTAGCAAAGAGACTTTGCTTTTGATGGGCACATAACTGGTAAGGTTGAAGGGAGGAAACTCTGAAAACACTCATTGATGCAGTTCATTGCCAACATCTCTGGAGCCAACGTGATAAAACCAAGAGAGGCAATGAATGCCTGGGCCTGGACAGGCAACGCGCCAAAGGACCTTGTAAAAATAATCAGGATCGCTGCCGACAGGAGTCAAATTTAGGGGCATATTTACAAGCCCCTATCGCCACCAGAACGTCACTTTTTATGGCGTTCTGGTGGCGATAAGCCCTTCGCCTTATTTACAAGGCAGCGTTAAGCCACTTAACGTGGGTTAACGCCGCCTTATAAACAGGGCCGGACTGGCCGTAGCGGGCACCGGGTGTTTTCCCAATGGGTCGGTAGGGTGGGGGCCGGTTTTGATCCAGTGGGAGCCGTTTTTGTTTCTGGGGGCCGGTTTTGCGTATTGCTGCATAATCGGCCCCCTGTAACAAAAGTGCATCCGCAGTATTTTACACTAGCAGCCCCCCTCTCCCCCGGGGAGGCAGTCCGATGTAATTAATTGCCAGGGCTGGTTTGCTTTCCCAGTCTGACCCTGCGTGCAAACAAGGCCCCTTTTCACGCAGCACTTAGAGTGAAAGGGGCAGGCAATGGGTGTTGCAGTGGGCGTTCCGCCGCAACACCCATCGATTTTGACGCTACCCCATATTTACAAAAGTTGCGTAAATATAGGGCAGCACCAAAAATATCAGTAAAAACCTGGTCTTAACCTGGCGAAACGAGAAGAAATTATTAATTTCTTCTCGTTTTTGCTGTTTCTATGTGTGCTGCATTGTGCAGCACACATAGAAAGAGCAAATTACCACTAGTGATTGATCATGTGCAGGAAGGTTTCCCTTTCTGCACATAAACAATCATCAAATAATGGCGAGTTGCAACTTCTATGTGTGCTGCACAATGCAGCACACATAGAAGTTACAAACTGCGATTAGTAACTGTTTATGTGCAGGAAGGGACACCTTCCTGCACACAAATAATCATTCCCTGCAACGCAGACACCCTTGCACTCTGGTGCAAGGGTCCCTGCGTTGGCCGTAGGCAGCTAGATTTAGCACCAGGGCTAGGGGAAACGCAGGGGTACCCCGTATTCTTGTGAATATGGCGCATCCCTGCATTTTTAAACTGTAGGAGCGTGGCGTTAGCAGTTTTGGAGCTACACCTTGCTCCGCCAGTTCATTGTAAATATGCCCGAGTGTTGTTCTGGTCCAGTGCAATAAGTGCCAGAGGTTCCCACTGGCAAGAGCTGGCACAAATTAAGTATGCCTTCATTTATGAAGCGCTTCATACTGGCATTTGACCCTTTTTTGAAGTGCTTGCATTTTGGAAGATATGGGCACTTGATATGGGAACTCAATCACAGATGTAGACTTTATTTATCCGGGCTCAAACTATTTAGCCAAGTAGCTGGAACAAAAACCTTGGCCTCCACCATACAAGGTCATCCATGAAGCATATTGCCAACAATAATTCGCTTTCTTCACCATTGGAGCTGTTGATTCAACTTGGCAGTCACAGCAATGCATTGGTTTATTTGTAAAAAAAAAAAAAGTGCAGGAGCCCAAATTGTTTCTTCAGAGCCTGCTGCTGGCACTGCTGAAAGCTAACGTTGATGAACACCAAGGCTGCCTAGTCTTGATTCTACCTCACGCCTCTTTCTTTCAGCATCCTACACATCCTGTCTCTATGTCGCTCTTGCGGGTTCTTTTTCATCCCGGCTTTCTAGCAGTTTTTCTGTCATTCTCTCCCCCTTTCTTTCTACCTGTCCTTTCTTTCTCTCTCTTGCTTTGATTCAAAGTCTGATGATGAAACATAAGCCATGTTTCCCAAAAGCTAGCCCTCACCACTTGCCACCACAGGCACACACGAACTGCAGCAAGGCCCTTGGTGACTGAGCACCTGTCTTGGGCACTGGAAGTATTGCCTCATTCCCTCTATGTTAGCCGTTTACTGTATCCTTGAAGTTGTAGGTTTCGCCTGGCACTTTAGAAAGCCAGACTGCATCAGGTTGCCACTGACCATGATGCTGGGTTCTTGGATTTGAAACCGAAAGTTGGGCCACAAACGTAGCTTGGTCAGGCATTCATGGCTCAATGGACGTGGTTTGAAGGTTGAGGCAAATACATTATAACACAGTTATTACATAAACAATAAATACGACTGCCATGGTTATACTTTGAAAAGTGATAACACTTTTTTGCACATGGTTACGTTAAAGGGCAGAACACTTAGAGATGGATGATGGTGGGCACGTCTGTCATAGTATACCTCCTATGTAGGGTTATCATCATTTTGTTTTTTAGATAGTGCTCGATTCTGTTTACAACTGAGCACTTGGTTCAAGAGAAAACATGCTCCCAGTTATTGGAACATTCTAGTCTTCAAAGTCTTACGAAATAAAAAACAAAACACTTAGGTAGTTTAAGCGCATATGTTTCAGTAGGCTGTTGTAAAGATTACAGGCCTGTCTCAGGATATCTGATACCCTGAACTGCTTGAACCTGGGTGGGGCTAGGATTGTTTTTCATCTGCACATATTTATTTATAAGAATGATGTAAGGCAAGAGTATATGTTAAGTACTCTTCTGTTTTGCACTAAATTGCCTTATATGTCAATCTGAAGATCTTATATTGCATCCTGTCCTGTACGGGTATTCAATGCAAGAAGTGTTTAGCAGAAGTCACGTGGTCTTGAGATTCCCTCACTGCTGCATTTTGCGCTACCTGGAGTTTGACGATGCACTTTTCAGCTGTACCGGTCCTTGGAGAACTACAATAGTCTACCTTTGCTCCGAGTATCATTCTTGTCAACTTTGCTTTATCAAACTCCACTATGGAAGTTCATAGAATGGCATCAATTCCATTCTGCAATACTTTAACACAGGAGATTAGCCAAAGTTCACACAGTGGGCTTTGCAGGTCCAGACAATGGGGCTCAAGATCCCAGGCTACCAACGCTAGAGCGATGCAGGGCCTCTTCAAAATCCAGCAAGTGGACCCGTGATATGACTCTGGGACACTCTTCTGGTATTGCGGCCCACCAAGGCTGTTCTTGGCCCATGCTCTCTCCATGGCAGAGGCTTGTGTGCTTACCGGGCAGCCTGCCAAGCTTACCAGCTCCCAGAATGATGCGCCAAGCCTTCTCCTCACCTGCGGACCAGTTTACCTGGAATTTGTTGACATTTCTGCATCTTCCTATCATCGTTGTTGATGTGTGTCCTGATGTTCTCCATGATACTCTGAGCGGCTCGACTGGTCTCCTTGGAATTTCTTGGTGACTCCTTTCTGGCAGCTCTTCTAGTCAGCAGACAGGTGCATGCAGCAGGGCAATGGACAGATCATACAGCACATAGTGGCAGGGGATGCCCATCATCATCGTTATTATTAAGCTCTATAAACCTCCAGGCACTACAGGTCCTCGCAGATCTAGGACAAATGCAGCTTTTGAACTTGCTGGAGTGGGGCTCTAGTTTATATTCTTACGGCCTCATTTACAAGGCCATAGCGCCGCTGGTGCGTCACTTTTTTTGACACACCGGTGGCGCAGTGTGCCTGCCCATATTTACAAGGCCATGTAAATTCACCCTGCGTGACATTTCATGGCCTTGTAAATATGGGCCCCTTTCACGCATTACTTTCTACACTTCCATGGGTGTTGCTGGGGGTGTTCCCCCACAACATCCATGGAACCTGACACATTCCCAGATTTACAACGTTTTGTAAAGCTGGGAATGCGTCAGAATCCTACGCCTCCCCAGTGAGGCGTAGGAGTGGCGACATGAGGATTTTTCCTCTTTCTATGCGTGCTGCATTCTGCATCATCCCCGCAATGCAGGCACCCTTGCAACATGACGCAAGGGTGCCTGCGCTGGTGCATGGCAGTCAATTGTGCGCCAGCGCCGGGGACAGCACACGGATGCTTCGTATTGTTGTTAATACATTGTATCCCTGTGCTTTTAAAATGAGACAGCTCGGCGCAGCAGAAATGGCTTGCGGTGCTAAACTGTGCCATTTGTTTGTAAATGAGGCCCTGAGTCCGATGTAACTGGGCAGCATCCACTGCCAATCATGTGATTTGCAGTGTTGAAACATTAGGGTGCCAACCAATCAGGTTGACATTTTCCAGGCTTTCTCCAAGTCCGGAATATCAGGAGGAGGGTGGGTTCTATGTGTGTTTCCAAACCCGAAGTAGACAGGAGAAAACAATGTGTTGGTGTCACGGTTACTCGGAGTGTGTTATGCTGCCTTGGTAGGAAGATCTCTGCCTTCCCCCAAGACAAGAGATCAGAAAAAAGGACGAGGGATGGCATAGGTCAGAGTTGTTGACAGTGTCTCTGTCAGTCTGGGAGGACTACCACAGATGCCTAAAGGGGATTGGTGCCCGCTGCACAGGGAGAACCTGCCTCCTCATCAACGTCATCATTATCATCATCATCATTTTACATAAAGTGCCTTCTGTCCTATGCACATCCACCTTCCTGTTACACCTACCATTCTGTCTATAGGGAACCCTTGAACCAACATTGGCGGTATTCCACAAACTTTGGGTGAGGGGTAGTGGTCCCTGTTCCAGGAGGCTATTGGAGAGGTAGCTAGTAAACCTTGCCCTTGAGATACATCCATAATGTACTCAAAAAGTGATAAGTTCACAGCCTACAGCCTGTGCCATCACTGTAATGGGGTTCAGGAGAGAAGACCCTGAAGAAGAATTACACATAAACCTTTTTGCATTCTCCCTTTTCCTAGCAGGGCTGGCACCCTACTGTCGAACATAGGCAGCCACTAGTCCCCGAGTGGAGTTTTGGATGGGCCTGTGATGTATGTTCTGTGCACAGTTCAACTAAAATTTATTGAATTTTGGCATTGAGGGATGGGTCGACTGCTCTTCCCGATGACTCTCACTGTCTGCACGACACTGTGACAAGGCTTCTCCATGCTGTGTTACATGGTCCGCCACTCTGTTGCGGAGTTGCCTGGTTGGTTGTAGTCTCATGGGCAGCAATCACAACTGAGGCATTTACTACCCAGCTCCTGCATACTTGCCAGCCCTACTGATTTAGGCCGTGGGCTCCAATTTTCTGTCAGTCCTACCACCTACAGACCACTCAGTGTCATATTATGGCTTTCTAATGAGGCTGGTAGGAGAACTGTGCACCTCATGCTTTGGACAAACTGATAGGTAGGAACCAAACAAGGCTGTATAATCAGACTGAGTGTGAAGCCTCATTTGTTCCCTGGAGGCACCAACCAGTTTGAATCAGACTTTTTGATATCACAAGGTTGCAGCCAGTAAGATGCTGAGATATATTAGAACACTCAATGATCTGCAACTTCGGGAGATCACAGGACCGTACTGCATTGGAGCTTGTGGATCACTGACAGAATATCGACAACAACAATATCGACCTACAGAAATATCGGGACATACATATCGTTGTCAAAAATATCGACCTCCTATCTTCATAGTGGTAAGTACAAAAATATAGAAAAAAAAAAAACGTTCGTAAAAAATATCGTTGTATAAAATATCGTTTTTATTATGTATAAAAAATTATGTAAAATAAATGTAACTTTAAAAAAATTATTTAGATTTATTTGTAAATGTTAACAATTATAAGTAATACATTTAATGTAAAAAAATTAAACATACATATATAAAATGTAATATATATATATATATATATATATACTTAAAAACAATTAATAAATAATACATTTAATTAATTTTAAAATGTTATAAATATATTAAAATTATAAATAAATATATATACAAACACCTGTAACATAAAAATTAAAAAAAAATATATTATAAATTAAAATATTAACATATATAATATTTTTTAAACCTACATTTTGCACTACATTGAGGGCAACTGTAGAAAAAGTGTTGGAGAGCGGAGGTTCTCCAACACAGCAAGTACAACAGTAGGGAAAGTGTTGGATAGCGTAGGGAATAAAATTACTATTCCCACTCCAGCGCGTGCCACAGTAGGGAAAGTGTTGGATAGCGGAGGGGATAAAATTACTATTCCCACTCCAGCGACTGCAACAGTAGGGAAAGTGTTGGATAGCGGAGGGGAAAAAATTACTATTCCCACTCCAGTGAGTGCAACAGTAGGGAAAGTGTTGGATAGCAGAGGGGAAAAAATTACTATTCCCACTCCAGTGAGTGCAACAGTAGGGAAAGTGTTGGATAGCAGAGGGGAAAAAATTACTATTCCCACTCCAGTGAGTGCAACAGTAGGGAAAGTGTTGGAAAGCAGAGGAGTATAAATTACTATTCCCACTCCTGCGAATGCAGCAGTAGGGAAAGTGTTGGATAGCGGAGGGGAAAAAATTACTATTCCCACTCCAGTGAGTGCAACAGTAGGGAAAGTGTTGGATAGCAGAGGAATAAAAATTACTATTCCTACTCCAGCAAATTCAACCGTAGGGAAAGTGTTGGATAGCGTAGGGGATAAAATTACTATTCCCACTCCAGCGAGTGTAACAGTAGGGAAAGTGTTGGATAGCGGAGGGGTAAAAATTACTATTCCCACTCCAACCAGTGCAGCAGTAGGGAATCTGTTGGATAGCGGAGGAGTAACAATTACTATTCCCACTCCAGCGAGTGCAACAGTAGGGAAAGTGTTGGATAGCGTAGGGAATAAAATACTATTCCCACTCCAGCGTGTGCAACAGTAGGGAAAGTATTGGATAGCGAAGGGGATAAAATTACTATTCCCACTCCAGCGAGTGCAACAGTAGGGAAAGTGTTGGATAGCGGTGGGGAAAAAATTACTATTCCCACTCTAGTGAGTGCAACAGTAGGGAAAGTGTTGCATAGCGGAGGGGAAAAAATTACTATTCCCACTCCAGTGAGTGCAACAGTAGGGAAAGTGTTGGATAGCGGAGGGGAAAAAATTACTATTCCCACTCCAGTGAGTGCAACAGTAGGGAAGGTGTTGGATAGCGGAGGGGTATAAATTACTATTCCCACTCCTGCAAATGCAGCAGTAGGGAAAGTGTTGGATAGCGGAGGGGAAAAAATTACTATTCCCACTCCAGCAAGTGCAACAGTAGGGAAAGTGTTGGATAGCGGAGGGGTATAAATTACTATTCCCACTCCTGCGAATGCAGCAGTAGGGAGTGTTGGATAGCAGAGGGGTAAAAATTACTATTCCCACTGAAGAAAATTTAAATTTAAAAACAAACAAAATATCAATTACAACACAAAACATAATAAAAAAACAAAAAACAAAACATATATAAAAATATCAAAAATTACAAAACATACAAACATATTATGTTAAAAATATCTAAAAATGACATCCAAAGATTAATTTTTTTAAATGTAAAAAAGAAATTCAAGCAAATAAATATTTTGAAATAGAAATTATTTATAATCAAAAACATTAACTATTACATAAATGTAATATTTTTTGTACCTACCCTTTAACACCATACAATTTAAAACACACATCTAAATTTTAAAAAGTGTACCTCCATAATTACCACAAATAATTATCAATTAAACAAATATTATTAATTAAAAAACACATTGAAACAGATAAAAATTAATGTACTAACCAAACGTTTCCCCTATAGAACCAAAATCCACAAACAAAATAAAAATAAACAATTACCAAAAATATTTATCAAGTAATAAATGAATCTTAATGATCAAGTAATGATTAATTAATTTAAACTAAATTAGTTTCCACCCTCTACCCCAATAAACACCACAACACACACCTACAAATAATTACACAATTTCCATAACTAATTTTACATTAATAAATTAAAATCAATTAACCACAAATCATTAATTAATTAAAAAAAATTACTTCCCACCATTTACCACTATAAACTCCACAACTCACACTTCAAATTAATTACACAATTGACATATTTAAATTTTAATTAATTAATTAGCATTAATTAACAAATAATTAATTATTTATAAATACATTACCTCCCACCCTATTCCCCTATAAACCTCACCACCCATTTCTAAAAACATGACACAATTAACATAATTAATTAACTATTAATTAATGAATTACTAACAATTAACAAACAAATTATAAATAATTATTAATAAATTAATTCCCACAATTAACACTATAAAATAAAATAAAATAAATATCATATAATATATATTAATAAATATATTAAAATTAAATTACTTCCCACCCTACTCCCCTATCAACCCACAACACGTCCCTAAAAAAAATGACACAATTAACATAATTACCAATTAATTAATAATAATTAACAACCAATTAATAAATAATTAATAATAAATTAATTCCCACAACTAACAGCATAAAATATTAAATAAATATTAATTAATAAAAATAATAATAATGTAATTATAATTAAATTACTTCCCACCCCATTCCCCTATAAACCCACAACCCACTCCTAAAAAAATTAGACAATTAACATATTTACCAATTAATTAATTAAGAAAAATTACCAGCCAATTATTAATTAATTAATAATAAATTAATTCCCACAAGTAACAATATAAAATCTAAATTAAATAAATACTAATAAATACAAATTAATATTTAATTTATTATAATTAAATTACTTCCCACCCTATTCCCCTATAAACCCACAACCCGTTACGGAACTAAAATGCAAAATTTAATTAAAATAAAATTAATAACTACTAAAACATTAACACATATATTAAAAAACAAAAGCAATACTTAGACAAAAAAACAGAGCACATTTAAAATACATACTAAAATACATAACACTAACTAACAAAACGATATTTTTAACAACGATATTTTTGCAAACGATATTAATGACTTCAATATTTAAAAAACAATATTTCTTACCTTAAACTCGATGTTCTGGACCACGATATTCTTGCTGTCGATATTTCTGTTCCTCGATATTTCAAAGTCGATATTAGTGCAAGTCGACATTTCCAACTCCATATTCTGACTCTATACAGGAGCTTGTATATGGCATTTACTGCTCCTATGGAGCACCGAGGTACTTAACCACATGGATAGCAAGCTATACCATCTAGGCTATGTGGTTGTAAGCTTGTTGTTTTGGTTTTGAGACTGTGGGAAGTGTTTTTATGTAATGCGTGATGACCACCAAGGTGCAGTTATCGTGTTATAGGATGCAACTCATGGTGGAGTCATGGGTGAGGGTATTTTCAGAGGTATATTCAGGCAGGTGGAAAACCATAACATAGACTGCAAAGGGGAGTGAAGCTGTTGCAAGCATAGTGTGCTCCACTGTGCACACCTAGCAAGAACTGTATCAAAACCCATTTTTTGTGCCTGCCTACAATTGGTACTGTGTCGCACACTCTGCTGTATTCATGTATTACAGACAGAAGTCACTGGCTTTGAACAAATCTGCTCCAAGATCCAGGTTTATCTGCAACCGACTCTTTATTCCAAGGGTCAGCCATTCATTTCCACTTGTGGCCCCCCTCCACATGCAGAGGCATCTGTGAAAAGAAGTGTGCATGGCTTTCTGAGAAGAGCTATTAAATGATCAGTCCATTGTCACACAGAATTTACATTGCACTTTTTGTGGGTCAGATATTTAATCATTGACTACAGATATGATAAAGATCGATAAAGGCAGCACAATGCCCTGTGCATGTGCAAATAAATGATGATGGGGTTCTGCCCAGGCAGCGTATGTTTAACAATGTGTGTCAGCCTGCCATTGGATACTGATAGAAATATAATGGAGAAGTCACCCTGCTCGACTGTCCAGGATGGCTCCTGGAAGCAAAAAGAGCAGCTTAAGAACATTGGGCCTGATTCACAGAACTAACTTACGTCAAAAACGTAAAGTTAGTACCTTTTGGTATTCACAGAATACACTTACTCATTTTGGTATTCACAGAATACACTTACTCATTTTGGTATTCACAGAATACACTTACTCATACTAACTTTATGTCCGCACTCGGGCCGGAGATTCCGGCCCGGTGGTGGAGATTCCGGCCGTTTGTGGAGATTCCGGCCCGGAGGTGGAGATTCCGGCCCGGAGGTGGAGATTCCGGCCGTTTGTGGAGATTCCGGCCGGAGATTCCGGCCGCTTGTGGAGATTCCGGCCATTTGTGGAGATTCCGGCTGGTTGTGGAGATTCCGGCCGGTGGCGGAATCTCCACAAACGGCCGGAATCTCCACAAACGGCCGGAATCTCCACAAACGGCCGGAATCTCCACCTCCGGGCCGGAATCTCCACAAACGGCCGGAATCTCCGGCCCGAGTGCGGACATAAAGTTAGTATGAGTAAGTGTATTCTGTGAATACCAAAATGAGTAAGTGTATTCTGTGAATACCAAAATGAGTAAGTGTATTCTGTGAATACCAAAAGGTACTAACTTTACGTTTTTGACGTAAGTTAGTTCTGTGAATCGGGCCCATTGACTTTAGAAATACAAACACCTATTAACACCGATATGGCAGGACATCAGTAGCAAGGAAATCCACGTAGGCTTGTAAGGGCAGAGATCTCAGGATTTGCCTGCTTATATACAAGTAGCTGGACCAGTCCAGATTTGAGGTATAGCCACATGCACTGTCTGTTGCGAGACATATTGTGGGCTTACCAAGAACATACGCGGGCTTGGAGCCCGCCCACTGCTTACCATTGGTTGGCTTTCCTGTCACTGTCATTTGCTTGCTTCTTATTAAAAGGCTTGCCTTGTCCATCTTGCGTCTACCCCGCCCCTGGAGCATAGCCAATTTACTTGTGGCCTTCCACTGCTCACTTTTAGAGACCTCATTTTTAGGTCTCGCCCTGAAAGCCAGCGCTTCAGCGCTGGCTCTGGGCGAGACATTTTGTAGTGGGCTTGCAGAAATGCGACCACAACTTTTGGCTGGCCTAGAGCATGCGAGTACGCGCACAGTAACGCGCATTCCTCGCATGCTCCAGGCGCCATATGTCTTTCCTCTCACTTGCTCCTCCCCCTCCCCCACCACAGAGCGCTTCTCGGGGCCGCGCGGCTGTGTCACTTTCACGGCCCGCGTCACTTGCTCTCCCGCTCCTCCCCCACCACAGAGCGCGTCTCGCACGGCCGCGCGGCCAATGCTTGTCTGTAATTGCTTTTGTCTTGCCTGACACGCTCTTCGGCAAAGCGCTTCTCTCGCGCCGGGGCTCAAACCAGGTTTCCCACTTCTAAATCTCTGGCCGCAACGCCACATCCTCTAAACTCACGTCGCTTTGGTTTCCAGATGCAGATCTCCCTGGAAGTTTGAAGATTTCCAGATACCGGCCATCGGCGCTCTTTGTTGTCCTGGCTTTGATCTCGTGATGTGTGTAAGACTCTGACAGTGATCTGTGTCCTGGAGCCTAATGTGTTCATGCGCTTGACGTCCAGCTCTGTTCCCGTACACTCGGTGTCACAGCTGCACCGGGCAGGGCTGGGCTAGAACCCACCAAAAGTGGCGCAGTCCGAGGGGATGGTAAATGCTCTGTTCAGCAACAGCATGGATGGGCTTTCTTGTATAGCGCACGACTCTCAACTCAAGCGCTTCAGTGCGCGCAAAGCTGTTGACAGAAAAGCGAAATCAAGGACATGAAGTGATTTACCAGGGATCACACATTTTGATCGAGTGGGGTAGCCAGGATTGTAAAACACCGGTCTTGATCATAGTCACTAGCCCACTCTTCTCAAAAGAGACTGGAGACCTACTCGACAACCAGTCAGACATCAGAGGGGTCAGCATTCACTGTTCTCTGTTGGCGACTTCAGTGGCATTTGTGAAACGGGCAGGCATTCCTAGCCCAGAGCTCGAAACCCAAGTCTCCACTCAGCAACATAGCTCAGTTGGTTCAGCGCCTACTGCAGAGGGGCATGTGTAACTGGTGCGTCACGGGTTAGTTTTCTCACAGGACTAGCTCAGTCTTTTATCCTTCTGAGGATGAAAAAAACAGTGATTTTATTTGCTAATGAAAGATGTTAATTGTAGTGCCAAGAGGCTAATAATAATGATGATAACAACAATGAATGAATGAATGAATCAAAGTGATTTATTAAGCGCAGCTCCTGGCCGGCGGCGTCTTGGCGCTATAGAAACGGGTACAGCTACAGGAGAGATGGTCCTTGCAGATACTCAAATATCTCCTAATCCTGAGAGAAAAGCCAAGTTTTCAAGGCCTTTCTAAAAATAAATAACGAAGGAGCAACTTTTTTTTTTCTCGGAGTTTTATATAGCGCGAACTTGACCCAAATCGGGTATCAGAGCGCTTTACATAGCACATGAGGACACATTCAGTTTTGTTAGGCAGGGGAGATTAAGTGATTTGCCCAGAATCACAGGATGTTCAGCGTCATTGCCGAGACTCGAACCCAGTTCCCCAGATTCCAGGTAATCTGATCACGTGTTTAACATAACCCCGCTACATTTTGAATGCATGAGTGAATCAACTAACGAACACCTACAAATAAATAAGTGCATGAAAGAATGACACAGGTTAAACAAATCACACAGTGTGCTTCACGCACCCAGTTACCGCCTCAGGGCGCTTTGGTGATCATGGTTAGAGCAGCAGAGGGACCGATTTAGAATTTGGGCACTTTAGTGAAAGATGCTTTTTCAGGAACCCTTTTGAATGGCATTAAAGGCCGCTTTTCAGAAAAGAGTATTCAGTTGGATCAAAGTACACAATTCGAAATTGTTCAACTCTGCTGTGTACAAAAGTTTATTGATGTGTTTTTGCGTGCTCTTTCATGTGCACCATGCGCAAAATTAAAACAGTCTTAGAAATACAGGAGACATTTTATTTTGTGGCGCAGAGGCACTGTGAACTTACAGCGTCATCAATGCTGCCGACACACAACATATTTACAGGTTTTTTAGGTCAAGCTTGTGCTCATAAGTATGTCTCCCTATCTAACTTTTTGTGTGTGCGTTTATGTATAATTGTCTCTCTTCGAAACTGTTTGTTTTCAGGTATCTGTGTTAACCTCCGTAGATGTGTGTGTTCGTGTTTTTGTTTAGGCTGTGATATGTGACTGTAAGTGTGTTTGAGGTCTTGTGTTTATCAACCGATCTCCATAACTAGTCTGTTTCAGTTGTGGTGAGTTGATGTAATTTTGCCTTCTCCTGCCACATGATTTACTTAGCCGTGACGTAAAATTCCAGTGGCCCTGGTCTTAGCCTTTGTACGTTATTGTGTGAATATGGAAGTATACTTCAATGTGTCTATTGTAGTGTCTATCTATCTATTCTGGGCAAATCACTTAATCTCCCCTTGCCTACCAAAAATAAATGTGCACTTGTGCAATGTAACTGGTGCTCACGTAAAGCACTCCAATACCTTTGGGTCAGAGTTTGTGCTATATAAAAATGCAAAAAAAAGAGAGGCAATATACAAGCACAAAACCATTTTCGCCCAATTTCGAAAGGGTTTTGCAATTGTGAACATACCTATTTGCGCTTCTAAGTTTCACTTATACATACATGCAAGGAGATTTAACAATGAGCTGAACACCCCAACCCCCCCTCCCCCCAGGGAGTACCATGGAAGACTAAAAATACTTTTTCCCACCATATTAGAAAGGTTACTGGTCTTAGTTGTAATATTAGAAAAAATAATACTTTTAATTCCACTTCTTCTCAATAAGCATTGCTAGAACAAGAAAACTAGAAGACATTTTTAATGTTAATTCTTTTTTTAATACGGTCGTTCAGTTCTATATAATGTCTTATTGGTTACATATAAGGTAACAAAAATACTTAACACTTTTTTTATTATAAATTTTCAACATGCTGCACAGTAGCCATGCTGCTTTACAGCATAGCTTAAATACATTGCCAAAGCCAATAGCTCTGGCTAACCACTTATAAGGTTCCAAAGGCGAGACCTATTGGCTATGCCAATGCTTGTTTCTTTTCTTTTAAGCACACCACAAGAGTGCATGTATTTTCCCACTCTCTCCCTAATGCGGTTCTCTTCCACCTCTGTGCATTGCTCGATCTCACCTTGGTACTTCTCCAGCACTACACTGCTTTCGTGCGTTGCTTCTCCTCCTCACCCTGCCCTCCATGTTGCTTACCCCAACCGTGCTCTCCTTCTCTCTTGCCCATTGCTTCACCTCCCCACACCTGTACTTCCCGACTTGCTTGCTCGTCTGTGTGCTTCTCCCCACCCAGTCTACTTTGTTCTCTTGTCCACCGCTTCTCCTCCCTACCCAAACCCTCTGTGTTGTTTCCCCCACCCATGCCCTGCTCCTCTGCCGCCCATTGCTTCTCCTCCACACACTCGCCCTCCATGTTGCTTCCATCACCCTTCTGCTCTGTGTTGCTTACCCCCCTCCTCCCTGCCATGTTGCTCCCTCCCACCCTAGCCCTCTGTGTAGCTTCCTTCCCATCCCCACCCTCTGTGTTGTTTCTGTTTTCCCCAGTGTGTTGCTTCCCCCAACGCCATGTTACTTCCACCCTCACCACGGCTCTCTGTTTTGCTCACCCCTCACTGGAATGCGTGGTGCGCACATCTACAAAATGATACAACTGCTGCGTCACTGCCCCTTTTATATTTTATAGTTTTTTCCTATAGTTATGCTGCACAGCATCGAGGATACTGTACAGCATGGCTAAAAACCACTGGCAAAGCCAATAGGTCCTTAAGGGGAGAGCTATTAGCTTTGCTAATGCATGATTTCTTTGCATTCTGGTGCTTATAGTCCTTTTTATCTCATTTTAAACTATAATTTAAAATTCAGTCCAACAAGTTCCTGAATGCAAAGAAAAAACATTTAGTCACTCATGCATGGATCTCGGAAACTTGGTAGTTGCTGTGGCTGAGGAGGGTGCCACAAATGTTTATGAAGGCAACGAGGACTATGGGAATGAGGTAGGGCTGTATACCACAGGCCGAAGAAAGGCTGTTAACTAGGGTAAATGTAAGAACTCTGTGAAGTCAGCAAAGAGTTTATAATGGCTGACTTGCATTTGCTCTGGGAGCTCCTAACACAGTATTAGTGAAATTAAAAACCCCCATTGATCAAAGTAAAATCCTTTAGGTCCTGTCATTTATTATAGCTCATCAACCTTAGAGTGCTGGGAAGCACCTCTCGTTTAAACCTCCCAGAATGCAATTTTACAAGCGCTAGTACTTTTTACAACTGGATACCCTGCTCCACAGCCTCCACCCAGCCTCCTCACTGGCCCTCAAAAGTGCATTCTACATGCCAGAGCACGCCACATCAAGAGCTTGAGGAAATATGGCCACATCATTACCACCTTGATCGATCTCCGCTGGCTCTCCTTGCCAGTCGACACCCTCCTCAAAACCAGATGTTCCGTTTAAAAAACCACCTTGACTGGCTTCCACGCCTGCCTGCCTGGCTAACAAATTCACCACCTCTGGTGGCTCTCGGCACAGCCACAGCCAGAACACCATTAGACTGCAGGTGAAGAATGGCAAGAAAGAAAAAAGTAGGCAACAGACCTTCTCCATCTATGCACCTAGAATCTGGAATAACATCCCAGTATCAATCAGCACTACCCTAATCCTGCTGTAAAGTAAGAAGGAGCTGATTCTACACCTCTTCGTAGAACACAACGTCACACCGCAGTAAAACTCCACCTGATGGGGGTAGATTACATTAAATGTTTTTGGAAGGGGAGCACAGACAGCCTTGGGGAGAGCCACGCCAGGTGTTTGGCTTGGCTTTAAGAGCCAACACATGAGCAGAGCCATCAAATGATGTAAATTAGGCAGCAAATGTGATGAAAAAATATGATAAAGACTTTAATATAAAAATATATTTTCAACATTTCTCAGTGTCTCAATTAAGTAGATACAATCATTTTACTGAACTGAGTGACATTTATTAAAGTAATTATTTTAAACATGAAACATTCAAGAATACCCCCATGCCCTGGCGATGTTGCCACGTGTTAACCAACACCTGACAGTTTGTCATGTTCTCCATTTATATAGCATATACTGTTAACAAATTTGATGTAAGATATTTTATATTACCCATATGTAAGTGAAGTTTCTATAGAGTGCTGATCCTGTACTGAATTTCTTCAGTGTGCTCTCAAACTGGATGGTTAAGGAAAATGATACATACTGAAGTAAAGCAATGGGCCGTGGATCACACATTTTGATCCAGTGTAGAAGCCGAGATTTGAGCCCAGGATTGCATGTTGTGCAGTTCAGAGACTGCAGGGTTACAGTCTTCTCTCTTCAGTTTGTCACCAAAAGTCAGTGCTTTGTGTTCAGTTATTCAATGATTGTTATTCAATTAGTATCTGGAGTTCAATAAAAGCACTTATCACACCTTAAATCAAACTTGCACCATGCACACATATACAGATGCGTAGTTACAACTTTTAAAGATGTGCTTTTCGGTTTGGAATATGTTCACAGACCACGAAGATCAAACACAGTAACAGAATAGGTCTGTCTGAAATCATCCTGCACTTCACAAATGCCTCCTTGGAGCAAACTTTGTGGGGATTCCGAGGCCCCTTCGCTTTTTGTCAGTTATTGCATTGTGGTCATTGAGGTTTTGAGCCTCTCCTAAAATCATTCCTTTTCTCAAGTCAGCCAAGCCAGTAGTAACAATAACATAAATTAGCATCTCCTGCCTTCCATTATGATTCTGGCGCGCCTGGCTTGACCATCAGACCGATTTGAGTAGTTGTTCAACACCTCAATGACCACAATTAAATAATTAACAAAACAAAGAGGCTTTATAACCTGCACAGAATTTGCTCCTCAGGTTACAGCGCTTCAAGAGGCTTAAGCGATGTGCAGCATAGCTTCGGACAGACATGCTCCATCTGCCATTACTTAATCTCCAGTTTCCACTTCAAAATAAAAATCTGAGGGAATATAGTCTCCTGCGTCCCCCCACTACAAAATCTGGGGGAGAAACCCCCAATCCCACATGGTTCCTATACCAAGGGTATACCTAACTCAGAACCCTGCTGCCACTCCAATCTCTCATTGACAATATCTTTGCCACTGACCATGCACAGCCCTCCACTGAATTTCGGCTAGGTTTAAACTTTGTGAATACCACGTCCAATCACGTACATAATCTCGTCACAGCGTCATTTGTTCACAACTGTGTCCCATGGCATGTTATTTTCTTTGATTTAATTGTCAAACCATAGGTCATGGGACATGCTTTCCGCTGATATAGTCAGTCTACCAATGGCACCAGGCTGCTATCAGGTTCCCATTAGTTGTAATTCATCTTGGCAACACCAGCCAGTAACAACTTTATGAAAAATGAACCATCGTAAAGGTCCTTCATTTAATAGAAACACCAGCCATAAGTAAAGGAAAAGCAGAACCAAAACAGGAATCATTATCTAAAAACTTATACCTGTGGGAGGCCAGTTTCCCTTTCAGGGGCAGATTTACAATAAACTAACGCAGCACGGTGCAGCAAGTCATTTTGCTGCGCCGTGCTGCGTTAGTTTGGAAAGCACAGTGATGCGACATATTTACAACAATATGTCGCATCTCTGTGCTTTCCCCTGCGCTGGCGCACAAACTGCTGCCATGCGCTGACGCCGGCACCCTTGCACCATGGTGCAAGGATGCCTGCGTCGTGGCGAGATTGTTTTTGTGCAGGAAGGGTTCCCTTCCTGCACAAAAACAATCTGAAATGCCATTTTTCAACTTATATGTGTGCTGCATTAGCACACATAGGGGCCGATTCCGATTCAGGCCGGAAAACATACCGACCGACTCGGTACGGGAATTTAGTCCGACCGACTCGGACCGGCGCCGTACGTCCCGGGTAGTACGATGAAATGCATGTGAAATCCGACAGACTCGGACGGAATACAAAACGACCGACCGAGCCGGACGGAAACAAGCCATCCGGCCGGGAAATCACGCGAAACGAACCGACCGACACGCACCCGGATTGAACCCGAACGAAACGTACCCGCGAACTCCGACCCGCGTAGTACGATGCTGTGCATGCAAAACACGACCGACTCGCCCGGAGCACAAGCCGTACGACCGACACGCATACAAAACCCAGCCGAAGCAACCCAATACTCCGCGACCGACTCGTACGCCGCATATGAAACCAAGCTGACACACAGCGGGAACGGTTCGGACAAGATCGCACTAGACAACTGCAGAGTCCTACTCGGACACAAGAACAACTCCTACATGCACCAAAAACACCAAGGAAATTTTTTTTAAAAAAGGGCCAAACAAGCAACCACAAAGCCAATAAATACAGGGAGGAAAAAAAATGGAACAAGGGCACACCTCCAACTCAACCTACATAAAGGCCACAAATCCCTACCATGATCCTTTGCAAATTCCACTGACCTGCCAGCACAGAACACCATCACACAGCAACCACAGACACACTCACAGCTCATACATCACACAAGCCACACACCATCACCACACCTACAAATAGCACCCTCACACACACCCAGCTAAACCTACACTCACACACCCCCACTTGCACACACACACACATCAATCACCACCACCACCCATCACCATGCCCCCAAAGAAGAACCATAAATTCCTAGATAGTGAATTGGAAGTCCTGGTAGACGAGATCCTGAGGGTAGAGCCACAGTTGTTTGGTACATTGGTACAACAGACCCCCATGTCGCAGAAAACCAAGATGTGGGCGAGGATTGTCGACAGGGTGAACGCACAATGACCATGTTTGCGCACAAAGGAAGACATCCAGAACAGGTGGTATGATGTGCGCAGGAGGGTCCGGGACCTACTCAAAAGGACTACCTCCTCAGCCAGCACACCGGCAGTGGCCCTCCTGCAAAACCAGTATACCTCAGGCCCTGGGAGGAGAAGGTGCGGGCCATCCTACCACCAGTGAGCGTATACGGACTAACAGACATCCCAGAGCCTGGTGAGTACACAACTAATATACACAATATGGTGTGACAACACACACACATCACAGTCAAGGGGATAGGCAAACCATGCACCCTTAGCAAATACACAGCAACCAAAATATATTCATCCCAAGATGTGAATGCTAGTCAGACAAACACAATACCTCCCATCCCATAGTGATATGTAACTGTGTCATGACATGTACAAACCTAACAACAAATACAGCAAGGCAGTGGCACAAATAGAACCAACAAACACTCCCAGATATTTAACCACCACTAGAACACCACCTCACAGGGAAGCTCACTGAAAGGAAGGAATTCTGTGTATGCTGGTGAAGTCAGTGTAGCCAATAGCATGATGGGAGTGGTAGTCACAGATATTGGTCACACCCACAATTGGCCCATCAACACCACTCTGAACCATGCTCACATCACAGGGAGTGGAAAACAACTGACAAGATGGCTGACACTGGGTACTGCTGTGGGGAGCACAAGGCCCTGATGGGAACTGGGCACCAACAAACAACAGGACCACACTGTCAGCCATCTTGCCATTGCTGTCACACTCACACACAGTGAAGTCCACTCAGAAGGAAGGAAGTATGGGCATGCTGGGAAGGGGGTGTAGGCAATAGCATGATGGGAGTTGTAGGCACAGATATTGCTCACCCTCACAATTGGCCCATCAACACCACTCTGAACCATGCTCACATCACAGGGAGTGGAAAACAACTGACAAGATGGCTGACACTGGGTACTGCTGGGGGAGCACAAGGCCCTGCTGGGAACTGTGCAACAACCAACAGCAGGACACCACTGACTGACATCCTGAAAGACAACTTGCACTCCCTGCAATGGAAGCACGTTCCATGGTGGGATATCTGGCTGGGTGGGAAGGAGGACTCACAGCACTGACCATAGTTACAAGCACCTCCACTCACACACCCCCTCAACACTAACTCCACATAACCCACCTGGGAGAATGCAATGCCTCACATCCTAACTGAAGATCCCACAAAGAACGACCACCCTGGGTTATGCTTTGTGAAGCACAAGGACACTCTTGGGACTTGTAGCCAAACAACTGCCAGGACAACACTCCCAGCCATCCTGTCAGCACAGGCACCCCACCCCACAGGGAAGCAGAGTCAAAAAGAAGGAAGGATGGGCATGCTGGGAAGGGGGGTGGAGGCAATAGCATGATGGGAGTGGTAGTCACAGATCAACATCTCACACCCACATGGCCCAGCAAGTTGGCACTGAAGCATGCACTCCTCACAGGGAGTCAAAAGCCACGTCAAAGATGTCTGACACTGGCCACAGCTGTGGGGAGCACAAGGCCCTGCTGGGAACTGGGCACCAACAAACAACAGGACCACACTGCCAGCCATCTTGCCATTGCTGTCACACTCACACACAGTGAAGTCCACTCAAAAGAAAGGAAGTATGGGCATGCTGGGAAGGGGGGTGTAGGCAATAGCATGATGGGAGTGGTAGTCACAGATATTGGTCAGCCTCACAATTGGCCCATCAACACCACCCTGAACCATGCTCACATCACAGGGAGTGGAAAAGGACTCACAAGATGGCTGGCACTGGGTACTGCTGGGGGGAGCACAAGGCCCTGCTGGGAACTGTGCAACAACCAACAGCAGGACACCACCGACTGACATCCTGAAAGACAACTTGCACTCCCTGCAATGGAAGCACGCTTCATGGTGGGATAACTGGGCTGGGGGGAGAAGGAGGCCCGGATGGCAAGCAAATACCACCAATGCTGGTCATGCACACACCTCAACATTCACATTGACATGCCACAGGTTGGCAGGACAATGTGCTACACCAATATCACTCTCTGACTGTCACAGTTTAGGAGAATGCAATGTCCAGGCCCACATCCAGAGGTACAGTCACAACTGTCAGGTGTTTGAACAATTGATGCCAGTAGAAACATAACATACAATCTGTGTCTCTCCCCAAAACAGGTGATGATGGGGACACAGCAGCAGACGAGGAGGAGTCCCTGTCCCAGGCTCCGGGGAACACTGAGCTCACTGGTGTGGATCAGCCTCTGCACTCCTCGGATGGCGAAGAACCAGCTGGACCCTCCGGTGTGAGTCATCATGCAGCACCAGCAGGACCAACATCTGCACCCCCTGCACCCACCCCTCCAACAACTGCCAACACACAGGCCACCCCTGCCAACACGGACACACCAAGGACCACAGATGACAACAGCGCAGGGACCCAGACCCAAACTGGAGCCGGTGACAACGAGCCCAGGAACAACACCCAAGTGGGCCCACGGTCACCTGTGCGTGCCACCGCAGGTCCTGCACGTGTCGCCAGGGGTGGTGGGAGGGGTGGTAGACATAGGTCGCTCTTTGCAGAGGGGTCTGGACTGCATGATGACCCACAACTGGCACGCATCGCGGATGCGTACCAGACTAGCACCGGAGAGGTCAGCCAGGTAGTGGGGATCCTCAAGGACATACAACAGCAGCAGGCTGCCCATCATGCCCGCTTGGACTCACACATGTCCCGTGTTGAGACACACAAGTCACGTGTCGAGACACACATGTCTGGCATGGAGTCCAAGTGGGACACATTGGAACAACTGACAGCGGTGCATAGGGACATACTGACATGCCTCCGCCAGATCAGCACCAACATGGCCTCACCTCCCTGTGTGCCCACAACATCTGCTGCTGAAACAACTGCAAATGCCACAGGGAGGGAGGAGGACTCTGGCAGAGAGTCCCCTGCACCGCCGCAGCCTGCACCTGAGGGTCCCCCCCAAGAAGAGGGGCCGTCCGAGGAGGCCAAACTGAGAGGCCGATGGCCATCTACATCCCCCAGGAAGCCAACACCTGTTCTGGAACTTTTCCTCTGTGTGCAAACTGCATGCCCTGTCGAAGCCAACCCAACTCTCCCACATGACATGGGGAGCTCTAGTTGGCCAAATTCATCAGATGACTGTGGACTTTACTCTGGACATTTCAGCTACCAAGACTTCCGAATCACATGGGAACTTTGGATTCCAATTTCTATGTACAGCACCCACCATCCTGTGCACCATTCTCACACCTGTATGTAAATAAACTCACCAATACACCATATCTGCCTCTGTTGTGATTCTAACGTGCTCTCTGTCATGGAGATGGTGATCAGAAAAATGACACTGTGCATGCTAACTGCTACAGCAAGTCCAACACCGTCATGTCAGTCATGGCGACGTGACACATATGAGGGAGACACACCACTAGGGCCACACAACACATACACACCAGGGCCATCAGACTCATCACCTATACTGATGTTGCAACTAAATACAGTGGAATGCACAGACACGCCACCTATTCACAGTCTGTCAACTAGACTATAGGTGCAGTAAGCAAATTTCAGTCAGATGTGTGACCACAGACAACGCACATCCCAAAGTGGAGCACAGGTTTATTACACATTTGCAACATGTTGTTTCCACTACAGATGCAAGGTAATCCCACGTGGCAGTGGCCACACAGTCAACAATTGTAGAAGAAATAAAGTCCAGGGGTGTGGGGCACATCACCTGTAGGGAAACGACTGCTTCCACCTTGGAAGTTGAATCATGGATTTGTGGGATCCAAGTTGATCAAACAACTCCGGCAGCACCCTGTGAAGGACAGACATGACACACAGTCAAAACCACTGAAGAACAGCACAGAACGGCAATACTCATGTCTAAAACATGTCACGAGATAACTAGACAAAACCAAGTTAGCATGTCAACACTGTTGGGCAGTACAGACCACCTGCAAGCAGAGCACCACACACACATATCATGCAAACTCAAATCATTGACATTACAACCCTCTGGAGACTCACATTCAGCTGAAGAAGTTGGTGATGAGCTGTGTGCGGACATCACCATCATCATCATCACCATCACTGGCATCGTGACTGTTGGAAACGGGGTTACCGAGTCCGTCACGGTAGCATGGCGCGAGGCGGGAAAGCACGCGAAGGCAATGTGTAAGGCAGTTGTGCAGCACACTCTTACTTTGACTCAGGAATGCGGACGCAATAACATGACACCACACCAGGCTTGTGTATTTAAAATCAAGATCTTTTATATAAATCAAGGTAGCATCAGATGAGGCAGATTAATTCAGATCTACATTTAAAATCATTGCATTACTCAACTGGTGCACATTCTTATTAAAGCATCATAGCTCATCAACATTGTAGGCCACTAAAAGGCCGCAGGAATCATCTCCTAAACGTAGCACCAATAATGATCACAAGGTGCATTAATAAAACATGGGCCTAAACATGCAGTTCACTTCAGGAATATTCAATTACTTAAAAGAAGGCTTTTCACGTTACATTTCAAACAAGGCCTGCCTTAATCTAGGCGCACCCACATTCAGTACAGTGGGCGTTGCAACTCCGGTACACCTGTAACATAAAACACTTCAACTCTTGGCGGTGTACACTTCAGCTCAATTCAATTAAACACTTTCCCCCTTAGGTAAAGACTTTGCAGTTATAAGCATAGGCCTAGGCAGTAATTACAATAGGCATCAGCATTAAATTAATAAACAATGTGGGGAACCCCTCAACATGTCCTGTATTCTGGGGCTTCTGTGTCCCTTAGGTGTTAATTTCAGGCCAGGCCCACTCCTCTCCGGGGCCTCGCCTCATGGGGAAAGTTACACAGGTTAATTCAAGGGTTAATGGTGGCCCCCGGCCCCCAGTGGCATCTCTGCGGGCCCTAGGGGCCTCCTGGGCTCACCTGGTGTGTTGGTCGTTGGTCGCGCTTCCTTGCGACTGGCGATCTCCCGGGCCGGCCCGTGTTCTGAAGGGCGGGGCCCGGTCGGGGTACCTCAGCCCTTTTGGCCGGAATTGCGGGTCGTTGCGGGGGCCGGTATCACCCTCCTCCGGCCCCCGGGATCAGGTAAGTGGATGCGGGCTTTGCGGGACTTCGGGAAGGGGAGCGGGAGCCGGCAGTCCTCTCCGGCCGGCTCCCCGTCTCCCTCTGCACAGCCGGAGCTCTTCCTCAGCCTCCGTCGGCGCTGGGGGGCGTGGCGGGAGCCGGCGCCCAATTGCTGCGCGGCCTTCCCGGGGGCGCGGCCGGCGTCCCCGGTTGCCCAGCAACGGCGTCGGCGGGGCCTGGAGGCCTCACGGATTGCGCTAGGCCGCGGCTTCTTCACCCGGCCCCCTTGGGCTGCGGCGGTGATTTCTTCGGCCGCGACTTCGGCGGTGGGGCCCCGGGCCCGGCGGTGATCTCTTGGGGGCAATTTGGAGGCTTCGGTGAGGGCGCACCTCACCACGCTCACTCGAGGGGCCTCCCTCACCACAGCACTTCCTTCGGTGAGGGCGCGGACGGCGCACCTCACCACACGGCCTCGAGGAGGGCTTCCCTCACCACAGCACTTCTCCTCACGCGGCGGCGGCCGCGATTCCTTCACGAGGTCAGTGACCTGAGGGGGGGCAGTTTCTCCCTCGTGGAGACAGAACGCGGGGCGCACCAGCAGCCTGTGGGCAGGGCTGACTGGAAAGGTGCTTGGGGGGCAGCCCAGCAGCAGGCAGGAATAGATAGGGGGTGAAGGTCTAGCGCTTCAGGGCACGGCGCTTTACCTGGTGATCCCCAGTTTGGCAGTTCAGGTTTCAGGCCTTGCTGGACAGTCAGGCCTCCCCAAATTAAGGTTTCTTGCGGCTGTTCCAGATTGGTTGCTTCTTAGGAGTTTCTTGTCAGGAGTTTCATGTCAGAAGTTTCTTATTATGAGTTTCTTGTCAAAAGTTTCTTGTCAGAAGTTTCTTCTTATGAGGGGGGAATGAGTTGGTGGTTCTGGGAGTGCTTGATGTTACTTCCCAGCACGCTGAAGGTGGTTCCCTGGGTCCCCTCACGCTGGGCAAGGTCAGTGGGTGGTGGGCGTTCCTCAGCTAACTTACTACAGCAGGGCCTAAGCCTTGTCAGCAGCAGTAGTGTAGGTCTCCCCCTAGGCCCTAAAGCCTGTACTCCGGCAGAGGTTCTCCCAGGATCAGTGGTGCCCCAACTGACTAAAAGATTTCCCTCCAAGCCTCTTATACCCCTAGGTCAGGTGACCCTCCTAAAGGCGGCAAAACATAACTCCTCCCACAGCCCGGAAGGTTCTGGAACCTTCCACATGTCTGGCTATGTGGCCCAGAGGCGGGGACGGGATGGATACTGTATCCCTATGTCCCAGCCTGACCCTGGCTACTAGTGTGTATGTGTGCAAGGCCCCTCTGCAGTAGCAGGGGCCTGTGGCAGCCATCTTGAGTGAGAGAGCACCTGCACCTCAGCACTGGTTAGCAGTGGTAAGGCGCCCGGAGACCTAGGTCCAGTAAAAATACGGTGGCAAAAATGAGACGCAAAAGGGAAAAAAAACAGGGCAAGACCACCCTAGGGCTGACAGGTCTAACACGCGTCCCCCCAGCCGAAAGAGGGAGAGCTTCCCAACCTCTAGGGAGTTCTCGTCGCTAAGGCAGAAAAACCGGGAGAGACCGTCAGCGTTGGCGTGGTCTACACCGGGTCGATGTTCCACCCGAAAGTCCATCCCCTGGAGGGAAATGGACCACCTCAACAATTTGGGGTTTTCGCCTCTCATCTGCATGAGCCAGCGAAGGGGTCTGTGGTCGGTCTGGATCAGGAAGTGACAACCAAAAAGGTATGGCCTCAACTTCTTTACAGCCCAAACCACGGCAAAGGCTTCTCGTTCGATGGTACTCCACCGCTGTTCTCGGGGGAGTAGTCTTCGGGAAATGAAGGCCACTGGCTGGTCTTGGCCATCGTCATTCAGCTGCGAGAGCACAGCTCCTATGCCATGCTCAGAAGCGTCTGTCTGCACGATAAATTCCCGTCCAAAGTCTGGAGTCCTGAGCACCGGTGCTGTGCACATTGCACGTTTGAGGGTCTCAAAGGCTTCCTGGCAGGCAGCCGTCCAGATGACTCTGCGTGGCTGCTTCTTTGAAGTCAATTCCGTCAATGGGCCCACAATGGTTCCATATCCCTTGACGAACCGGCGGTAGTATCCCGTGAGGCCGAGAAAAGCCCGGACCTCTGTTTGGGTCTTGGGGGGCTCCCAGGCCAAGATGGTCTCGATCTTGGCTTGGAGGGGTTGCACCTTACCTCCGCCCACCAGATGTCCCAGGTACACGACAGATCCCTGTCCAATATGGCACTTGCTGGCCTTGATGGTTAGACCAGCCCGTTGCAGAGCCTGTAGCACCTCCTGGAGATGCTCCAGATGGTCCTCCCAGCTGCTACTGAAGACAGCTATGTCATCCAGGTAGGCAGCAGAGAAGGCCTCTAGGCCAGACAGCACCTGGTTCACCAACCGCTGGAAAGTGGCTGGAGCATTTTTCAACCCGAAGGGCATCACCCGAAATTGAAAGTGGCCCTCGGGGGTGGAGAACGCAGTCTTCTCCCTTGCTCCTTCCGCCATGGCGATCTGCCAATAGCCTGACGTCAAATCAATGGTACTCAAATACCGGGCTGCTCCCAGCCGGTCAATGAGCTCATCCGCCCGAGGGATCGGGTGAGCGTCGGTCTTAGTGACTGAGTTGAGTCCACGGTAATCCACACAGAACCGAAGTTCTGGTGTGGTGCCCGGTGGGGCCGCTTTCGGCACCAACACCATCGGACTAGCCCAAGGGCTACTGGAAGGCTCAATCACCCCCAGTTCTAGCATCTTGGTAACCTCACCCTGGATACTAGCCTTAACTTTATCGGACAGCCGGTAAGACTTGGTTTTTACGGGCGGACTGTCCCCTGTGTCCACATCATGGGTACACAGGTGCGTGATCCCAGGCGTGAGGGAGAACAACGAGGCGTACTGCCCCAAGACCTGGCGGCAGTCCCTCTGTTGCTCTGGGGTCAAGGATGGGGCGAGGACCACTCCCTCTACCGAACCATCCTTCTCATGGGCCGCCAGAAGGTCTGGAAGAGGCTCACTCTCCTCCTCCTCACTTCCATCTGTTATCATCAGGAGAGTGAGCTCTGAACGCTCCTGGTGTGGTTTCAGGCGGTTGACGTGGATCACCCTGTGGGGTTGACGGGGGGTCTTCACATCGACGACATACGTGGTCTGGCCTCTCCTTTCCAAGATCTCAAACGGTCCAGTCCACCGGTCCTGGAGGGCGCTAAGCTCTCCTGGCTCCATGACCCACACCTTCTGTCCAGCGTCCAACTCTACCGTCCGAGCGTTCCTGTCATACCATGTCTTCATGACGGCCTGACGAGCCTCTAAGTTGTCCGAGTCCTCCTTCCACAGCTTGGCCACTTGGCTGCGGAATGCCAGCATATAGCTGACCACATCACGGGGAAGCTTCGAGGAAGACTTCTCCCACCCCTCCTTGACAAGACTGAGGGCCCCCGAACGGGGTGGCCATAGAGCAGCTCAAAGGGGCTGAAACCGACCCCCTTCTGCGGCACCTCTCGGTAGGAGAAGAGCAGACAGGGTAAGAGGACGTCCCACTTCCTTCTCAAGTCCTCGGGTAGGCTCCTGATCATCCCCTTCAAGGTTTTGTTAAAGCGCTCCACGAGCCCGTTCGTCTGGGGGTGGTAAGGAGTGGAGAACCGGTAGGTCACTCCACACTCCTTCCACATGGCCTGCATGTAGGCCGACATGAAATTCGTGCCCCTATCTGACACCACGACCTTGGGGAATCCCACTCGGGTAAAAATCCCCATCAGGGCCCGCGCCACCACCGGTGCAGTGATGGTCCTCAGAGGGATTGCCTCTGGGTACCGGGTGGCGTGGTCTACCAGCACCAAAATGAACCTATGTCCTGCAGAAGTCGGCGGGTCCAATGGCCCGACAATGTCAATCCCTACCCGCTCAAAAGGGGTATCGACAACTGGGAGAGGTTCTAGAGGGACCTTCACTTTAGTCCCTGTCTTGCCGCTCGCTTGGCAAGTGGTGCAAGTCTTGCAAAAAGTGTCAGAAGTGACGCGCATCCTGGGCCAGTAAAAATGTGGGACCAAACGCGCAAACATCTTGTCCTGGCCCAGGTGTCCTGCTAGTGGTATTTCATGTGCCAACTCTAGCAGAAAGGCTCGGTAGCATTGGGGGACCACCACGGCCCTTGATGACCCATGCACCGGAGCCTTAGGCTCACTGTAGAGGAGACCATCCTCCCAGTAGACATGGTAGTTACCAGTCTCGGTTCCAGCTGCTTGGGCTTCGGCCTGTTGCCGCATGCCTTCAAGCGTAGGGCACTCCTTCTGCGCCCGGCAAAATTCCTCCCGGGTAGGCCCTCCTTCCACCTGCCACTCTGCAGGGGTCGGCAGGTCCCCCACGGGAACACCAACCACCTCAGCGGACTCCGGGGTCACCTCCGCGGGCTCCCCATCCATCTCACCGGGTGTCTCCTCCTGGACATCTCCTCGTCCAGCAGTGGGCTGGGCCATTATTTCAGGCTCCAACCCGGGCTGAGTTCCTTGTCGGGCAGCCATGGACCGCGTGACGACGCAAGTCCATCCTGGTAATCCCAACATCTCAGCATGGGCATTGAACTCTACCTCCCTCCAGGCAGTATGTTCTAAGTCGTTACCCAGCAGACAGTCAACTGGCATGGCAGGGCTCACCGCAACCTTCAACAGGCCTGATACTCCTCCCCACTCAAAGGGAACTTGGGCCACGGGGTAATGACCCAGGCTATTATCAGCCATAACAACCGGGTGGAATACCTCAGGAATCACCTGCTCTGGGGACACCAGCTGACGTCTCACCATCGTCATGCTGGCACCTGTGTCCCTCAGAGCCTCCACCTCCTCCCCGTTCACCAAGACCCTCTGCCGATACTTGGCAGTGTTCGCGGGTACCTGAACCCGTGGGATGATCTCTCTATCCCCCAGGGAAACTGAGGTCAAGCCTGTCCACTCACCTCCCCTACCTAGGGACAACTCCTCCCCAAGCGCTACACTGGCCACCCCGGGGCTCTTACCTCCTGTGGGGGCTGGGGTTCTCTTGCGACACTGGGGATCCCCCTTGTAATGTCCAACCTCCCCGCACTCGTAGCACCGGACAGTTCTGGGCTGCTGACTCCTGTCAGGATAAGTGGGTTTCTGGAATCCAGATTGGGATGGGGAACCTACCCCTCTCCCAGGCGGTCTATTTTGGGGGCCTTTAAAGAACTCCCTCTTTTTATCTCCCCCTCTTTCTTCTGGGGGAACCCCTGTCCACCTTTCGGGGGTCCGCCCCGGCTCCCTTGTGGGACACCCGAGTGCTGACCCACGTGTCTGCCTCCTCTGCAAGCTCCCTAGGATTGGTCAGCTTGCGGTCCACCAAGTACTGGCGCAGCTCCGGAAAACATTTCTCTAGGAGGTGCTCTCTCAAGAACAGGTCGTACAGCCCTTTGTAATTATCAACGTTGCTGCCACGCACCCAACCCTCCAATGCCTTCCGGGCATAATCAAAAAAATCCACCCAGTTTTGTGTGTGAAGCTTGTGGCTGTTGCGGAACTTTTGGCGGTACTTCTCTGGGGTGAGGCCAAACTTCTTGAGCAGGGCCTCCTTCATGATAGGGTAGTTGGTCTGATCCCCCTTATCCAGGGTTAAAAGTGTGTCCCTTACTGGTGGAGGTATGTACCTGTAGAGACCTCCCCCCCAGTAGCTCTCAGGAACTCTATGGGCCACCAAAGCCACCTCGTACGCCGCCAACCACTTATCGATGTCATCTCCTACACTAAAACTGGCTATCACCTCTCTTGGTAGATAAAATTTGGGCTCCTGTGGAACCCCAGCAGGTACGCTGCCACCATTCACTTTGCCCTGCATCTCCATCTGCAAGGCTCGGAGCTCTAGTTCCTTCAGGCTAAGCTCATGCGCAAGCTTCCTTTCTTCCATGGCTAGCCTTGCCTGTTCTCGCTCCCTTTCCATCCTAGCAAGTTCTAATGTTAATTGCCTCTCCTCCCTCCTGTCCTCAAATTCCTCTGCCGACAAACTCCCCCTGACGCACTACTGCCTGCCCTGGAACGTCTTCCTGGCAACACATTCTCGCTAACATCAATGTGCAGTAGGTCCAGTTCTCCTGGGTTGTCTGCCTCCCCCTGCTCCTCGTCCCCTCTTCCCTCCGGGTGGGCCATTACCCATGCCCTCAAAGCTTTCTGAAGCACCTCCTTCCTGGCGCCTCGCTTGACGGCCACCCCCTCTCTAGGCAGAACTCCTTGAGCTGTGTCACCGTATACCTTTCTAGGTTGGCCAACTCAAACTCCATCCTCCTAGGTGGGGCCCCAGACAATTTAGGGAAAGGATTCTAGACTGTAGGTAGCAGGTCTAACGCAGGAATGTACACAATCGGCAATCATAAAAGAATTCCTAGCACTTGCATTTCAATAGGTGTCCAATTGCGGCGCACACTGAGTCACTGTAGGGTGCTGCACAAACACCAGTCCTTATCCCACCGCTGAACACCAATGTTGGAAACGGGGTTACCGAGTCCGTCACGGTAGCATGGCGCGAGGCGGGAAAGCACGCGAAGGCAATGTGTAAGGCAGTTGTGCAGCACACTCTTACTTTGACTCAGGAATGCGGACGCAATAACATGACACCACACCAGGCTTGTGTATTTAAAATCAAGATCTTTTATATAAATCAAGGTAGCATCAGATGAGGCAGATTAATTCAGATCTACATTTAAAATCATTGCATTACTCAACTGGTGCACATTCTTATTAAAGCATCATAGCTCATCAACATTGTAGGCCACTAAAAGGCCGCAGGAATCATCTCCTAAACGTAGCACCAATAATGATCACAAGGTGCATTAATAAAACATGGGCCTAAACATGCAGTTCACTTCAGGAATATTCAATTACCTAAAAGAAGGCTTTTCACGTTACATTTCAAACAAGGCCTGCCTTAATCTAGGCGCACCCACATTCAGTACAGTGGGCGTCGCAACTCCGGTACACCTGTAACATAAAACACTTCAACTCTTGGCGGTGTACACTTCAGCTCAATTCAATTAAACACTTTCCCCCTTAGGTAAAGACTTTGCAGTTATAAGCATAGGCCTAGGCAGTAATTACAATAGGCATCAGCATTAAATTAATAAACAATGTGGGGAACCCCTCAACATGTCCTGTATTCTGGGGCTTCTGTGTCCCTTAGGGGTTAATTTCAGGCCAGGCCCACTCCTCTCCGGGGCCTCGCCTCATGGGGAAAGTTACACAGGTTAATTCAAGGGTTAATGGTGGCCCCCGGCCCCCAGTGGCGTCTCTGCGGGCCCTAGGTGTCTCCTGGGCTCACCTGGTGTGTTGGTCGTTGGTCGCGCTTCCTTGCGACTGGCAATCTCCCGGGCCGGCCCGTGTTCTGAAGGGCGGGGCCCGGTCGGGGTACCTTGGCCCTTTTGGCCGGAATTGCGGGTCGTTGCGGGGGCCGGTATCACCCTCCTCCGGCCCCCGGGATCAGGTAAGTGGATGCGGGCTTTGCGGGACTTCGGGAAGGGGAGCGGGAGCCGGCAGTCCTCTCCGGCCGGCCCCCCCCTCCGTCGGCGCTGGGGGGCGTGGCGGGAGCCGGCGCCCAATTGCTGCGCGGCCTTCCCGGGGGCGCGGCCGGCGTCCCCGGTTGCCCAGCAACAACGTCGGCGGGGCCTGGAGGCCTCGCGGATCGCGCTAGGCCGCGGCTTCTTCACGCGGCCCCCTTGGGCTGCGGCGGTGATTTCTTCGGCCGCGACTTCGGCGGTGGGGCCCCGGGCCCGGCGGTGATCTCTTGGGGGCAATTTGGAGGCTTCGGTGAGGGCGCGGACGGCGCACCTCACCACGCTCACTCGGGGGGCCTCCCTCACCACAGCACTTCCTTCGGTGAGGGCGCGGACGGCGCACCTCACCACACGGCCTCGAGGAGAGCTTCCCTCACCACAGCACTTCTCCTCACGCGGCGGCGGCCGCGGCGGTGATTCCTTCACGAGGTCAGTGACCTGAGGGGGGGCAGTTTCTCCCTCGTGGAGACAGAACGCGGGGCGCACCAGCAGCCTGTGGGCAGGGCTGACTGGAAAGGTGCTTGGGGGCAGCCCAGCAGCAGGCAGGAATAGATAGGGGGTGAAGGTCTAGCGCTTCAGGGCAAGGCGCTTTACCTGGTGATCCCCAGTTTGGCAGTTCAGGTTTCAGGCCTTGCTGGACGGTCAGGCCTCCCCAAATTAAGGTTTCTTGCGGCTGTTCCAGATTGGTTGCTTCTTAGGAGTTTCTTGTCAGGAGTTTCTTGTCAGAAGTTTCTTATTATGAGTTTCTTGTCAAAAGTTTCTTGTCAGAAGTTTCTTCTTATGAGGGGGGAATGAGTTGGTGGTTCTGGGAGTGCTTGATGTTACTTCCCAGCACGCTGAAGGTGGTTCCCTGGGTCCCCTCACGCTGGGCAAGGTCAGTGGGTGGTGGGCGTTCCTCAGCTAACTTACTACAGCAGGGCCTAAGCCTTGTCAGCAGCAGTAGTGTAGGTCTCCCCCTAGGCCCTAAAGCCTGTACTCCGGCAGAGGTTCTCCCAGGATCAGTGGTGCCCCAACTGACTAAAAGATTTCCCTCCAAGCCTCTTATACCCCTAGGTCAGGTGACCCTCCTAAAGGCGGCAAAACATAACTCCTCCCACAGCCCGGAAGGTTCTGGAACCTTCCACATGTCTGGCTATGTGGCCCAGAGGCGGGGACGGGATGGATACTGTATCCCTATGTCCCAGCCTGACCCTGGCTACTAGTGTGTATGTGTGCAAGGCCCCTCTGCAGTAGCAGGGGCCTGTGGCAGCCATCTTGAGTGAGAGAGCACCTGCGCCTCAGCACTGGTTAGCAGTGGTAAGGCGCCCGGAGACCTAGGTCCAGTAAAAATACAGTGGCAAAAATGAGGCGCAAAAGGGAAAAAAAACAGGGCAAGACCACCCTAGGGCTGACAGGTCTAACAGTGACCCAGGCCAGGATCTTCCACAGGTGGCGGACGTTGGTCATCGTCATCCAGGATGAGAGGCAACTCCTTCCGCACTGCCAGGTTGTGTAGCATGCAGCAGACGATGACAATCTTGCACACCTTTGCTGGGGCATATGGGAGGGCCCCTCCTGTCTTGTCTAGGCAGCGGAAGCGGCTCTTCAGGAGACCAAAGGTCCGCTCAATCACCCTCCTCGTCCGACCATGTGCCTCATTGTAGCGCATCTGGGCTGGTGTCACAGGGTTCCTGAGGGGTGTCAGCAACCACGGCATGTTGGGGTATCCTGAGTCACCTACAGACAGACAATTGCACATTAGCCGATTTGAAAATGTGTGCGGAAAACAACATAGCAGAACACACACAATGGTACAAAGTCAGTACACACCAACAAGCCAGGCACGCTGGTTCGGCATCTGTGACATCATCCTCGGGATGCGACTACTCCTCATCACGTAGGCATCGTGTGCAGAACCGGGGAAACTCGCACACACATGTGTGATGGTCATATCTGCAAGACATACCACCAGAGCATTGATCGAATGGTAATGTTTATGGTTCCGGTATGCCTGCTCATGTGCCTGTGGTGGTATCAAAGCCACATGTGTCCCATCAATGGAGCCAATTACATGTGGCATCCACCCCAGGGCATAGAAGTCACTCTTGACGTCAGTGAGTCGTTGATGTGTTGGGAAATAGATGTACTGGTTCAGGTATATCAACATTGCCCCCAAAACATCGCGTAGCACACGGCTGAACATAGTCTGTGACATCCCACCGGCAGTCGCCACAGTGTGTTGAAAGGTACCGGTGGCAAAGAAGTGTAGGGCTGCCATCACCTTCACCTTGGGGGTCAGCGATGTAAGATACGGATGGCCAGGCTGCAAATGTGGGTCCAACCGCACAGCCAAATCCTCAATCAGCTGCCTGGTGAAGCGGTACCGTCGGATGCTGTCACGTTCCACCATCGTTGCCAGGTCTGGGAATGGTCGATGGACAGCAGGAGCCCTGCAGTGCATAGGTGAAGAAAGCAAGATTGTCAGTCACCCCAACTATGTGCCGTTCACCATACTCAATTTCACATGATACATCATTAACAAACACAAGTACTTGATGTGTGTGTCGTTCTGTTTGGACATATATGGCACCTACATGGACATCATCTAACATCTCTGTTCAACAAGTGTTGACAACAGGTTCCAGGGTGTGCTATGGGAAACCATTAGGCTGTGTCACAGTACCCATTTACTGCTCTCACGTCCCACACACATACCACAGTGACATGTCTGGACAGATGCTCCACAGGCATCACAGCTCATTGACAGGTAGATTCCCAGGGACCCTGTCTTGCCACATGGACACTGGCATGACATTGCGTATCATGTACACGTCAGAAAACCTAACATGACACCCACAGGTAGTGGCCCCTGTAGCCTCTGCAGGACAGACATGGACGTCTGTGACACACACACACACACAACATCAAAGTTCATGCACAAACCACGTGGATGTGGAGACTGTCTCCCATTGTGTACATGGAGTCAGAGACATGTGAAACACAACATGCACACAGACTGCGGAGGGACATCACTATTGTGGCAATGGGCCACCCTGTGACGTACATGCCTTCCCACATGTGAGCCTGGGGGTATGTGACATGTCATACACATACACAACTTGGAAACGTGACCATGACACATGCTCCAAAATGAAAAGTTGCACACCACAGTGGTCAGGTGCACAACACACAAAGGACCCTGTCCCCATGAACACGTGCACAGACTGGGTGTGTCTGCCCCCAAATGCCACCCCAAAAACCACATGTTCACCCCCATACACAGATACGGTTATGCTGCCACACATGCCTTAGATACAGTGTGGACTGGGTGTGGTGTTGTAGGTGTGCCCCTGAGTCCCTGGAAAGTATACGTGGCTGGCATAGGTTCACCAGTGACCAGCATGGTGACATATGCGTGTGACCTGTCCAGGAACGCGTTGTAGAGCAATGGACCGATCGGTGTGCCCGGCCGGCCCATTGCATATGATGTGAGCGGGTACGCGTTGTATCCCGGGTACGCGTTGTAGAGCAATGGACCGATCGGTGTGCCCGGCCGGCTCATTGCATATGATGTGTGCAGGTACGCGTTGAACAGCAATGGACCGATCGGTGTGCCCGGCCGGCCCATTGCATATGATGTGAGCGGGTACGCGTTGTAGAGCAATGGACCGATCTGTGTGCCCGGCCGGCCCATTGCATATGATGTGTGCAGGTACGCGTTGAACAGCAATGCACCGATCGGTGTGCCCGGCCGGCCCATTGCATATGATGTGAGCGTGTACGCGTTGTAGAGCAATGGACCGATTGGTGTGCCCGGCCGGCCCATTGCATTGTATGTGAGCGGGTACGCGTTGTACAGCAATGGACCGATCGGTGTGCCCGGCCGGCCCATTGCATATGATGTGAGCGGGTACACGTTGTATCCCGGGTACGCGTTGTAGAGCAATGGACCGATCGGTGTGCCCGGCCGGCCCATTGCATATGATGTGTGCGGGTACGCGTTGAACAGCAATGGACCGATCGGTGTGCCCGGCCGGCCCATTGCAATGTATGTGAGCGGTTACGCGTTGTACAGCAATGGACCGATTGGTGTGCCCGGCCGGCCCATTGCATTGTATGTGAGCGGGTACGCGTTGTATCCCGGGTACGCGTTGTAGAGCAATGGACCGATCGGTGTGCCCGGCCGGCCCATATGATGTGTGCGGGTACGCGTTGAACAGCAATGGACCGATCGGTGTTCCCGGCCGGCCCATTGCATATGATGTGTGCGGGTACGCGTTGTATCCCGAAATACGCGTTGCACAGCAGTGGACCGAACGGTACGCACACATTGGCTGGGGCCTGGCATGGCAACGGACGCGTAAGCTCCAACGAGTCTGATGCAGTGAATTCAGTTGGCCAGCCACAACAATGTTGCAAAATCATGGGTGTCATGAAGTTGAAGATTTGAAGGATGCTGTGGGCGTGTATTAGTGCTGCTATTCCATGGATTGGTCAGATTCAGAAGATGCAAACGACTTGGACCTATCACTTTGGACACATGGGACAGTATCTGCCTCTGCAGCACACATATAATGCTGGCTGTTCCCCTGAGAGCTCACTTGCCTGCACTACATGCTCCAGGACGACATCTGCCACCAACACTGCTGCTGTTTATGCATCCTCTGGCTCCTGCAATGGCACGTACTGTGGAGAGAGCCCCAGCCTTCAGCCTTGAGGAGAACCAGGCCCTGCTGGACAGCCTCCTTCCACAGTACAGCAAGCTGTATGGGAAACCAGGGGAGCAGGTGAGCGTGCTGTCTACTGCCTCACTAATTGTGCATGTTGTCTGACTAGCAGGACTTTCAGTGTGCACACCACTGGCTAGCATGCCCACTGAGTAGTTGTCACACCCCAAAGTGTGTAGTTACATGCACTGAACTGGTACAGTGCAGTAACAGTGCATTCCAACTAGGTTTACTTCCCATGCAATGATACCATGTTGTGACTGCTGGCAAACTGTTCATAGCCATTGTTGCACTGCCTGTGTACATCATATGCCCCTGTGATTGAGACATGTATATCCAACTGTGTGATGCACGTATATGTTGCATGTGTAGTAATGGCCTTTTCACTTTGTCATCCTCACAGGTTGATGCCCACCAGAAGCAGGAAATCTGGCTGACCATCGCCCGGAAAGTAAGATCCGTGGGGGTCTACAGGCGCAGGATCCGCAACTGCCAGAAGAGGTGGCAGGACCTTCGTGGCTGGACCCGGAGGATCGCAAGGGTCCAGCTGAAGCTGTCGCCTCCTCGCAGGAGGGGCGGACACCGGACCCTGACCCCCACATGCTCCGGATCCTGGCGGTGGTCTTCCCTGACCTGGATGGGCAGCTGAAGGACAGACAGCAGCAAGGAGGGGGTGAGTCCATGACTGCACTGTGCACTTTGTCTGACATGCTATATGCCCTCCTCTGGCCTGGTTAAACTTCCACAGTACATCAGTCATGTGGTCCAGGACCCATGTCCCTCATTTGTGACATGCCCACTTCTCCTCTGATACGCATATGTGTGGCCCTTCTAGTCAGGAAATTGTGTCATTTGGGGACTGTGTCATTGCATTTTGCTTTGCTGAAGGTGGGGGACAGCATTTGTTGCCGTGACTATGTTGTGCGATTCATGGGTGGGTCAATTGCTTACACAATGCCTAAGTTCTGACATGTAATCTGGGTGTAACTTTGATATGTGGTCCGCTTGCTGCTCTGACTCACCACATGTCCCTGGGGAATTTGGCACACACCCATGCTGCTGGTGGGAACAATGTTTGGGCCTCAGGAGTATGTGTATCCAGTGTGTCACACATGCTTAGCCACCTGCCTACTGTCCAGGACTCATCCCTCTTACAGGTGGAGCTGGACAGTCATGCCTACTCCAGGGCATGCAATACACTCTGTACTCCCACTCCCGTGTATCATCTGGCATGTTGTGATCAGTGAAATGTACCCTCAGGTGTCTGCCTCTGTCTCATTGTGCTGTGTCTTCGTTGTCAGGACTACTGGTATGTTTATCGGTTAGGGCTCAGCATGCCATCGGAGATGTGACCATGATAGACAATACTTCTGTGACTTATAGGTGTCTGATCACTTGACTGTGCACACAGGTGTTTGCGACTGTGACTTTCAGGCAGCGGTATTGTCATTCACAGCACACTGTGAGGTGCTCATGTTCAGAGAGTTGTGTTTCATGTCCCCCATATGTCAAGTTGGTATGACGTGGACAAATAGTAGTACAGATGATGTGGTATTTGGGGGATGGACATGTGCACTTGTCAGTCACATAACTTGCATTCCCCATGCCCTCGGATTGTGACACAGTGCAGACTGTTGTTGGCTGGCTGCCATGGCCATGTGACTTGAGACAGTAATGTATGACTTTGCACGCATTCCTGTGTCATGGCATTAAACTTCCTGAGACTGATCCTGCAGGGGAGTGACATGTGCAACATGCACCCCATTGTGGCATTGACTATCCGGACATGGGTGCATCATGGTGTCTGGTGCTGGTATGCATCACATGCATTTCTATTTAGACTCTGGCCATCCCTTTATCCGGACACCTGCACTGACTCAGTGGCAAGAGATGTGATGTGTGCATGTTCACATACTTCACCGTGTTCCCTGCAATGTCCAACAACTGTGTAGGTGGTGCATGTGTCCACACTGGGGTCTTACCATCAGACAGGCACCAGGCAGATGGGTGCAAGGGCAGGAGGGGTGTGAGTCCCATGGTTGACCATCAGACTGACAATTGGCTTCCCCGAATCTGTGTGAGGACTTTAGGCAATGTTCAACTAAGGATGCCAGGGCTTGCTCTGTAATGTGCTGTACTTACTGTGGTGTGTGCGGTCAGTGCAGGTGACTGATGTTTGTCTGTTTCCCTAATTGTTTGCAGATACATCCACGGCCACAGGAGGGGACAGCTCCACGGACCAGGAGGAGCAGCGGAGCCAGACTGGGTCAGCATCGGACGAGTGGTCAGAGGGACCCAGTGGCACGGAGGGCGAGGGGAGCCACACCGAGGAGTCCTCAGCACCATCCACCTCAGCTGAGGACCACAGCAGCTCGGAGGATGACTCCCTTGTGGAGGCGGGTCTCAGCAGCCACCAAAGGCCAGCTAGTCTGTCTGGCCCCGCCACCACCACCAACACCACCACCACCGCCCTCCCATTGGCTCCCATTCCTGAGGTCCGTGGAGGCTCCCGTACTCGGGAGCGTGTCTCCTTTGTGCCAGGCACCGCACCCCCTGCCCCTGTGTCCCTTGCTGCCCTGAGTGAGGAGTCTGTGTACCTCCTTCGGCAGCTCCATGTAGGGCAGACAGCAATGCTGAGTGTCCTCCATGCACACACCACTCTGTTGACACAGCTGGTGTCGTTCATGGAGGGCATCTCGACGGGTATGTCTGCCCTACAGAGGAGCAATAAGTCCATGGACTCCTCCCTGACGGCAGCAGTGTCCCTCCTCCAACAGTCCCTCACCCCTCCCACCTCTGCCCCATCCACACTTCCTGCCCCCTACCTGTCCAAAGCACATGCACACCTGCACAGTCACCCAAACACACAGACACGAGCAGCACAGACACACCCAAGAGTAAGGCAAGACGTGCACACAAGCATCCTCAGGGGACTGATACCACAGACACAGGGGATGGGGAACACACACACACACAGGCAACCACAGTCACTCCGCAATCCTCAAGATCCTCTCCCTCCAAGACCCCTTCCCTTGCCTCACCTGCAACCCCACCTGATCAGCAGCTCTTCCTCTGTGACCTTGGCCTCTTCCCCTCCCATCCCGCTGATCCAGCATACCGGGGGAAGAGGAAGTCCACCCACACAGAGGGGAGCGCCCCTCGCCCCCGGACACCCTCCCCCAGGCGCAGGCAGAGTGAGCCCCCCACCCGCAAGTCCCCCGGGTCCCGGAAGAGCAAGACCCCGCCACCGCCCTGCAAGTCAACCACCCAGTCTCTCACCTCCATCCCCCAGGCCACCACTCCACAGGTTCCACCGCCACACCCTGCCCCAGGTTCCCCCACACACCGATACCGCATCCCCAAACTGCTTAGGCCCTCCCCCCTGCCACTTGCTCTTCCACCCCAAAACCAGACGCTCTGCCTGTTTGTGCCATTGGTGTGGAGACCGTGTCCCCCCCCTCTGTCCTGCCCAGCTCTTCTGCTCCCCCTTCTACTACCTTGGAGTCATGCACTACGGTGGAGTCCACAACCACCCCGTCTGACTCGGGCACTGCATTGGGGACCCAGTCCACTCCATCTGACCAGCCCACTGCAGTGGTTGCAGCACCAACTCCATCTGACTTGAGCCCTGCGGTGGTGCCAGCCCCCCCTGAGTCAGACACCTCCACTGCAGTTGCCGGTGACACTCCTGCACCCACCTCCCATTCACTGCCTCCTTCTGGCATCCCCTGATCCTGTCCCTGCGGTGCCTGGCCTGCCCCTCGTATGCCCCTCCAAGGGGGATGTCCCCTGTCCGTACCTGTGCAGGCAAGCAATTGTTGACAAGTTGTCACACATCACCCTGTTGGGACTGTATATTTGGACTGGCCATTGGCCTTAGTTTATTTTGGACTTTTGATTTGAGTTGCACACTTGCTGAATAAAGCCTCTTTTTGTTTACTTGTGGTTAATCTTTGGAGGTACATGATGTAGATGTGTAGAATCATGCATTTGCTGTTGTAATAGTGTTCAGATCAGGTAAATGAAGTTTTGCTGAGATGGGCTCCATGTGGTCCATGGGATATGTGTCCTAATCTAGTCTGGATCTATAGCATCCTTTGCTGCAGTCTGAGGGTGTAATGTTCAGCATTTGACACAGGGATGTACGTTTAGCATTTGTAGATTACCATCTTTGTCCTACACTGATGCACATCTGGTGGGCTTACCACTGTCCAATGTTCCTAGTACCCTGACTGTGTGCCCGTCTCCAATGGACATGCAGTTTAACACATCAAATTTGGAGGACTCATCTGTGTACACAGTGCAAGTTGCTTGACACGTGTCTTGGGTGTATGCAGATGACTGACGTGCCACTCCCGTGCCCAGGCTGATATGAGCAGAGCCTTCAGTGTGTTGTAGTTGTTGACTCACTGACCAAGTGTTCTGCTGACATGTTTGAGTCATGCACAGACAAGGTTTGGCACAGCTGACCTTCCACAGGAGTGGAGTGCCCTCATGGCAGTGCGTGATTCCGTGATATAGGCTGTGCCCATGTTGTGTGTTGTGTAGGCATGTCTGTGCGTGTTCCCTTCTCCTTTTCCTACACAGGCTGTGTCCCTACGGATGTTCCTGTTTGTGATGCTTGCTGAGATGTTCTGTTCCTCCAGCATCTTGGACCTGGTTACTCCGGGATGTGGGTGCATGGCAAACTAATGTTCATGAGGTTGTCATCCCTAGTTGTCTTTGTTGTCAGGGCTGGGGATGTGGGCAAACGCAGATGGGACACAGTCAGGATTCCTCTTGGCACTTGTTGGTTACACGAGTAATGTGATTTTCTGTTTGTGTATGCTTTCAGTGATTGTGACACGTTGTGTGTGTGACTGCTGCCACTCCTCAGGGTCAGAGCTGCAATGTTGGAAGTTGTCTATGTGTGTCCTTTGTGGGTCAGCTTGGCTTCTTCATTGGTGTGTGACTATGGCCAGGATCCCATTGTTTGGGGTGGATTTCACGTCATGCCCATGTACGGCATACTGTGCAGTGTGTCAGACATTCACAAGTATTGTTGACTGGCCATGTGTGATGGGTTTCTGCACCTTATTTCCCCCCACCACCCCTGGGATTGTCATGGGTGCATGTGCAATGTCAGCAGTCCATGTGAGCTTCAACGCTGCACATTGGTGGAGTTCAAGGTGTGTGGCGTTGAGTGTGTGCAAATGTGAGTTGTTGCACGGCTGGGGCACTACCTCCATATTTTCCTTGGCTGGCAGGCCGTGCTGAGTGCTTTGTGCTTGTATAGGTGTGATGGTAGTTTGTTGCTCAGGACACATGGCTGTGGTTCACAGTGTGGATGACATCTACCTTTGTCATCACAGTGTGATTGTCATGCAGGCTAGTGTCACCACAATGTGGGGTCCCTGGGGGAGTGCTGTGGTGGTTCTGTCTCTTGCTGTGTGTGTTGCTGTTCCTACAAGCTTGTGTGACATGTGTAATTTGGGCTCCCTCTCATCTCACAATGCCTGTTTGCCCACATAGGGGAATGCAATCCATGAGTTACTTTTGTATGTGACTGTGTTGACATCTGTGTATCAGTGAATCTGGCCTCCTCATGTGTTGTGTGTATGCCTGGGGACACTGGCACACAACTCCCCTCACCTGTTGTGTATGATATGCAGTGTGAGTCTGCCTGTTTGTGTTTGTGCTTTTGCACCACTGCATTGGCATATCTTTAGTTTGCCATTGGCTGTATGTTGTTTGTTGGCTTTCCCCTGCTGGCCCTGGGACTGCTAGGTCATCAGTCAGCACATTGATCATGGTTAGTATGTCCCATTGCTGCCATGGTATGGTATTTGTTCACCTGACATCTACAGTCTCCACAGGATATCTACATTTGTGTGTCCATTGGTGCAGGTATGTGGGTCTGCATTATGATGCTCACTTCTGTCATTGTGTTATTTGTGAATGTAGACAATGTGGGCCCCCATGGCTGATGTTTGTGTGCACATGGCCAGAACGATGTGTCATTGGCACTGCACTGCTTGCCTCACACAATCTATGTTGCTATGGGACACAAGCACTACAATGCCACTGTAGTGTTTGGTGTTGTGTGGCCAGAAATAATCCCTGCAGTTATGTTTTTGCAGCTTTTACTAGGACTACACTTCCCTTTTGGGCACTGTGGTGATGGGGCTTTGGGCCCCATTGCCACACTGTTCAAAATGTGCTTCAGCTATGGGGCACACACTTACCTTTTGGGCACTGTGGTGATAGGGCTTTGGGCCCCATTGCCACACTGTTCAAAATGTGCTTCAGCTATGTGGCACACACTTACCTTTTGGGCACTGTGGTGATGGGGCTTTGGGCCACATTGCCACAGTGGTCATGGTCTGCTTGCATTGTGTAGGCCACACACACAATTATGTGTGACACATGTGTTAGGGGGTCACATTGTATGTTCAATGTCATGTTCAGTGTTGTATGCATTTGACACAGACCACACACGCTTGTCATGGTGTTGGGGGCTGGGATGTAATTTACAGACAGTCCTTATGTGGGAGTATGCTAGTTGTGTCATGCATTACCCGTCCTATGAGTAGGGGTGGTTGTAGTGACAGGCATCCAGGCCCCCCTGGGTAGGGGTGGTAGTAGTGGCAGGCATCCAGGCCCCCCTGGGTAGGGGTGGTAGTAGTGGCAGGCATCCAGCCCCCCATGAGTGGGGATGGTAGTAGTGGTAGGCATCCAGCCCCCCATGAGTGGGTATTGTAGTAGTGGCAGGCATCCATCCCCCTAAGGGTGGGGATGGTAGTAGTGACAGGCATCCAGCCCCCCCTGGATAGGGGCGGTGGTAGTGGCAGGCATCCAGCCCCCCCTGAGTAGGGGTGGTGGTAGTGACAGGCATCCAGGCCCCCATGAGTGGGGATGGTAGTAGTGGTAGGCATCCAGCCCCCCATGAGTGGGAATGGTAGTAGTGGTAGGCATCCAGCCCCCCATGAGTGGGGATGGTAGAAGTGACAGCCATCCATCCCCCTAAGGGTGGGGATGGTAGTAGTGGCAGGCATCCAGCCCCCTAAGGGTGGGTATGGTAGTAGTGGCAGGCATCCAGCCCCCCCTGGATAGGGGTGGTGGTAGTGGCAGGCATCCATCCCCCTAAGGGTGGGTATGGTAGTAGTGGCAGGCATCCGGCCCCCCTGGATAGGGGTGGTGGTAGTGGCAGGCATCCATCCTCCTAAGGGTGGGTATGGTAGTAGTGGCAGGCATCCAGCCCCCTAAGGGTGGGGATGGTAGTAGTGACAGGCATCCAGCCCCCCCTGGATAGGGGTGGTGGTAGTGGCAGGCATCCATCCCCCTAAGGGTGGGTATGGTAGTAGTGGCAGGCATCCAGCCCCCAAAGGGTGGGGATGGTAGTAGTGGTAGGCATCCAGCCCCCCATGAGTGGGGATGGTAGTAGTGGTAGGCATCCAGCCCCCCATGAGTGGGGATGGTAGTAGTGGCAGGCAACCATCCCCCTAAGGGTGGGTATGGTAGTAGTGGCAGGCATCCAGCCCCCCTGGATAGGGGTGGTGGTAGTGGCAGGCATCCATCCCCCTAAGGGTGGGTATGGTAGTAGTGGCAGGCATCCATCCCCCTAAGGGTGGGGATGGTAGTAGTGACAGGCATCCAACCCCCCTGGATAGGGGGTGGTGGTAGTGGCAGGCATCCATCCCCCTAAGGGTGGGTATGGTAGTAGTGGCAGGCATCCATCCCCCTAAGGGTGGGGATGATAGTAGTGACAGGCATCCAGCCCCCCCTGGATAGGGGTGGTAGTAGTGGCAGGCATCCATCCCCCTAAGGGTGGGTATGGTAGTAGTGGCAGGCATCCAGCCCCCTGGATAGGGGTGGTGGTAGTGGCAGGCATCCATCCCCTAAGGGTGGGTATGGTAGTAGTGGCAGGCATCCAGCCCCCTGGATAGGGGTGGTGGTAGTGGCAGGCATCCATCCCCTAAGGGTGGGTATGGTAGTAGTGGCAGGCATCCAGCCCCTAAGGGTGGGGATGGTAGTAGTGACAGGCATCCAGCCCCCCTGGATAGGGGTGGTGGTAGTGGCAGGCATCCAGCCCCCTGAGTAGGGGTGGTGGTAGTGACAGGCATCCAGGCCCCCTGGGTAGGGGTGGTAGTAGTGGCAGGCATCCAGGCCCCCTGGGTAGGGGTGGTAGTAGTGGCAGGCATCCAGGCCCCCTGGGTAGGGGTGGTAGTAGTGGCATGCATCCAGCCCCCCCTGGATAGGGGTGGTGGTAGTGGCAGGCATCCAGCCCCCCCTGAGTAGGGGTGGTGGTAGTGACAGGCATCCAGGCCCCCATGGGTAGGGGTGGTAGTAGTGGCAGGCATCCAGGGCCCCCTGGGTAGGGATGGTAGTAGTGGCAGGCATCCAGGCACCCCTGGGTAGGGGTGGTAGTAGTGGCAGGCATCCATCCCCCTATGGGTGTGTATGGCATTGGTGTTGGCCATCCCACCCCTATGGTTCTGCTGTTGCTAGTGTACGTTATTTGTGCATCCCTGTGTGTGTGTGACATATTTCGTGTACGTGTGGTTTGTTTGTATTGTTGGTGTTTGACTTACCGTCTGCGCCGTACGCGTCCGTGCCGATCCTGGTAATAGATGTAGAGTATAGGTAGGACCTGCGCAATGGGATTCATGCTTGGATCGTCTCGTTCGGGTTTCTCGTGTCTTCGAGTCGTACTCGTAGCAGGCTTGTTCGTCTCGTAGCCGTGGATCGTCTTGTGGCGCGAAACGGAGCTTATGTACGGCTTTGCCCGGATGCTCAAACGTGCCGGACGTAGCGACGAGTTCGGCGCGTACGGAAGACGCATCGTACTAGTCCGGCCGGAAGGTGCTGTGTATTTGGTTCCGTGCGACTCGATTCGGCGTTTACGGATCCGGCTCGGGCGGGGAACAGGAGCTGGAATGGGTAAGTACGGCTCGCTCGGAATCTGGGCTGTTATGCGCATCGTACTTGTTCTTTCGGTAGAGTGTTCGAGTCGGTCGGAAAACACGCGTTCGGCTGGTATTTTTTCCGGACGAATACTGTTAGGTGCGCTTCCGGCCGACATCGGAATCGACCCCATAGAAGTTGAAAAACAGCATTGTTTCAATGATTGTTTATGTGCAGGAAGGGAACCCTTCCTGAACAAAAACAATCATTAGACGTGATTTCCTCTTTCTATGTGTGCTGCAGAATGCAGCACGCATAGAAACAGGAAACAACAAGCATTTGCAATGCAATAGGTCTCGCTTTTGCGAGAGTTTGAGCTATTCGCATTGTAAATGACAATGCCTTTTATTTATGTGTTTTGAAAACTTGCAAGAGGGGCGTAAACATGCACTCTGTACTTATAGCCTTTGCTTACGAGAAGCAAGGCTGGCAATAACTGCGCCAATTTTACTGCCAGCCTTGCTTCTCGTAAGCAAGGGCTATCTGTACAAAGTGCGTGTTTACGCACCGCTTGCAGGTTTTCAAAACACATAAATAAAGGCATAGTCATTTACAATGCCAATAGCTCAAACTCTTGCAAATGCGAGACCTATTGCATTGCAAATGCTTGTTTGGTATATCTTCAGTGCGCCGCCCTTGGTGCGGCGGACACGCCTAGGCATAGGTTTCATGCTGGCTGTGCCACAGGAACCAAGATACACCTGACTGAAGACCCCCAATTACGATGAAACCAGTCCTGGGTCGCTTGTGCTCTGGATCAGACAGGACCAGGCCTGGCAGTTTGGGCTGGACTGTTCTGACTGGAGCAGGGTGAAGACTGATTTGCATATAGCTGGGTCCAAACTGAGGAGGCATGCTGTGCAAAATAACGATGGATTGAGATGGGACCCCGAGTAATTACCAGTGGCTGGGATTAATTCTAACATTTGATCCATCACTTTTTGTACACTGCAGTTACAAAGTGGCACACATCTGTATAGGACTGAGAGGCCTTGCACTGGAGGTGAAGAGGGGGCCTTTGATCCTATACAGTATGTATGTGGGGATGTGCCCCGGTAGTATTGATGTGGGAATAAGTCTAGTGCTGTTTCTGACTTTGCCCTTGCGCCGGGGCTGTGCGACTGTGGTGTCTAGTCGCACTGTGCCTCCACAGTTTGAATTGTGGGGCCTTGCGACTGCTGTATTCATGGCTGTTAAGAACCAAAGAATCGCTTAGTGACCACATGGTATTCACTGCCTTCGGGGAAGGGGAAGTGTCCCGGCCAATCAACTAGCCAGGGCAGAGGGGCGTGTGAGCGAGGCTGGCCTCACAGAGGCTGCTCAATGACCCGCATTCACCGCAAAAGGGACAGATGTGTCAGCATGAGGGAGAGGGCGTGTGTGGAAGTGGAAGAGAGGGACTGTCCGCAGGTGAGAAGTAATCGAGAGAGAAGAGACTATGATAGTGTTTTAGAGCAGCTAGGATAGAGAAGGCAGGAAGTGAAATCACTCGATTCAATCACGCGCTATCTCACTGACTATCCGAGAGCACACGGTCGCCCTCTCAAAGCCCAATCACTCTGTGTCAGTCTCACTATAGACGCACATGCAGCGTACTCTGTCTCGCAGCATGGGCAGGGATGCACGCCTCGATGTCTCATAGGCGCGCAAGTTCTCAATGCCTCGTAGCGCTACAAAAACTTTACATGTTACCTAACTCGCAGTCGCCGCCTCACAGTCCCGCAGGTAAGTGAAGATGGCGAGAGTTTCACGGTACTCACGTGACTTGCAGGTCCCCTCAAAGCTCGGAAGACACGCACTGTCACACGGTATTACAGATAAGAGCCGGTTTTCACCCCCTCTCCCGCCCACATACACACACAGATGAGCAGCAGATGAGTAGGTTCAAAACGGCCGCTCAGTCTCGGAGGCCATGTCTGGGTACAGGGAAAAGCGAAAGCACGCCATGCGCGCGTTCAGGGAGCCGAGCCGTATGCATGCACATCTCCTGTCCTGTGCGCATTGAGGGAGCCGAGCCCGCGCACATCTGCTGTCCCTTGTGCTAACGCTGCCAGCCGTGCGCGTGCACATGTCCTGTCCCCCTTCGCCCACCAAACGGACAACAATAGGTCTCGCCAAGGCGAGCAGCGCATGCGCTACGTCGCTAGGCGAGACCTAAAAACGAGGAGAAATGAATACATTTCTCCTCGTTGCGCCTCCCTACGCCTCCCCTGGGGAGGCATAGCATTCACACGCATTTCCAGATTTACGATTCCTCGTAAATCTGGAAATGTCAGGTTCCATGGGTGTTGCGTGGGAACACCCACAGCAATACCCATGGAACGCCCCTTTTACGCAAAGTGCTGCGTGTAAAGGGGCCATATTTACAACGACAGGAAAAGCCACGCAGGGTGGCTTTTCCTGTCCTTGTAAATATGGGGCAGGGAAATGCGCTGCCAGTGCGACACAAAAAGTGACGTACTGGCAGCGCAAGGGGCTTGTAAATCTGCCCCTTAGTTTCTTAACAGTTTGGTGTCATGCCTAAAAAGGCCATACAAACAGTTCATATACACACATAATTCACATCATAAAAAACGTATACTTCTGAATTAAGGCAAAAAGTTTTTTAAGTCCTAATATATAAATATACTTTACACGCCCACGTACAAGCATTTACAATCAACAAGTACCTGTGGGAGGCTAGAGGTAGGGCAGTTGCTGGTCTTATGTTGAATGGCCTTTCAGACAACATTGGTCAAGAATTAGACTTTAGGAAAGTAGTCTTTTCTAGCCCCTTCTCTCTCTTTGACAGCAGTCCATTTATGGACAATTTCATGTTGGTAGTCCCTTTATAACAATACTAATGATACAGCAATGATGATAAATGGTGAATTGTACTACTAGGCAGTAGCGGCCCGTGGAGGGAGTTCCGTGGGGCGGTGAGGCGGGGCGGGGGAGGGGCAGGGTGGGAGGTAGTAAACACCGGAATATGGATGAACGGAGGTAAGTAAACAATGAAATAAATAAAACGAATTTCGTTGCGTGCGCTGCATTTTGCGATGCAACGCACGCAACGAAATTCGTTTTATTTATTTCATTGTTTACTTACCTCCGTTCATCCATATTCCGGTGTTTACTACCCCCCACCCCGCCTCACCGCCCCACGGAACTCCCTCCACGGACCGCTACTGCTACTAGGCCTTTTACTACTACTAATAATAAAAACAATTCTCTCTGGCATGTAATTAATGAAAATTAATTTAAGTAAAAAGGAGCACCAAAATGTACTTCCCTTCTTTTGTATTTATAGGGCAATTTGAATTGCTGCCCCTTTCTGTACTTTGTGTGATTTCCCATTTGTGAGTTTGTGCCCAAGTGGTCTCATATTCAAATGCTGAAAGCACATGGGAATCTGCTAACTCAGTCTCAACACAATGAAGTTGTCATCACGAAGAGCATTTCATGCCATATTTGTGGTTTGGCTGTCTTCCACTGCTCACCTAAGCCTCATTTTGCTCAATGGAATATTTGCCTTTGTTTTAAGCACCCTTCATGTTGCAAGTCAAATCGGGTTAAAACAATTGTGCGCACAGAACAAATGAATAATTCCAAAAGAACTGGTTTTTGGGTCTAATCCTACCAGACAACACAGCTGTCTGGTTGCAAAGACATATAGGGGACAAGCTGCAAGCTTACTTGCAAATTCATTCCGCCCATTGCTTACCATTGGCTTTTTGTCTTGTCATTCACAGTTGCTTTCTTTCTATTTGCTAGCTCTATTTGTTTTAGCCCATCCAGCATGTATTTGTCCCTCCTGTGGAGTATTGCCTCTTTACCACATCTCTGATTGTCTTCTTTATTTCTTTCTCAAATGCTGATGCTAGGAAACTCTTTTTTTCTTTTTCCTGAAGCACTCCATGAGAAAGCATGTTTTATCCAGTTATCTCTCTTTTGTGCACTCCCCCCAACGCTCCATAGCTCAGTGTGCTTCGGTGCCCCCATGCTCCATGTTAGTCTTTCGCCCTACAAGTATTCCTCTCTCTTACATTTGTAGGTTTTTTTTTTATATATATAGTAGGATCTTAACCCCAGTGACACTTGAGAGCTTTACATCAAGCACCAGTTACACTACACACCGTCACATGCATTTTTCAGGCACATTGCTTCAGTCCCTCTCTCGACCCTCTTTCCAGTTAGTTTACATTAGCAAAGTCAGTAGGCCTTTATACTAAGACCTGTTGACTCTGCCAATGCTTGCTATCTAATGAACACTAACATTGTACTCTGTTACAGAGTAAAGGCAACGCCCTTCCAATCACACATCATCCTATATGGTGTAGCTTGCTGCCCATGTGCGTAAGCACTTCAGTCGCACACATAGGAATAGTAAGCGCTATACAAATAAATGCTGCAGTACCATACAATATAATATTTAATATTTGTGTATCACCAAGATTTGTTTTGATCCTATTAAAATATTTGTTTCCATCATGCTTCAGAATTACAAAACAAAATGTGCTTCATTTGTTTTTCATAATTGCTGATATATATTGAAACGTGTACAGTTCATTTACAGGAATTTATTTTTTGCGCATTAGAAACAAATTTACATCCTGCAATCTTTCTTTTTGCACTTCCTGTATGAAGGGCAACTGGAATATGTGATTCTGCGGACTTGACATTTTCTGCTTAATTATGAAAATGCTGCCTTTGCAATATAATCCATCCTCTGCTGCACGAGTTTTTAACAAAAAATTGTTTCTAGCTCAAATGGATCAAAAGTTACTAAAAGGCTGCATCACGTGCTGCCACACAGTGAAAGGTCCTTCAGAAGGGTTGACCGGTCATCTTTCAGTTACTTATATCTGCATTTGGATGTGGGTCTGCTATTAATGAAGTTAAACCTTTGCCCAGACAGTGCCAACGTGTTAAAATGACAAAATAATGAAGCAATACTATCACAAAATGTGCCACATTAAGCCGTATAACTTGTGTTTTCTTGCCACATAATTTAATCACCCTTGCCACATAATTTGGGCATTCCCTGCCGCATAATTCTAGTGGCCCTGCCTGTACCCCACCGAGATTGTCACAGAGGTCACTGTAGGAAATCCTCTCACTTTGCAGTCAGAAGAAGAAAAGTAACCACCAGTCTAAACTTAAAAGAATAACCAGCAATTTGTCAGAAGACATAGCCTGACATTTAACATCTGTCTTTCAATTTAAAGTGAATGTATCAAGATAAAGGCATTTTTATTGCTCACTCACCATCAGAACTGCAGGATATTTTTTTCGATTAGACTGTATGCATTCAAATGTGAAAGCAGTTTGTTTAAACTAAGTTTCTGATAAATACTGTGCCAGCTGTCTTGTCATTTGGGGGAGCCAATGATTAATATGGACCTGCCTGGCCCTCAAACGCCCTCCCTGTGGTTACGGCCCTGGGTGAACATGCAGAAAAGGTGGATTTCCCACACCAATTCTGGGCGATGACAAATCGGTCTGGCCAGAGATGTCATATGTGAGAGGAATTCTGGGAAGAGTTGACAGGTTGGATGTGCCAACTAGTCCATGCAGCAAGTTGATGGCTTTGTTGCATGAGGGCCACGGTGGGATAGCCGCCATGAAGAGGAGGACAGTAGCGGCCCGTGGTGGGAGTGCTGCCGGGCGCTGACATGGGGCGGGGAGGGGCAGGGTGGGGTAGTAAACTACGGATTACGGCTGATTAGAGGTAAGTAAACATATAAATTAATAAAACGAATTTCGTTGCGCGCGCTGCACAAATGCGATGCAGCGCGCAACGAAATTCGTTTTATTAATTTATATGTTTACTTACCTCTAATCAGCCGTAATCTGTAGTTTACTACCCCACCCTGCCCCTCCCCGCCCCACGTCAGCGCCCGGCAGCACTCCCACCACGGGCTGCTACTGGAGGAGGATTCACTTTGACTCTTGGTGGCCAGGCATAGAAAGGCATGTGAGGGGCTGCGTGGCTTGAGCATTCTGATGGAGAACTTTATATGAATCCTGTAGATTTCCCATGAACGCATGTGTAGAAAGTGTCCATGGACGTAAGTGGTCCATTTAGATTTTCAGGAATGGAGGTAAAGTGCACTTTGGTGCTTATTGTTTGTTTTTCCAAATGTCAACAGGTTAGTTTCATGAATGAGGGGAAAATGGCAAATGGAATGATTTTTTTATGGAGAATGTTTTAGGAGGGCAGGTTATCCTGAAGAGACAGCACCATAGTTAGTGCCAATATCGGCAACACTCGCCACCCCACCATACAGCAATCTCCTATAGAAATAACCAAACAAGACACCTTCTTTGTGGAGAAAACTGCTGCAGGTTTATTAGCATTACAAATATGCCAACATGGTGGGTTATCTTACGGGCGATCCCAAGGCAGGCAGCCCCTCGCCGCCTGCCACCTGATTAGCCAAATTACACCGTGGCCTCCCCAACGGTGTTTGCCATATTTTGGGGGAGGGAAGACCCCTCCCACCAGTGGACCAACAGCCCACGCCCCTGCTCACGCCCCATACGGGGCGGAGCCTGCCAGGCAACCCCCGGTTGCTCAGGTCCACAACCGCCCGTAGGACTAACGGGGCGCCGTCGCTCCTCCAGGGTCCAACGCGAGGACCTCCCTGTGGATATTTGGCCTTTGCACCCTTGTTGTGCTTCTGTACGTGGTACCCGTATGTACCTACAGCCTCTGGATCGCCCTGTAACTCCGCCTGCAACACAAAATAATACATTAGACAAAACCCCCCCTACACCCACTGCCTGAACGCCGGGTATGCGGTAGGGAGGGAAACGGCGTCAGGGGAATGGGCCAAGAGGGCGCCCAGGGGCGGGGAGAGGTATATGTACCTCGCCCCCCGGAAGTGACGCGGCACCTGGACCCCTGAGGGTCCCAAACACTGGAAGGCTGCCTCCTGTGCCCTCCTGTGGCACTAAGGCGGCCGCCCTCTTAGCGGGTCTCCTTCGTGGACCCCGGGCAGCCTGCATAGTGCCAATATCGGCAACACTCGCCACCCCACCATACAGCAATCTCCTATAGAAATAACCAAACAAGACACCTTCTTTGTGGAGAAAACTGCTGCAGGTTTATTAGCATTACAAATATGCCAACATGGTGGGTTATCTTACGGGCGATCCCAAGGCAGGCAGCCCCTCGCCGCCTGCCACCTGATTAGCCAAATTACACCGTGGCCTCCCCAACGGTGTTTGCCATATTTTGGGGGAGGGAAGACCCCTCCCACCAGTGGACCAACAGCCCACGCCCCTGCTCACGCCCCATACGGGGCGGAGCCTGCCAGGCAACCCCGGTTGCTCAGGTCCACAACCGCCCGTAGGACTAACGGGGCGCCGTCGCTCCTCCAGGGTCCAACGCGAGGACCTCCCTGTGGATATTTGGCCTTTGCACCCTTGTTGTGCTTCTGTACGTGGTACCCGTATGTACCTACAGCCTCTGGATCGCCCTGTAACTCCGCCACAGCTCTGGGTGTGGCCACCGTCACAGCCAGGGCCCCCCACCAAGGTAGGCCTCTTCACCTCCATCTTTCTAATTCCAGGGCCTCTCCCAGGCCCAGCAAGACAAGTCCCTGCCCACTCTGGCAGGTGCGCCCCATCCTCTTTCCAAATCCAAGTGGACTTAGCATGCAGCATGCCTGATGAACCAAACCCCCTTGTTCAGTGGATCTGCGCCTGGCACTGTAAACTCTCCTGCATGAGGAATCCCGGCATCCTCTGACCGAGCCCCTCGCCACACTCACAGTGGGGTTATCTCTGCCCATCATAACACTCCAGCCCACAACTGGTTGTTTAACTTATACCAGGAGTATTTGATATCTTGCTGCAATGCCCTCCTACCCCAGAGGGTCAAAACATTGCCTCCCCTGTGTCTGCCTGAATTGAGGGGAGACACCCCCCCTAGACTTGTGCCGCAGCTTCTACACAAGCTGTTCCAGCGCATACCTGGGGCCCCCAACCAAATTATCTCAGTAGTGAGTCGCGCTTCTACCTCAAACTGTGCTAGCGCATGCCTGGGCCGGCCCCCCAACCAAGGTAAGTCAGTGATGGAAAACCCATGCCTCCATATGTCGGATTCCTCCCATCGTGCCACTCCCCGGACGGCCCTTGACCCAGACCTTTGATCCTGCCAAATAATGACATGCTCCGATACTAACATCCTTTAATGAGCACTGCACCCCATATTATACAACTAATCCATCTTGAACCTAGTTGCACAATAACACTGCACCCCATCAAACCTCGGGTGCCTTTGGACAACTTAAAGTTCGCCTGTACATGATACACTTAACCTGTCTTCCGGCCACTCCCCTGGGTGGCTGCGGACGGCTGTACCTTTGAAACCATGGAATTCCTATTGTTCCACCTGCTTGATGCGCTCTGCTGCCAAACCCGCCCAGAGCGCTTTGGTTGTGGCTGGTTGCACCTCTTTGCACAATAACAACATCTTTCCCTACACCCTGCTGATTCCCGGGCTTCTCCCCAGTCCAGCAAAGCAAGTTCATGCCCACTCTAGCCAGGTGAAACCCCATCTTGTACCAAACTTCCCTGTGGATTTGGCATGCAAACCATACCTATAAAGCCAAACCCAGTTGGTGAATTTACGCCTGGCACGGTCAACTCTCCTGCGCGAGGTTTCCCCAGCCTACCCTGACCGGGCGCCTCGACACACTAACGGGGGTGCTATCTGACCACCATAACTCCCATGCCCCCAAAGGTTGCGTCCTACAATTGGAGGACTCCCTCTCTCGCAACAGGTGCCTCTTCCCCCAGTCTGCTCATTGCCCGGGCCAGGCAACACAAGACAAGTCCATGCCCACTCTAGACAGGTAGACCAACCTATGCGCACCCCGCCCGGTGGCCCCTAACCTCTACCAAACACTTTGTGGACGTGGGGGCACCCCCTTGGTCTGTGCCGCAGCTGCTTCAGCCAGCTGTCCCGGCACATGGCTGGGACCCCCAACCAAGAAAACTTACTGGAGGAACCCCATGCCTCCATTTCTTGAATTCCACCCCTCTCGCCCCTCGAGACGCCCGGAAGGCCATTCACTCAGATCCTTGATCCTGGCGACATAACGAAATGCCAAGTTGCTAACCTTTAATGAGCACTGCACCCATCCTATACAACTAATCAAGCTTAAACCTAATGTACCCGATACACTGCCCCCCACTGCCCATTGATAGCCTTCCTGTTGAAGACCAGAAATTGAGGAGGGGAGACACCCCCCTTAGTCTGTGCTGCAGCATCCTAGCAAGCTGTTCCTGTGCATGCCTGGGAACCCCATCCAAATTATCTGTGTCAGGAAACCCATGCCTCCCCCTCCTGCTTTCCGGCCATCGTGCCACTATCAGCACGCACGGATGGCCCATCATCCATACCTTTGACCCTGCCCTTTGCCAGACCTACTCTGGTGGGTACCAGGTAGTGGACCAGAGGGTGGAAACGCTACAGGAATGGGAAAACGATAGATGCAGATCACCTGCCCTTTCTAGACTTGTTGAGATGCCGGGTGTCCCATAAAAGAGCCTCTGTGCTGCAAATCAGTATATCGCTAAGCTGTGTAGCCCCAACACCTTGAGTTGTATAACTTAATCCCCACGTGCCGCGATGGCGAGAATGCCGGCGCTTGGCATCTACCGTCTGTTAGCTTGACCAGTTAGTCTGCCTACCTTGATGAATCAATTATGACAGACCACATACCATTGTGCACCGCGTGCAACCTGTGCGTCACCTTAAAGGTTGACTAAGCCTGTGCTTCAACACCCTTTCTTGACTATTCCCCCAGCTTCGGGGGTTCAAGCTGATAACCATGTACTGCACCAGCAGTGGGAATGTACCTGCACCCTTCCCATTACCTCTGGTGCATCACCGGGGTGCCAGTGGTATATTCCAAGTTTGCCTGTACATACTGCCCTTAAACCTGCCTTCCGGCCACTCCCTGGGTGGCTCCGGGTACCTTTCAAACATTGGGATACCCATTGTACAGCCAGCTTGATGCGCTCATCCTGTCCCTTTAATGCCACCCCCGAAGAGTCTGATTTGGACCTTGCCCTCCGCCACTGGTTCTCAGGGCCCCGAAGGAAGTCAGGCTGGAGGTAGCTGAAAACAGGGCATCGTCCCCACCTGCATGATGCGCTTCCGCTTGTATGCCCACCCTGTAAGCTGCTGTTGCTGGCTCTTGAAAGAGCGACTGCCAAAGCGCTTGCCATGACCCCCAATGCCCGGCATAGAAGGCATGCCTACCATACCTGCTCAACCTGTACCTTGGTAATGGGCGAGCTGTCAGCCAGAGACAGTAGTTAGGTTCTCCCTTCTGCCTGTGATGTAGAACTGCTGTGCTCAAATTGTATCCCAGGGCCGACTTCTGTCACCTGAACCCTTACTAGGACACGCCTGAGCAGAACCCCCATCTAGAAGGCCTGGCCACCGTCTGACCAGAACTTACCACAGACGCCATAACACCCAAAGTTATTGCTCACCTGACCTGAGCGCAAGAAGACTCACTGGCCAGTCAAGGGCAGTTAAATTCCATCCGCATGGGGGAACACATACAACTGACACGTGAATAGCCGTTGGCAAGTGAGCACATGTCCTGTAAACAGAATGCTCCCAGTACATCCAAATAAGGGCTCTGCGACCAAAGATCCGGCCGCCTAAGCGTGTTCCTAACCGCACACGCCCCACCAACATACATCATGTGACGTTGCCTGTTCTGAGCCACCCCGTCTACACGAAACTGATGCATACTGTGCTGATATAAACCTTCCTCACAGCAGTTATGGTAAAGCAGTACGACCATAACGAACTTTGTATCCAGGCACATTAATCAGACTTTTGCCACCAGAACCACCGCCTGTGCCCATGGGAGAATTGAATATAAACTTTTCAAGCGCGGATAGCGGAATCAAACCTAGGTTACTGCTATACTCTTGGGGTACAAACTTCTTGGCTATGTAGGGCACAACTATGCCAGCATATGCCTCTTCATTTAAAACTTAGTGCAAATCTGACCCCATGGTCGTCGGGTCTGAATGCTTCCCCGAAGCGCAGCACCGGCTGATGTGCAAGGAAAAACTATCTGACTACAGCCTTTCATTAGTGCCTAAAATCCCGAGACCCTCTAATAAAATTCAACCACGCATGTGTGGCGCACTGTCATCTAACTGGGGCATAGGTGTGATCATCTACCCAGTCCCAGATGCCTATGTAAATGTTCCCTCCGAGCGGGCCGGCACCCACCACTGGAATTGCCAACACCATCATGGCCACAACCAGGAAAACCAGCCATAGGTTACACACCAGACTGCACCAACTTGAATGAACGACGACGCGATGTGTCATTGCAACACCCACCGTTTGGCCACAAACAAAATGGAAATCTGATGGTAGAAATGAACAGGCCGCTCGCGGAATATGCAGGAAGCTCGACCATTACCCGCTGTCTCTTCACCGCAACCTGGGTTCACCATCCGCCATACGTCAAGAGGTGAGGCACGACCAGTCTCGCTGAGCCACCTACAGATCCCCAGATAGGCTTAGGCATGCTGACTTACTAGTAATGCTCCATCACACCCTCTACCTAGATTTCCTTTGCCAGGTAGCTGGTAATGCACGAGCACTCTGGCCAAGTTCTAATTGTGTTTGCGTCAATATTCAGGGGTAGTGACTCGTGTTTTCGACATTGGAACTCAGCAGCAGCTCACTAATATTACTGCCAATAATGTATGCCGGTTGAAAGGAGCAGTGCCACCTATAGGCCACACCCTATAACCCAACTTGTTACCTGAAATGTGGCTGTCTCTGACCACAAGCATACAACCTGACTAACACCAACTCTGACAACCACAAGCATACCACCAGACTACCACCGACGCTGCCATCGACCCTGTCGCCCTGCGTTAACTGAGTGGGACACCCTTCCTCGTGCATGCAATGTGGCCCCCACTCTCCCTGATGACCTTGACCAAAACCAACCATACTTAGTACCAGGAGCAGTGTTCTAGACACTGTCAAATTCTTTACCCGCATCGATGTAGCCCCACTAATTACTTCATGCGGGCAGGCCCGATGTAGCACCAAATCCATACGCGTGGTGCAGTGCCTAGCCTAGAGACTCCCTGCACCATTGAAATGGTAATACCGTTTCCACTAGGTTGATTTAGGTCTTCCTGAAAGGGCCAGGTTTGCTTCACTATAAATCGGTCTCTGTTCTCAAAGACACACTGTATCTTTGGCGCAGGGAGTCGCAAGTAGGGCAAACCCTAATCAGACCATAATTAGAGAACCAGTACCGGACCGCTGTGATCTCCTAAGGCGAAGTGAAGATGTGAAAACCAAAACAAGTCCCAGCTCACATCTAGGCTGCTGCCCCGCCTGCTGAACAACCAGTCAGCCCAAAACTAGCCATCCCGGGCCTCAGAGGCACAGTGCGCCTAACCCAGACACCGGCAACATAGCATTATCCTTCCGTGCCATACCCCGGAAGCCCCCAGCAACGGAGCAATGCGACACCTATTGCATTGCAAATGCTTGTTTCTTTTCTATCTAGCCCCTGCACTGCTAATTTGGTGTCCAACTCATGTCAGAGCTCTCCCACCCCCTCAGGGAGTCCAGCCTCACCCAACCCCCTGACTGCTTGTCCTGCCCAAACCCAGGCCGTTCTAGTCCAGTGAGCCACTCTATGCCCATCACCTGCCCCGCTGATCGCCACTTGTAATTGAAACAAAATATAGATTAAAACCAGCATGTTCCTCCAATGTGCAGGTCATCCCTATTTGGCTGGCAAGAGGTAGGCCTAGAGGAGTGATTAGCCTGCACAACTCACATGTGCCGCCTAATGGTTCTGGCCCTCCCCTAGAAGGTCTCGCTTCGGCGTTGGACTAAAACCATTACTGTGAAATCTTTGCTTAGCATAAAAATCTTTGCTTAGCATAGTGTGCTCCTTGTTCTGGCTCCTCGGTCGTTGCATGCAGCTGTAAAGCACGTCACATTCCACCTACAGCCAGCCCGGGCTGTTGACCTTGCCAAAGGAGGATATAAGCCACTGCTATGGCTTCGATGTAAGGTCAACACATCGGTAACTAGCCTACCCACCAAAGTTACCATAGCCACATTGAGCAGGCGTCATTTCCTGTATTTTACGTACTCGGCTGCTGTACCTTGAGATTGGAAACTCCCCCTTCAGCTTATGGTGAAGTTGATGAACACAATTTACCCATTAGACCGCTGCAACATGAACGTGTGTTGCTTTACATTCCATGAAAACCAAAGCATGCAACCACCCCAGCCCGGGAGGAGGCAAATTGAATGTACGTCTGGCTTGGACTGGGCCCATCTTGCTTTGGGTGAGGGAGTAGCTGAGCTGGTGCCGGGACTGGCAACTTTACCCCCATTCCACGGCAGAGGTCTGGCCCGTGGGCCACCTGTAACAGCTTTTACCAGGCATATTAGATGGCAAACCGGCAGAGGAGCCCAGCAAGGGTTCCCCACTTGACCTTGCGTCCCTATTTTTTTTTTTTTTTTTTTTTACTCCATCACCGCCCCATCTACACAGCAGCAGCAGCAATGCCCCTGCACAGTGACTCCCCGTCACTTCTAACACCTAGTTGGTGATGTCGCCCGACTGCAAAAGCAGCTCTGCCCAGACTGGATCAAGTTCACACAACCACCACCTGGCAGGAGGAAATGCGCTTCTCCGAACACTGCAACCTGCTTCAGCCCCGGCCTGAGGTCAGGGTTCATAGAGATGCCGGGAGCAAGCAAGCTCCGGTTCGCTATGCCCTGGAGACAGTGCTCCGCAAGGCAAGCCCCCACGCTGTCCTAGGAGGTATCAAAGTGGCGCCGAACAACACCTGCCGCCTCCCCCGCAATTTGGGGGTCCGGCGGTGCAACGTCTTACCCCGAGCAAGTTTGAGGCCAGCCCAGAAACTCGCAACACACTAAACACGAGGCCCTCGCTCTGCTGCAGTTTTACTGCCTCGATATCGGACCACAATATTGTTATAGGGCTAGCAATTAATTGGAGGCCGGAAATGCAGCATTGCACGCTGTGGGGCTGGGGGGCAGGCACCACAATATGAGGGAGCCCGTAGTCCTCCGCCACCCCAGCCAACCGCTCCTTTGCGCTGCCTAGGCAGGAAAGGGGCATAGCACACAGCGAAGCGCCCCCGTGACGGCGCGGTTTGGTGACGACCGCGGCCCAGCACGGGCCCCCATTAGCCCCTGGCGATGCGCCCCCGTAACGGCGCGGTATGGTGACGACCTCAGCCCAGCACGGGCAAACATGCCCCCATTATCCCCTGGCGCGAGGGTCGCCACAAGGCCCACCCCGCGCCTAATATTTCCCAGCCAGGGCACGGGTCCCCGACCCGGCTTCCCACTGGCCCTGCAGGAGACCATCGGCGCCGATCCGTAGGTTCGGCTGCTCTCTCTCCCACCAGGATCCCGCTGTGGGAAACCCGCTCACCTGCTGGCGGGTGCCCCCCCGAAGGGTGCCACGTGTGGCCCCTGCCGTTAAGGCCCAGTACCTCTCTGACCTCCCCTCACCTGACCCGGGGTGGCCGTGATGGGAAGAAAGTGTCCCGCAGGCAGCCGAGGCCTCGGCGAGTGGCGGGCCGCCCTACATGACTGCTGCCTCCTCATCGAACACCCCTCCTGCCCTTACCCGTCCTGCTCCCTGACCCCCACATTGCCGTCAGCGGCCTCGCGGGGGCCGGACTGGGAGCAGATACATGGGACGGGGTCCCTCCCGGGCCTGGCCAGCGTGGGGGTACCCCGGGGGGGGGGGGCGGAAGGGGTTCCATGACTAACCTCGTGGTAAGTGTCTCAGGCAGCAGTCCCGGCGCGCGACAAACGGCGTCAGGGGAATGGGCCAAGAGGGCGCCCAGGGGGCGGGGAGAGGTATATGTACCTCGCCCCCCCCCGGAAGTGACGCGGCACCTGGACCCCTGAGGGTCCCAAACACTGGAAGGCTGCCTCCTGTGCCCTCCTGTGGCACTAAGGCGGCCGCCCTCTTAGCGGGTCTCCTTCGTGGACCCCGGGCAGCCTGCATTCTCTCGGGAGAATTTGAGAAATTCTTGCAGCCACAAGATATGAGACACCACAAGACAGCTTTATACCACCCATGTGAGAGCGTTGCACCATGGTGCAAGGCTGCCTGTGTTGGCTCTAGGCTACCAAAACAGTGCCAGCGCTGGAGAAAGGGACAGGAATGCACCGTATTGGATAAATACGGTGCATTCCTGCCCTTTCCCTCTGATGCAGGGCAGCGCAACAAGGTGGCTTGCTGCGCTGTCCTGCGGCACAAACATCATAAATATGGCCCCTAGTGTGGCTCTTGTGAGCAGAAAATAGACACACCACTGTCTGGTGTTCTTACGCAGCCAAGTAACTTTCCAGATGTAAATGCCTGCCATGCATTGATCCATGAAACACCAATGTATATCTGAAGCCAACCTATTCCATTCTACAATATATTTGATTTGTGCCGCTAGAGAATAGTACGTAATGTTAGGTATCGCCAGACCACCCTCTTCTTAACATAGATAGATGTGTTCTTTGCCATTCAGGACTTTTTATCCTCCCATATGATGCCCTCTAGTAATTTCTGGAGACTGTCTGTCACTCCAAGATATGGGAGAAGAGGCTGGACTGCAGAGGAAGAGTCTGACTCAAGCACAGTATTGTGGGCAGAAGCATCATTTTAATCGACGCAACTCAGCCTAGTAGGACAGTCTGCCCATCTGTCGGGCTTTCATTTCTTTGTGGGCAGTTATTAGTAAGTCGGCAAAGTTCTGTGAGGCTGTTCTCTTGTTGGTAGAGCAGAATTTGGCCCTAGTTACTGCAGGTAGTGCTTGGCTCATGTGAATGAGAAAAGCTTCTGCAGGGAGTCCGAGGTGTCTTGCAGTGACTTGGATTTCTAGGTATTTATTTTTAAGCCGAACACTCGCCCAAATGACTCAAGGTCACATAGCAGGGCTTGGAATCAGCTCCAAGGGCTGGACAGTGCCACAAGCACATCATCAACGTAAAGGGCCAGTTTATGTTCATAGCTGCCAATTTTCATCCTAGTAATTAAGGGATTAGACTTGATAGTTTCAGCCAGAGGCTCCATATAGAGGACAAAGAGGAAGGGAGAAAATGGGCAGTCCTGCCTTGTGCCCTTATCCACTTCAAAGGGAGTAGATGTTATCCCATTGACTTTAACTTTTGTGGTAGGATGGGAGTAACTGCACAGTATCCATTTTTGAAATTTTGGGCCAAGTTCTAGTGTATTAAGGACTCTCTGTAGGAAAAGCCAATGGAATCAGTCAGACTCCTTCTCTGCATAGATGGAGAGCAGGAGATCAGTTTTCTTAATGTGAGCGACATTATCAATGATATGTAGTACTCGTTTGGTATTATCGCTGCGCTCTCTCAGGGATGAAACTGGTTTGATCCAAGTCTATCAGTCCCTGCATGCATGGACCATACTGATGCACCAGTATGCCGTAAATAGTTTGGCATCAATATTGAGATAGGTTAGGGATCTGTAGGATGTGCATTATGTCGGGCCTTTGCCCGGTTGAGGGATCACGGTAATAATCGCCTCTCTCATGCTGTCTGTGAGACATCCCAGGGAGGTGAAGGCAGTTTAAGAGTGGTGTTAGGAAAGGACAGAAGGTCTAGTAAAACGGAGAAGTGTCTGGGCCAAGTCTGGGTCAAGTGCTTTGTCAGTTTGTAATTTGGCTATACCCAGAATGACCTCTTCCATTGTGATGTCCATCTCTAATATGTTGGCCTGTTCTTGTGCAAGGACCAGGGTCGGGACGGGCGCTAAGTAGGCCTCTATGTTTATCTCTGGTAGAGAGTTGGCATAATATAGATTAACATTGAAGTGGCGAAAGGTCGGTGCAATGTCTTCATCTGTGTGGATCATTTCTCCCCTGGCTTTGGCTAACTGTTCAATGATGCCAAATGTTTTTTGGTTCTTAGTTTGCAAGTGAGCAGTGTCCCTGCTTTATACCCCATTGTATAGTACAGCTATTGCAGATTTAGCAGTGCGTATACTGCTATGTCCCTGTCTAGAGCTTTAAGCTGTTGTCTGCCTTGCAGCAACTGCGGCCAAACTTTACATGGCCCTGACTTTTTATGACTGGCTTTAAGATCTCTCACCCTGCTTTTAAGCTCCATTCTCTTATCCCTCCTCTCTGTATTAAATATTGCTGCTAAAGCGACCAGTTCACCACAAATCACTGCTTCAAGATGTCCCAAAGGCCAGAGATGTGGGAGACCATACCATGGTTGACCTGTAAGTTTTGGATCACCTGTCACATGGCGGTGTGAGACAGTTCACTTTTAATGAGATTATCATTCATTCTGCATGTATAGCTATAGTCTATCAAAGTGACAGTGATTGGCGAGTGGGCCAAGAGGGCCGAGATGATAATGTCGGAATGTTGAGTCCTAGCTAAGATGTGAGACGTGCCCATGAAGAAGTTGAGTCTTGCATTGGTCTGGTGGGAAGCAGAATAAAAGGTATAGCCTCTGCTAGAAAGATTCAGAGATCACCATAAGTATGTTAAGCCGAGATCCTTCAACCACCAAATCCTCGCTTGGATAGGGGTCCTGTCTGGCCCGCTCTCTGTTTAGATCTATCTGATGTGAAGTCGAGTACAATGTTGAGGTCACCCTCCACCAGAATTTCACACTCTGGAAAGGTTAAGACCTATGAGAAGGCTTCTTAAATTAATTTCTCTTGATTTTCATTAGGGGTGTAAATTGTACCAACTGTAAATGTGTGATCATTTAAGAATATTCTTATCACCAGTAGTCTCCACGCGGTATCTTGGTGAGTGTATTTAGGACCGTCCCTTTAAATTTGTGTGCCAGAAGAATGGCTATGCCCCTCTCTTGCTTGGCCTGGTGGAAAGAATTTGCCAGAGAACCATCTGGATCTGCAAACGGCCCGAAGCACGCTTCAAAAGGTGAGCTTCTTAGAGGAGGCATGTATCACAATTAGAATCAACAACATGTTGAGAAGCACAATACACTTTGCTAGGGCACGAAGGGCCCATACTTTAAGCTTAGTATCTTAGTCATAGGTGTCTCTAAGAGACAAGGTAGAATATCTAGTATGTGTGATGTGAGGAGCTCAAGGAAACCATTTTGTGATGGGTGGCCTTGAGTGTGTGAACTAATTGGATACCAGATATGTCGGATCTGGAATTACCCTAAAACTATAGACAGGGAAGCATACAACTATTTCAACTCCCCCGTCCTCAACAGAAGCCCCTGATATCGAGGAAAGGATTATTAAAACAGTACTATGGGTCCATGGGTGTATCCATCATGCACAAAATCATCAACCGCTCCTCCCTCTGCCTCAGCCCAGTGATGCCATCTGTATGGTGGTGTTTCACCCCGGACGTCTTAAATATTGTGGACTTGCTGCAGTGTGAAGTTAGGCCAGCCATGGCAATATTCTGTTGAGGCCATGACTGCCCCACTGGTCTCCTGCCCTCCTAGGCGGGAGGCTGTTTCCTCCTTCAACCCTCTCTCCTTGCAACATGCCTATGACAGCCCTTTTTTATTGTTTAATTTCTTCCTGCAACAATGAAAGAGATTTTTTTTTTAGGGGAATCGTGGTACACCTCCTAATGGCAGCACACTGGAGCATCCTTATCAGATCTCGGGGATGGTGTAGGGGAAGCCTACCTGGGCAGTTCGGACAGGCCAAGTAGGTGCTGGGCCTCTGGAGGGGTGCAAATAGCATATAACTCGCAGTTCCATATGAAAATTAGGCAAAAGTGGTGATCCTATCTGTATTTTATTCCTTTCTGTCTCGAAAAAAGTAGTGCCGGGCGGAGCAAGGTAATGGGGGTAAGTGCTTGATATGACCATAGAGGCCTGGGCCCTTAAAGGAAATTGGGCCTGAGGTGCGGGCTGCCATCATAATCCTTCTGTCTGAAGTTGTGGACGCATTCAAGATGTCCTGAGGTCTGTCTCTGGGCCCAGGTGATCGACTCGCGCAAAGTATCCTCTCCAGGTTGATATCTGCTTGTGAGTGGCGGCTGTGTATGCTGGAATAATCATTTGAAGTCGCTTTCAATGTCACCTTCCTCAGCATCACGGGAGGCCCCTCTTATCCTAATATTTTACTGCCTTTATCTATTTTCGAGATGGCACTGGAGATCGATGTTTTGTTTTTTAAGGTCCATCATTTCTCTGCAAAGGTTTCTAGTTGTTCTTCTCTGTTGTCACCAGCGTCTAGTAGTGTGGAGATTCGTTGTTCTGTTTCGTGCTTCATTTCTTTCAAGTCTTTGTAGACATCTCCCCATAGTGCTGCAAAGTGTGGTCAACCGTCCAACATGGCCGACAGATGTTAGGAGAGCTCCTGAGTCGGCACAACTGATCCACCAATATAGATATGACTGCTCCCTATCCTATCACTGAACCACTGTAGCCCCCAGCCCACATGAGAGGGGAAGCGGCAAACAACGCACCCCGCGGCTACGGCAAGAGACACGGACAGCTGGGGGTGGCCTGCAGTGAGGAGGGCCACGCAGTGGAAGGGGCCACTGAAGAGCAGCCTGGAACGCGTCCTACCCTCTGCCCTCCCCCCCTTGGGTCTTGGTGGAGAGTGAAAGGCCTACCTGAGGAGAAAGAGGGGCCCTCCGGTGCACAGAGGTGCAGTTGAGCAGATGGTTGGGCCTGCACTTCATACCAAGCAGAAGGCGAGTAGCATTGCGGCTGTACGGGGCACTGGACACCCGGTCGAGCCACAGGAGTGTGGGAGAGACCAAAAGGGGTGCCTTCAGAGGTGGAGAGAAGACCTCCCGCGCGCAGAAACTCATGAATGGTGGCTCTGGACTGCGAGCACCTCTAGGCTGGAGAGTGACTATGCCGCACAGCCCGCAGGGAGGAGACAGGGGATGCAATGAATGAATGAATGAAAACATTTATAAAGCGCCTGAATCACCCCCGAAGGAGTATCTCCGCACTATGTAGCATTTGTCCAGTTTAACAGTTGCGGAACAGTTCCGTTTTCAGAAATTTTCTAAAAGTAAGGAGATCTGTACACTTGCGGAGATAGAAGGGTAGGGAGTTCCAGTATAGGGGAGCCAAATAAGAAAATGACTTACCCCCAGTGCGAGACTTCCTAAAATGGGGGGTGATGAGAAGGGATTTGTCTCCTGAGCATAAGGGTCTGCACGATTGATAAGGGTTTTTCTGTTAAATAGCTTGGTTCTTTGTCGTTTAGGGCTTTATATACAATGCAGCAGATCTTAAACTTAATTCTTTGACGTATTGGGAGCCAGTGTAGTTGTTGCAAAAGAGGCCGTGAGGGTGTTTAGTGGCATATTCTGTACCAAACGGGCTGCGGTATTCGGGACCACTTGAAGTTTATTCATTAAAGCTTCATTTGTGGCTGCTAATAGTGCATTGCAATAGTCTAGGCGACTCATGACAAGCGCCTGAATCAATGTTTTCGGTTCCTACTCTCCGCAAGAGACTCATCGTGTAAAAACAGGTACCGATGGTAGCTCCTACATGATCGTTCATTGTGAGACACTGGTCCAGTCGAACACCTAAGTTTTTACCAGCATCTTGGGAACTGGAGCTGTGCCTAGATTAGAAGGCCACCACTCTGCAGACCAGAGCTTTTGGGCACTGCCAAAAAGCATAATCTCTGTCTTTTCAGCATTTAGTTGGAGAAAATCTTCTGTCATCCAATCCGAGACGACTTTAATGCCTGCCATGAAACGGGATTTAGTAGAGATGTCACTGTTGTCGAAGGATAAAAGGAGTTGAGTGTCATCTGCACACGAAAAAGAGATAAACTCAAATTCTTTAACAGTTTTAGCATGGGGAGCCACGTACACATTAAACAGGGTGGGGCTGAGACAAGAACCCTGCGGTACACCTTTGGTGAGCTCCATTGTGCGAGAGCGGAAGTGACCCAGATTGATGGTCTGCGTGCGTTGACTTAAAAAACTGGAAAACCACTGTAGCGCATGCCCGGTGGTTCCTATCTCTTCCAATCTATAGACTAATCTCTGATGTGACTCAGTGTTAAAGGCTGCAGATAAATCCAATAGTACCAATATTACAGCCTGATTGTTGTCCAAGGAAAGCCTAATGTAATCTGTCACTGCTATCAGTGCAGATTCGGTACTGTGTTTAGGTCTGAAACTGGACTGAGACGGGTCCAGGCAGCCTCGGCACTCTATGTGTTTCCTAAGTATTTTGTTAACATATCCTTCTAGGAGTTTACTCATTAGTGGGAGAAGAGAAATTGGTCGATAATTTGACAGGTCGGAGGGAGGAAGGCAAGCCTTTTTGCAGATCTGAAGTATCTGTGCCTTTTTCCATACGCGTGGGAGATATCCTTCGTTCAGTGATTGATTTAAAATAGCGCAGATGGATGAGGCTAGTTGCGTAGCTAGTAGCGCAAATATTTTTGCTGGTAGGATATCAAGAGGTGACCCGGATTTAGCCACTTTTAACATTTCCGTCATCATATGTGTCTGGATAGGAATTTTTTTTTCCAAAAGAAAAGTGTTCCTGGTAACAGATGAGGGGGAACTAGGTATGGCTTTCAGGGTAACTGCGGTCTTGGGGAATTTATCATATATTTTGTTAATTTTTTCTTCAAAATGATCAGCAATGTTATCGCATAATACTTGAGATGGGGGGATGGTGGTAGCACAGGAGGTGCAAGACATTCTGGGAGCCCATAAGCGGACTGGACCCCATAGTCCTGATTGGGGACCCCCCTCGGCTGCTCATGCTGCCCCAGGGACGTGTGAGGTTCCCCCATCTCCCGCCCGGGGACTGGTGGGTCGGAGGCGAGCCACAAAGAATTAATGACCCCCCGCCTCCCCTGCAGCCGGGTCAGGAGTTCCGCCTCTCGCCAGCCCTGCACATCAAACTCAATGTGACCAATTGAACTGCTGCGGCTGCACGTGTCGCCCTGGAGTACTCTGTATACTCCTCTCTGTGGGACAGGCAGGCCGATAGAATGGATCCCAGATACATTGGTGATATGGGTGGGGGGACTAAAACATCAGAGGAGACCAAGATAGGAAAAAGTAAAGAAGTGAAAACTCTGGCCCACCAGAGTGCCTTCCCGACGGGAACTGCAGATCTGGATGAGTCTACGCTGGTGATGGCATCCTCAGATGCACCACCACAGTTAAGTGACTCTGAACAAATCCTTACCACAATAGGGGAGTTCCAGGTGGCGCTGGAGGCTAAAGTGGACACACTGGCCACAAATATGAATATACTCAGGGCGAGTCCGGGTAAATACACTACGCTTACATGGAATGTGTGGGGGTTGAGCACACTGCACAAATGCTATGGGGTTCAGGCGCAACTACAGCAATAGGGTGCCCAAATAGTGTTCCAACAGGAGACCCCCCTTACCTAAAGGGAGGTGAGTAGACTAAAGCACAAATGGCATGGACAGCTATACTACACCACATCCTCTGCTCTAGGGAGCAGGAACATGGTTGAAGCCGAATGTTCCGCTTCAGAGAAAACACGTATAGATCAGCAAGGCTGGTATGTGCTGCTAAGGGGAAGGTTAGACGGATTCTCGTTGGTGCTTGGCAGCATATATGTGCCTAATGTAGATCAGCCAGGCTTTTAGCAACACTCTCACAGAGGCTGGTGGATTGGGCGGGCTTGCTGTGGCTACTGAGAGGGGATTTCAATTCAGTCCTCAACATAAAGATGGACTGCTCACACCCCCTGCTGCCCAGTGCCCCAGCCCCCCATAACACCAGAGCTGAGCAGACATGGGTTTGCAATTGGCCACTGGCAGACTACTGGTGGGTTTGTAACGTAGGAATGAAGGAACGAAGGAATATTCATTCTACTCAACCCCTCATGAGTTGCACATCCAGTTGGATTATATATTTGGTTTCTGGCCACAGTGGTGTACTGCATGCTACTTACATAGGAAAAATCCTCTATGACCACAACCCCATAGAGGCTGAATACCATTGGGGACGGGTGCTGACTCCAATTCCCTCCTGGAAACTTCAACTGCTGTGGCTCGAAGGCTCGGTAATCAGGGACATATTGCACAACGCTGTGGAGTGGGAGGCATTCAAGGGGGTTATCAGAGGGGCCTGTCTACATGACACCATAGACACCCATGGTGTGCTTCACGTGGAGCTGAAATCATTGGAGGCCAACCTCCTTACCCTTGAACGAGCACAGCTGCATGCACCCCAACCAAGGGCCCTCAATTACAAGAAGCTAGACAAAACCACAATGCTCTGCTGGCACGTATTTGAAGCTGGACTACAACACCTACACAGAGCACTCACATGCCAAGGGGGACAGGGCAGAGAGCTTGCTAATGTGACTAATTAGGCCCCAGCAAACTTACTTGCCCATACTATCCATACGAACAAGGAAAGGCCGAGAGGCCATCACGCAATTGGACATAAATGGGTCATTCTAGCAATACTACGAGGCGTTCTCCTCAGACCCAGCCCCCCACAGATGAAGATGCCAAAGATATGTTTTGCGCTGACCTACGATTTCCAGTCCTTCCCAGGAATCTGTTTGAGGGCCTGCTATCCCCGATCTCGTAACAAGAAATAAGAGAATCTATCCGACAATTGCCGACTGGAAAAACGCCATGTTCCTATGGCCTCCTGGCCGAATTCCATGTGGCCTTCGCTACAACACTGTTCCCAAATTGCGACAAATGTATGGGGCGGCACTGGAGGCAGGCTGCCTTCCCAACACGACTAATGAAGCAACAGTAACTTCAATATTGAAACCAGGGCATCCACCAGAACAACTTTCAGCCTATCGCCCAATCTCAATTCTAAATATGGATTACAAAATCCTTGCGACTTGACTGCTCCTGACCCTCTCCATGCTGATCCATAGCAATCAAAATAGCTTCATCCTGGGAAGAAATATTAGGAGATTTTACCAAATTGTTGAGCAGGCCCTCATGGAATGACTGGGATTGGAATGTTTCTCCCTTGACCTCGAGCAAGCTTTTGTAAGTAGCTGTACCTGTTGAAAACCCTGAGTCAGTTTGGGATACCCCAACAAATGCTAAAATGGATTCGGCATCTGTAGGGAGAGCCCAAGGCACGGGCGAAGACGGGCCAGCATATCGCGGCTGCTTATATTATAGCCAGGGGCACGAGACAAGGCTGCCCTTTTCGGCCCTTGTTGTTTGTACTTGCCATCGAAACTCTTGGTCATGAAACTGTGGCGGAGCAGTCCGGCATGGGGCTTGCCCTTAGCCAATAGCACAAATGAGGTTTCAATCACTTTCAAAGGGCGTGCGCATCACACAAAGTCCAATAGTCAATTGTATTTACAAAAATTGTGATTTCTTTATTTTCATCAGTATAAAAAAGCATTGAACATTAACACTCCAGCCAACGCGTTTCATTCCCACACTGGGAACTTCATCAGGGCGCTATTGGGCTCGAGCGCGGCTCACCTCGCGCAACAAATCAAAAGGCCAGCGGAAGAAGTCACAGGGAGCATGCTGAGAGCTCCATGGCAACGTCAGTAGCAAACCAGTGTCAGGAATGTGAGCACTGCTCGTGCGCCACACGTCATGTGAGCAGTGCTCACATTCCTGACACTGGTTTGCTACTGACGTTGCCATGGAGCTCTCAGCATGCTCCCTGTGACTTCTTCCGCTGGCCTTTGATTTGTTGCGCGAGGTGAGACGCGCTCGAGCCCAATAGCGCCCTGATGAAGTTCCCAGTGTGGGAATGAAACGCGTTGGCTGGAGTGTTAATGTTCAATGCTTTTTTATACTGATGAAAATAAAGAAATCACAATTTTTGTAAATACAATTGACTATTGGACTTTGTGTGATGCGCACGCCCTTTGAAAGTGATTGATTTTCTGATCTGGAGCACAGTGACGCCACGCAACGGTTGGCGTAGGGGCAGATTTGCGCATCAAAACTTTATTTTTTGGAACTGGCACGAGGTGCGGTACCTGTGGTCCGCCGTTGTTCAAACTGACACAAATGAGGTTTCACTCTATGTGGGTGATATGCTGATATATGTCTGAGACGTGGAAGCTGACCTCATTCCGATCTCGCTTGGGCTCGCAGATTTCAGTCACATCTTAGGTCTAATGAGTAACCTCTCAAAACCACGTCTTCACGTTGGTACACGAGGTTCCGCTAAGAGAAGTCATGCTTGGGGCTCACAGAGTACACTGGGCCACTACCACATTCCTTTATTTGGGAATTAATATCTACCACACCCAATCTGACTTGTTGGATGGCAGTCTGGGTAGGGCCGTGAGATCCTTGCGATCCCAAGTGGCCTTCTGGACCTCTGTACAATTACCTGTTCCGAGTCGCATTACAATATTCAAGATGGTCATGATTCCCCAGTTACTTTATTACTTTGCAAGCCTTCTCCTAGTGATCCCAAAGAAGTATTTTGGTCAGCTGGACTTGCTCCTGACAGCCCTCATATGGGGAGCAGTCAGGCGGTGGATAAACCTGGCTAAAATGACACTGCTGCCGGACAAGGGAGGGTTAGGACCTGCGGACTTCTATGGGTATTACTTGGCAGCCCGCCTCCAATCGTCAGCCAGGTGGCTGGCGGAAACCCATTTGTGAGACACTGGATACTCGACCACCCAGGACAGAGCACTGAATATGCTACTATTCCCTGGGTGGAAGGTGGTAATGAATACCCCTCTCTTATTGGCTAATGTCATAGCCCTGTGCAAAAAGGGCTTTGCATACACAGGCACCACACATTCGTTTGCCCGGCCATACCCCTTTGTGGACTGCCCACCTAGTTGGGACCTATTTCATTACTCCATTTTTTTAAATTTAAATTTCTTTATTCGCATTTTCAATATGGTTCTTTACAGCAAACACAGGGTATATTTTACAAAGCGTGTGTCATTTCTAGATTTGTGTTTTCTGTTCATCGTAAAGGCTCAACAGTTCCAGTGGGCTGGCAATATAATTCAATGGCGAATGCCTGTTACAACTGGGTTCAGCATATGGTGTAGTACAGTACTTTACTTGTTTACAATATCATTACATCACTTCAAACCTATTGGGCAGCAATTGTTCTAGATCCGCACTGAGTCTGGTAAGTCCCCGTTTTCTGGATTGGAACAACTCAATGCAAACAAATATATAAACTTATTTTAACAAACTAGCACATCCGATACGCCCAGTTTCGATTCAGCTTCAGTTCTTATATCTTGTGGAATACCTAATCCCCGCCCACCCCAGCCCCCCCAGGCTATGTCAGTGGATGTCAATTGTGCATGGGTTGGTGCCTCTGGGCCGTGAGCACTTGTATCATCTATCTGGCGGGCTCTCCCTCCCATCGCCAGTGTCCGGAGCATAGACAGGTTAGGGGTCAATGTCGCCTCTGGTCTCCTCCCCGCTTTGTGGGGTGTTGTCCTCTACTACCTGCTCAGTGTGTTGCATTGCTGCTCTTATTGTATCCCAGTATTGGGCGATAGGGTATTTGCGCAGACCGGCAATCTCCTCTCTATGCAATGCGGTACTTTCCGCTTGGGCCCACACCTCTAGTTGGTGGGGGTGGGGGGATTCTTGCTTTTCCATTGTCAGGTGACTAATCTCTTTGCAACTAAAAGTCCTAAGTCTATGAATCTGGAGGTGGCTTTGTCCTTCTTGGATCTGGGGAATATTCCCAGTCTGCATTCTTCCCAGGTGTGCATTTGCGGGTGATCTGTGTATTCTGACAGGCTCCCTGTCAGTACTGCCACAGCAAGGGGCAGGACCACAGCATGTGGAGGAAATCTGCTCTTATTTGATTGCAGCGGGACATGCTGAGTTATTAAGTTGGACATATTTGTTTATCTTATCTGGTGACAGATACGCCCTGTGTATAATATATGTCTGTATGATTCGGAATTTAGCGTTATGTGGGATCTGCACTGCACTGGCTAGGATTGCGTCCCACTCCCTCTCCGTCCATGGGCCTCCTCTATCTTCTTCCCATTTTGTATGCAGAGACGTCAGGGGTTGTAGCGTGTGCGTTAGCAACGCTTCTGTCAGCCAGTGCTTGATATGGCTCCCATGTCCCATTACATGTAAGTATTGAATCACCAGGTGGGGCTGGGGTTCAACATTTCTGTCTCCCCAGGCTGCGGTAAGAGTTCTAATAATTGAGTTATGCAGCATGACTTGGCCTGTCGGCAGGTCAGCCTCAAAGGCCAATCTGTCAAAGGGTAGCAGCACACAATCTTCATATAGGTCGCCTAAGGTGTGTATCTCCGCAGCATGCCAGGGAGCTAGTGCTCCACTTGTGGTGCCCCTCTTGTTTCTCGGGGGGCCAAGAAGCGGGAGCGCGGGGGCACCTAGTTGGGAACTATTTTGACTTGGGAGTTGGAGACGTGGGAGAAGGGCGGTTTTCACACCCGAGTTGACCTATGTGAGGACAATGAGCTCGTGGACTTCCCCACACTGCACGATCAGTTCAATCTCCCACAGAGTCAAATCCTATGATGCGGGAGGATTGGAGGAGCCCTCTGAAGGCAATGGGATGAAAATAGTCCTGGGCGGAACTCGCATAATTTCACTCTGTGGAATATCATGGAGTTACTTCACAACTCAGCAAGATTTGGCAGAGTTACGCCTGTGGTGGCTGGTGGAATTTGAAAGTGGTGGGAGTAAGCGCAATGTATGAATTATAGCGCGAACGAGCGAATGGATCAAGCCTGATGTTTATGAGGAGGGTCTGGGGAGGGGGTCTCCCCTAGAGAATATTTCTAAAAATTGGTGTCTTTTGGTACAGTTTTCAGCACTATTTCTGTGATAAATGGACCAACAATATGGTGCTTATACTGGATTCACCCTGCCACCACCCCTCTACTCAGGATGTGGCGTTACGACCAGAGCTGCTGACTCTGGAACTGAGGAACCAGGTTAAACTCTGGGCATTGACTCAACGTCCTCTGATTCTAGGCGAATCAGTTAATCTCTCCTGTGCCTAAAAAAATGAACGTGACCTTGTATAATGTAATTGACACGCATGTAAAGCGCTTCAATACCTTCAGGTTGCATTATTGCTTCATAAAAACTGAACAAAGAGGTTAAAAACAAAGCCTCGACTTAATGAAAGAGAAATATATACTCCTTTAGTGGCTAATTTGTACTAAGTGAAACCAGAAAATCTGGATAAATCATGGCTTCCCCACTAAAATTATGTGATCTTAGGTGAATATTTTATTTCACCAAAGCTCCATTTTCTACATTATCAAGTAAGAAAGCCTTTTCTAAAATTTGAGTTCACAATACCAGCTGTATAAAAACCTACTGTGTTTGATTTCATAGACTAAAATGATTCTCTGTAATAATATGGGCCACGTACAGGGTTTACATGACTTTTTTTCTTGCCTCTTAGTTCACTAGTGGATCATGTCTAAAAACAATGACTTTTAAAAAGCACTTCTCAGTGCAGTGCTATAATGTGCCGTTTTAATGTCAAAGCTTCCACATGCTAAAGAAATACAGATTTTTGAATTCTGTAGAGACATCAAAATATTTTACACATTGTTTGTTTTAGGATTTAAACAGCAAACATTTAAGGGGTCAGCTCATGCAGGGCTCTAAGAGCTGAGCCAGACCCTTGGCTCCGCTTAATCTGTTGGCTCACCCATATGGCATATCTACATTCAAATGAGTGGTTTGCCAGTGTTTATAGCCGCAAACACAACAAGATGATGGACAGAGTGCTGAAACTTTTCAACCACTCACCCCCAGTCAAGAGATCTGGGTTTAATCCATCGGGAAATATTATCAAGAACGGCGTTAAAATTATCGCCGCTTTAGCGGCAGAAAACTGCCGCTAAAGTGGCGATAATGGGCTTGATAATATGAACTTGAGAATTCCAATAGAAGCCCATGTTGACACCAGAACATGGGCTTCTATTGGAATTCTCAAGGGCATATTATCAAGCCCCTTTTCGCCGCTTTAGCGTCAGTTTTCTGCCGCTAAAGCGGCGATAATTTTAACGCCGTTTCTTGATAATATGCCCCCATCGTTCTTTTGCTCACTATGCTTCCCCAGTTTTATAGCAGGTCAGGATTGTGACCTCTGGCGTTCAGGCTGCAGGCAGTGCATGTTTTTCACAGTGCCTGCCAGTGGGTCAAAAGGCTGTTTGACTACATTGTCATTGTCTTGGCCTCTCAGTACAGCGCACAGAGCAGTGACGACGCTAGAAGGCAGCATTTTAAATTCTGCCAGATTGAGAAGCAACCAAGACCATGCTATTGAAAAGTGGTCGTTTATCCAGTACATACCTTTTGTGTCTAGAAAGGAAATTGTCTGATTAAATTGGAAATTTTCTTTCTAGACATAAAACATACCTCCGGGATAAATGAATACATTTCAGAAATACGCACGTTCTATGTCTAGAAAGGAAGTTGCTTAATTTAATTAGGTGGCTTGCTTTTTAGACACAGAACGTACATCCAGGATAAATGACTTTAAGAAGCATTCTCTGCCAGGAAGAATTTAGAATACTTATGCTGCCAAAGGCCTGGTAAGTGCCTAATTTATTGCCCACGGCGCGATTTGCTATCCCTCTCTTTCTCTTTAGTATCAGCACTGCTGCTGTTACTGGAGAGAAAGAGAGATAGAGCAAATAGCGAGAAAAGGAGAAGAGAGCGATTGGACAAGGACAGAGAGAAAAAGAAACAAAGGAGAAGGGAGAAAGGAAGGGTGGAAAAGAGGGGAAGGGAGGGAAAGAGGTGCAAAGAAGTGTGAACCCAACCATGAAGAAGACAAGTCAAAAACCACTTACCTCCTCAGCCTTGTTGTTGTCCTGTTGGTTTTGCATGGTTGGTTTTGCACTGCACTGCACATATTACACACCAACAGTCCACTGCTCTTCTTCTCCATGAGCTAGCAGCTCATGTATCTGTTTACAGCACGTGTCCTGGCATCACAGAGCCATGATTTGAGTCTCATGACACTGTGATGTCAGGCCCTCTTCTGAAGGCTGCAACCCCTTCCCAACTTGTCACCCTGTGACGACTTAGGAAAGGGAGGGGTGTTGAGAGGCAGCTGTAAATAACTGACAAGCAGCCTCAGGAGCATGGGGCTGATACTGTACACCCCTAGGGCTGCTCCAGAATATGAAGTTTTGCTGCCTCATTAGTGGGAAGTCCTTGGAGACCCCAAGCATTGCACACTCCGGCTGGCAGCATGTTAGCTCGCAGGCTGTTAAATATTCACTGCTGCCACCATATAACAGGCACATGCGCACTAGCACAGGTGCCTAATTAAAACTGCCTGACGTCCTTTTCAGAGAACGGACTAGGGAGGTCAAGGCAGTGAATGCACATAATATAATTTGAATTGGATGGTAATTGCTTTGTACAATTACCATCCATAACCCATGTAATTAGAAAGGTGTGGCTCTTCCCTCCATGCTCAGAAAACGCTGCTTAGTTACACAAATGGGCAAAAAATGATTTCGCGCTCTAGCACGCTGAAAAATCAGCACAGACAGCACCACAAGCTGCCCAACTAAGCACAACATTATTTTTTCCAGCCTGCTCCTGCCTGGCTTTCTGTACTGCTTTTCCATCCAACCTAATCCACCCCATCAGATCACAATCCCACCTTTTCTTTACTTTATTTTATTACTTTCTGGCTTTCCCAGTATAAGTCAAAACAATACTCATTCAGGCTTACGGTGCCTCATAAAGTTGCAAAAAAGCAAGCAAGGAACTCTGGGTAGTTTCCAAGTTTAGGTGGAGAACAACTCCTATAGAGAGCACCCTACAACACCAGCGGCACTCTGAATCTGCTCACCTCATATGTTTGTTTTTCTAGCAAAGTTTTAGACATAGGATTAGCGCAGTGCCATCCACGCCGAGCTAGAAAGTGACAGTCTTTTGACATTTTCACAGCAAAGTCTTTAAGCTCAGGATTAGCTAGTGCCACTTTGTCACTTTCTAAGTCGGCATGTGCTGAGCATTACAATTCATGTTTTTTTCCTTTCTTGATATGGCTGCTTCTGCTGCTGGAGGTCAAAAAACCTGGCAGGAGATAGTCACAAGATGGAGACCATGGCTGCCGAGTACTGCCAGCTGGTTGCCCTTAGAGGAGGAGGAGTCCAGGGTCTCTAGTTCTTTGGCCCCCCAGCCAGGCCCTCCTCCAACCTGGCAACACCACGGCCGCCGCCTGCAGCCAGGGTCTACAACTGCTACAATGGAGCTCCCCCATCATTGTTATCCAATCACCGCCTCCTTCGCCACATTGTTTGTGAGCTGGATCTTTTCAGCTTTTTCAGGCTTTTTCAGCCTTTTCCCATGTCTCTCGTGGCTGGTCTCAGACTTGGCTGGAGTCCAATCCATGTCCAGATCATCCAAAGGGGGCTTGGAGAAGATGGTGAAGTACCCTTTCTTTTTCTTGCTGGAGATTGTGAAGCCAATGGTTGAAGAGCAACATCTTGCTCAGCAGGAGGCTCAACCTCCTGTTATGCTGTACTTCAGGAAGAACTGTTGCTGGCTGCAGTTCCTGTTGTTCACTTTCCTGAGACGATTGGGTACTTTACGGCTCAGACAAATCCAGTTCAGACTCACTGCTCGTCGCCATGACTGCAGTGATTGCATCGCTGAGAGAAATGGGCTTTGGCTTAGGTTGGGATGGTGCCGTTGATGTGGAAGTGCTGCTCCCAGCCTTTTGCTGCCCAGAGGAGGGTGAACCACATTTCTTGAGAAAGGTGGAGGCCGCACACCAGTGGTGGCAATATCCTTCTTCTTCTCTTCCTCACTGGCTACTTCCTTTCCAGGAACACCCCTCTTCTGGGCCATCTTCAAATTCTTAGCTCTGGCAGTTGCCACTTAGCAGCACAAGCAGAAGCAGAGAAGAACTCAGGTGGAGTCTCTACAGACCTTCTGTCTGTCAGTACTGTGTGTGATGTCTCTTGTGCACCTAAAAGCAAACAAACATGACAAAGATTTGTTGAAATGTGGCATTTGCAATTTGAATCTACAGACAACATAATTTAGTGGGGTCATCACAAATGATTAACAATAGTGTATCTATTTCAAACCAAGCATAAACATAATATTTCAATAACATACAGGGTTACTTTATGTGCCTCTAAGGCCTATGAGAGTACCTGTGACAGGCAGGCGTACAGGGGAAAATGTAATAATTCTTAACAAAATTATTGCTGGTGTGAGATGCACTTAAGGCCTATGAGACACCAATGGCAGGCAGGGGGAGCAGAGGAAAATGGAATAATTCCTAAAAATAATGGATTGCTGGTATGCACCTATGGCCTATGAGACACCTATGCCAGACAGAGAGCGCAGGGAAAATCAAATAATTGGAAACAAATAATTGCTGGTGTCCCCCTAAGGACTATGAGAAATTCTGTTGGAGGCAAGAATGCGCAGGGTAAAATGGAAAAAGTGAATAAAAAAAAAAACCTCTAGCTCATTAAACTCATATTAGGGAAAAAAGAAAAAAATGAACAAAAAAAACAAAAGGCATAGGCCTCTTCTATCAATGTTCCTAGAAAATGGCCTTTAGAAAGTGGAAGAAAAGGATTTAATACACTGGTTGTGCAAAATGGTCACCGGCCACATGTTCAGAACAATAAGCAAGAAGGCATGGAGAACAAAGAATGCATGTAGGCCTATGGCAAAAGCACACTGGCTACACAAAATGGTCACCGTGCCACATGCCCACCAAGGGTGAAGGCATAGACAAAAAAGAACATATGGAGGCCCATGGCAAAAGCACACTGACTACGCAAAGTGGCCATCGGCCACATGGTTACAACAACAAGCAAGAAGGCATAGACAAGAAAAAAACACATGTGGGCCTATGGCAAAAGCACACTGGCTACACAAAATGTCCGCCCTGCCACATGGCATGGAAAACAAAGATAAAATGGTGGCCTATGGCAAACACCCCCCGCCCCACACACACACACGCACACACACACACTGGCGAAACAAAAATGGCCACTTGACCAGCAAAGAAAGGAGGCATTGTAAACAAAGACAAAAGCACTACCATTAATTCAGGAATGCCAAAAACAAAAATTAAGTCAACTTTAAAAATTCCCCACCCACAAAGATACCAAGGCATCCATAATTACCCCACCAAAATACACTTTAACATTTTGCAGAAAAAATATAAAAAACACATTTTGCATTTAGTCCAAGGCCATCCATTGATCAACAGATGTTTTAATAAAATAGCACCGAAAACATTTTTTTAAAATACACCCAATGCCTAGTGCTGGCTGGCCGTGGAGCCATGCACTAAAATGAGCAAAATAGTGCAAAATTCACAAACAAAACACAAGAAAATGGATGGAAAAGTACTTTAAAACCAGACCCCCAGTCATTCCAAAATGTGCACATTTTTCCTGTAGAAAAAACTAAAAAGGTTAATGCAAAATAGGCCCCTACTGCAACTCCAGGCCACCCACAATCAAATTTTTTTTTTTTAGACAAAACTAAAAAGGTAAAAAAAATAAACTGGTGCATGTCTTCCATCAAACAACAAACTTATCCAGAAGTTCTTTAACTAACTTGATTTCTCACAATTGTACTTGAAAAACTATTTTAAAGCTAATTTTGCTGCCGCTTGTGTAGAAAATCTACTTGGAAAGCAGCCCTCTGACCACAACCACTCGTATTCGAAAATCTCATAGGAAGTCCTCCTAATGATGCGAAATCACGCTAGGTAACGCAAGAGTAATGCGGAGTCATCAACATTCTCCAATTCTGATCACGGAATTAAAATTCCACCCAGGCCTAGGCGAAACCCCATATGCGCTCCCTACTAATACCCTGCTGCAGACGCTACATACCATGGGGCAAGGCCACAGACTAGTAACCTGGATCTATAGGTTGAATCCAGAACACACAGACATGTGGACACCAATCTGGCCCCGGGAGACCGCCCCTGTCCATTGCACATTGGACCTCTCACCTGCAGCCAGCCTTCAGAGCATAGGGGCTGCCAAATGCGCACTCTCTTCACATGGCAGATAGTTGCTGTGTATTTAGAGATACTCTTCATTACATCATGGGGTGATTCACACCTGTGTCATGCATCAGGGCCCCCGGGGTCTTTGACGCAGCCTGCCAGCTTTGGCAGCCGCCATATTGTTTGTCTTCGAGGTGGCTGCTCTCCATCCATGGTGTCTCCTCCATGGAGTGAGAGTAGCAGAAAGCAGGTCCGGGTGATCTCTCGGTGTATTTGGGTGCTGCTGCAGAGTGAGACCCACGATCAGGGTTAGCTGACAGGTGGGGGACGGGGGAATTGCAGAGATGGGTGTTGAGTTTCAGAGGAGAGCTCTCACTCCATCGCCATCTTCGACGCCTCCCCCCCCCCATGCTCCCATTTAACGCCTCCTTACAGCTCGTGGTAAATGGGAGCGTTAAACTCCACAGAATTGAGAATAAGTCCGCACCTCGCCAGTAATGTTAGGGTGACCATATTTTGAAAAAGGAAAACCAGGATATTTAGCCAAAATAGAAGAAGGACTATAATCTTACATCATTGGAGGGGCACAGAATGACAACACTTATTAACAAAAAAGCACAGACCAGGAGGTCCCAAGGAAATAAAATGCAGTTTTAAAGGCCAGCATCTTAGTTAATTAAATTTTTTTTAAATAAGAATTGCTAACAAGTCCTGCTTTAGAACACATAAAAATGTCCCTGCCACATTTTCAATGACCCTCTTTGAAAATCGTGACATGAGCCAAATTTGCTAAAATCTGCTGGGACAGCTGGTGAAAACCCAGGATTGTCCTGACAAATCTGGGATGCCTGGTCACCCTAAGTACTGTGCTACTTGGAATGGGAACCTTAGTGGGGGAAGGCAAGATGAAAGCATTCACACACTTGCAAGAGGAATACCATCTGGCCCCATTTCAGGAAATTAATGACTTGCAAATAGGTCAGGTTCTAGTGACTTGTTTGTAGGGTGAGCACCTGGCATGGAGACAACTTCTGGACAGGACTGTAAAAAAAATCAGGACAACAGGTCAAAATTTAGGACAAAAAATCAGGACAATGGGTCAAAATTCAGAACAAAAGGTCAATTTTACCAAGACATCCAAGGAGAGGCCATTACCCACTACTTTATCAGTGCATGTATTTACTATTTTCTACACAGCACTATTTAGTCAGTATGGTCTTTATGTGATTGCCTCTGGGTATGCTACATTCAGGTGGCACATTATGCCCTTGTTAAATTGTAAATTAATGTACTTGAGCATGGTGTCAAGGGCATCAACCCTACCCAAATCTACCGATTTTGTCTTGGAGAGAAAGGAACAGCAACATTTTGATTATGTTTCTAAACATTTAAAAATCCATGGCAACCAGTTTGGGAAACATTAAGGTAAGTGACCATTTGCTAGTTTAGACAAGTTGAACAAAAACATCTGGCTCACCTCACCCTCCTATGGACGTTAAACCTAAAAACAATGAATGAGGTAGAGCAGATGGTGTGAAGGACAGTCTCACACCTAATGTCAGGATCTGAGGTACCCACAACTTGTCTGTAGCCTCACAGCACTAGAGTGTGCGTCCGGGGCGCTACATTTATCTCAGAACTGGGAGCACAGGCTACCAATCAAACAGAATTAAAGGGCAGGATGAAATCGAGATCAGATGGGAGATTCACAACAATTGATTCAAAGAGTTGTTGCTTAGAACCGGACAAATAAGGAAGAGAAGAACAAGGTGGGATGATTCCTAAAATCAGACAAGATGGGCCCGCCATGAGTATCGGAAAGTATTGTGCACCTTAGGATTTGTCTCAGCAGAGAGGCCAGAAACAGAAGAGGCACAGTCAAGTGGTTGGATAAGCAACACCCAGCCCCCCCCCCACATGCCCCAGAAAAGGTAAACAGCCATTACATCGAGTTTTTTACTTCGCGATACCATTACAACGCATGCATTACCACACATGCGTTGTACATCGCGAAGTAAAAAACTACGCATTTTTTTAGAACGCATGGTCATTTACCACGCATGCCTTTACAACGAATTTCATTGTAAAGGTATGTATAGTAAATGACCATGCGTTCTAAAAAAATGTAGACGATCCACGTCGTTGTAAGGAAACAGAGGCTGTTCCGTTTCCTCATAACGACGTGCACCGCCCCTCAGAGACGACATGAAGCAGGAACCAGGAGGAGAGAGGAACCACGAGGAGAGAGAGGTAAGGGGGATTGGGCATGGGGTGGGGGTTACTTTTTTAGGGTTTAGGGGGGTTGGGGGGTCGTGCTGGGGGTAGTGTTTTAGGGTTTAGGGCAGTGTTGTGGTGTTTGTGTAGTGTAGGGTAGTGTTTTAAGGGTTTAGGGTAGTGTTGTGGTGTTTGTGTAGTGTAGGGGGTCGTGCTGGGGGTAGTGTTTTAGGGTGTAGGGTAGTGTTGTGGTGTATGTGTAGAGTAGGGTAGTGTTTTAGGGTTTAGGGTAGTGTCGGGGGGTCGTGCTGGGTAGTGTAAATGTAGTGAGAGGACTGTCACTTACCTTAGAAACTTTTACCACGAATATACCTTTACCACGCATGTTTTTGCGTTGTAATGGCATGCGTGGTAAAGGTATAGTTGTTGTAAAAGTTTGTGTTGTAATGGTATCTCGTTGTAATTGACAACGCGTACTAATACCCGCGTTGTAATGGTACGCGTTGTATTGGTACGCGTTGTAGCGAGTGCTATTCCCCGGAAAACCCTGCTTGTGCAGGGGGGGCCACTGGCCGTAGGGTAAGCAGGTGCCTGATCTCTTGGAAGGTTGTGCCCTGGGCAATTGCCCACTGTGTCCCTTTCTGCAGTCGAGTCAAGGCCGAACCAGTGATCCGGCTCATCCCTAAGTGCCAAAGTACATGCCGAGTTTTCAAAATATTTGGGTTGGAAATTATACAAGCAAAATGTAAGAACATGATAACGTTTTTATAATGTAAGAAGTGTTTCTTTAACACATTGTTGTGTTTTCCCCTTTATATACAATTAGACCCCAGATTGAACATGGGAATCCGGTACCTTTCGATACCTAGGGATTAATATCTACCATTACCCCACTGATTTGCAGGATGAAAATCTGGGCAGAGCGACGCGGTCCCTCCGAGTCGAGTTTGCTTTTTGGCCTTCTCTTCTGCTTTCAGTAATGGCCCACGTGGCACTAGTGAAGATGGTGGTGCTACCCCAGTTATCTTACTGTATTATTTTGAAAACCTTCCCCTGCTCATCCCTCATTCCTCCTTCAGACACCTCGACACGTCCCACGTCTGGTTTGGGGGCTGAGGCGCCACCAGGTAGCTCTTTCAACTCTAAAGCTATCCTTGACTGCGGGTGGATTATCCCTTCTGGACTTAAAAGCTATTATTTAGCTGCACAGTTCCAATGGGTGTTTCGCTGTCTGTCTAGATGCCTCCTGCATGAGACTGGGTCTACCCATAAGACTTTAACGAGAGCATACTGCACTACTCATTGTTTCCTACAGGCCATTCTACGCAATGCCACCCTTGGTTATTTCGCACAGCTTTCTCTTGCCTTATTAGAACCTGTAAACTCACTGACATTAAGAAACCGTTCGTTCCTGCAATACCTTTGCTAGGCTTCCCCACTCACACAGGACTGCTTTGTTCAGGGCAGCTTCATCAGAGGCATGCTGCAGGCCTCTCAAAATTGGGTGATTTGTATGTTGATGGTGAGCTACTAGATTTCCAAACCCTTACGGCAGACTATAGTCTTCACCGGGTCAATTCCTTTCTTAGAACACCTTAAACAATCATTAAATGCTATATTTCATGTCCTCCACCTAGCATCAACGATGCTGGCTGGGCTAAAATATTGGAATATCCCTACAAAGTACACCATAGCTCCTGTTTTAAGTATATTCAATCTAATATTCTGAACTAAGCCTATCTTACACCTGCCGGAATTAACAAAACATACCCTGGAGCCGCAGCTGCCTGTCCTCCCTGTATGCAATTAGATGCTGATTTGCTTCTTATGGTTTGTTCTTGCCACACACTCCCTTCATACTGGCAGAGAGTACTCGAGGTGCTGTCAACCACAATGGGCCATGTACTAATGAATTCCTCCAAAGTGGTCCTATTGGGCGAATTCCCCGCATAAGTTCCAGAAACCCTCCACCAAGTTCCTCAACCAGGCTCGTCTTCCAGCAAAACGCAATATTACACTGCACTGAAAGGATTCACTTCCTTTGACTATCGTAAGTTGGACCAAGGTCTTGCTTTCTTGGTTTTGATCGAAAGTACATTGTTACATAGGATGGAATGAGCTGGCCTGAGAAAATATTTAAATTCAGTTGTGGTATATTTTGGTGGTGGGCTTTAAAGATTGCACCAAGGATGATACTCTCTACCTGTAATCCACCCCAACACATATACACTTGGTGTCTGTATACTAGTTGTTCTTGCCACATCTAAGCAACTACACAAAGCAGTGGTTTAAGGGCACAGGGCCGGACTGGGAACTGAGACCGGCCCTGGTAAAGAGCTCGGCCAGCCCTGGAGGGGGAGGAGGGGTTGCTAGTTGAAGTTGTGTGCCGCTTTTGTTCCTGCAGGCCGATAGTGCAGCACTGCTGCAAAACCGGCCACGGTAACAAAAACAGCCCCCCAGGGGTCTAAAACCCGCCCCCACCCTAGCGGCCCACCGGGGAAACGCCCGGTGCCTGCTACGGCCAGTCCGGCCCTGTAAGGGCACCTATCTCTGACAAACCGTCATGATGTCCCCACTAGAACACTTTCTTCTAAGCAACGCAGTGTTCCTCGCTCTGGTTCCCTACCCTGATAGTTAAGGCAGCGGCAACTGGGCAGAGGGGTGGGGATGGACAGTTTAGTATGAGTCCCTTTGTTACACAGACATATTTTAAAAATTGTGTTCTAACTCTTCATAAATAGCCCAGCACTGTTCTTTTGTAATTGTGCAATGGGCTTTATTGCTACATACCTGGCTACTATCATGCTATGTAACCTCTTTTGGCATACACCCAAAAAATCATTAAAAAACATATGGGAGTGTTTCAATTTAGTACATTAGATCACAGCATTGCATTGACTTTTATTTGAAGTGAAAACTTCTAAACATGAACGTTAAAACATTCATTAACCCTCCCTCTTGACAGCACCAGAAGTGAAAAAAGTGAATCAATTATCTGGTGTCCCTTACATCTTGGCCAATATTATTATCGATGGTGGAACATTATTCGCTAATAAAACATACAAGTGTTTTTTTTTTGTACACAGTCCATCTTAAACTGAAGTACTTGAAAGTGCTCTCAAATTTCACTATCAAGTAAATTAAGCACATTAAGTAAATTGATTTGACTTAGATCACATAATTTAGTCAAGCAGGGATTCTGAGATTTGAACCCAGGCTTCCCGCTAACACCAAATGCACTTAAGCCACCGACTAGATTAATTTATTTTCCTCAATCTCCTATAAAACCAGGAGACAGTGTTTCTATACTTTTATGTAAGATGAGTAGCACTGTGTGAAATAAATACAGGTTACAGGTTAATCTGACACAATATCTAAAAAGACAAAAAGGCCCATAATGAAGGTAAGGGAACGCAGGACACCAAATGCTAATATCACTTGCTTTTTAGACATCATATAGCTATTCTAGAGGTGGGTGAGCCACTGAAAGCTTGAATCAGACTCGAGCCTGAATCTCGGCTCTGGCTCAGCTAAAGGTCCTGTTGGAACCTCAAGCCCATAACAAGCAGAGCTTTCAGGTGGCTCCTGCTTGCCTCCCTCTATCTACCCAGGATGTGGTGTTAGGGCCAGGGTGATGACTTTGGAACTGGGGAATCAGAGTAGAGTCTCAGCATCGGCTCAACATCCTGTGATTCTTGGCAAACCACTTAATCTCCCCATGCCTATAATCAATGGATGTAATCTTGTGTAATGTAAGTGGTGCTCCAATACCTTTGGGTCAAGTTCACCCTATATAAAAACTGCAGAAACATGCACAAAGAAATAAAACCAAAGCCTTAACATAAGGAAAGACAAATACATACCCATTTCGTGGTTGATTTATGCAAAGTTAAATTAGAAACCTGAATAAATCGCCGCTTGCCCACCTAAATTGTGTGATATTTTACTTCACCAAAACTCTTTTTGTTCCATTAATGCATATGAAATTACTTTCAAATACCTGAGTTCTGAATATCAGTTGTGCAAAAACCTATTGTATTTGATTTAATAGACTATAATAATGTGACATATTAGCCTCAATGCTTCACATTGAAGAATACACTTCTTGTGAATTTTGAAGCGACTTTATCATATTTTACGTGATGCTTGTTATATGATTTACATAGCAAACTTATCAGGGCTCAGCTCGTGCATGTGATCTAAGATCTGAGCCAGACCCTTGGCTCAGCTCTGGCTCGGCTTTCCTTGTTAATTTGTTGGCTCGCCCACCTCTAAGCTATTCAATGGAGCGGTTGAAGTGCATTAAAAAAAAACATGGAAACTGCAATGGGATTGGTTCAGTGAGCGTGGAGGTAACATCAAAGGGGTGTCTAAAAAGAACAAAATATTTTGTAACTATCTTTTTGCTCTTTCACCATCAAGTAACTGCATATAAAATAACACACACTTTAACTGAAAAATAAATGAAAGTTAAACTTATCAGTGGGAAATGCACTATTTTAAGTTATGAAACCTCTGTTGGTTAATGCGTTCACTCCAGATGTCTATGTGTGCAACCGGAGGCCCATAGAATTGAATCCTGTTTGGTGCAGCAGGGAAAAGTGACTATTTTTAGTGCTAGGCGGTCCCTTAAAGCACTGTAAACGTTTAAGTTATTATTTTAAACATGCATTACACACAGTATAATTTAGGCTGCCACGAAATCTGTATATAAATTTATGTTAGAAATAAAAAGTGCTTCTAAATTATAGATTTCACTAATATGCATATTATACCTAGTACAAACATTTTTTTATAACTGTCCATTAAAAGCATCCATTCCACAGCTCAGCTTGGAACACCCTTACAGTACCTTTCAAAAAGAAAATATCTTTGTCTTGCGGAAGCTTCAAGTGACTCCATCAATTAACGCCTAGACCGGCTCCAGAGCAGCATTTGATGATTAACCAATTGCACACATTAGAATTTCTTTGAGGAAGCAGACACCCTGGCAAGAAGGCTTGTTTCTTTTTAGCTGTCTGCCCCTCCCTTAGGAACACAGCACAGGGGACTCCCCCCTTCCACTTCAGCTGAGGAATCTAAATTGTGTAGCTTTTGTCCTTTAGCTGAAAGGCTAAAATTATGCACAAATGACATCAATCACAGACAACGGACATTAAGGCTAATTTACGGACAGTCCGTGAAAGTTACAAATGATTGGTCACCCTACTTGTTTGCTGGACCAGTCAAACCTACCAGATGCACCCCCCTTAGAATACAGAATTTTGACTGAATGATGAGAAAGGGTGGAGGTATCCTTGACTTCTTGTAGAACCTACTCAACACAAGCATTGGCAAAGCCAACAGGTCTTGCCTATGTGAGAGCTATTGGCTTTGGCAATGTGTTTTAGCCCTTATGTACACCAGTGTGGCTTCTGTTTAGCATGGCTAAAAGTTAGTGCCGTGAAGTAGGGTGGGGTAGATTGGGGTAGAGTAGAATGGGGTAGATTGAGGCATAGTGGGGTAGACTGGCATTGAGTAGAGTGGAGGTAGGGTGGTATAGAATGAAGTGGGGTGGATTCGGGTAGATTGGAGTGGGTTTGAGTAGGGTAGTTGGGTAGATTAGTGTGGTAAATTGGAGTGGGGTAGATTGGGGTGGAGTGGGATAGATTGGAGTAGAGTAGATTAAGGTAGATAAGAGTGGGGGCACATTGGAGTGGGGTAGATAGGAGTATGATAGATCAGGGTAGAGTGGAGAGGGATATTTAGGGATAGATTGGAGTGGAGTGGGGTAGATTGGGGTTGATTTAGGTGGAGTGGGTAGACTGGAGTGGAGACGGGTAGAGTGGATTGGAGTGGGGTGGGGTGGATTGGGCACATTATAGTGGGGTGGAATGGAATGGAGTGGGGTAGATTAGGGTAGATTGGAGTCAGGGAGTGGGGTAGACTGAATTGGGGTAGATTCGGGTGAAGTGGAGTAGAATGGGTTCGAGTGGGGTAGATTGGAGTGGAGTGGGATAGATTGGAGTGGAGTAGATCACAGTGGGGTGGAGTGGGATATATTTGGGTAGACTGGAGTGTATGGGGTAGATTGGGGGAGAGTGGAGTGTAGTGGATTGGGGTAGAGCGGAGTGGGGTGGATTATGGTAGGGTAGATTGGAGTGAAATGGGGTAGATTTGAGTGGAGTGGGGTAGTTAGGAATGGGATAGATTGGGGTAGATCGGAGTGGGGTAGATTGGAATGGAGTAGATTGGAGTGGAGTTGGATAAAGTGGTGTGGGGTATATTAGGATGGAGTAGGGTAGATTGGAGTAGGGTAGATTGGCTAGGGTGGGGTAGATTGGAGTGGAGTAGACTAGAGTGGAGTAGATTGGGGTAGATTATAATGAGGTAGATTGGATTGAGACGGACTGCATGGGGTAAATTGGAGTAGGGTAGTTTAGGGTGGAGTGGGGTAGATTAGTGTGCATGTGATGGAGTGGAGAGAAATGGAGTGGGGTAGATTGGATAGAGTGGAATGGGGTGTAGTAGATTGGGGTAGAGTGGAATGGGGCAGATTGGGTGGATTAGAGTGGGCAGATTGGAGTGAGGTAGACTGGGATAGAGTGGAGTGGGGTAAATTGGAGTGGGGTGGAGTGGAATTGGATAGATTGGAGTCGAGATTGGAGTGAAGTGAGATAGATTGGAGTGAGGTAGAGTAGATTGGAATGGAGTGGGGTAGATTGGCGTGTGGGAGATTGGAGTAGGGTAGATTGAAGAGAGATCATTGGATGGGGTAGTTTGGAGAGGGGTAGGTTGGATTGGAGTGGAGTGGAGCGGGGTGGGGTGGTGGGGAGTAGATTGGAGTGGAGTAGATAGGGGTAGATTGGAGAGGGGTAGATTGGCGTGGGGGTAGATTGAGTAGGGTAGATTGGGGCAGGCGGGTAGATTTGATTGTGGTGGAGTGAGTTATATTGGAGTGGGGGAGATTGGAGTAGGGTAGATTGTAGAGAGATCATTGGATGGGGTAGTTTGGAGAGGGGTATTTTGGATTGGAGTGGGGTAGATTGGGGTGTGGCAGGGGGGTAGATTGAAGTGAGATGGAGTGGAGCGTGGTGGGGTGGAGGGGAGTAGAGCAGAGTGGAGTAGATAGGTGTAGATTAGAGTGGGGTAGATTGAGGAGGGATAGATTGGAGTAGGGTTGATTGGGGCGGGTGGGGTAGATTTGATTGGGGTGGAGTGGGTGGATTGGGGTGGATTAGATTGGAATGGAGTGGGGGAGATTGGAATGAGGTAGATTAGAGTGGAGTGGACTGGGGTAGATTTGGGTAGAGTGGAGTGTGGTGGAGTGGGGTAGTTTAGAGTGGAGTGGGGTAGATTGGGTGCATTAGAGTGTGGTAGATTGTAGTAGAGTGGGATAGATTGTGGGAGATTGGAGTGGGGTAGAATGTGGTGAAGAGCTGTAGATTGGAGTGGAGTGGGGTACATTAGAGTGGAGAGGAGTTGGACAGATTGCAGTGGAGTGTGGAGTGGAGTGGGGTAAATTGGACTGGGTTAGAGTGGAGAGCAGCTGAGTGGAGTGGGGTAGATTGGAGTGGAGTCGGGTAGATTGGAGTGGATTGGTTTGGATTGGGGTACATTAGAGTGGGGTGGATTGTGGTAGATTAGAGCTGAGTGGTGTAGATTTCAGAGGAGTATGGTAGATTGGTGTAGAGTGGGGTAGATTGGAGTGAGGTTGATTGGGTCAGATTGAGTGGAGTGGGGTAGATTGTAGTGGAGTAGGGTAGACTGGATGGTAGTGGAGTTGATTGGTGTAGATTTGAGTGGAGTGGGGTAGAGTGGAGCGGAGTAGATTGGATTGGAGTGGGTTAGAATGGGTCGAGTGGAGTGGGGTAGATAGTAGTGGAGTGGAATATATTGGATCGTAGTGGAGTTGATTGGGGTAGATTGGAGTGGAGTGGGGTAGATTGGAGTGGAGTGGGGTAGATTGGGTTAGAGTGGGGTAGACTGAAGAGCGGTAGATTGAAGTGAGGTAGATTGGAGTGGGTTGGAGTAGATTGAGGTGGGTAAATTGGGGTGGGGTACATGGAGTGGGGTAGAGTGGAATGGGGTAAGTTGTGTGGAGTGGAGGGGCGTAGAGTGGAGTGGCATGTTGTCGTGGAGTGAGTGGCATAGATTGGATTGGCATGGAATCAGTGGCGTAGCAAGGGGGGTGGTCCGCCCCGGGCGGCAAAAGTTTTGAGGGCGGCGGCCTCCCCCCGCTCTTGGCCGCAGGGGCAGCAAATGCAGGAATCGCCAGCATCCCCCGCACTTACATGCACCCGCTGTGGGCGGCAAATGCAGGGACCACCCGGGTGGCTAAAGTTCTAGCTACGCCACTGCATGGAATCAAGTGGTGTGGCATGTCGTAGAGTGTCTTAGGGGGGAGGGACTTTGAGTGGGGTGGCATGTTGTAGAGTGGAGTGGAGTAGAATGGAGTGGCGTGGCATAGAGTGGAAGGGCATACAGTGAAGTGGAGTAGTGTAGTGTGGAGTATGTATGGTGTGGTAGCATGCTGCCATTTCAGACAACATATTTTCAGTTGAAATGACCGTTACATTTGCACCGAAATACAGTTTTACTGCACACAAATGATAATGTGTGCAAAAGTCTTCACCTAGTGTATTGATGTGTTTTGATCGAATTCAAATATTTGTTTCCAACACACTTCAGATTATAAAAAAATGGTCTTCATTTGTGCTAATTCTGACATATTCTGAAACACCCACACAGTTCATTTCTATTTTTTGTTGTGTGCTAGAAAAATAAAACATCCTACACCCACTCCTCTTACATGAATACTCAGCAGGATTGTCACATGAATTCAGTCACTTTGAAGTCGGAGAAAGAAAAGTAAACCCCAAGCTCCCTCCGAAGAGAGAGCTTGACATTTGGCCTCTGTCTTTGAATGCACAGCAAATGTGACAAGATTAGAACAAGATTTAAAAGCCTGTTTACAGAAAGCGAGTTCATGGAAGAATACAGTAAACAAAGTTTGGGCAATGATAGGGAGGAACTCAAGCTGGGCAGCCTAAAGCAAATAAAGCCAGCAAATAGAAAACCAGAAAATGTGAGTTACAAATCACAAGGCCACTGGTAATCAACGGGCGGAATGCATTCCCAATGAAGCTTTCTGAATGTCCACAAGATGTCTTTTGCAAATCAGATAGCTGCGCTGTCTGGTAGGCTGCGACATAAACACACCAGACTACCTTCAATGCCTCAGGGCCTCACCTCAGAAGGATTTAGTGCCTTTTAGAAGACATAGGGGCTTATTTACAAGCCCCTTGCGCCGTTGGGGTGTCACTTTTTCCCATATGAAAAGTGACGCACTGGCGGCGCAAGTGGCTTGTAAATAAGCCCCATAGATTGGGAAACCAACTAATACACAGAAGAGAGGTGGCAAACCGGGTTTCCTTGAGATTAATCCAACTAAAGAGTTGTACAAATCCTATCATCGGGTAGCACTCTGTATAAGATTGGCTTTGATATTGGATATTGGATATTGGATTGATATTGAATGCCAAGTGCTTGAATTTTGGAGCGGAAGATAGTGCTTTAATTGATAATATCAAGAGTGTAGTCATAATAAAGCCTTTCGGGTGAAATAGTGGGCAAACTTCAGAGGTCCTAGGTAGTAGGATACCACTCACTCTACAATCTGCCATTATGGGGTCCCAAACGACATTGACGTAAGAAGAAGTAAGCTCACTTTGTGTTTTTTTGCATAAATGTTAGCGAAGAGGGACATGCACGAGTATGGGGAAATCCTCTCTGCTCAACAGAAGGGAAATGGTATTGACCAGATGCATGGGAGCTGAGAGATAATTTACAAGAGCAGAGGATGTCCACAGAAATGTATTAAGATTTGGTGCGTGCAGGAAAAATTATGGGTTAGATGAAGGAGAGGCGGATGACACCCCATCTTAGAAATGTGGAACCCGCTCTACTGGCTGCTTAATAGAGGGTAGATGTTCCAACTCTGGTCAGGCTCTGTCAGACACAATGCTGTTGCCTTAATTTGCTTTTATAAGGTCATGTGATCTGGGCTGTTGTGACCTGAATAGTGCTTCATATTATTAACTGCAGGTTTAGAAGAGAATTTACTATCACGTGAAATGTAAAAAAGAAATTAATGAAAAAAATAGGCCTGCGCTTCTTAGCAAAGACAAATTTTGTGCAAAGTTTTATTCAGTGCAGAAGGGGTTGCAAATCCAATCGCATGCTGTGTACAAATATTTGGGTAGACCATATAATACAGACCTTGCCGTCATTTCTCCTTTTTCTTTTTCGTTTATGGCAGTCATGGCAGATGGCTCCCTAGTAGCGAAGCTTAAGTGTTGACACTGTATCTTTACTTTCACTTGTCCACAAATATCTAAGTTTTGTATTTACTTAAAAAATAATGGAAAAATGCGGTTGTAGAGCCTTCGGATGTACAATACAATTCTTGTGTTTGGGCATCACCCGAAAGAAATGTGAACTTTTTCATAATAAAGCAGGCACTGGCATATGTAGGGCATCCACACACTATTAGACCGCTACATTTAGACAAGAAGTGCCTGACTGTGTCTCACTAGGTACCTCACAAAAGATGCTGCATTTTGAAGTAGTGAACATAGCAAACACAAGGAGATGATGGACGGAGCGCTGAAACTTTTCAGACACTCACCCCCAGTCACAGATCTGGGTTGAATCCATCATCGTTCTTTAGCTCACTTTGCCACCCCAGTTCAGCCACAGCTATATGCAAATCAGTCTTGACCCTGTGCCTCATGGGAACAGTCCAGCTCGAACTGCCAAGCCATGTCTTCCCTGGACCGGAAACAAGCATCCTGGGACCGGTTTCGGGCTAACAGCCCTCATCAGCCAGGCTAGCTTGAATCCAGTGGCAAAGTGAGCAAGGGACCCACGTCTGGGCATACCCTGCCAACTTAGGGCGAACAAAGCAAACACAAGGAGATGATGGACGGAGTGCTGAAACTTTTCAGACACTCACCCCCAGTCACAGATTTGGGTTGAATCCATCATCGTTCTTTATCTCACTTTGCCACCCCAGTTCAGACACAGCTATATGCAAATCAGTCTTGACCCTGTGCCTCATGGAAACAGTCCAGCCCGAACTGCCAAGCCATGTCTTCCCTGGACCGGAAACAAGCATCCTGGGACCGGTTTCGGGCTAACAGCCTTCATCAGCCAGGCTAGCTTGAATCCAGGGGCAAAGTGAGCAAGGGACCCACGTCTGGGCATACCCTGCCAACTTAGGGTGAACAAAGCAAACACAAGGAGATGATGGACGGAGCGCTGAAACTTTTCAGACACTCACCCCCAGTCACAGATCTGGGTTGAATCCATCATCGTTCTTTAGCTCACTTTGCCACCCCAGTTCAGACACAGCTATATGCAAATCAGTCTTGACCCTGTGCCTCCTGGGAACAGTCCAGCCCGAACTGCCAAGCCATGTCTTCTCTGGACCGGAAACTGGGGTGAGTGTCTGAAAAGTTTCAGTGCTCCGTCCATCATCTCTTGTGTTTGCATTTTGAAGTAGTAGCATATCCTACCAGTGGTTTGCTGCTACTATAGAGCAATCCAAATATTGAACTATGAAAATACCACAACATCTATATTCCCTACCACTATTTTGCCAATGTAAGTAGATGTGAAGAAGTAAATATATGCTTACTATGATACAGAGAGATGGGGCAGCCGATATAGCGGACACAATATTTTTGCAGCTTGATGTTTGGACCACAATATAGTGCCATACAACCCTCTCAGGAAAAGGTGTTCACATTCAACTGAGCTCCAGCCTTCCAGGTTGCATTCCTCGCTTTATACTGCAGTCTCTGGCACTTCCAGTTTGAATGGAAACCTGCTGGTAAAAGTAGAGGGTGGGAGAAGGGCTGGTCATGCGAAGAGGTGGGACAAGTGTGAGGCAGAGCCCTACAACTGTCAAAATTGATCTATGTCAGCGTGCCAAGTAGGTTCTCAACGACACTGACAGTAGTTTATGGTTCTGTTGGCTGGATGGTACAAGGGTTGGTGGAGGGGTAGTATATTAGATGATAAAGTTCAAAATAAAAAAGGGAAGATTCTTGCTTGTAAATGTGTATCTAAATGATTATGATTTGCTGATGGTAGGTGGATAGTACTCAATCGTTAATTTGGTGTCTGTCTTTCATGATGTAAGGAATGCATCATCATTGTATAAAAGCTGTAGGATTATATTTGCACTGGAGCTGAATAAGACTTTAGACCCAGTGTTGATCCGAGCAAAAACGGCAAAGTAAATTATCAAAAGGGCAATGTTGGCAACAAATATCTAATTGGACCTGTTGGCTTGGTTGGTGTTGTGAGACTGCTAAATGGGGAAGTGAATGTATACTGTCGAGAGTGAAAGCACAATGCTAATATCTATTCATTATGTTACAGTTGATGAGTGACATATATTGCGAATCATCCAGCTCAAAGACTTGATTTTAAAACGTGCTCTAGATAATTATAGGTATCAGATTATTATTGCAGTTCTGGTTATTCCTAACCCTGGGCGTAGTTCGCGAAGTCGCGCTACGCGAAGCTACGTGAAGTGCACCTCACACTACGCGAGCTACGCGTAGCTACGCGAACTGCGTAGTGCACTGTGCAAAATGCTGTTCGCACTGATTGCACAGTGCCGGATGCTTGTCCGCACTGTGCAATCATTGAAAACGGCATCTTGCACAGTGCGAAGCTGTCTTTACTGCCGCTCGAGTAGATTTTTACTCGAGCGGCAGCTTCTCAACGCGGACTGGTAGTTTCTCATCGCGAGCGGTCGCAAGCATGCGCAACCACTCGCAATGAGAAACCTGACCTCCCCGCGTTGAGAATCTCGCCAGGAGGTTTTTTTTCCACGCTCGCGATCGGCAACTTGATGTTGCTGATCGCGAACGAGGAAAAAGTCTCGCCGGGATGTCATTTTGCTTGCTCGCGGTCGCCAACTTGACGTTGAGGACCGCGAGCAAGCAAAAAATGACCGCTACGCTACGCTACGCGTGTTTGCACTGTGCTACGTGCAATTCGCGTAGTGCGAAGTAGCGCAAACTTCGCAAACTACGCGAGCGTAGCGTAGTGCTTTGCCCAGGCTTAGTTATTCCATATATTATTTACAAAGTGTATGAGTAAATTTTAGCTCTAAAAGTCATAGTTATCAGAAACCACATAGAGTGGGTTATACAGAGATTGCCACAAGGTATATCATGGTATATTACATGTCATTGTGGAAATAGTGAATAGTAATGCCACTGCCCAAATACTAAAATAATTATTTAGTGGCTTTAGATATCAATGCCTCCAGCAGTAAGAACAAAGTGAAAATATACATTGTCTCTGTTTTTTCTTTCTTTTCCCGTTCCCTGCTTCCCTATACAATGTCGACCGCCATAGATATTCTCTGCATGGTCATCAGTGGGTCAGAGAATTGTGGATATTAGCACCGCTCCTGTTGGAGCTGGATTGCCAGGTTAGGACAACCACGACACCTGGAGGCAAATATACAAAAAGAGGTACATAATAATAACTCCTTAGTTTCAGACCCACATGTGGCAAGCCCGTAAAGAATATCTAAGAGGTCCCCTGATCCTATGCCACCAAGAAAAAAACACAAGAAAGGGAACCATGAAGTCTAGAAACAAAAAATAAAGAACAATAATGAAGATGCAATTATTTGGGAAAAACTAAGATATGAAGTTACCAAACATTATACTAGAAGTCCAGAATTTGCAATGTTCCATGTGCACTACACATATCAGAACTTGTGTGAAAAGTGGGCATCTGTGTGAAAAGTGGGCGCCTTTTGTCATATAGACGGTGAAAAAGCAACCACCTTCAAAGACAATTGTGGGTGTCAAGACAAAAAAAGGATTTTATAGAAAAGGAATGAATACATTTATAAGCAATTTCAGCTACTTTACAAGACCCTTATTGAAGGGAATTCTTGGAAAGTCTTAAGGACTATTAAACATTTACTGGTGAGAAAATACTCCAGGGCTCACGGTTTCTCTAGTGAATTGTACAGCACAATTTTTGAGCAGTTGGCAACACTTCTGGCAAAGGTGTATACTCAAAGTATTGTGCATGTATTGTACCACAATACTGAAGTTTTAATATCGACTTGTATAGATGTCAGGATTTTGTCATTCTGGCACTAGATGGCACTCATGTAGGCCCTCAAAGGTTCTGCCTTTACACTTGACCATGTCCCTACATTTACTGGCACACTGCACACTTTGCTTTACATTATATTCCGATCCTGGTTTTCACTTTACTACCCTGATGCATTGTGATATACATAGTTCCTTCTGTTGCCAAACCATACCCTAGTCATGCCTTGGTGGTGGAACTCCATTCAGCGTACTTGTTCCTGACTCCTTTAGGTACACTGACTCATGCAGACTTGCTTCTTTTACTTGTCACACTCTCAACTCCATTCCACACTCTGTTTCTGGTTTCCCTGTTCCTCTTTCTGCTGGCTTCCATAGTCTTCCCAGATCCTGTATAGCCTTCCCTTCGTTCAGGGCCGGACTGGGATCCCAAAGCAGCCCTGGCAAATTTTGTCATACCAGTCCCTGTATGGTGCGTAGTGAGTGCAGCGAGTGAGCCTGACCACTACAAGGAGAGTTTGGGTGAGTCTTCCCCAATGATTTGGGCAAAAATGGTGCATTCTACTACACATTGTCATTATATATTCAATTGTATTGGCTTTTAAAGCATAGTAAATAATGACCTTACAGTGCAAAAGGATACAACAATCTTTGTTGGGGCTCTTCAATGAGTCCCTCACTATCACCCTCCAACGTGCCTCTCATCTCGCCATAACCCCTCTTTCACATATATTTCATTTGTTTTATAGCACCACTCATACCAGTTTAGGATGTTGGAGCACTTTACATCACACACAAATACAGAGACGATGAATAATACACATATAAATCAGTGAATAAAAAATGTTACAAAGACAAAAGGAAACACAAAGTGTAGGATTCACATGTCATCCATACTGGTAGGTATTTTTTAAGAGTGCTTGGTGTGGAGAAGAACAAACCCTGGATTCAGAACGTAACATAGTGGTTATGGTTGGCTTTACTAATAAGAATTTATTTCTACCCAAACAAACCCTTTTTAGCAACATTAGGATGATGAAAGACTCAAAAAAATACATAACATTTCTAGCCTGTACCATGTAGTTTGCGTGTAGCTATTTGATGACACTTCATAGCTCACTGTGCTAGATTATGATTGTAATTTATGAACTACACAGTAACAAAAGGGTCTCTGTGACAAAAGCTATGCACATAAAATACTGTGCTGTGATCTGCATGGTACACATCCTTTGCAGCCATCATATTAGCCATCTGAGCTACCTTAGAAGAGGCGAAACTGCCACTAGACAAAGCTCCGATCTCTCTCCAGCAGGTACATTAATCACCAGAGTTATCTTGACACTTTTATTGTTGCCTGAAAACTACTGGATATACAAGGAACTCTGCAGCGGGTGCTTTCAAGACTGCTGCACTGCTACAAAAACGGCCCCAGTAAAAAAAAAACAGCCCCCCACCCAGCTTCCCAGGGATACGCCCGTTGAAAGGTACGGCCACTCCAGCCTTGCCTTCGTTGCTGGTTTCCTGTTTCCTTGCCCCTGTTTGATGAGTCACTCTCTGCATCTTTGCTCCCCCCACCAGAGCTTCCAACTATTTATTCCCTGCAAGCTCAGTCTGTTGTGCCTCACAACAGTATTTTCTGCTGATGTTCTCATGCTCTCTTTTTGTCTTGCTGCTCTGATTCCAGGTTTTGCTTCTTGTGTCTTTGTACCTTGGTTTCCCTTTATTTCTTATTTCCTATTCCGTGCTTTGTTATTTGGTCTTCCCTGATTCTGTTACTTGTGTTGCTGCCTCTCTGTCCCTCCTTTTACCTATGATTCTAGTTCAGTCTGCACACTCCCTGTCCAGTCCTTTTTGATGTGGAGATTTGTAGGCTTAGATTCTTGTTCCGTACCCTGTGGTCTTTGTTCTGTTATGTCTGTTTATTGCTTCCCTTTCTTGGATTACTATGTTCCCTTTTCTGTAGACATTGACTTCAGTCCTACTCCTGTTCTTGAATCTAGTCCTTCTTTCTCCTGAGCCCAGTTTCTGGTTTCAGTGTTTCTTCCTCTATTCCCTTTTCTTTTCCTCTTTCCCCTTTCCGTTCTTGTGTTGATATCTTGACTGCAACTACCAAGGGTGCCAGATGCAAAGAGATTCAAACAGTGCCCTTCTTCCATAAGGGCAGCTGGGTTGTCTTTTCAGACTCTGTAAGACTAACTGCTCCTTACCCATGTACAAATATTTTCCTCACTTTCCAAGGAGCATACAAACTATCATTTATGAGTGTACTGCCAAATCTTCTTCTTATTATTTATTGTTCGGAATACATCTTGTCTGTATAGTTTTGTCTTTGCAGGCATTACCCAGTTCAGTTCCATGATTGTGATCTCAACCTGTTCCAGTCCATAAATTCTACCTTGCCTTTTTTCTTCCCAACTTTGAGGTGTTGTCTTGTATATTCTAAACCAGTGCTTAATTTGAGCTGGTGGTTTCCAGTGCTCAGCACCGGCACTTAATTGTCAACACTGGCGCATATGACAGTCTGCCACATGGTGGCACTGTTTGTCCGATATCGAGACGAGCACAACAACAGTTGGTTATTGTGAGAAGCTGCCTGGTATATGATGTACACTTATGTAAGTGGGCACCTTGCACCAGTCCAGACAACTCTTATGCTGATTTTAGAGGTCTAAGACAACCTTAGAAATCTCTCTAAGTGGTAGCTGTGGAGAGCAGCCTCAAGGCTTAGTCCAGAGGGAGTGTAAAGCAGCTTGTTTTACCAGAATGCAATCTTATAGTCTAGATTAAGTGAAAAAGAACCACCCCAAGTATTTATAAAAATATGTATTTATTATATAATATTCTCTAGCACATACAAATATCTCCTACCCGGAGATATGCACAATGCACACAATACTTAGCAAAGAAATACAGTAAATAGCACAGAATACACAGTGGGCCCCAGGGGGGACTGAACCATATACTAAGAAAGTGGTATAAGAACCACAACTTGGATCAAGACAATGTCGAGAGGACGTAGAAGTGCTGAGGACCCCAGGAACCACCCTAGGTGAGTGACTAGGAACTCCACGGAGAGCGTGTGCAGTGTGAGAACACGACAGCGTGCTCCGTACAAGTCTACGTGTAAGTCGTGGTTGGATTTTTAAAGTTTAAGGACCCTTCCCAGTGGACCTTGAAGAAACCCCGTGGAAGACAGAAGGTTGGAGAGCCACCCCGCCTGTGGATACCCTAGTACCCACGTTACCTACTCCAGGGAAGCCAGGTGCATAGGGATGAAGTGGTGTCGGAAACCGCTGTCGAACCCAATAGAGGACTTCAGGACAGTGCCGCTGCTGAAGAAGTAGAAGGTTTCCGGTGGAATCCAAAGGTGGATTCTAGTTGAGAGGTACCTGCAAGCAGAGGGGACAGAGTCTATGTCACTCAGTAGTGACCAGGAGACTTGGAAGATGAATGCCCTCCGCTGTCCGGTGTTGCAGGAGAGTTGACGATGACCTTGACTCTGCAGCTGTGAGGACCAGGCGATGCTGAGGATGACCAGGAGCCATGCATGAGCTGTCCCACAAAGGATGTCGAGTGCTGAGGGGTCTGTGTCCGGCGGGAGCACCAATGAGCCTTGACAAAGGCAACCAACGCAGAAGGTGATGAAGGTGTAATGTCGGGACCAGCAAGTTCCAGGGGACTCACCACCAGCAGGGAAGTCAGGGCAGGCCCTGAGCAATCAGGGGACCCCAAAGAAAACAAAGATGACTCTCAACAGGACCCACAGGTCAGAGGCACTGGAGTCGCAAAAGGACCTCCAGCAGCTCACCAAAAGATGCAGGCCACGGTGCACACAGTGCGAAGTGGACAAAGAGTTTGGTCACTGGAGGTGCTTGAGGTTGGGGCTACTTGGAGCCCGAAGATCTCGCCAGAAGGAAGCCAACAAGACTTTGCAACTGCAAGTTGACGCGGTGCACAGGGGCTCGGTTATTGCAGCTCCCACGAGGGATATTGGCCTCAAACTTGGTAAGAGGGCAGGGCAGGCCTTGAGAGCTGTGGAGAACTACCACCTGTGTTGCAGAACCTTTCGGAGTCCGGAGGAGCTCAGGATCAGCAGACCGGTCGACTTAGTTGCGGTGCCTGCGAATACAGGGAAGTGACTCCTTCACTTCAAGGGAGATTCCTTCAGGTGTCTTTGATGCCCACAGGCCTTGGAAGGTTCCTGTATGGTGCACAGGCACAGACGATGCAGCAGACTGAGCAGACTGGAAGGTAGATGAAGTCGAGCCCAAACGAAGTCCAGCGAAGTCCAGAGTGCCCAGACGGTAGAAGAAGAGGTGGTGTCTGATCTGAATCTTGTCCCACGACAAATCTAGGGACCTACAGCCAGGTAAGCCCTTAAGTACCCTAGGGAAAGGGTTGGGACGATTCAGGGGACCCTCCCAAGGGAGGGTCTGGACAGGAGGGAGGTTATTCCCATGTCCTTTGTCCATTTTCACGCCAGAGCGGGAGCCAACGGCTCCCAGGACTGGTTTGAACTGGACTATGCACAAGGACACCAGATGTGTCCCTCATGCAGACTTAGTGGTGCTGGCAAGTGCACCCACCCGGTCCCAATACACTAAATCCTATCTGGGAGGTGTTTACACCTCCCTGTGACAGGATGCCTATTGTTCTGCCTTCCCCTGCTCGAGCTTGGCTCAGCAGCAGGATGGCAGAAATGAGTCTCTCGTCGGCAGCAACCATTTTATGCTGTCTGGGTCTATCAGGCTGGCACCAGGCTGAGAGCCTAACGGAGGGCTCTTCCAGTGCTTGGAATCATACCTCCCACACCGTTTACAGTGTTAGGGTATGATTCCAACATGTTTGATACCAAACATGATAGAATGCGTTGCAGCCAGTTTCGAGATGGTCATCGCGTAATTACCCGGTGCCCCTCTATATGGTATATGGCTACTTCACTGACAACCCAGGAGAATGGACTCCGTAGGCTGTAGGGGTGCTCTACTCATGCAGGGGCACCCTCTCACTTACAACCAAGCACCCTGCCCTCAGGATTGTAAAGACCTGCTAGAGGGGTGACTTATAGGTGTAAAGTGCAGTGACCCTAGATATAGGAAACCTATATTTTTAGTAAGTGGTGCTAGCACCAGCTTACACAGGCTACAATGGCAGGCCTGGAGTTCCATTTTGAATGGTCTCCCATGGGTGGCATAATGCATGCTTCAGCCCATGGGGGACCTCTGGGGTACCTATGCCCTGGGTACCTTAGTACCATATACTAGGGACTTATAAGGGTACCCCAGTATCCAATCTGGGATGTACCTAAGTACATGTCACAACAATTTAAGGGAGAAAGCAGAGAGACAGGGGTCCTGATTAGCAGGATCCCAGTCAGACTAGTCCAAAAACAGCTTAGCACCAGGCAAAAACTGGGGGTAACCATGCAGAAGGATCCTACCTTCCTACAGTTATTAATTCAATATACCTTCAAACGGCTATTACCTACCTTCCAAATCATTCCTACAGCTTTGTGGGCCTGTAACAGTCCGAATTGTCACACTTGTAGGGTTTCATGGTTAGTAGTTGTGTTGGTTCTGTCATAGGTGGCGCTGACAGGAGCAATGGGCTGGTGCAAGCAGCAGTGACCTCCTGACGAGGGCCCTGGCACTTATTTTTTTCCACAAATTAAGCACTGAAAAGCCCTCCTACAGAATTACCCTATCCCTGCAGTGGTCTCTCCCTCCTTGTTTGTCAAGTTAGTCCCCATTTCAGCCTGCCAATTGACTTCAAAATATCAACTACCAACATATTGTCAATGTGAGTAGATGTAGAGCTAAGAATATTAAATCTATACTGCCCCATGTAAGTGTCTACTTAACTCCGATGGGACAGTTTCTTGGGCCACTTGTAATGTTGGTTTAAATGTTGCTTGAAGGTAAAGCCAGAAGCTAATCTGTACTGATCATCTGGGATTAATCTGAGGTAGATACACTTAGGACAATACTAATTTCAGGTGTTATGTATACTGGGAAACATGAAAGAGGAACCTCCATAATCTTGTTAGGTGCAGAGAAAGCGTTTGATTGCATTCATTGCAGTTATGGGGCCTTAGTCCTTAAAAGGATGGGGTTATGTTAAATCTTTTTGCAGAATATACAATCTCTTGGCTATATGGGCACTCTTGGAGGTACCAAATCTGATAGGCAGTGAGTCACAGGGACAGTCAGGTCAAGGGGGGGACAGTTACCTGTTGGTTTTAGCAGCCTCCAGTCCAGTTCTGAATCCTATGGTTAAACTACTATTGAAGTCAATTGAGTGGTCCTGATGCAAGGGATATAGGATGCTGACGATGCTCTGGGATTCTTAGGATGCTGAGTCGGTGTCGGGGATCTTCCTGTAGCCACCCCTTGGTCCTGAAGCTTTGGGGGCAACTTTGACCTCAGGGATCCATCTCCCATGAGTTCCGGGTGAATTCCAGCACCAACCATTTGCCACCGGTCTACTGCTGTCCGGTTGCAGCAAAACCAGCAGTTTCTTTTGGTTGGTAATTGCTTTTTTATTGGGTGGCCAAATGGCACTCTGATGACTGTCCCAGATCCAGCAGATTTGTGTGGAACTTTTGAGGGTTAGGACTCGTTCTCTCCGGCTGCACGTCAATATTTAGCGGCAGTCAGGCTTCTTGGCGCTGGGCTCTCAAAGATGCAAGTTTCTCAGCTTTTATGGTCCTGTGGTTGTAACAGGGAGTGAAACCACTGACTCTTGGAGTCATCTTCTCTGTCTGGCACTTGTGGGAAACTTTTCCATTAGTGGGGCACTGCAGGCACAGTCCTTTCTTTGCTAGTCTACAGGTGCAGCAGGTACAGTCCAGTCTTTGGTTCAGCCTCTATTTGCTCTTCTTCAGTCCTATCTCCAGTACAGATGTGATTGGAGGTCTGGGTGCCAGGGGTGCCACTTTTATGCCCGCTACGAGCCTAGGTGGATATAGCGATTAACAAGCCAATCAGCTATCAGGTCCTGTTTCACCTGAAGACGACTTCTTGTGAAGTGTGGCATTTAGCTATCCCATAATGCACTATTCTGCCCACTCTCAACATGGCAGGATCCTTCTCTCTGTAGGTGGAGCTCCGTAGCCCAACCCGGGGGTGTCGCTGCCTGTGGGCAACACTTCCGCCTGGGGGCTTCTGAAAACTTTGGGCAACAAAGTGGCAACTTTCTAAAGTTACCATTTGTAAAACAGTTATATTAAATTCGACTTGAGCAACAAGTCAGGTTTAAAGCAATGATTGTTTTGATACCTAAAGTACCATATTTAGTAGTCCCATTTGGGAGTGAGCACTGTTGATTTGTCAGCATGCAACTCTATACTCGCCAATGGGGCTACTAGCCTTTCTGTAATGACAATGGCAATGCAGGGTTTTTACTCTCAGGATATATAAAACACATGTACTTTTTAAAAATAAAATGCACCCTGCCTTTAGGGCTCGATAGGCCTGCCTTGGGGGTGACTTACAAATATTAACAAGCATTGGCATAGCCAATAGGTCTCGCTTTTGGGACCTTATAAGTATTTAGTTTTGCAGCACAATATCCTTGGTGCTGCAAGATTACCGTCAATATCAAAGACAAAACTTGCACGAACGTATGGAATTTCGTGCACTGTATACAGACCGATCTTTACCCATGTCAGGAGTGAAGACCCCTCTGAATTTAGGGTCAAGCAATCTGGCCGTGCGCTTACCGGCCCGGCGCTCTCTCACCAAGCATTGTGCACGCTTTTGCCTTAATCCGGGTGTGTTTATTAACTTAAGGCCGCCAACGGGAGGGACGGGGGAGGCGACATACCTTTGGGGTGCTGCCCGTTTTCCCAAAGCACTGGTCCGTATGCGCGTCTGCTGTGCTCTCATCCATTCGTCCGATCCCAGACTCTCCCGCTCCCTTAGGGGTCTTCGGGCGCGCCCACACCAGACCGGCCCCCTCTGCCTACCGGGGGATCAGCGCTCGAGGAGACTGTCTCCCTGAATCACGTCGTTGATCTCTTCCCTGGTCGCGGTCTCAAGGCAGGGGGCTCGCAGCAGGACAACATCCAGGGATCCAGTGCTGTGTAGGAACGGGGCTCCCGATCCGGGCTCCTTAGCCAGTGTCCACCAGGGACTCTCAGCAGCCGGGGGTAGATACGGACTGCATGGCGGGCGTCTCCTCCTCTGCACTTGTGCCGCCGCTGAGCGTGGAAATCTGGCAGTTATTCCCGCAACAGCATCCCGGGCATGGTTCTGCGGTTAAGGGTAGGCAAGCACTGTCTGGCCGGTGCAGAAATCCGCGCCGCCCGCAGCCCTCCTGCGCCGCCGGCAGTCACCTCGCGGGAGCCGGCCCTCTTAGGTTGCAGCGCTGGTGCGACTGTATCTCGGCAGCGGAGGGTCGCCGATGTTCACAGTGTGGCCAGGACGGGCACTGGGATCACCGCACCTCGCGGACAGCCTCCGGGGGCCCCATCAACGACGTTGGACGCTGTTCTTTGGCCACGGCGAGCGGAGCTCCTCGGGCATGGTCCCGGATAACTAGAAACTAGCAGCGATAAACCCTTCGTCTCTTCATCAGGTGGCCTGAGACTACTGAGACTGCTCACGCTCGCCAGTGTAGTGTGTGAGATAGTGAGTGAACACGAGTGAGACTCCATTCAAGTGGCGTCGGCTCAGCAGCCTGTGATTTGGGGCACCCTTCACCCCACCAAAAGCATAGAAAAGCGGGCCTGGCCCCCTCCCCTTGCATCCTCCCGCCGAGCTCTCTTCTAGGATGCGTGGCTGTAAATGTGTGTGCGCTTCACCCTGGCAGGAGTAAAGTCAAGCCGAGTTGCCGAGGCGTTTCAAGCCTCCAGTTTAACCCTTGCATTGAGACGTAATAACAAACGATATTTCTGTAATATTTGCTGCTACAGTGTTAGAGCTACAGAGCACTGCACGACTGCATTACAGACGCGGTGGTTAAACAGCGTCAGAGAGGAGCGGGGGCGAGCGCGCCAGCGTGCTGAGCTGACCACACGCTCGTGCACCATCGGCCATGCGCGGGTAACCGCCCGAAAAAGGCCACGACGCACGAGCGTGTGGTCAGCTTCTGAAACCCCCTTACATAAAGTCTTCGCCTAGCAGCGCTTGCGCGCTACTCGAGGCTCGACCTAAAAAGGAAGGTTTGGGGCTTTGCCACTGGTTTAAATGGCAAAGTTGAGGTCGTAGTTTAAAACCTCTCTACCTGCAGGTAAAGGGGGCTTAAGTCATGCTTTGCTTTGTCAAACTTGAGGTGCCCCAATCAGTACTACAGTCAATGAGAGACACTTAACTTACAGGCCCTAGGTGCCCCGGTACCATATACTGGGGACCTATAAGCAAGTTTGGGTAAGCCAATTAAATATACACTTTTAAGGGTCAGAGCACTGGCACTGTGTCTGACTGGCAAGACTCAGTGCACTTTCAAAATCGAAAAACCAGCAGCATCAGTTCAAAAGTTTAGGGTGATAATGCTAAAAGATGAATTTCTTACACAATCATAATCAAAAAGGTTTTTTGTGGGGACCAGAGGAACTGTGTGGCATCTGTCAGCTGGGCAGAGTTTTATGAAAATGATTTTCCATGTCAATTGAAATGGAACATGAAGCTTAGATTCAGTGTTCCAGAGGGTACTTTTAGCATCTGGTACAGACATGGAGCTGTGTCCCAGGCTGATTATTTTCAATTTCAGATAAAAAGTCACTGGATTGTTTGAGAAACCTATGAGCACAGAAGACAATAGCAATGTCAAAGCAAATTGTTTAATGGAGGTGAAAGTCTTGATGATATCCTAAAAGACGAACAGCAATCTGGTAAAGCTAGCAACAAGTGAACGGTTACTTTTCAGGCCTAAATACAGATAATGATTTAAAGTTTGGAGTAAATTCTTAGTATTATACGGCATGTACTTTTTTACTTTAACAGTTTTTGTAGTTTATGTAGTTATGTAATCTTTAAATTGTAATTGTATGATACGATGGAAATAATTGTCAATAAGGATATGAATGCTATTGACTTTTACGTATTCTTCATAGCAGGAAACGTCTGGTTATTTAATTGTTGTCCTGGTTTGCTTGGATCATCTTTCAGTTATTTGCTACACTGTGGAAACTGACCTTGCCATTGTATTTTTTCACTTATTGAAGATTAGAAGAAACTCAAATGTACCAATAAAAACCTAGAGAAACTTTCAGGAATAACTGATTTTCTTCCCTTCGAGCATCCTGTTATGATGCATCTCCAAAAAAGGTGGGTGGGACTCACTCGGTTCTGAGGTTTAAAAAAAATGTCCCATCCCCCACAAATTGTGCCAAGATTGAGGTGCCACTGAATTAACTCAGTATTTCTTAACTTCCACCCTCCTGCCAAGGGCTGTAGAATTACTGTGACTGGAAGGCAGGGGAGAAGCTTAGTCAGTAAGATTGAGGGGGTTTCCCAACAGTCACGCTGGCGTATCTTGTGGAAATGCATTACAATGAGAAGCACGGCACGAGGGGGGCTTAGGGGCAGTGCATTAGGAGAACTTAAAGCAGGACGTTTTTCAAACTAACCAACATTTTGTAAGAACTTCAAAACAGAAACAAGAGAGCGAGTGTGTCTGTTGTTGTCTGTGTGTACGTGAAAACCCCAGATGAGACCCGACAGACACCTCACCATACTCAACTGAAAGCACTTGTACCCAACTATTTACAAAAGAATACATTTTTTAGGGGGTGTAGCACCCCAAACATTCCCCTTGAAGCTTTGCCCCTGCTGGAAGGGGACAGGGGTGTAACACAGGCCCCTGCAGCCCCTGCGGTGCGGGGGCCCAAGCTTCAGGGGGCACCCTCAGCACAGTACTCCGGCCAGAGAGCTCCTGATTGAGTCCGGAGGGGGCTCCTCCATGTACCTTGCAGGGGGGCCCCCTCAAGTTTCGTTACGCCACTAGAAGTAGACTATCTGTGGGAGGGGTCTCCCCACTCATTGGCAACCCCATCATAACACCGTAAAACACACATACAGAGAAACTTGAAGACACCAAATAACCTCGCCTTGGGCACAAGAACGAGGCTACGCCTTGGTTTATATTAAAACAGTAGTCAAGCAACCTTATATTAAAAAAGTACAGAGAATTCCTAATTGGTGGGGAAAACACTGAAATTTGGATCCACCTATTTGTTCTCCTACCAAAAGCAGCCACTTTAGTGTCAAAGCAGAGAGGGTGCATTTATCAAATGAGATCTGCCAGTCTCTCCCTGGAGTCACAATATCCTAGACCGTTTATGGTGCCATCCAAATCCAGGATACATCAAGGATCTGTTGGTGCTAACAGATCAAACCAAGTGAGTAAAGGAGGAGAGTGTGACTCCCTCAAGTCCTTCATAACAGCCATCCAATACAAGCGCGACCACGTGTGCAACACCGCTTATGTATATTTAAGCAATGTATCACTTATTTTTGACATAACGGTCGAGGCATGAATGTGAGGTGAATATGCCTCTCTTGGGCACTGACCTCTGGCACAAGGTCTTTCAGATGCCAGGGGTCTTCTGGCAATTGTGGCCCATAAAAAGATACCTCTTCTATGCCAAGCTGTTGGTAACCTTGAGGAAGAGTGTAGCATTCATGACAGACACTCCAATAGTGTGCAAACAACCGTTTTTATGGGATGGTTCTGTGTTTACAAAATGGTTTACAATAGTGAACATGCATTACAGACTTGCATGAAACCTAACTAATAACTGCTGGTACCCGGCCTCATCAAAATTAAGAGGGACACTATAACAGATACCATAGAACCCTAAAACTTCTTCTCTCCACTAACACTCCACCCCCTTGGGCCTACAGGCCCTTACCCATTTCTGTCCTTCTATTTTTCTTCTCTTAACTCTGCAGCTTATTCTACCAGTCTCCTCATGTATCTGCCCACTCCACTTCTAGATCACACATCAGGCCGTACGGCCAACTCCACACTACGCACCGCTAAAGCAAAACACGGCGGGGAATTGGCTAATCCCATTCCATGCATGACCAAAGGCCGTGTGCGTGGGGTGTTGGATGCCCGCAAAGGGTTGGCCACAGGCCAACCCAAAACATTGCACGGCCGGAGATCATTCACAGCAGGTGATTGGGCCCCAGCGGGGGGCTGGTGGCTGCAGGACCTGGTCGCAGGCCAGGCCCTGCGGTCAATCCCACGCCATGCATGGCCAAAGGCCGTTTTGTAGTGGGTTGGGCACCTGTGGGGTTTGGATGCCTGTGGGCAACCTACTGCTGTGGACGGCCAAAAGCTGTGCTCAGCAGGGGAGTCAGGTGAATATAGTTTTAAAAAACTTATAAATTCACTGAATAAAACAAAGGTTAAAGTGATGTTCTAATTAAATTATGAAATTGCACAAACTCCAATGCTGACAAAGAAAACATTGAGATTCACCACGTATATTTCACTGAGCTAACTAAACATTTCACCCCTGCCATGCACTGCTTATGATCTCACATATTACATCACACGTGACATGTAAATGACATCACTGATGACATCTCAAAAGGTGGAAGGGCATAGGTGGGAGGGAACAGGATATTGCAGACCCCATCCCCTAGCATTGCCACTTCCATGCCCATCCTCTTCTTGGGCCTAGCTTATCCATAGACCCTCCATGAAGGCAGGGCTGTTGTCCCCCTCAAGGACAATCCTACAGTAACTCCAGTGCAACGAATCACACATTCAGAGAAGGCACGGAAACACGTGGTTAACTCTCCAGCGCCAAAGGCAGACTCCTCACGGCACTGCCCTGGCAAGGAACTAGACATCAAACGATGAAATGTTCATTAAGGTAGAAGCTGGCACCAGCCAGCTCAAAATTGTAATATAACAAATCAATAAGTCACAGAGAGTCCAATGCGTATCCATAAGGGTGGCTCCTTTTCCCCATTCCACCAATAAGATAATGCAGAAGATGGCAATATGCCTGAGGCATGGGTTCAATACACCCAAAATCTGCAGGATGGCAATTCTCCAACTGCCAAACAGAGATAAACACAAATCGATCCCAAGATCAGAACATGGGCACTGGCAACAGAAACAACCTTTTAGTCAGAAATTGAGCAAAATCACAGGAACCGACCAACCGAACCCGGAGCCTGAAGCTGACAAGAGAGGTGACCTCATCCTGTTCATATCCCTGCGCATAAAGCGTCGTCGGTGAAGAAGCTGAACAGACACTACAAGCAGGCAGGGGTGTAGCTTCCATTGGTGCAGCAGGTGCAGTGGCAATGGACCCAGAGGCATGAAGGGCCCACTGAGCCCTCATCATCGCTGTATTTTTTCAGTTCAAACAGCGGCCACGGGGCCCATTTCCTTCCCTGCCCTAAGACCCATTGTCCACTGGCTACACCATTGCCAGCATGAGACTACCAAGGAACCTCTCCCCCGGTCTTTTCCACTAGTCCCTATTGAAGGTAAGTAGCTCTCCAGTGTGCAGCCCAGCCTACTAGTTTAGAATCTTTTGTTTGAGTGAATTAATATATGTGAACCAACATTGAAAAGTGTGCATTCCTGATGAAAATGTGTGTATTTTAAGAAATCATGAGCTGATTTTTGGAGAGAAATGGCTGACTTCCAGGACCAGAAACACTCCCACCACTCTCTTTGTTTCCACCCCATCAGCAAACTAACCTTTCCAACTAGCAAAGGGCTAAAGCAAGGGACAAAGGGAGACTTTGTGGCTGATGGAAATTCATTTATTCCATTTCCATCAACCTCTTTAAGTTGGTGATCATTCCTGTGTCATTTCCATCAACCTCTTGAAGTTGGTGATCATTCCTGTGTCATTTCCATCAACCTCTTGAAGTTGGTGATCATCTCTGTGTCATTTCCTTCAACCTCTTTAAGGTGGTGATCATTCCTGTGTCATTTCCTTCAACCTCTTTAAGGTGGTGATCATTCCTGTATCATTTCCATCAACCTCTTTCAGGTGGTGATCATTCCTGTATCATTTCCATTAACCTCATTAAGTTGGTGATCATTCCTGTATCATTTCCATTAACCTCATTAAGTTGGTGATCATTCCTGTGTCATTTCCATCAACCTCTTTAAGTTGGTGATCAGTCCTGTGTCCAGGCGAGCATCAGCAGGGACAGAAATGAGTTTGAGTCCTACCTGGAGTAGTCCAGCCAAGGCAGTGTGTCCAGGTACTTGTACCTCGCCCAAGCTTATTGATGTGAGCATGTTTACTGGAGTGCTGCAGTGCGTTCTTCCTCAGATATGTCCTGGTGCATATGGTAGACCCCCTTTTGTATTTTTTCATTGTATGCCTGCCTCTGGGATATGACTATTTCAATCTGTGCCCTTTGCCAGTTTTGTTTTAGCAGCACTTGGCACCAACGTTTCACTTTCATGCAAAAGCCCTGCATGGGGGGAAGTAGACAGGCCGAATGGCAATGCTTTGAACTGTAAATGCTGATCTTCAAGTGCAAATCTCAAGAACTGCTGACTGTTCCGATGAATTGGAATATGGGAATATACGCCCTGGAGCACCAGAGTTATCAGGAAATCGCCATGAACAATTAAAGGAATTAGCCCTTGCAGAGTTATCATTTTGAATGGAGGGCAATGAACAAAGTTGTGTAGAATTTTTAGTTCTAGAACTGGTCTGAAAGTCCCATCCTCCTTTGGAACTAAGAAGATTCTTGAATACAATCCAAGTCCTTTCTCTGAGTCCGGTACAAGAACAATAACCCCTTTCTGAAGAAGACTCAAGATCCAAACTATCATTGAATCCCTCTTTGTTTTCACTTGTGGAAGCTGGGATGATACAAACAGAGGAACTGGAGGAAGAGAATGAAAGTCTATGTCAGTTGAAAGACCCATTTGTGCGTGACCAGAGCTATCCACTGAGGAAAGAACGCCACAACTCTTCCTCCCACTTTCTCTATCATATAGTCATTGTTTTGGAGTTTGTTGGGGCTCAATGGATTGTAGTCAGGATTTACCAGACAAGGCGGCTCCCCGACCACAAGCCCAACCTTGAAAGGGACGTCGAGAATCCTAAATAACTTCAGAGGTCCTGTTCCAATGGAAGAATTTCTTTCCAACAGGGGTTTTAAATGGTTGAAGCATTTTTTTCTCATTGGCTGACTTTCTGCACCAGATCACTTAGCTCCGAACAAAAAAATTTAGGATCAAGAAAAGGCAGATGATTGATTAGACCCCGTTGTGAGGATTCTAATTTCCACAGCTTCAGCCAAAGTTGCCTTCTACCTCCTATAGCTGGTCAAGTTGCTGAAGCTGACCATAATGAATCAAAAGACGTGTCTGATAAAAATTGGGCCAACAATTCCATTTTAGACAGGATTTCTGTGGGATCAGCCTTCTCTTGAAAACAGCCAAAACATGTTTGACAATCGTTGAGCAGAGCGTGGGAGGCATAAGCTGCGTATGTACCAAACCGGATAGAAAACTGTGTCAGCAGAATGGGATCATTTTAAATACAGATTCAATTTTCCTGTCAACCACATCTGGGAGAGAAGCTTCTTCAGAAGCCAGGGAAGAAGATGAAACCATACTCGCCATAATAGAATTTACTTTTAAGTTTAAGAAAAAGTTTGTTCAAAAATTGTCCAAGAGATATCTTTTTCCTTAAAATCTTGGAAAACCTATTTGGTCAACATCTTTCCACTCCTTTAATAACAAGTCGTTTATGGCATCATGAAAAGTCAAATCATCCGATTCTGAAGAGGTATATCTAGCAAAAATTCTTCTTCCTTTTGCACTGGTCTGTCCTCAAAATTTGAAACTTCTCTAATATGTGAGAGAAGATCCAACAGTTGCTGTCCCTGCACATACTTCCCTTTGGGAACGTCTTCCTGATCTTCATCAGAACCAACCGGCAGCTTCTGCCTTTTTTTCCTGGGCATTGACAGCCTTTTTAATCAAGGATTGTAGCGCTCTACCCCTCAACGTCAGAGGCAGAGGTGGTGTGGTGCCTCTTTTCTGAGCATTTTCTGTGCTCCATACTGGCGAGAGTCAATACTCACAACACGTTAAAGGCGATTGAGATTTGGGGGGCAGCCGACCAACGGGAGGTGTACCCCCCCAGGAAGTTTGGGCAATGGTGCAATCCACACCACATTGGGCTTCTTTGGACTTTATTTGGGCTATGCTACTTTCGGCTTTATGCCTGATATATAACCGGCTATTTCATGCTGGCAGCCACCATTTTGGTAGGTGACACTGTGGCCGCCAGTTTAGTCAGGAGAAAAATTTGTTTAGAAGGTTAAAGTGCGCAGTAATAAGATTAGGACGATGAAAGATGCCCGAGTCCAGGAAGTAATGTGCCTGCTAGCGGAGGCAGGTCGCATGGATCTATTTACCCTGGGTGCGCATGTCGTGGCGCGCCCAGCGAGGTGTGCAGCAGGTAGTTTGGCGACTGCGATCCTCGTGTGCTCGCCGCTGCGTCACGGTGGTTCTGGGATCAGTGGTGCGCAGGTAAGCTCAAGGGGCTGCTCAGTAGCCAGGAGAGCAGCCTGAGAGGAACGCATGGAGCACGCACTGGGAGAGGCCCAGCACTTGGGCCCGCCTGCTTTAGTTTATATGGGCCGGGAAGGGGGTGGGGCTAAGCCCCGTTCTTCGAGCAAGTTTAAAGCCGCGGGCAGGGAAACTGAGGCGGAGCATCAAAGCGATGCGGCCCACATGAAAAAGGAACGCAGTCTGGACAGGGGGGAGGGGAGGGAATCCCCCGGGGGCGCGAAGGAGGTGGGAGGCGGCAGGGAAAGGCATGAGATGTCTGCCACAGGGCAGCAGACCGGGAGGGGGGAGGTGAAAGGCAACAGGCATGCCCCCCATTGAATGAAGAGGATAGAGGGAGTGGAAAGGGCAGGGGTGGGGAGGATGAAGGGGCAGAGGAGAGAGCAGTAAAATGCCCCCCGTTTCTTTTGCATCAGGGGGTGGCTAGAGAGGGCCCCCAGAGCCTTACAGGGTTTTTGGAGTGAGAATGGAGGGTGGGAGCAGGACCAGGGGGGTTGTGCGGGGCAGAGAGAAGGCATGGGAGAGTTGCCAGGGGGGTGCCCAACAGTATGTGAATGTGCCTGCATCAGTGTTAATCACAGCAGCTTTAGAATGGAGTGATGAGGAAAGCCTGGGGGAGAAGGAGGAAACAAGGGGTTTGGTGCTCTGGGTTAATGTGTGGGTTAAAGCCCCCCACAGCAGACTTACGCACGGCGAGGTTTGGGTGAGGAGGCAGCTCCGGAGAGAAGGGTAGGCACTCGGCGGGAGCGAGGGGCACGTGGTTTTCGGTACAGGGGGGCGAGGACAGGCTAGTGTGTCAGGTGGGAAGGCTAGTTGGGGAAAGCCATGGGGTGCAGTTGGCTGTGGGTTTCCTGACCAGAATGAGGAGCAGGGACAGAGGGACATTAGCAGCGGCACACCGGCCCTGCCTTTTCTTTTGCAGGGCCAGCATCAAGGAGGACATGTGGGCTTGGGAGAGTCTTATGCTGCTCACAGACCCTGAGGAGAAGAGATGGTAGGGTCTAGGGTGGCCAGCCAAATAGCGACGTAATACAACTACAACACTGCCACACAAAGGTCTGGAGTGGCCTCAGTAGTGCAACAACCGGGACGGGTCAATGCGGCCTCTCGGGCAGCGAGCAGCAGCGTCAAACGGCGTCAGTCGGGGCCGAGGCAGGAGGGCTTACTATGACACCCTGTCCTCCCTCGGAGAGGGACATCTGTGTTAAAAGAAAGGTGGATGACAGGTTTGATGACAGGGCCACGGTACCATCAGGGAGGGAGTATTTCGGCAAGGAGCAGAAACAGTTGGATTATGATGAAATGAGTTTGGGAGAAGGGGAAATACTAGAGGAGACGCAGGAGAAGGAAAATGGCTGGTGGGTGAGGGCCGCTCAGGGGGGTTCTCATGATGCGCTTGTTCATAGCTCGTTGCAGGATTGTCACGTTGGGCGGAATCAGCGGATGGATCCCCTTCACAACTGGTTGGGCGGCTGGATCCACGGAGGAGGCCGACCGTGATGCCAGGTAAGGGTGCCAGGGGGAACACAGGGGACATTGCAATGCACAAAGACAAGGTGTCTATGGGGGTTAGTGCGGGGAATGAAGCAGGTAATGGGGACATCCGTTTGCGGAAAGGACGGTACGTAAAGGACACAGTGGTAGGCATGGAGGGACAGGCGGACAATGCTAAAGGAGGGCGGAAGACACGGATGGAAGGTCAAGTCAAAATCAAAATCGACTATGGTAACGCCCTTCTCTCTGGTACTCCCAAAATCCACCTTGCCCCCATCAAATCCGTCCTCAATCTCACAGCCAGACTTACAACAAACTGCAAACGTTATGACCACATCTCACCTGCCCTCAAGGCCCTCAAATGGCTCCCCATCGAAGGCAGATCCTCTTATAAAATTGCCTGTATTACACACAAAGCCCTCTATCAGAAGACCCCAACCTATCTTTCAACTAAACTCAAAAAGCTGGCTGCGCCCGAACGCTGAGAAGCACCAACACTCTCCTTTTAATACCCCTCTACTCAAAAAAAGCTCCTCACAATCCCGCTCCTTCTCCGGCAAGGCCCCAACCATCTGGAACGCCCTCCCCAAATACCTTCGATGCAACCCCTCCTATGCCAACTTCAAAAGAAACCTTAAAATACACCTCCTCACTAAATATTGGGGAAATTAACTCCCTGTTCTCCTCACTGACTATTTTCCCTCCTCTTGTCGTTGGCTATCCCGCCTACCCCTCACACCCACTCCCCCCCTCCCCCCCATACCCTCCTCACCCCCCTCCCCTTCATCATATTCCCCCTCACCCTCACGATGTCCCTTGAGTCCTCCTTTGCGTACTGTAAAAGTGCTGTCTACAATGACACTCTAGATCTCTCTATTGGTGTTTTTGTTTATCTTATATGCACCCTCCTCACTTTGTTCTCTAATTGGTTCCTTCTATTTTTGTTTGATCATCTGTTGAATTTGTTTCGTACATTACCACTGCTGTTTTCTTGTTTATTGCCTTTGCTGTTGTAAAGCGCTCTGATACCCTTGGGTGGAGCTAGCGCTATATAAAACCTTCAAAATAAATAAATAAAAAGACGTGAGGGCAGTAGACACGACGGCAAAGGGAGTACAGGAAGCCCTGCAAGGGAAGGCAGAAGAGAAGGATGCTAAGGAGACAGCAGGGGGGATGACGCAAAGGTTAAAGGGAGTAAAGAAATAACAATTACTAAACTGTGAATATGCGGATAACCAAGCCGCTGGGAGGGCATTTAATGCTAGTGACCCAAAAAAAAATATGGAAGGGGGAGTATGTGCAGATGCTGAAGCTCCTCCACAGCGATACAAAAGGGGATGATGGACGGAACGTTTGAGCCAATCAAACACTCACCCCCAGTCAACTGATCTGGGTTTAATCCATCATCATTCTTTAGCTCACTCCACCACCCCAGTTCAGACATGGCCATATGCAAATCAGTCTGACCCTGTGCCTCATGGGAACAGTCCAGCACGAACTGCCAAGCCATGTCTTCCTGGACCGGAAACAAGCATCCTAGGACCGGTTTCTGGCATTCCAGCCGTCATCAGCCAGGCTTGCTTGAATCCAGTGGCAAAGTGAGCAAGGGACCCACGTCTGGGCATACCCGCCAACTTAGGGCGAACAAAGCGATACAAAAGGGATGATGGACGGAACGTTTGAGCCAATCAAACACTCACCCCCAGTCAACTGATCTGGGTTTTATGATGGATTAAACCCAGATCAGTTGACTGGGGGTGAGTGTTTGATTGGCTCAAACGTTCCGTCCATCATCCCCTTTGTATCGCTTTGTTCGCCCTAAGTTGGCGGGGTATGCCCAGACGTGGGTCCCTTGCTCACTTTGCCACTGGATTCAAGCAGGCCTGGCTGATGACGGCTGGAATGCCAGAAACCGGTCCTAGGATGCTTGTTTCCGGTCCAGGAAGACATGGCTTGGCAGTTCGGGCTGGACTGTTCCCATGAGGCACAGGGTCAGACTGATTTGCATATGGCCATGTCTGAACTGGGGTGGTGGAGTGAGCTAAAGAATGATGATGGATTAAACCCAGATCAGTTGACTGGGGTGAGTGTTTGATTGGCTCAAACGTTCCGTCCATCATCCCCTTTTGTATCGCTTTGTTCGCCCTAAGTTGGCGGGGGTATGCCCAGACGTGGGTCCCTTGCTCACTTTGCCACTGGATTCAAGCAGGCCTGGCTGATGACGGCTGGAATGCCAGAAACCGGTCCTAGGATGCTTGTTTCCGGTCCAGGGAAGACATGGCTTGGCAGTTCGGGCTGGACTGTTCCCATGAGGCACAGGGTCAGACTGATTTGCATATGGCCATGTCTGAACTGGGGTGGTGGAGTGAGCTAAAGAATGATGATGGATTAAACCCAGATCAGTTGACTGGGGGTGAGTGTTTGATTGGCTCAAGCGTTCCGTCCATCATCCCCTTTTGTATCGCTTTGTTCGCCCTAAGTTGGCGGGGGTATGCCCAGACGTGGGTCCCTTGCTCACTTTGCCACTGGATTCAAGCAGGCCTGGCTGATGACGGCTGGAATGCCAGAAACCGGTCCTAGGATGCTTGTTTCCGGTCCAGGGAAGACATGGCTTGGCAGTTCGGGCTGGACTGTTCCCATGAGGCACAGGGTCAGACTGATTTGCATATGGCCATGTCTGAACTGGGGTGGTGGAGTGAGCTAAAGAATGATGATGGATTAAACCCAGATCAGTTGACTGGGGGTGAGTGTTTGATTGGCTCAAACGTTCCGTCCATCATCCCCTTTTGTATCGCTTTGTTCGCCCTAAGTTGGCGGGGGTATGCCCAGACGTGGGTCCCTTGCTCACTTTGCCACTGGATTCAAGCAGGCCTGGCTGATGACGGCTGGAATGCCAGAAACCGGTCCTAGGATGCTTGTTTCCGGTCCAGGGAAGACATGGCTTGGCAGTTCGGGCTGGACTGTTCCCATGAGGCACAGGGTCAGACTGATTTGCATATGGCCATGTCTGAACTGGGGTGGTGGAGTGAGCTAAAGAATGATGATGGATTAAACCCAGATCAGTTGACTGGGGGTGAGTGTTTGATTGGCTCAAACGTTCCGTCCATCATCCCCTTTTGTGAAGCTCCTCCACAGGGCATTGTGGGCCAAGGAGGGGTCAAAGGAAGAAGAAGTTGAATTGTCTAGATGGCTGAGAGCGCCTACGACAATAGAGAAGTGGATTGCGGCCTTTCTGATTTTTGCAAGTGTATATTGCGGAAAATATCTGGAGCGATGCATATCCGTATTTAAATACATGAATGTTATTCGCAGGGCACACATAATGTACGGAGATTATGCCTGGGAACATTATGACGAGGAGTTCAGGGCCCGAATGGCATGGGACACAAAGGTGAAGTTGGGGGAAATTTATGCCGACTTATATCAACAGACGATGGGGTCGGTCAACATCCGCAAGACGACGTACACAGCAAGTGGATGGCTGGTGGTGTATCAGGCCTTTCAGCCCCGCCCCACCCGTGGGGGCTGTGGGGGTTTGCGGCCACGGCGGGACAATGGGGACATGCTGGGACATCAATGAAGGGTCTTGTACTGGAGACTACTGTAAGTTCTGGCAGGAATGTTCAAAGTGTTTGGGAAGACATTCACTCGTACAGTGTTATGGGGCAGTAGGAAATTTGTAGGGTGCACAGAAAGGACAATGGAACCAACACCACAGGGCTATAATGGACAGCAGGGCAATGCAATGAACAGGGGAGGACAGGGGTACATGTCAATATGGGAAAAGGCTCATATGCCAGTTAAGGGAGACCGGCTTGGCGACTGGTTACAGCACTATCATGACAGACAGGATGAGAAGTTGTTGAGCGATGGTTTCTGGGAGGGGTTTTGTTTGAGATACAGGGGCCCCAGTGTCACAAGATGGGCAGACAATTTGAAATCGGTGGCGACACATAAACAAGTCGTGAGGGAGAAATTGGCAAAAGAAGTGCAAGAGGGCAGGATGGCTGGACCGTTTGAGCAATGGCCTATGCCCAATTTGATTGTGTCACCAATTGGGGTGGTGCCAATGAAAGAACAGGGGCGATTCCGGCTAATGCAGCACTTGTCATGGCCGGAAGAGAGCTTGGTTAAAGATTTTATCTCAGGTGAGGATATGTCGATGTCATATTCTTCGGTGGATGTGTGGATGTGGCCATGACATTGGTGGAACAGATCGGAAGGAGCGCACTCATGGCGAAGTGTGACATTAAGTCAACCTTCCGGATGTTACCAGTTCATCCAGAGGATTTTCATTTGCTCGGAATACAGTTTGAGGTACAGTGGTACGTTGATAAGGCTTTACATATGGGCTGTTCAATATCTTGTTCCCTGTTTGAGCAGTTTAGCTCCTTCCTACAGTGGGTTTTTATGTCACACACGGGGAAGAAGACTGTAACGCATTATCTGGATGATTTCTTTTTTGTGGGGATGCCTGGTTCTTTGGACTGTCAAAGGCAGTTGTCAAGTCTTCAAGAGCTCATGGGGCGACATAGGGGTACCGCTAACTCCGGGAAAAATGGTGGGGCCTGCAACCCTGCTTTCATTCTTAAGCATTGAGCTCGATTCTGTATCTATGGAGACGTGCTTCCAGGTGGAAAAGAAGGTGCAAATGCAACTGCTTTTGGGCACTATGCTGGACAAACAAAAGGTGACCGTCAGGAGGTGCAGGTCTTGCTGGGACACTTGAACTTTGCCTGTAGAGTAGTCAGGACAGGTAGGACTTTCTGTAGGCATTTGGGCATTGTCACTGCTGCATCATCATATGCATCTGTCAGCAGTTACAAGGGAAGACCAGCGCATATGGCACAGGTTCTTGGACGATTTCAATGGAATTCAAATGATCAATCCAAAATATTATGAGTTGGACGGGGGTAGGAGCATTGCCTTTCTGGAATGCTTCCCTTTAGTTGTAGCAGTGAGTTTATGAGGGCAGGAACTTGCTCATAGGAAGGAGTTATTCAGAGTAGATAACATGTCAGTGGTACATGTAATGAACAGGCAGTCAGTGAGAGATGAACAGGTACTTAAACTGCTGCGAGTTTTCATAATGTGATATCGCCTTTGCTGGAGCCCAAAAGGACTCTCCTTGATGACTCAGACCTTAAAGTACACCCATTTACAAATAGCACCATGGAGAATCCTCCAGGCTCTAGGGAGGTCAGATGGACCTTTTCCACTGTGTTGAGAATTAGAGCCACCTACAAAGTAAGGTCATTAAACACCATGGCCATTTAGGATTACGTTGAGTCAATGATGAGAGGTTGGGTTTAGTTTTAAAGGGTTTATTTAACTATATGGTTAGGATTTCAAGTATCTTTATTCAAATTAGATAAATTCAGAAATATAAAAGAAGGTTAGAAAGTAGCAATCAAGACGTGTTCCATAAAGAAACCCAATAAGCTAACTAAAGAACCTATTCTTAACAAGAACCTATAAAGAGTTCTGCTGGAAGAGAGCGATGAATAGAAAGGCAAACTCATCTTTAAGAGTAGTTCTGGAAACTCAGCCAACTTCCCTAAAGCTGCAGTAGCAACTTTCAGAATAATGATCTGTGCAGTAGCATCGATTACAAAATTTATAAAATAAGTCACCTCAAAGGTCTAAAGGAATCAACTCTCCATGAAGAAGAGTTTCAAACAAAGGTGAAAGTCCAGCAGCCAGACTACCGGACGGGTAAGAGGAAATGTAGAGGTGTGGTAGTCTAACTAGCTAGGAACACTTGTTTTTATAACCTTTCAACACATGTATCGGTTCATATTGATGCCTTCCCCCGATGTCCAGTCAAAACGGTTCGTACGGTGGTGGTGTCAGTCATCCGATGCATCTTCTTCCGAGTCCCACAGTCTACACTCTTGTCACCCGAAATGGTACAGTCCTTTGGTACAATAGTTACATGAAGGAAGGCTCCCATGAGAACCCTCTTACCTAAGCTAAAGACGCATTGTGAGATTCAGCACAGAAACAAAGGCTAGTCAGTAAATGTGAGAACATATATCGAGTTAATATTTAAGCAACATTATAAGTCTACATCACCATTTATTCTATTCAGTTTCAATAAGTTTATTTTTCTTTATGGAAATGATCTAACATGGTGTAAGAGGAACTTGATGAACACAATACTAAAGTCAGCACATTTCTAAAATGACATCAATGTTAGGCTGTTGCACAGAACGCTTTACTATGAGCAGAGGTTGCAAAGAAGATTCAGGCCTAGTCGCTGCACAGGCTAAAGTATAGTTGCTTGGTGCAAAATTTTAAAATACATGCAATTTCAGTGAAGCATTTCTAATAGCATCTTTCACATCTATGTTATTCACTTTACAATATGTTTTGGTTTTATTTACTTATTCTACTAAAATGATATTCACACATTGTGTAAGGCATTTCTAAATATGCTTTTTACTTATGTTAAAATGTGTTCTGAATTGCATTTGTAATGTGCTAAAATATGTAAATTTCTAAATATGAGGTCATTTTTCTCATCTTTAGGGTTAAGCATGTGCCAGGTGTAGACAATGACAATGCAGATTCTTTGTCTCATTCACAGTGGGAGAGGTTCCATGGTCTGGTCACGGAGGCAGACAAAGACGGGTCGATGGTACCAGCACATATGTGGAGCATAGGAGAAAGAGAATGCTGCAGTTGGTGGTAGGGTTGCTAGTCGTATCCACCAGGAGAGCGTATGCTTTGGCCTGGAAAGAGTTTGAAGCATGAGGGGCCAAGCAGAGGATAGAACAGTGGGACAGGGAAGAAGATGTAGTTCAGCACATCCTCACACTGATTGGAAGAGGTCTCTCAGTGTCACCACAGTGGGTAAACTGGCTGGGATTGCCTTTATGGGCAAGCTTTTCTGGGAATACCCGCCTACGACTGGGGAACTGGGTGGTAGAATGTTAGAGGGATGGCCTATGGAGAGGGGTCATCGGCCTCGCCTGCAAAAGCCTTTATCCTGGAGGTTGCTCGGTAGAATGATAGCGATGCTGCCAGAGATATGCAAGGACAGGGGGGGGAATGGGTGATTTTTTCAACTCAAATGTCATGGATGTTTTTCGGGGCTTTCTGGGTTTCGTAGCTGCTGGGTAGGAAAGGTATCCCGGGCCTGGAATGGGTAGACATGGTGAATATAGACTGTGGGCTAGAACTGTGCATTTGACAATCCAAGACAGATCAAAGGGTGTTGAGAAAGAGAGTTCAGCCTCCGGTTTTCCCAGCCCGGGACGTGTGTCCGGTACAATAGGGTGCAGAGTGGAGGGTAGTCAGCGGGTTAGAAAGGAGGGGCGGTTTTTGTCATGTCTATGGAGCACAGGTGACTGCTCATCAGTTACTTTGGGTCATGCAGAAAGCATTGGGGAGCATCCAGGGGACTTTGGGACACATTCTTTCAGAATTGGTGCAGCCCCAGAGGCAGCTCGGAGGGCCTGGGGCAGGGAGAGCATTATGTGGTCGGGCTGCTGGTGATCAGATTGCTTCAGGCATTTTGTGCACGAGGTACAGACAGGGGGTTTCTGAATGGTGTCAATTCGGTATCTCGCAATAGTGTTCTTTACAGGTAGGGTAGCTGGGCCAGAAGCTATTGATTTGTCGATATGGATCGTGGGACATTCATTTATAAAAAGGGCTGAAAAGCACGAGCTCCAGAAGGGACGTGGCTGAAACCTTGGGCTGGATGAGAAGCTGTTTGCAGTAAAGTGTCATGGAAAAGGTGGTATGAAGTGGCAGGAACTATTACAATGTTTGAATAAACAAATGCGGAGGCACAAGTTTCCTGACATTCTCATGTTACATCTAAGTGAAAATGATTTAGTGGTTTGAAAGGTCCTTGCCTTGATACAGGAGATGAAGAGGGACATGTTGTAGATTAGGAGGCAGTGGGCAGGCACATTCGTGATATGGACGGAATTTGTTCCGCAGCAACACTGGAGAGGGGCGGCTAAACCAGCCGCATAGACAAAGCCTGCCGAAAGATCAACAGCGATATGAGGGTTTTTTGCAGGGAGGAAACGTTCGGCAGGGTGGAACATTCTGAGCTGAGACTCGATGCTCCATATTTTTTGAGAGGTGATGGGGTCTATTTATCAAAGTATGGGATGGAGCTATATCCGGTTCAGATCAGAGAAGCGCTTGGGTCAGCACTGATGGGGAGCAGAGGTGAAGGGATGTTCCTGGGGGGGGGGGGGTCAGAAAAGGAGGGGGTAGGAGATAGGCCTTTTCTGAGTGGCGGCAGGCAGTTTCACTTGCCATGGTTATACATTAAGATGATGGTGGTAAACATAGGGGAAGCAGGACAATGGGGTGGTGGTAATAAAGTTAAACCTGGAAGAAGCAAAGGAAAAGTTAAGAGTTAGGATACGTAGATAGTTAGATGATAATAGATGTAGGTTAAAATGTTTATTGATGTAAAGATTGACAGTTCGATGCCATGGGATGAGTTACAGTTGCAAGATAAGGATGTTAAGGGGGCGGGAAATTTTGGGGTTGGGTGTAGGGGGAGGTTAGGTGAAGTACTGTATAGTGAGGTCTAGTTTTGTGAGGCTAAGGCCTAGGGTGATTTTATTGTGATGTGCACCTGTCTTCAATAAATCTACCTTTTTCACAATGAGAAGCGAGTATGTGGTCTGTGCTGGCCCTTTTGGCCCAATGTGCTTTGGGGGACAGCCAACCAATGGGAGGTGTGCCCCCCGGGGAGTTTGGGGCAATGGTGCAGCCCGGGCCACATTGGGCTTTATTTGGGCTGTGCTACTTTAGGCAATATGCCTGATATATAACCAGCCATTTCATGTTGGCGGCCACCATTTTGGTAGGTGACACGGGGAAAACAGCGTTTACAACGCTGTTTTTACTATGAAGTACCATTACAACGCAGTCGTTACAACGACCGCGTTGTTAGTATGCAATACCTTTACATCGCAAGTCATTAGAACGACTTGATGTAGGGATCGCTAAGGTATTGGATATGAAATCCAACACCTTCCCTGCCGTTGCGCAAACTGGAGTAGGAATAGTAAATAATACTATTCCTAAGTCCAGCACTCCGCAGTGGTTCCCAAACTTTTTTGACCTGTGGCTCCCTTGACCTAATTGGCAGTTGGCCGTGGCTCCCCACCATTTTTTTACCAGTGGGGGGATGTAAGCCCGACCTCGGGAGTACTTCCAGTTGTCTTCCTGAAATTAATTGGGATGCGATGAATGTATTATAATCATATTTGTAACAAAATAAAAATATAACAGTTGTTCAATAAGAACTCGTTAAGTGAGAAACGATACAATCACTTGTTGACTTTATTTCATTTTTCAAATTGTTGTCGAATATGTACTTTCTTAATTTGGAAACAGGGTAAAATCGGTAATAGAATAATCATTTTTTTCAAGGGAAGACTAGGAAATAGAGAGCACTAACTTTTTTGTTCAGCTGGCAACTCTGAAAATTTCTGTGAGTACGCTTTTTGATTTTCCAATTGATGACAAGCAGAGGAAGTCATGTTTTGGAGCATTTTGTGATCATTAAAGGTTCCCTGGCAGGCCAAAACAGGTCAGGTCAAGTTACCACAAAGATGGGTTTATGCCAGTACGCCGGGTGATGCAGTGACAGTCGCATGCCATGTCACTGTGCACGGGCAGAGTCAGTCGCCTAGTAAACTTAGTACAGTAGGGATGGGGCAGTCAGTTGGATGGCAGACTGGGAGGGCTGGTGAACAGCAAGTAATATACTGTCAGTGGGGCCAGGTCAGCGAGCATTGGCAGAGCTAGTAGGCACACTCCAGGTCACAGGGGCTGAGGCAGAGCAGGACAGTAAGGTTGGGTGCAGAACGAGATGAATGGCAGAAGACAGGGCTGCGTAAGATCCAGCCAGCTCAGTGGGGCTTGGTTAGAGCCAGTCTCATGGCAGGAAGAATGGACGGGCAAGAGGCAGTTTTGTAGCATGCTGGTATGGATAAGGTAGAGTCAGTTGCACAAGGTGGAGGTGGTAGACCCAGTTACATCCCAGGTCAGTGGTGGCCAGGTTAAGATATGCATGGCATGCCAGTTGGACTGAGACTGAGACCGATTGCATGACAAGCAAGAAGGACTTGGCCAAAGTCAGTCGGGGGACCAAGCTAATTCTGTTTGCAGGGCAGACAAGTAGGTCTGGGTTACAGCCAGGCACAAAGCAAGTTCATGTGGCGAGCCTGTCACATGCCAAGTCTGCTGGACGGTGGGAGAGAAAGTCACTTTGCACACCGGCCAGTACATATCAACCGAGCAAGTCACATGGCAAGACAGCAGGGCAGCAGAAGAACAAGTGGCATGAGAGGCTAGTACAGTAGGAGTGGATGCAGGCCTGGGCTTCTGCCAGTTGCTTCCGGGAGTAGAACCAGCCTAATTGTGCATTATATCCTGCAATACAAGAGCCCTAATTAAAGAATATTCATTACACTCCACATCCACATCTCTGGATTGCTCTGTATTCATGTGCATTGGGTACGGAGTGAGGGCACTGATATATCCCTGTCTTTTTAATCAGAGAGGCTTGTGTCCTTCAATTCTGGGTCACAGGCTGCTCCGGTACATACAAGACACAGTGCGTGTCTGTTAACAGCGAGGAAACAATCCTTTCACCCTCCTTGAGCGGGGAGAATGACCACAAATATCAGCGCTGCGATGTCTCGTCCGAGGTTGAAGAGCTAGGCTAGTCAAGTGTAAGAAATAGGGACGGGTAGTACCAGTCCCAGAAAAAGTTTTGAAACATGGAAAAATGTACGGAGGGTCAGACTGGGGCCAGGAGTGGGGCCGGGAAATTAATCCTGGCTGCAATGCTGCCTATTTCCACAGCCACGAGTTTGCCCACTGGAATTTCGGATTTATAAAATCAGGCGCGGTGTTTCAAGTTCACATAAAGTGCGGGAACAGCAGCCAGCATATAATTATACATGGGCTGTGTGAAGTAGCAATATTTGAAATCTTTAAAGTTTATCTTGTTCTGCGAGGAGCCTGCCCTACGTGTTCTTTAAGATGCTGTCCTGTTTTCCGACGATACTGTGGGCCACTGCACATTTATTTAACACTTGTCCCTTTCAAACTCGACATGACAAAATAAATGAGTTAATCATGAGCGAGCAGTGATTCTGCCCTCTTACCTACGTAACTTGAGAAGAGGGTCCCATGAGGCACGGCAGAACACGGCGGGCAGCAATAACGCTCAACACTCTGCTGCATATGCCGGAGTATGCGGAGGCTACGTCTGTGAAGGAAAGCACGTACATATGCACGTATGGGGGCAGTGCGCTCTTACTGGGCCAAACCATGTTCCTGGATTATGCAGGTGGCATTTCTAACTCCCCCTTATGTTGCGCTGCGGCCGGAATAACCTTCAATTGCTCGCTGCATTCAGACCCTGGTAGAGCGTCTTGCTCAGCACACGACCAGACGCTATTTTCCCACATCGTGCGCGGCGCCCCTGGCAACTCATAACGGCGCACCGGGGTGCCGCGGCGCACAGTTTGGGAACCGCTGCCCTACAGCAAGTCGTTGTAATGACTTGCGATGTAAGGGTATTGCGTGCTAACAACGCGGTTGTTGTAACAACCGCGTTGTAAAAGTACGCGTTGTAATAGCATGCGATGTAACATGCTATATTCATGACACGGTGGCCGCCAGTTTAGTTAGGAGAAAAATTTGCCCTCCCAACCATCCCTTTAAAAGAAGGTTTTTTCCTGTGAAAGTAAAGGGGGTGGGTTTTTTGCAATTGTGAGTTTTTTAGGTGGTTGTGTTGAACATAGGTGCTCGAATAGGGGGGTTTTGTATTTGGTTGTCGCTTGGAGCAGGTGCAGGAGGTAGACAGTTTCACTTGCCATGGTTATACATTAAGATGATGGTGGTGAACATAGGGGAAGCAGGACAATGGGGCGGGGGTGGTAAGAAAGTTAAACCTGGAGGAAGCAAAGGAAAAGTTAAGAGTTAGGATACATAGATAGTATGATGATAATAGATGTACGTTAAAATGTTTATCGATGTAAAGGTTAACAGTTCAATGCCATGGGATGAGTTACAGTTGCAAGTTAAGGATGTTAAGAGGGGTGGGAAATTTAGAGGTTGGGGGCAGGGGGAGGGTTGGTGAAGTACTGTATAGTGAGGTCTAGTTTTTGAGGCTAAGGCCTAGGGTGATTTTATTGTGATAACTGTCTTCAATAAAGCGGCCTTTTTCACACAAAGAAGCGAGTATGTGGTCTGTGCTGCCCCGTTTGGCCCAAGCTCTTTTCATAGATGCTGCAAAGGTAACGAGCCAAACTCTTGCAATGTGTGAAAGCTGAGTTGAATCTCCCCCCAAAAATTGAAGCGAGAGAATGTGACCGGGACTGCAGAAATGCATCCACACGGTGAAGCTGCAGCAGGCTCATCCAAACTCCCCACCCTAGCTCAGCACATGAGCGGGAAGCCACTTGCCGAGCGCCACACCAAAATAAACAAAATACACAAGGTAATATAAAAATTACACAAGTTACCAAAAGTTAAAAACTTACCGCACTCCGGAAAAGCTTTCGAGCGACGTAGCAGCAGGATACCTGTCAGGGAAGGGGTGGTTCTTGAGAGTTGTGTGGCATGGGTACAGTAGAAAGACTGTTGTCTGTCTTTCTTCTTTTAGGAAAGTTTAGAAGAAGTGGCTGCCTGGGGGCGTGGCACCTCAAGTGTTCAGGACTGGGACAGGGAGCACAGACGAAGGGGTAATGAGGCGTTCAGTGAAAACATTTTTTAGATCATTGCGATTTGGAAATGTAAAGAAGAAAGAGCAGATGCGCTTATGGAAATGATGCTCGGCCTGTCACCTGAACCACACAGCTCCTACACCCGAAATGTAATGAGTCGATAAAAACAATTAAGCTGAGTTGTCAAGGTGGGAGTAGGACCTTTTTAGGGAGAGCCTCTAGATAGCTCTGTCTGTTATGACTTAACAACAACCTAGAGGGACATGGAGCCCGCCCATTGCTTATCAATTGTTGGCTTTCCTTGTCACTCTCATTTGCCATCTTCTTATTGATGCCCCAGCTTGTCAATCTTAGATTCATCCCTCCCATGAAGCATTGCCAACTTACCATTGTTTCGATTGACTGGCCTGTCTGCTTTCATTGGCTGCTTTTTAAACACAACTTTTTTTTCTGTTGTGTATGACATGAGAGTGTGTGTCCCTTCAATGGTTGCCCTCCTGTTCTTTTCTACCTCTGAATTGTTCCCTGTTGACTGCCTCCCCTCCCTGCTGCATTCGCCCATGTGCTTCTGCCCATTGCCTTCTCCGCCCTCCCTTTTGCTTCCCCGTACCACCCACACCTTCCATGCCGCTTCCATGTCCCTCCTGGCCCCTCCTCTCTGTTTCTTGAGCGTTTGTTGACACCCCCCCACCCCCTGGATTGCTTGAGCATTTGTTCCCCAATCTGTTTTGTTTCCACATTCCCTGGTTTGGCTTCAGGCCCTCTGTTGCTTCCGTTTTCCCCGAAAACCCTGCGACGCACTTAAAAAAAATGCTTTTGTGCGTTTTATTTTATTTTTAGTTACTGATGCAACTTGGATTAAGTGACTCTCTTCTTTGACAGTTGTGGTGCTCTCTTTCAGCAGAAGGCTTCATTATTGACAGCTATACTGTTATGTTAAAGCCTTGGTCTGTAGTAGTTTTCTCCTCCATGGGTTGTGCGGTTGTCTTTCGGGTAAGAGTTGTAGTGATTATCTCATCGAATAACTTTGGTACTTTCCACAGGCGATTATATTCCCCCCGTTAGTGGAGGCAGGGCCGTCTTAACAGCATTATAAGCCCCCAGGCAAAAGAGTGCACTGGGCCTGCCTACACAACCACTCACAGGTATAAAAATGTTTAACGGAAAATTTGTGTTAAATTCTGGTCTGCATGGGCCCCCGGGCAACTGCCCAGCGTGCCCATGCGTTAAGACAGCACTGGGCAGGATCACGTGTGTCCCTTGGTCTCAATGGCGTCCTCACCCGTGATGAGGTGTGGAGTTGTTGTCCCCCTGGTTGTCCCGGCCATGGGAAGGCAGGCCGTGCAGCCCGAGCAGCCACACCTGCACCTACGTCAAAGCTCTTCAATTGCTGTGATAAGAAATGTTCCCTGAGGCTGCACATCTTGGTTTTATTGTGCTTTTAAATGTTTAAAAGCAATCTGTTAATGCAGCTGCGATCCGCAGACTCCCTGCTTCGGGGATCCGCCTCGCACATTTACCAGCCCACGTTTTTTTTTTATTGTGGTTTTAAAATAACACATACTAAATTTAAGAGAGGCAGACACTTTAGTTACTTAGGTTTTGCGCGAGAGCTTGGGTGGCTGGACGTGAAGCAAAGCATTGCGGAGATTTACTAATTATTAAAAAAAAGCCTACAGCTGCAGTGTAAAATTGTGCTGCGTCATGTGAGCGCCCATGCAGCCATTAGTTAATAGCCTCCTTCGAAGTCAGGCATAAATGTAGGCAGGTTAATGAATATTTTCTTTAAGAAGGCTTTCTCAGCTTTATGATAGTTAGATATAGAATTTTAAGTTGAATAGCCTCAATTTTAGGGCTTTCTATTCATGGTGAAGTAGGTCCCGGGTGACTCCTGGGCAGCGGCAGCTCCTCCACTAAGGCAAAGGAGCGTCGCCCCATTGCTTTTCAGCAGTGCAAAAAAGGAAAAATAAAATGATAATAACACAATGTTATTATCATTTTTTATTTTTCAGTGTGAACCAGGTTAGGGCGGGGCAGGGCTGGGCTGTGAGCAGGGGGAGGAGGAAAAATGCGCACTTAGGGGCCGATTCTGATTCGGGCCGGAAATCTCTCAGACCGAGCCGGACCCGGAGAGATTTCCGACCGAATCGGACCCTAGCAGTCCGACCGAACGAGTACGATGCGCACGTATGCCATCGGACTCGATTCGGTCGGACTCCCATTGAAGTCAATGGGATCCAGTCGTACGACGCGTACACGGGCTCCCATTGACTCAATGGGCACGACGCGAACAAGGGCGCCCCCTACAGCGTGTTCGCGTCGATGCGGGTCGCACCGTACATGCACGTGTAGGGGGACCCATGTGTCCCCCCTGTGTGTGACTCGCACGCCTACGCTTCCAGGGGGGTCCGACACGGACCCCCAAAGTGCGGCTCCGACAGCTCCTTGGAGCCGGGCTGCGCGAGTCGGTCGGAGCGGTCGAGGTGCGCATCGTACTTACCCGGCCGGGGAACGTCTCCATTGCGAGATGCGCGTCGTCCCCGTGCGAGTCGGTCGGAGCGGTCGGGTCCTGCGAACGAGTCGGTCGGAGATTTCGCGAGCGCACGCATCGTACTCGCTCGCCCGGACGCACATACGACTCGGTCGGGAAATAGGGCTCCGAATCGGATCCGGTTAAGCCGAATCCGATTCGGTGCCCTACCGGCCGAGATCGGAATCGGCCCCTTAGTATGTTCTCCACCAGGCTGTATTGCACAGCCTGGGTGGAGAACAGGCACAGGCTCCCACTCCCTGTCTGAGCGCTGAACCAGGCTGCTCAGACCAATCAGGAAGCTGCTGTCATGCTGGTGACAGCAGCGTTGTGATTGGCTTAGGGGAGCCTGTGTGCTTCCTGCTTCCGGTAGTCAGGAAGAGAAGCGGAGGAGAGACGACGAAGGAGAGACGGCAGCAATGCAGAGGTCAGTATTATATATTTTTTTCACCCCGCCACCCCCGTTCCCTACCAGCCGCCACTGCTCCTGGGAGATAGAGTGTGACTTCCAGCTGAATATAAAGTTTGTTCAAATGTGTTGCCCATGGTTCTATACTTATATATTTGGCCCAGAATGGACAGCTGTACCTCAAACAAGAGGGTGTGCAAAGTTTTTGTGGAATTCCACCCATGCTTCACCAAAGTTTCTGCATGCGGGTTTTCATGTTAAAATCTGAACTTGTGCATTTGGCGTTGCAGCGCGAGCAATGTAATTCGTTTTATTTATTTATTTATGTACTAAACTTCGTTCGGCCGTATGCCGGAGTTTACTACCCCCCACCCTACCCCTCCCCCGCCCCACCGCCCCGCAGCACTCCCTCCAGGAGCCGCGACTGCAATGCAGACCCACTAGTTTTGCTGATATTGTTCAGCATCAGCAGAAAAAAGTAAAAGTGCGATGGTGTGTATGCGTGCACATCTAATTATGAGCTGGGGAGGTGGAAGAGAGAGCAACCTGGAACGAGCAGTGCTGCATTTCTGAGCAAATGCAGCACACAAGTGAGAAAGCAGGGAAACAAGTACGCCCATGGAGTAGTTGTGTCATAATATGGAACAGAGTGATGACATCTCATGAAGCACCTAAGAGTGAGTGATGATGTCACATTAATGAACTACCAGCAGTGATGTCACATAAAGGAACTGACAGAGGTGATGTTAAATGGTCAATCTGACATGAGGCATATCACACAAGGAAACTGGCAGCAGGCATACCAAATAATATATAAGGGAATGTTGTTGTCACCCAAGAAAACCAGCTGTCAATGGTGAGGTCATCAGAGACAATTAAAAAATAAGCGATATCAGGCATAGAAGCTGTAATCAGTGACGTTACATCAGAACATATTTGGATTGATGTTACAAAGGAAATCTGAAAGAGACGAAACCACTAGGGGAAATTGTCCTCGGTGATATACACGAGGACTGATAGCGTGATGTCACGTGTGGCACCTGGCAGTGACATCGTTGACCAAAAAAAGGAATTCCATGAGAACAATAACAGTTGTGATACTAGTGAAGTTTTCTACGTTGATGCCACACACAAAAACTAACAACAATAATGTAACACATGTTAAGTGGCATGAAAATGGAGACAATGAAACTGAGATGAATTGTGTAACGTGAGTTAACTGCCAGCAGTGCTGTCACTGAAGAACTGACAAGGGTTAACCGAAATCACAAAAGAAAGGGACAGCAGTGCTATCTTTCTAGGGACATTACGGCATGACCTCATGTACAAAAACTGAGAGAAGAGAGGTTACAGCTGTGATATCGCACGACCAGACTGGGACACTTCAGAGTGGAGAGGTTTGAAGGCAAGTGCATTCTTTATGTAGAAATCAGACGTCTCGTGTTTTTAATGACCAGTTTGTAAGAAAGATAACGTGCTGGCAATTAACGCACAACAATCAATTCAAGGCACTGCGTTATATGCTGAGACATGCCGTGCATCATCCACAGAAAGTACAATAGTAAAACAAAGCTGCAAATATACCACTGTTAGACCTGGCACCATTGGCGTGGGTCTCCCTTCCATTTTTTTCGCTGTTGCCTCCTATGTTTTTGCTATGTTTTGCTGGTCTAGTTGCTTTGGGCACTTTGCCACTGCTGTTCAGTGCCAAAGTGCAAGTGCTCCCTATTGTAAATTGTTATAATGGATTAGTGACTCCCTGATTGGCTTATTTGATTTACTTGTCAGACCCTAGTACAGTGCACCATGTGTGCCCAGGGCCTGTAAATCAAATGCTGCTGGTGGGCTTGCAGCACTGATTGTGCCACCCACAGAAGCAGCTTGTAAAATATGGCTCAGGCCTGCCATTGCAGAGCCTGTGTGCAGTCTGGGACTGCAATGTCGACTTGGCAAGTGCACACACTTGCCAGTCCCTAAACCTTCCCTTTTCTGCATGTTAGTCACCCTTAAGGTAGGCCCAATGTACACCTATGGGCAGGGTGCATTGTATGTGAAAGGTAGGACATGCCCTGGTGTGTGTGGCATGTCCTGACCCCGTGGTTAACCTGGGTATTATATAAGAGATAACGTACCCCCTACTATACATTATAAGGATATTGCAAGTCACCGAGAAGATCCATAACCATATAGAGGAACGAGGCTCAAGGCAGAGTTCCTTTATAAGGTTATGGAACTCCGAGGTGACTTCCAATATCCTTATCATGTGCACCAGGGGGTAGTTCATCTCATATAATACATGGTCACACCATCACCTTTCCCACAAGCTGTTTAAAACTTTGGGGCGTAGCTCTTTCATATGAAAGAGAGAGAATGTTTGCAAACATAAAAAATACATATAAAATCTCTATGGCCAAATTAAACACATCAAAAACCTTAGTTATGTGCTGCACACAGATATTAGAAACAGTTCAATAGAAGTCAGTTTAAAAAAAAGCTTCACTGTCTCGAACATGCAGAAAGATTCTAGCTTTTCTCTAAATATCTAATGAGTGCAAGAAGTAAACCTGCTCTCTCTGCTTGTCATTGGTAGCTAAAAAATAGAGCAGGAGGCAGAAAAGCAACGTTCTGTGTTTGTTGCTTTAAACAGCTGCTTCAATTATGCTCCTTGACCTGACCTGCCTTTCACCTCAGCTGCTGGCTCTGGCAGCAGGCATTGTGACGTCAGAACTCAACTGTAACAACATATAATAGTTGAGTTGTTACTTCTTTTCTTTATAATTGGTGACTGGGTGCGTCACAAGTCGCCGATTATAAAGAAATTAGAGACTTGCTTTTATACAGGGATTGTAGAATCCTATGTATTATATAGTAATGTCAATTCTTATATAACTCTTCTGGCCCACACTAATACCAATACTGTAACACTCAGTGGTCGACTGCCAACTGTGCCTTAATAATCTTACACTCTTATAAGACATATAAACTATGTGTCTTTTTCAGCACCCAGTACTGCATCAGCCAATAAACAAGCCATCACCAACTGAATAGACATGGAATAAGTGAAGAGACAATTACACACCTCCGGCCGACTGGTGTATAATCCACCATTGCAGGTCCCTATTAACTTCACACTGTGACTGCTTCGTTACATCTCCCAATGACATTCAGCCATTCGATGATAGTACCAAAGCCCATCTCTGCAAATCTTTCACCATTTCTCTCCCCAACCAAGTCAGCTCAGGGCCAAAAACTTTAAACGAAATATCAAGTTGAACAACCCAGTGCAGTAACCAGCTTAGTAGACTATGATGATAAGAAACACCATAAAGGAATCTGCAGAGCTGCTCAAATCTGCCAGACCATAAACTGTGAGTCTCTCTCCCTCTCACACACTTCTTCATCCGCCTCACCTCAAAGCACTGCATCCCATAACACAATAACAGCATCTCAGTGGTCATCATGCACAACATGGAAACACTTCTCACATACGATCAAGGGTAGTAAGTGCTATATCAATGCTATATAAATGCTGCAGTACAATAAAATAAAATAGAATTCTTATGAGTATTTCTATTAGTTTTGACGTACAGAACTTTATCCTTATCCCTTCGTTGGTTTCGTATGGGCACCTTCTGAATTTGTTGCATTTACTTAGTGCTTAATTTGAGCCGGTGGTTGTCAGTGGGGGCCACTGGCACTCGTTTTTGGGGACCAGCACTTATTTTTCCTCATCAGACATTTCCTGAGAGCAAGAGAGGGAAAAACACACAACGTGGAAAGGCAGAGGAAGAGAAAGACAGAAGTCACAAAGTGAGAAAGCAGTGACCTGCAAGATTGATCTAAAGGTGCAGGGAGTGTCAGGTACTGGATTTAAGAGGCATGAGGTGGACTGAGGACTATGCAGATATTTAATATGGGATTCTGAGCAGAGCTTTGGGCACCGGCACTCATTCTTTTACAAATTAAGCACTGCATTTACTGGCAGCTTCACTGTGTCTTCAGGGGATGGACTTCCATAGCTCCTGGGTGGACTCAATACAGTATTTACTGGTAGTTGAACAGTGCATCACCTGGGTAGACTACATATCATATTTACTAGTGGCTTAACAGTGTTTCTAGGGCTTGGGCTTCCGTTGAACCTGGGTGGACTTTACTGAGCATTTAATGGTGACAGTGCTTCCATGGATGTGCCTCTGCCGCTTCTGGGCGGTCTCCATATATTACTTACCGGTCGCTTAACAGTGCCTCCAGAGTTTGGACTACCATCACGCTTGGGTAGGCTCCAGAATATTTATAAAAGGCTTAGTAATGTTTCCAGGAATGAGCATACATTAATTACTGGTGGCTTAGTACTGCCCCCAGGGTATGGCCTTCTGTTGCCCCTTGGTGAACTCCCACCAACACTTGCTTAGGTGGGGGCTCTTCCCCACACCAGACATGCACACACAAGAACACACTTCCAAAGAGATTAAGGGTCATCAAAACATACCATTAATTCATAAAAGTAATAAAGACCTGCCTGTTTCCAAAATCAGAACTTAACTGACACTCAGACCAAAAGTCATACTGGTTTGTGGAAGCAGCCTGTGACGCTATTCAGTCACACTTCTTTGACATGTCGCTTCGCACGTAAGAGGCTGCTACATGTCATTGCCCCAAGTCTGGAACCCATCTGCAGCCCTAAAGCATGACACCAAAGCAGAATACTCATAGGTAAGGCCTCCACCAACCCCCATCTTTGGACATGCACAACAAACAGAATCCGGTGTGCAATGGCCATTGGGCTGAAGAGGCTTCAGCCCGCCCCCCATCAGCTGCCATGGCCCAGACTGGCTGGGCTGGGGCTGCCACCCGGTAAATTGGCCTCAGTCAAAGCATCCTGCTCAGGTTTCTGAGCCCGTTTACCGATGAATTGTCGAGCCTTTGTTTTGTCCTTTTTCGGTCTCGCCTGCGACAGCGCACGTGCTGCATATGCTCTAGCCTGAGAGAAATATTGTATACAACGAGGGACTTGGAGTCCCCCCACTGCTTACCATTAGTTGACTTCATCACCACTCTTATTTTCTGCCTCCTAAATGGGCAGCACCTCCTGGCTTCACTTCCTCAGAAGCATGGACCTAGTACGGCTTGAATGACTTTGATTAGTGTTTTTCCACTACTGAGATTTAGGTTCTTTTCTTCCACTCCCCCTCCCATCGTCATTGTTGTCCAACCCCCTTGTCTCTACTCTCCCTCTTCTGGGCGTGTGAACCAGGCGGGCCGGGTGATAAATGGCCAACTAGCCTCTGACAGCTCCCTCGGACTATTAAAGCGTTCCTTTCCTCTCCGCTGCAGCCTGCAGTTCCACAGCCTGGCAGTCCCAGAGTTGGTGGTGATCCAGCGCGGCTCATATAAATTTCTCCTTAGGACACCAATCCAGGTAAAAACACTTATGCAACCTATCATCAATTAAACCTTATGTTGGTGGGGCCCATGACACCGCATAACATACATTCATTCGATATCTGGATTTTACGCCAAGGAGAATGTGCTGCTGGACGAACGGGATACCTTGTTAAATTTGACAGAATAATAATTCATACATTATATGCATTAACCTTTGATCCTATCGGTTCTGAACATCAAGGTACTCCGCTTTTTGGTCGATGGACCAACTAGTAGAATAAGTTGATGGTGATTAAGACCAGCTCAATCACAATTAAACCTTATAACATTATAAATCATAAATGTACTAAAGAACCACAGACTCATTTTAAGTTAGAATATATTTTATCTAAATTCTCAATCGAATAGGCGAAATTTCTTTATTTATTAAACACTTTTGATATATTAATAAACATTTAAGAAAAGTTTAATGAAAATGGGAAATTATGCATTACCCATAGTCTTAGGATGCGGACAGGAATGGTTCACCAAAAGAAGATAAACCGCAGATCACAGAATAGAACTCCCAAACTGACTGTCTGTCCCGCTAACCTCCTCGGACGTACCTCCCGGGCAGAATTCCCGCAACGATCTCGTTCCTTCCCCAGTCAAGTTCAAAGTCCAAAAATGACAGAGTCTTTTGCAGTATCGAGGTGGAAAAATGAAAAATAAAGAAGCGGCATGGCAGGAAAACACCAACCACAGCAACAACAGCATCCGCATCAGCAGCTGTAGCAGCAGCAGCAGCAGCCCACATAAGAGCAGACTCTCTTATACCCTATTCTCTGGCTTACTACACATAAAAGTTGCAATCTTTAGGGGCAAGAATCACGCTAATTGGTCCATTTGAGGGGTGGTGATGGTCACCTCATCGCCCTCCTTGTTCAAACTGGTTTAGGGACAGTAAAACATACGAGTCTCATGACTCCGGGGTCAAAAGCAGTCCAACTTGTCCATTCATTTTGTAGCGATCTTGATGGTCACATTTTAGTTCGTCCATTGTCGCTCAGTTCTTTCTCATCCATTCCCACGAATACATGCTGAGTCCTTTTGACACACTCCTTATTGTAGGTCAGTTCGACCTTGACATCTCTCACTCCGGGCACAGGCCGCATCCACGTGATTTGATTTCTTTATTGCTTCTGCGCAGAGGCCATCTTTGTCTTTTCACGTGATCTCATTCGCTCCAGCAGCCATTTTCAAAGCATGGCCTAACAGGCCCGAACGAACTATCAGAAGAACAAACACAACCAAAATTAAAACAGAGAAAATAAGCCTTTCTGTTTACCACCCGCCATTCTAAAGACCCGTGTTAGGTGTTACCTAGCAGAAGCGACATTTAAATCCATTTTACTTACCATTTGCATTCTTTGCCACAATACAAATCTACTACGTTACGTAAATCATGCAATTTTACTCTAATTAGTACGCAAATCACAATACTAATGTTAATTAACTTCACAATTGTAAATAGATTAGATTTTGCACAAATCTGCATGTAACCCATATATGTAGTGTTTACTAAAAAGGGTGCATTTGTTGGTTAGTACATGCATTTTCAAACAGTCAGTATTATTAAATTATTAAGAGGTCATTAATTTCCAAGGGGTACAAATTATTTTGTTTACCCTGCTCCATCAATTCCCCCCTTTGGTGATTTTTAACATCACCACAAAAACCTATCCCTACAAAATTTATCAGATAAATGTTTCTTGTCCACTTGCTTTTTGTTAGTTTATACAACCGTGTTCTTTTCATCTTGTCTTTTAGACCGTTTGTACATGTTCTCTTTTAACTCTTCCAATTCTATCTCTCCCATCTCCCGTTCTCTTTCTTTATTTTTCTCATTTTCTCTTTTTACTCTATTTTGTCCTTTTCTTCTTTTAATACACACATATGCTAATCTCACTAACAGTATTACTATTATTATCACTGTAACTGGTATTAGTATTTTCCCAATAAGAGAACTACCTATTTCGGTGAACCATTTCTTCATTGAGGAAAAACTCTTACCAAGTCTCTCCCAAGCACCTTCAACCTCCAGTGGGGCAATTTCTTTATGCAAATCAGTAATGTTCTTTATATACTTCCGTATATTCTCACTTTTGTCTGGAATGTAAGTGCAACAATGTTGTACCTTCAGCATTCCACAGACTCCTCCCTCTTTTGCCAAAAGAATGTCAAGGGCAAGTCGATTTTGCATCACCATAGCTCTCATGGCAACCATTTCGGTATTTACCATTAAGAACCCTCCAGCAATATTCATTGATAAACGATCTACTACTGTAGACAATTTCCGAATCTTGTATGCATTCAAAGATATACCCACTGCTGGTATCAATGCTCCAAAAATGTCACCTACTATTTCTGAGAAGCTTTCCCTCCTCCTACGGGTTAATGTTTTACCTATCTCGTGTATTCCTTTTGTTCCTCTCTCTACGTGAAACTTTTTCGGAAAGACCAGGCCTAGATAACATGTTCCATACCAATGGTCCGGCAACCTATAGTAAGCTCTATTTCCGCAATATAATAGATCCCTGGAAATACTGGATCTTTTCCTCCTTTAAATCCCCATACCCCTAGAATTTTGTAAGTATCTCGCCACTCACTAGAACCCACGAAATAGTTATCATACATGGTGTTACCTCTACTAATACACAATTTTCCCTGTTGGGGCCAATCCAGAACCATAGCTGCATTTGTTTCACCTTTGTCGTAACTTCTCTCTTCAAACGCCCAAGGTGGGGTTTTTGTCTTTTCTCCTGCTACCTTTCTTTGAAACTTAACTCTTCTGTCCTCTACCATGTCTAAGAAAATCTTTTCTTCTTTCTTTAACTCACAAGTAAGATTGTGTCTAAATGTATACTCTAATGTTAATTCTTTTGTTTCTAAGAAAAACTCTCCAAATACCTTTGCAACTTTTACCTTATTTAATTCAGGGATTAAGGGAATTTTAGCAAAAACAGCATTTATGTCAGTGTAATAATATTCTAATCTACCTGTTTTATAAAATAGGCTAGCTAAAACACTACAAGTTATTCCATACGTCAAAGGACGGTGATGATATGTCACACCTTCTGTTACAGACGCAGAGTAACTGCATACAGACATAACAATCTCTCACATCCATTGTCTCCACATATTCGTATAAAAGTTTCGTGAAGACATTCTTGGAAAAATCAGTTATTGACTTATCCCTATGAAAATCAGTACTATCTACCAATGTTGCAGTGTTCTTTATGTTAGCTTTCTTGTCATTATTCGTGTCATTCACTATTACGGATGTATTTTCTACAACTAACCTAAGTGGAATTATTATTGCTAAAATAAAACAGATAAGCATTAGCAATCCTACAATAGAAACACATTCTACACCATCTACGTAAAAACTCACATCTAGATCTTCTACTCTCAGTGTCTACCATGTTGTAATGCTATTTAGCTGTATATATATATATATATATATGTACAGAAAAATGTGTCTCCACACCTCAGAATGACTTTTCAGCCACTCTACCCTTTAATTAGTCTCTTTTGGAGCTCTCTTCAGTTCTTTTCAGAACTTTTTCTTGTCTTTTTCAGTTTAGGTGTCCAGTCCGGGTTTCTTTCTTTGTCTTTCAGGTTTGCTGCAATTCACTCTCTCCCATTTGTTCACAGTCTTTGTCTGGGATTTCGTGACTGCTATCCACTTCTTTAATGTCGGTCAGTGCTATGTATAGCCATTCAGGTGACTTATATTTCAAGTTAGGTCTCTTCACTCTTTTTGGTCTCTGCAACTGTCTTTCACTTGGTTTTCTTTGTCCTTTCTGACTTGTTATTTCATGTACTTGTTCCGCATTATCTTTGGTCAAATTTATTATTTTATATCTCAGCCTTTTAATTTCGTTGGGCCAATTGTCTCCTTTCCTTGGCCTTTTCAGTTCGCTTTCTTTTTCCTCTCGTTCTGTTTTCCAAGTTCTCTTTCTTGGTCCAATTCTTTGCTTTCTTTCTTCTTCACTTTCTTCAGATTCTGTCTCAGACCTCACTTCACTTCCTCTAACTTTGAACTTTATGATCTCAGTTTCTTTGTCTGAATCCGAATCTTCTTGTGACTCTTCTGTTTGAAAATTTGATTCTAACCCTCCTCGTTTTTCTTCCGCACTTTTCCCAAACTTTCTATCTGAATCTAAATCTCCCTGTGTTTCTTCTGTTTGTAGTTCTGACCCTACTACTCCTCGGTTTTCTTCCGCACTTTCCTCTATCTCTCTATCTGAATCTAAGTTTTCTTCAGTTATTTCAACGATCTCTGGAGGAATTTTCCCAAAACTTGTACTTGGCTGTTCACTGTCACTGTCTCTTGATTCGGTTTCTCCTGTTATAATAACTGGTACCTGATTCTTCCAGATGTCGACTTACAGGTCGAGCTTCAAGATCTGGAACTCTGTTTGTTTCAGCTTCTGCTTCTGATGCTGAGCTGGTATCTGATATTTCCAGATGTCGACTCACAGGTCGAGCTTCAGGATCTGGAACTCTGATGGTATGACTGGCATGAACCCAATTTTTCACACCTGCACACTTTACAGCAGTTGTTGTCACCAGGATCACTTGACGAGGCTTATCCCAGCGAGGAACCAAGCAGTTTCTTCTTCTGTGGACTTTAATGCGGACCCAGTCTCCTGTACTCAAATCATGAGCTGGTTTTCTTTCAAGAGTGGTCGCATCTGGTCCAACCTGATGAAACACAGAATGCACCACATCAGCCAATCCTTTGCAATAGTCCAATACGAGATCATCAGTTATAGTCAGCAGTTTGTTGACAGGTACATGTGCTTGTCTCATTGCTCGTCCCATGATTATTTCATGAGGACTCAGACCTGTTTTTCTGTCAGGTATGCTTCTGATGCTCATCAGCACCAATGGCAGGGCATCGGGCCATTTGAGTCCTGTGGCTTGACACATTTTCCGTAACCTATTCTGTATTGTTCCATTTACTTGCTCTACCACTCCAGAAGCCTCTGGTCTGTAGGCACAGTGCAGTTTTTGTTGAATGTCAAGTGCTTCACATATCAATTGGATTATTTCATTCTGGAAATGTGTTCCTCTATCTGTTTCGATCGTGACTGGAAAGCCATATCTAGGAATGAATTCTCTCAGCAGGAGCTTAGCCACAGTAACTCCATCATTCCTTCTTGTCGGATAGGCTTCCACCCAACGAGAAAACAAACAAACGACCACAAGGACATATCTCAATCTATTGCTTGGGGGCATTTCTATAAAATCTAGTTGCATTCTGGTAAAAGGACCTCCTTCACATCCTATTGTTCCCAAACTCACTACAGTCTTCCTTCCAGGATTTATTTGTTGGCATGTAAGACATCTTTGACAAAGGCTTTCAGCTATAGCCCTAAATTTTGGGTTGTACCAGGTCTGTCTGAAAAGTCTGATCATGGCATCCCTACCAATGTGTGCCTGTCCATGGTACATCCGTGCCATATTAGAGATCATGCTATCAGGCATAACTGGTCTTTCATCTCTATAAACCCAGACTTCATCTTCCTCTCTTTGTCTGCAGCCTGCTTTTATCCAACCATCTTTCTCCTCTTCATCCGCTTCTTCCTGCAATTGTCTTACCTCATCCCAGGTTTCGACTATGTTAGTAAACAGCAAGGGACATGAAACATTCTCTTATTCCCTTCTCCTATTCAGTGAGACCACATTTCTGGCACAATATTGAGCTATTTCATCTGCGAATTTGTTTCCCACTGCAATATAATCGGTTCCATTTTTGTGTGCAGCGTATTTTACCACTTTAGGTAGCTGTATCGCCTCAAGCAATTTCTTCACAAACTCACCATTCCTAATGGGAGATCCTGCAGAAGTCAGGAATCCCCTCTGGGACCAGATCTGTCCGAAATCATGGACCACTCCGAAGCCATACTGGCTATCCGTGATCACCGTAATTCGAAGGTTCTTCCCCAGTTTGCATGCTCGAATCAGAGCAATCAGTTCAGCAACTTGGGCTGAACGTATTCCTCTCAAACAGGATGCTTCCATTATGGTTGCCACCGTGCATACAGCATACACAGCACTTAAAACTCCTTCACTTGTTCTCAGGCATGATCCGTCCACAAACATCACATAATCTGATTCTTTTAAAGGTTCATCTCTAATATCTGGACGAGGCTTTGTGCAGAATTCAAGAACATCCAAACACTTATGATCAACATCATCTTTGACTTCTACATTTACTTCATCTGGCAATGAAGTTGAAGGATTCACACTCGTGCATCTTTCAATGGTTACATTGTCTGCACCCAAAATCACTTTTTCATACCTAGTCAGCCGACTATGTGTCATGTATTGGGTTTTTGTTCGAGTCAGAAGAATTTCAACAGAGTGTGGGACATATACTCTCAGAGGATACCCCATCACAATGCCTTCGCTCTGTTCCAGACTCACACAAGTAGCAGCTACTGCTTTCAGACATCCAGGCAACGCCTTTGCTACCAGGTCTAGGACAGCTGAAAAATAGGCGATTGGTCTTTTCATTTTTCCATGCCTTTGCACTGTATCTGCCTCTCTTGTGACTCCCTACCCACACCACGAACACTGGTATGTCCCCATTGTACAACCACACTTCCCAAACTCTTGGACTTGCCTGTGGTCTCTCTGAACGATCAAGGAGCTGGTTCAGGTGGGGATAACATCCAAGTAATTAAATGTTTGTTGCTCAATGCGAGATTGCTAGTTAAGCATAGCATAGAATGCACTAGGCTCATTGAAGAATGGGATATTAAGTTGGCCTTTATCACTGAGACTTGGATGGATGACTCTTCCGATCCGGACATATTAAATGCTACTCCACCAGAGTTTCTATGTTATACACGAAACAGATTACATAGGAAGGGGGGAGGGGTGGCCGTGATTTATCACAGGGATATCAGGGCGACTTTTCAGTCGGTCCCATCGGATTCATGTGAGGCCATATCCTTTAACTTTAAGCTCTCCAACCATCATTCTTTTAAAGGTATTCTCTTATATAGACCACCGGGAGTGAGGAATACCTTTTTAGCCTCTTTAAATAACATCCTAGAAGAAGACATTTGTACAGAGGCCTATACAATCCTGGGAGATTTTAACTTTTATCTTGAGAGCTTAATAGACCCTGATACAAGGACACTGTTAGATACTATGAACAATGCAGATTTGAAGCAACAGGTTCATGGTCCTACTCATTTGGCAGGACATACCTTGGATGGTATTTTTCAAACCATCCAGGTCTACAGTTTATAGGCCTTTTGCCTCTTGTATGGTCCGATCATGCGGCTGCCCGATTTGAGCTATCATTTAACATCCGACCTACAAATGGCTCTCATCTAAGAGGTCGAATAACAACCAGGGCTTGGAAGAACATTGAAGCCACGGCTTTACAAGAGTTTCTTACCGCCACGGTTAGTCAGATGCCGGATAGTGTGGAAGAAGCCGCCATGATGTACACAAAATGGCTTGAGAAGGCGTGTGACAAATTAGCTCCAAAAAAATCTGTCCTCCCAAGAAGACTACACTTATCAGCTCCATGGTATACTGACACTCTGAAAAATCACAAACTTACCTGCAAACGGCTTGAACGTAATTGGAGAAACGACTATAAAGAACTAGATAAAATATTGTATAAAACGAGTCTTCTCAAATATAAACAATCTATTCATCAAGCCAAACAAGAGTTTTATGTGGCACGCATAGATCTAGCGAAAAGTTCGACCAAAGAATTATTTAAAACGGTCTCTAGATTGGCTACTCCACGCCCTGCGATAGTTGAAGCAAGCCAAGACCTTTGTGAAGAGATTGCTAAGTTTTTTGTCAACAAAGTGGAAACCATCTTCTCAGCCTTTTGTGGCTTGACTAATGTTACGCTGGACCAGGATAATGAGAAACTCAAGCCCCAAAAAAGCTCCACTGAGACCTTGGATAGTTTTAGGCCAGTATCCTTGGATAATTTGGAGAAGCTACTTATGGCCGCTAAATCAGGATCTCCACATGATCCCTGTCCGGTACAAGTAGCTCAACTAGCCCCAGGTCCTATTGCTCGATCCTTGGTGGCCATTTTTGAGGGAATGTGTGAAACGGGGCACTTTCCCAGTTGTTGGAAAGTGGCCTCCATACTGCCCCTGCTGAAAAAACCGAGTCTAGACTCCAAAGATCCTAACAACTTCCGCCCGATTTCGCACATCCCATTACCGGCTAAACTGATAGAAAAAGTCCTTAACATCCAACTTAGCTCTTTTTTAACGGCAACACAAGCATTAGACCCTTCCCAGTATGGGTTTAGAGGGGGCCACAGCACTGAGTCCGCTCTTATTAAGGCAACAGAAGAGATCAGAGTAGCCGTTGATCAAGGAGGGAGGGCAGCACTGATCCTGTTGGACCTGTCGGCGGCCTTTGATACGGTCCATCATGGTATTTTGATGGACCGTCTAAAGGAGTGTGGGATTCAATCTAAAGCATGGGCGCTGATAAGTTCCTTTTTGTCCGACAGAAGACACACGGTGGCACTGGGTAGTTATCAATCAAAACCCTTTGTGCTTCCTTGTGGGGTCCCACAGGGTCCTCCCTTAGCCCCACCCTTTTTAATGTTTATGTCTCCTCCTTGGCCCCCATTGTTAGATCATTTGGGTTCGGTCTCACGTCCTATGCGGACGATACCCAAATTGTCGTGTCATTACTTCCGGGCCAGGATGCAGGCATAGACAAATGTTTTCAAACATGCATGAAATCTGTTGGGAAATGGATGGCAGAGAGCTGTCTAAAGCTTAACTCAGGCAAGACTGAGGTCATTCTGTTTGGAAAGGACACTAGCTTTTGGTCCCCAGGCTGGTGGCCAGACTCGATGGGCTCTCTCCCCACGCCTTCAAAAAAGGCAAAAAATTTGGGGGTAGTTGTGGACGAGAGACTGACCTTTGGGGATCAGGTCAATGCAGTAGTATCTTCAACCACTTACGTGCTTAGAACAGTGAGGAAGGTAATGCCATTCCTACCTTTGAGTAGTCGACAAACAGTGGTCACAGCCTTGGTGTTATCCAGGCTTGACTATTGTAATAGCTTGTATTTGAATATCCAACAGAAAAGTCTGAACAAACTACAGCTGCTGCAAAATGCAGCAGCAAGACTTCTGACGGGTACACCCAAATTCTCACCCATTTCCAATGGTATAAGGAATCTTCACTGGCTTCCAATACGGAACCGAGTGCGTTTTAAATCTCTATGCATGGTCTTTAAAGCCCTCCACGGCAAAGGCCCAGACCACCTGAACCAGCTGTTTCACTGGTATACTCCTAACAGAGCACTTCGCTCGACAGGTGCTAAGTTGGTCTCAGTTCCACTCAGAAGGACTGCTTTGTGGGGGGACAGAAGCTTCGCTGTCAGCGCAGCGAAGGCCTGGAACGCCCTGCCTCTTTACCTCAGAGACGCTACGGATCTCTTAAATTTTAGGAGGGGCCTAAAGACCTGGCTCTTTTCTGAATAATTCCTCCCTCCTTGTTTTTTGCCTTAGGATGTATTTGCTAGCGCCAGGACACCCATGGGTAATTGCCGCGCTTTATAAAAGTTATTAACATAACATAACTAATACTGAAAGTGCACATCCATCTCTCTTGATCCAGCGGGTTACTAGCAACAAGCATCCATACCCCAAATACTCACCTGGGCCCATTCATTCATACTACGCTAGCAATTTCCGCTGGTGGGTCAGTTATACTCTTTATCAATATCCCTGCTACCAATTACCTTTTCTGATTGAAGAGTAATGACTTACCGATGAACCCTTTGATAATTTGGAAGTTTAAAATGAGAATATATAATACAATTCATAAATCTGAAATAATCACCAACTCAGATAGTTTAAAATGTTTATCTAAAATTCTTAGCAGAGTAATTTACAAACCACAAAGTACTTGATCATATATCAAAGAAGAAATATGCCATAATATCACCTACTAAGCATCAAATGATGGTCCCTCAGAAAAGAGAAGATAGAGACAGCAGTGCATACTAAATTACGCATTTATAGTTACCTAAAAGTGTGACAACCAAACCCCTTGGATAAGGAGTTGGAAAGGGTCCCAAGAAAGATGAAGACCAAGACCTCCGGACCAGGTTCAAGACAGGACAGGTGACCTCTCTACTAACGTCGCCTGCGTCGTTCCCCTCTCTGGTACTTCGTTTTCCTCCTCGATTCTTCCGTGTCTTCTTTCTAATGGAATCCGCCTCCCCCACCTCAGGACCTCTTCGGATAGCGGTTCAGTCTGCAATTGATCAGCTCTCATCCGTGTCAGCATATGAGCTCCATCTGCGCTCTGTGCATCCTAATGCCTGTTCTAACTAATTAGCTAATTCTATATCTATTATACCCTTCTACGCCCATGTACCTCCCATTAATGTTTCAAAATTATGGGCCCACTATTTCTGATTGGACGGGGACAGGGGTTGATCCTCACACCATGTCATTTTAGTACAATTTCTTAAGCCCATTGTTTTAAAATACCGCCCCTCTCAATTAATACATTTGCTTTATTTCCCACCCATTTCACGACAAAGTTTAATACAAATTGTATATACATTGTTGCAATTGTGAGGACATCTCAGAGGTTCAGTGGATGTGACCAACAGGTCATGTCCTTGGGTGTAGTCCAAGTTGACTTCATCGCCGTGTCTTGTCATTTTCCTTGCGCATGCGCACTGTCCATAGCTTTTGAGCTGCTGCTCAGTTAACCCAGGCCCATTTTACGAACTAATAGAAATCAAAGAAGAAACATATTAAAATCAAAAATAAATGGTTTCACTGTATACCACCTACTTCTACTCTATTCCCATTTAATTATAAATGTCTATCCCGCATTAGTAGCGTTAGAATATCACATCATTAATTGCAGCAATGCGAAAGCTTTAGCATGTGAGAACATTAAGCAGCCATTTTAGCACATACTGCGCAGAAGCAAAGATTCCCTCCAAGCAAAGAAAGACGTCATACCATGTGACATGGTTGACACATGCGCAGTAGAGTTCCCGCGTTTTAGCGGCCATTTTGGATTAGACGAGGATTACTTATTAGCGGAAAACACATAGGCAAGCTTCTCTAAGATAAATGTTTTGTGTATGCATTTGTTAATAAAGACATTACAAGTTTAATTAATTAATACTGTGAGAAGATTGCTTACGAGCAAGTCTCATTGTGAGTCCTTGCTCCATCAATCCCTCTCTGATGGCGTTTCTGAGCCATCAAAATTACCCACAACCAGATGCCAACTTCTTAGCATATATTTGTCTCGATCTCATTTTTACATTTTCTATTCTTACTCTCTCCTTTCAGTTTCTTGTATATTTCGCTTCTCAGATCTTCTAATTCAATTTCATAGAATATTCGTTTCTTGCCTTTTCCTGTTACTTTATATATTCCATTCTTTCTACAACATTTGCACCATATTATTATTGACAGTGTTATTATTGCTATCCCTACTAAGGGTACTAATATTTGACTATAAGTCCTTTTCCTACATTAGTAAACCAGGTACCAATTGACGCAACGCTATTTGTCAATCTTTCCCATACACTATCAACTTCCAGTGGTTTTAGTTCATTCTCAAGTTTTGTTATATTCTTTATATACATTCCAATTTCTGCACTTTTGTCAGGAATATACGTGCAACAATGTTTCGTTTTCAACAATTTACAGACTCCGCCCTCTTTTGCTAATATTATATCAAGAGCAAGTCGATTTTGCATAACCATAGATCTAATCGCAACCATCTCCGCATTAATCATTAGAAATCCTCCAACAGTATCCGTTGATAAACGATCAACCACTGTAGACAATTTACATATTCTCCTTGAGTTCAGAATTACTCCCACTGAAGCTATTAAAGCACCAAATATGTCACCTACAATTTCTAAAAAACTAGCTCTTTTATTACGTGTTAATTCATTATTATTTTCATTGCTCCCAGTGTTTCTTTTTACGTGGTATACCTTTGGAAAAACTATTCCAAAATAACAACTTCCATACCATTGTGTAGGAAGCCTAAAGTAAGCCTTATTCCCACACACATAATAAATTCCAGGAAAAACTGAATCTGTTCCTCCCTTTAGTCCCCAACCTCCAAGAATTAAGAAATTATGTTCACATTCACTGGTACCGATGAAAATATTGTTATAATCGGTCTTTAACCTATGAAGACAAATTTTCCCTGATTTTACAAAATCCAGAGCCATAGCAGCTTGAGCCTTGCCAGGTGTGTAAATACCCTCTTTCTCAGCCCAAGGTGGAAGATGAGCTTTATGCTCTGACGCTTTCTTTTGGAAATCCTGTCTTCTATTTTCAACTAAGTTTAAAAATATATTTTCTTCTTCACGTAATAAACATGTTAGATTGCTTCTATGTGCATGCGTTATATCTATTGACTTCATTGTTAAGAAAAATTCTCCCATAAATTGTGCATTTTGACTACTAAGCACTGGGTTCAGATTCTTTCGAATAGGAACCTCAGAAAATACCACATCTATATTTGAATAATAATACTGAAGTTTCCCTGTTCTATAAAATAAACTAGTTAATACACTACATGATAAGCCATAAGTTAAAGGCAAATGATGATATGTTAAACCTTCGGCTACTGATTCAGGTAACTTCATACAGACATAACAGTCACTAACTTCCATTGTATCTACGTACTGAAACAATAATTTAGTGAAAACATTTAAACTAGTATCATTATCTGTTACTTCGTGATGAAAATCTGGTTCATCCTCTGCTTCTATTTCTACCCTATCACTTTTCAAATTTTCTATCCTTCCTTTGGTGTCATTGTTACTCTTCTTGTCTATTATCATAAGGTAAGGAATTGCTACGATCACAACTAACCATACTATAAGCACCACTACCATACTACATATGCATATAGCACAGCATTTGCTACAACATTTCCGTTTTGGTTTCCCAGAAACTCTGTCGTCAGCCATTTCGACAAAGAAGAAATTTTCTTCTTTTCCTTTTTCTTTCAAGATTTTAATTTATCAAGGAGGTTTCACTTCTTTTTCATAGGTCAGTTCTGCACTTGTTCCTTCGTCACCACTTTCACTTGACTCTGAATTTTCGTAGTCTTCAAGGATTATATAAGTCCAATCAGGACTCTTAAACTTATTGTTCACAAGTTTCAATCTTTTGCCTTTTCGTTTTTCAGTCCCACTTGTTTGTCCAGATAAGCTTGTTACTTCATTTACTTGTTCTGGATCTTCACTTCTGGTTACTATGTGGTATTTTATTCTTTTAATGACACTAGGCCAATGATCGCCTTTTCTGACTTTCTTTGTTTGCACTGTATTTTCACCTTCTGAATCTTTTCCAAAAACTCTTTTATTTTCAAGGTGTGGCACAATTTGTTTCTCCTCGTTTTCAGTTTCTTCTTCTATCTGTTCTTGCTCAGATCTTAAAGTTGTTTCTTCAGTTTTCTGTGTGTGAGTTTCTACTAACTGACCCTGTTCAGGATTTACGTCTTCGTGCTTGAGGCTTTCTTGCTCGTTGTTTTCTTGGTTTTCTTCTCCCTGAACGTGTTTTTCTTGTTCTAACTGGTTCTGATCAGGGCTTATTGCACTGTGTACTTCTGCAGCCTGACCGCGTTCTTCTAAACCTGTCTGTCCCTGCTCAAATTTCGTTGCTTCGTCGTCGATTTGAGCCCAATTTCCTTTCCCTATCTGGGCCTGCTCAGGTTCTCTTAGTATTTCATTCTCCCAATCCTGAGCTGCTTCTTCTAGACCTATCTGGTCCTCACTAATTTCCTCTAATCTTGCTCGACTTCTTGTTTTGTTGTAAACTTCTGGTATGTCGACCACTGGTATCCAGTCCTGACTTGTGATCGGTTGTTCTTCTTCAGCTTTTCCAGAATCTCTCACCTGGGATTCTTCAGCTGGCCAACCTTCAGCTTCCTCAGCTATTGATGCTGACTGAGGATCTTTTCCTTCAGGAGCTGGCACCCTTTTTGTGTGGCTTACATGAATCCAATTAGGCAATCCTGCACATTTCACTGCTGTGTTTGTAACCAATATAACCTGACAAGGTTTGCCCCACCTGGGTGATAAACACGTTTCTCTGGTGTGATGCTTTACTACCACCCAGTCTCCGGGGTTCAGATCATGCTCTTGTTCAGGCTGCCTGGAAACTGTGTCTTCTCCAACCTGGTGAGAGACAGAACGCACAAGGTCAGCCAATGCTTTGCAATAATCTAGAACCATATCATCAGTTATGTTCAGCAGTTTATTTCCAGGAACATGTGCATGTCTCATTGCTCTGCCCATGATGATTTCATGGGGACTCAATCCTGTACTTCTATCAGGAATGCTTCTGAGTCCCATTAAGACAAGGGGCAATGCATCTGGCCAACCTAACGATGTGGATGCACACATCTTTGACAATCTTGATTTTATTGTGCCATTCATTTGTTCTACCACTCCAGAAGCCTCTGGGCGGTACGCACAGTGCAGTTTTTGTTCAATTTTAAATGCTTCACAGATTATTCGAATTACGTCGTTATTGAAGTGACTTCCTCTATCTGATTCCAAAGTTACTGGGAAACCGAACCTAGGAATGAGTTCTCGTAACAACAGTTTTGCAACTGTAATGCTGTCATTTCTTCTGGTTGGGTAAGCCTCCACCCACCTTGAAAACAGACACACTATGACAAGTACATATTTCAGTCCTTTACATGGTGGTAGCTGTATGAAATCTAACTGCAATCTCACAAAGGGACCCTCAGCCTTTCCAATTTTTCCCAAACCAATTACTGTTCTCCTTCCTGGATTATTCATTTGGCAAGTTAAACACCTCTGGCAAAGACTCTCTGCTGCAGCCCTAAACCTTGGATTGTACCAACTTTGTCTGAAAAGTCTAATCATGGCATCTCTCCCTACATGTGTGTCTCCATGATACATCCTGGCCATTTGTGAAATCAGGCAATCAGGCATGACTGGTCTGCCATCTGTGTATACCCACACATCATCCTCTGATCTTCGTGTGCACCCTATTTTTATCCAAACATCTTTTTCACTCTCCACAGCATCATCCTGCAATCGTTTCACATCATTCCAAGTTTCAGGTGTTGAACATAGCATAAGTTGGCAGCTGATTCCCATCCTTTCAACTTTTCTGTTTACTGCCAATCTGTTTCTGACACAGTGTTGAGCAACTAGGTCTGCGTATCTGTTACCGGCTACCACCCAGTCATCTCCTGACTGGTGTGCGACACATTTCACCACTGCCAATTCTTTTGGTGATTGTATTGCCTCCAATAGTTCCCTTACAAACTGCCCATTTTTGATTGGGGATCCTGAAGAAGTCATGAAATCCCTCTGCATCCACAGTTGGCCAAAATCATGCACAACCCCGTATCCATATTGACTGTCCGTAAATATGGTTACTTTGAAATTTTTCCCAATTTTGGAGGCTTTAATCAAAGCAATTAGTTCAGCTACTTGTGCAGATTTGACTCCTGGTAAATAGGATGCTTCGACTATTCCAGATAGTTCACATACAGCATAGGCTGCGCTCAATTTGCCATCCTCATGCCTTAAGCATGAGCCGTCCACAAACAGCTCCCTGTCTGAATCTTTTAGGGGCATTTCTTGTATGTCAGGACGTGGTTTTGTACACAATTCTGTGACCTGTAAACAATCATGTTCTGGGTCGTCCTTAACTTCTTCACAATATTGATCTGGTAATAGTGTAGCAGGATTTACAACTGTGCACCTAACTATGGTCACATTTTCACGTTCATACCTTGTCATCCGACTAGGCGTGAGATGCTGAGTTCTAGTTCTAGTTAACAGGATCACAACTGCATGTGGGACAAACACTGTAACAGGATATCCCATCACTATTGACTCACTTTGTTCAATGCTCATACAGGTGGCAGCAACTGCTTTTAAACAGCCTGGCAATGCTGCAGCCACTGGGTCCAATGTAGCAGAGAAATATGCTATAGGACGCCTATCTAGTCCATGTCTTTGTGTCAACACTGAAAGTGCACAATTTTCTCTTTCATAGCAGAATAGTGCGAATTCCTTTGTATAGTCAGGCATGCCCAAGGCAGGGGCTTCGCATAAAGCATTTCTTAATTTTACAAATGCACCTGCACTTTCATCATCCCATTCAACTGGATCCTTTGCTTTCTTTTTGGTTAGCTGAATTAAAGGCTTTGCTAGTAGTGAAAACCCTATAATCCACTGTCTACAGTATCCTACTATTCCAAGAAACATTCTCACTTCTCTTTGGGTTACTGGCATTTTCATTTGCTTAATTATTTTTATCCTTTCAGACGTTATTCTTCTTGTTCCCCTCTCAATTTGGTGTCCCAAATATTTAACTGCTGTTGTACAAAACTGCAGCTTTTCAGGTGATACTTTGTGTCCTTCTTCAGCCAAATGGTTGAGCAATGCAATTGAATCTTCAACACAATCATCACGAGTTCTTGACGCTATCAACAAGTCGTCAATGTACTGCACCAGGACTGAGCTTCTGGGCAGTACTAATTTTTCTAGACACCCTTTCAGTATTTGATTAAAAATGGAGGGACTTTCTGTGTACCCTTGAGGAACACGATTCCACACATAGACATGGTTTTCAAATTTAAACGAAAACAGATATTGACTATCTGGGTGCAATGGTATCGAGAAAAATACTTGGCATAAATCAATTACTGTAAACCATTCTGCACTCCAGGGTATCTGGTATAGGATTACTGCAGGATTTGGTACTATAGGACAACAAGGTACCACAATCTTATTAATTTCCCGCAAATCCTGAACAATCCTATATTTTCCGCTAGGCTTTTTCAAACCCATTATTGGCGAATTACAAGGACTACTCATAACTTCTTTTAATATGCCTTGTTTCACCATTCTGCTAATTTCCTCAACAACTCCTGCTTTCACTTCAGCACTCATTTTGTATTGTCTGGTATTTGGGAAAATTGCGCCTTCTTTTACAGTGATCTTTACTGGGTCTATTTTTGCCATAAGACCTACTTCTTTCCCGGTAAAATCCCATACCTTAGAGTTCACTGTAGTTCTTAACTCTTCTGGTAACTCATCTTTTGTTTTTAAGGAGTACATCTCATCCACTTCAGTACCTTGCTTGGCTAGCATGAACTTATAAACATGATCTTCATCTGGGGTTTGTACTGCAACACCATCCGGTGTGCAAAAAATAGTGCAATTCATCTTGCACAATAAGTCTCTACCCAATAAATTTACTGGACTGGAATCACATACCACAAATTGGTGCATTTCTCGAAAGTTCCCAATTCTTACTTCCATAGGTTCAGCAAGGGGTGTTCTAATCTTTTGATTTGCTACACCTACAACTTGGATAGCTTCTCCAGAGAGAGGGAAGTCTGGGATGTCTGCTGTTCTTACAGTAGAACGGGTAGCACCAGTGTCCAAAAGAAAAGTGATATCGTTACCTCTTACTTTCCCTTCAACATATGGACCTGACTGATCTACCGGCAAGGATGCGTCAAGTACGCACTCCTTCTCCCCCTCTCCTAGGCACTGTCATTGATGACTATATGGATCAAATTCGTCCTGTAAAAGAAACTGTGTAGTTACATATTCATTCTTACCACTTCCTCTTTGATATCCGACGTCTGTACCGTGCTTTGCTCTGCTTACATTACCCTGTGTAGGAGCAGGTGGCAACTGACTCTGAGGGTTTACACCCTGCTGTGAATCATTCTGCGCCTGTGGATTTAAATTATGATTTGGGCCATTATTATTATTTTGAATCTTTTTACATTCGTTCTTCCAATGTCCCAACTTTCCGCACCCATGACAAGGAAATGTCTTTTTCGCCTCTTCTCTACTCATTCGTCCTCTCATTTTTCCACCATTTCCTGTGTCACCATTCGTTTTAGATTCTTTTCCCTGACTTTCTGTTGGATTATCCAAATTAATTCCCTGTCGCTCAGCCATTTTCACTTGAGCCCACATCACTTTCTCTTGCAATTTCTTGTGTCTATCCTCAATGTCGTCTCCACAATATTTAGCATATTTCAAAATCTCGTCAATAGGCTTCCCTTGCCAGCATAACATATGCTGCTTAATCATCTGACAAATCTCTGGCTTTAGACCATAAACAAATCGATAGACAAACTGACTCATATTTTTGTCTCCAATATCCTCAAATCCACTATACTATTTGAACACCTGCAATAAACGTTCGTAATATGCGTGTACTGATTCGTTTGCCTCTTGGGTAGTCCTGTCTATTTTCACCCAATCTGTTTCTTTTGGTGGTATTTTCCCTTTCAAATAAGTTATTACCTGGTGATATTTTTTGATCACAACATTTGATGGAGCACCTGTCTTTGCATCCCTAGGATACTCTTCACTCGGCCAGTCGATTGTAATTTTACAGTCTGTCCATAAATCGGCAGGTACTACTATGTCAAACAGACCATCTAGATCCTTTAACAAAACCTTTGAAACCTTCACAAACCTTTCAACCTGTTTGTACCATTCTATCGGTTTTTCTCTCAACTTTGGAAAATCATTTGTAAATGACAAAATTTCTTGCCTGCTCCATGTTACATGGACGTAACCTCCTCCTGGAACCTCTCGCATTGGGTACATCTGTTCTACCTTCCCTGTTTCCTTTAATAAATATTCAGAAGTTGTTCTACTGCAACGTGCTTCTTCCTTTTTCTTTGTCCATCTCGTTTTCCATTTATCTAGTTCTCCCCATTTCTGCAATACTGACATTAATTCTTTCACTTGTAATTTCCTACCAGATGCATTCATATTTTCTAAATCTTTGTCAGTAAAGTCTGCTCGATATGGTTTCTGTAGTACTTTTGACTTTCTTATTTCGATTCCCATTTCGGTGGCCAAATCCGCCAATTTTTCATGGAATATCTTTGCGTTTCTGGTTATGCTTCTACATACGAACAATAGTTCTTCTTCACTATAGGTATTCAAACGATCTACTCCTACATTGCCTGCTATCATTTCTTCTAACTCAACTTTTAATTTATAAATGTCCAAGATCTTTGGGGGTGAACTTTGTCTGTCTATTCCTTGTGCCCATCTTTCTAAGTCTTCTGGGGTTACTACCGTTGCACTCTTAATTCCTGATGATGTTATAATATTCACATCCTTCGAACAACCAGGTGGGACTCTTCTTGGGGTGCTATTTACGGAGTCTCGAATAGGCAAATCCATTAGTGAAATCATAGATTCACAGTCACTGATATGATCATCAATTATTACTGCTTCGTGTTTTGGAATCTCCACAGGTGTAGGCATAACTAGGGGTTTCGGACAATTTACTTTGTCACCGTATAAAGGTACCACGGGACCAATGGTTACAGGTATTGTCAGGGAATCAGGATGTACATTCAACTGTGTTATTTTCTGTATTAATTCTGCTCTGTTTCTGTCTATAGCCTCTCTTTCCTTATCCTGAAGTACCCTATTAACTGGTGGATTATGTAATACTTGCGGTACCAATGGAGTTCTCAAAATTGGTGCACTTGGGGTACAACCACTTGACCCTTCCTGATATGGTGGAGGGTTCTTTAATATTTCTTCCATAAATTCATCTTCGGAATCTCCAAACCCTGTCAAATGTTTTGTCTTTTCTTTGCATTTGCTCCCTAACGGCTCATCTGTCATAAAAACTGGATACAAACCCTCGGTAAGCATCGCTCTTCTCCACTGTTTCATCTGACTTTCTCGTGACTCATTTTGTTGTCTAGGGAAAAATCCCCTATAACCCCTATTGCTTCTGGGTCTATCACGTTCAAATGCCTCTGTTTCCCATTCTTCTAGGGCTTTGTATTGAGTTAATCTTGGTCTGGGTTCTAATTCGTTCATTCTTATTCGTAACTTTTGAAGAACTCTCCCATTAAAAGTACCATTCTCTGGGAAAGCTAATATTCCATCATCCTTGGTATATTCTATCCAATTTTCTAACCATACGCAAGTATGATAACCCCTCTCCATCATCATGAATGAGGCTGGCGTTTTTGCTAGTGGAATGATAATTCCTTCCCTAGTTTTAATTGGCTTATCCTTCTTAAAATAATTCTTAATCTTCTGTAGAAATTACATTTTTCTCTTTTCTCCGTACATTTTGGGTAAATATCTGTTTATTGAATTATATTCTGCAAAACCTAGGAATCTCCTGTCTGGACGTGTTCCTATTAAAGTCGGATCGCGTTTCCACATACAATTTCCACTATCCACTACTATTTCGACTTCTATGCTGACAACCAATCAAAGTGTAGCTAACATTTGTCTCGGGACCAATCCTAGCGCGGCTTTTCTATGACGTTTGTCTAACGACCCCTCCTTTACAATCTGCGCTTCTCTGTCCCTCGCTGTTTCAACCAATCCCAGCGCGGCACCTGTGACGTCAGTATTACTCCTGACTACTGACCCCTCCTTCACAAGCTCGCTCCACGCCTACTGTATCTACCAATCTCAGCGCGGCGTTTGTGACGTCAGCCTTTACTCCGACAGCTGACCCTCCCTTTACAAAAATTATACGTAAAACTTTCAATGCTTCTTATTAAAATTCAGATACAACATAAAACATTCGCTATCGTGCCAGTTTCTTTAAATTGGAAAAGATAGATTCTCTCACTTCTTAGTAAAACCCTTCCGTTTACTAATCATACACTACGAGTAAAACACTTCCGTTTACTCTTCACGTAAGCTTCGGAAATACCTGCTACTCCTTCAATGTTACCCTTTCTAGGTGATATAACATCAAAATTTCACCAGCGTATTCCTTTGCTGTCACTCATACACGCACAGAGTCCCTAACAAGTACTGATAGCCCTGCTTAACTTTTCAGTACTATTTCTGCCTGACAGATAACCTCACTGCAGTATGGCTTCCACTTACCATCCGCTATTCAATTTCCCCGGGATTCTAGACAACATAAAACAAAACTTTAAACAAACGGATGTTAGTTAAAAAAATAAAATTCTCATTACCCAATTAACAAAGTCTAACCATCCTCTGATAGCCAGAAAACTGATCCAGCGGGTTACTAGCAACAAGCATCCATACACCAAATACTCACCTGGGCCCATTCATTCATACTACGGTAGCAATTTCCGCTGGTGGGTCAGTTATACTCTTTATCAATATCCCTGCTACCAATTACCTTTTCTGATTGAAGAGTAATGACTTACCGATGAACCCTTTGATAATTGGGAAGTTTAAAATGAGAATATATAATACAATTCATAAATCTGAAATAATCACCAACTCAGATAGTTTAAAATGTTTATCTAAAATTCTTAGCAGAGTAATTTACAAACCACATAGTACTTGATCATATATCAAAGAGGAAATATGCCATAATATCACCTACTAAGCATCAAATGACGGTCCCTCAGAAAAGAGAAGATAGAGACAGCAGTGCATACTAAATTACGCATTTATAGTTACCTAAAAGTGTGAAAACCAAACCCCTTGGATAAGGAGTTGGAAAGGGTCACAAGCAAGATGAAGACCAAGACCTCCGGACCAGGTTCAAGACAGGACAGGTGATCTCTCTACTAACGACGCCTGCGTCGTTCCCCTCTCTGGTACTTCGTTTTCCTCCTCGATTCTTCCGTGTCTTCTTTCTAATGGAATCCGCCTCCCCCACCTCAGGACCTCTTCGGATAGCGGTTCAGTCTGCAATTGATCAGCTCTCGTCCGTGTCACCAAAGGGGATGATGGACGGAGCGTTAGAGCAAATCAAACACTCACCCCCAGTCAACTGATCTGGGTTTAATCCATCATCATTCTTTAGCTCACTGCACCACCCCAGTTCAGACATGGCCATATGCAAATCAGTCTGACCCTGTGCCTCATGGGAACAGTCCAGCCCGAACTGCCAAGCCATGTCTTCCCTGGACCGGAAACAAGCATCCTGGGACCGGTTTCGGGTTCAAAACCCTCATCAGCCAGGCTATCTTGAATCCAGTGGCAAAGTGAGCAAGGGACCCACGTCTGGGCATACCCTGCCAACTTAGGGCGAACAAAGCGATACCAAAGGGGATGATGGACGGAGCGTTAGAGCAAATCAAACACTCACCCCCAGTCAACTGATCTGGGTTTAATCCATCATCATTCTTTAGCTCACTCCACCACCCCAGTTCAGACATGGCCATATGCAAATCAGTCTGACCCTGTGCCTCATGGGAACAGTCCAGCCCGAACTGCCAAGCCATGTCTTCCCTGGACCGGAAACAAGCATCCTGGGACCGGTTTCGGGTTCAAAACCCTCATCAGCCAGGCTATCTTGAATCCAGTGGCAAAGTGAGCAAGGGACCCACGTCTGGGCATACCCTGCCAACTTAGGGCGAACAAAGCAATACCAAAGGGGATGATGGACGGAGCGTTAGAGCAAATCAAACACTCACCCCCAGTCAACTGATCTGGGTTTAATCCATCATCATTCTTTAGCTCACTCCACCACCCCAGTTCAGACATGGCCATACTAAATTACGCATTTATAGTTACCTAAAAGTGTGAAAACCAAACCCCTTGGATAAGGAGTTGGAAAGGGTCCCAAGCAAGATGAAGACCAAGACCTCCGGACCAGGTTCAAGACAGGGCAGGTGACCTCTCTACTAACGATGCCTGCGTCGTTCCCCTCTCTGGTACTTCGTTTTCCTCCTCGATTCTTCCGTGTCTTCTTTCTAATGGAATCCGCCTCCCCACCTCAGGACCTCTTCGGATAGTGGTTCAGTCTGCAATTGATCAGCTCTCGTCCGTGTCAGCATATGAGCTCCATCTGCGCTCTGTGCATCCTAATGCCTGTTCTAACTAATTAGCTAATTCTATATCTATTATACCCTTCTACGCCCATGTACCTCCCATTAATGTTTCAAAATTATGGGCCCACTATTTCTGATTGGACGGGGACAGGGGGTTGATCCTCACACCATGTCATTTTAGTACAATTTCTTAAGCCCATTGTTTTAAAATACCGCCCCTCTCAATTAATACATTTGCTTTATTTCCCACCTGTTTCACGACAAAGTTTAATACAAATTGTATATACATTGTTGCAATTGTGAGGACATCTCAGAGGTTCAGTAGATGTGACCAACAGGTCATGTCCTTGGGTGTAGTCCAAGTTGACTTCATCGCTTTGTCTTGTCATTTTCCTTGCGCATGCACACTGTCCATAGCTTTTGAGCTGCTGCTCAGTTAACCCAGGCCCATTTTACGAACTAATAGAAATCAAAAAAGAAACATATTAAAATCAAAAATAAATGGTTTCACTGTATACCACCTACTTCTACTCTATTCCCATTTAATTATAAATGTCTATCCCGCATTAGTAGCGTTAGAATATCACATCATTAATTGCAGCAATGCGAAAGCTTTAGCATGTGAGAACATTAAGCAGCCATTTTAGCACATACTGCGCAGAAGCAAAGATTCCCTCCAAGCAAAGAAAGACGTCATACCATGTGACATGGTTGACACATGCGCAGTAGAGTTCCCGCGTTTTAGCGGCCATTTTGGATTAGACGAGGATTACTTATTAGCGGAAAACACATAGGCAAGCTTCGCTAAGATAAATGTTTTGTGTATGCATTTGTTAATAAAGACATTACAAGTTTAATTAATTAATACTGTGAGAAGATTGCTTACGAGCAAGTCTCATTGTGAGTCCTTGCTCCATCACTCTCACTACAATACAGCTCAAATTCTTTTTCATAATCAGGCATTCCCAATGCTGGTGCCTCACACAAACTTGTTTTCAGTTCCTTGAAAGCTTTCATTTCCTCCTCATCCAACTCAATCGGATCTTTGACATCCCTCTTTGTCAATCGCTGTAAAGGTTTTGCAATTAATGAAAATCCACTTATCCATTGTCGACAATAACCAACCATTCCAAGAAACATTCTCACCTCTCTCTGTGTCATTGGGGCTCTCATTCCTTGGATAATCCTTATTCTTTCTGTCGTCACCTTTTGCATCCCTTTCTCAATCTTATGACCTAGGTATTGTACCTCCTGTTGAAAAAATTGCAGTTTTGACGGAGACACCTTGTGTCCTCCTTCTGCCAAATGATTTAATAAAGCAATTGTGTCCGTAACACATGCTTCTTTGGTCTTTGATGCCACCAATAGGTCATCAATATACTGGACCATCACAGATTTTTCAGGCATTTTTAAATCTTCCAATGATTTCTTTAGGATCTGATTAAAGATTGAGGGGCTTTCAGTATACCCTTGAGGAATTCGGCACCATGCCAAAATACACTCTCCGAACCGGAACGCAAATAATGGCTGGATGTCAGGGTGCAATGAAATAGAAAAGAATGCATGGCACAAATCAATAACTGTGTACCATTCTACATCATGTGGAATCTGATACAGTATTACAGCGGGGTTTGGCACAATTGGGCAACAAGGAATAACAATCTTATTTACCTTTCTCAAGTCTTGCACTATCCTATATGTCCCATTCGGCTTTTTCCATCCCATTATAGGTGAATTACATGGGCTACTCATTATTTCTCTCAAAATTCCTTGTTCAATCATCTTATTAACTACAGGTGTTATTCCTTCAATAATTTCCGGCGTTAACTTGTACTGTGGAGTATTTGGGTAATTTGTTCCTTCTCTTACAGTAATTTTTACAGGGTCAACTCCTCTCATTAGTCCAATGTCTTCGCCTGTGAAATCACATACATCAGACCTGACTATTCCTTTCAATTCAATCGGGATTTTCTCTGCATCAAACACAGGAAACATGTCATTCACTCCTGGTTCTAGTTCTGCCATTGTCATTTTATACAGGACATCCTCATCTGGTGTCTGGAAAGCAATACCATCCGGGGTACAATAGATGGTACAATTCATTTTACAAAGTAGATCGCGTCCTAACAAATTTACAGGACTGCAATCACAGACCACAAAACGATGCATCTCTTTGAATGGTCCAACTTTGACCTCTACCGGTTTTGTAAGAGGGGTTTTAATCTGCCTGTTTGAAACACCTACAACTTAGATATATTCTCCTGAGAGAGGAAGGTTTGGAATTTCCACTGATCTAACAGTAGAACGGGTAGCTCCAGTGTCCACAAGGAATGTAACATTTACACCATTCACTTTTCCATCCACAAATGGACCTGACTGATCTACCTCTAGAGTTGCGCCAAGCACGCACTCTTCTTCCTCTCTTAGGCACCGTCATAAACTTTCATCCGATTTATTTCCATGCTGCCGTAATCAATACTGCGATACTGCAGCTGCGCGCGGCAATTTTGTTACCTGCTCTCCTCCGTAGAATCCTGCCTCTGTACTGTATCTCTGGGGGTTTACACTCTTTGGAAGAGGTGGTTGCGGCACCTGACACTGTTGAGTAACTACCTGCGGTGGTTGCAGCTGTTGGTAACTCACCTCATTCTGCACCTGTGGATTTAATGGTTGATTTTCTGTATTAGCTTTTGGAGGAAATTTACACTCGTTTCTCCAATGTCCTAATTTTCCGCAATTGTGACAGGGCCATTTCTTTTTGGCCTCTTCTGTACTCATTTGACCTTTTCCTTTACCTATATTCGGTTTGAATTTAGTTTGTCCTGCATCACTAGACTGATTATTCATCTGAGCTTCTTGTTTTTCTGCAACCTTTACTTGTGCCCACAGCGCCTTTTCTTTTAGTTTACGCTGTCTACACTCAATATCGTCACTACAATATTTTGCATACCTTAATACTTAATCTACAGTGCTATTCTGCCAACACAACATATGCTGCTTAATCATTTCACTTATTTCAGGTTTCAAGCCATATACAAATCTATACACAAAATGACTCGTCCTTTTCACTCAAATTCTCGTAACCACTATACTGTTTGAAGACCAAAAGCAGTCTCTCATAGTAGGCATGTACAGATTCCTTACTCTCCTGAGTTGTTCTATCAATCTTTACCCAGTCCGTTTCTTTTGGTGGGATTTTATTTTTCAAAAATGTGATGGCTTGTTCATATTTTCTCATTACTTCTGGACCTGGGGCTCCAGTTTTTGCATCTCTAGGATATTCTTCCTTCGGCCAGTCAATTGTAATCTTACACTCTGTCCATAAATCTGCTGGTACTACAATTTCAAACAATCCATCCAAATCTTCCCACAACACCTTTGAAACTTTTACAAACCTTTCTACCTGTCTATACCATTCTACTGGTTTCTCTCTCAATCTTGGAAAATCATTTGTAAATGACAATATATCTTGTCTGGACCATGGGACATGTACATAGCTTCCTCCTGGAGTTTCCCTCATTGGATATTCCATTACTATCGGTTCTTTCTCCTTTACCGGAAAAGCCAATGAAGCTTTATCGGTCGTCCCTTCCTTCCTTCTTATCCACCTGCTTCTCCACCTGTCCACATCTCCCCATTTTCTCAATAACACAATCAGTTCCTTTATCTGTGTCAATCGTCCTGAAGTGTTCAGATTTTCTATATCCTTTTCGCTAAAGTCTACCCTGTACGGTTTCTGCAATCCTCTGATTTTTCCAAACTCTACTCCTAGTTCGTTCGCTGTTTCTTCCAATTTTTCATGCAAGTTCCTAGCTCTCCAAGTGACACTTTTACACATGAAAATTAGCTCATCATCCTGATATGACTTCAATCGATCTGTACCAATAGTCCCTAGAATCAATTTTTCCATATCAATTTTTAATCTGATCACATCTAAAGGTTGTGGTTCAGTATCTTTCTTCTGTAAGTTCCTCACCCACTCATTTAATTCTTCTGCAGACGGACCCACAGGGGTATTATTTATCTCTGCCCAATTTGCACTTCTCTCTGGGGTCTCAGTTGCTGACTCGGTTCCCATAGGAATCCTATTTATCTGACTCTCATTAATTGTCAAATTTGTAGGTGGACTCGACCTACATGGACCAACAGAATCTCTTGTCTCTCTATTTTCTGGAATTATCCCTTCTCTCACTCTTTGCATACTAGAGTTCAATGGAATTGTCAGGGAATGCTCATCTATTCTTTGATTTTCAAAACCGGAATTACTGGCCCTATCGTCACTGGCACAGTCACAGCTTCCATATTCTTTGTTAGTTCTCTTATCTTTTCAGTCAATTCTCTCGTGGTTCTGGCTAATTCAGCTGTATTACCATTATCGTGCTTCTCATTCTGTGGAGTTTCTAATTTATCAAAGGACCTATTTATTTCATAATTTCGTTTAGGGCTTTGATTTCTTACAGTTTCCATTGGTGGTGCATTTGGAGTCACCACCGCAGAATTCTGTTGATATGGAGGGGGTCTTTTATTTAAAATGTCCTCCAGCAACTCATCCTCTGTGTCGCTAACTCCATACCCATATCTCTCTGTTACTGCATGCTTCTTTTTCTCCGTACACTTTCTCCCTGTAATCTCTTCAACTGTTCTGACAGGAAACAAACCATCCGTCATATTAGCATATCTCCATCGTCTCATCCTGTCTTCATGATTCAATCCCCATACTCTTCCATGAACTAAACTATAATTCTTTGCACCTCTGTGTCTTTCCCTTTCATACATCTCATCTTCCCATTCACCTAAAGCTTCGAACTGTGTTGGTCTAGGTCTCGGTTCAAGTTTCATCATCTTTTCTCTCAAATTTCGAAGTACTGCTGTGCTAAACGAACCATTTTCTGGAAATGCCAATACTCCATCGCTTTGGGTATATTTCGCCCAATTTTCCAACCAAATACATGTATGATAGCCATATTTCAACATCATATGAGATGCTGGCGTTTTCGGCGGAGGAAGTACTTCTCCTTCCCTAGTCACTACCTTTTTGTCTTTCTTGAAAAAGTTTTTAATCTTCGCAAACCATGACGGTTTCTCTCTACCATACTCATAATAAGCCATAATTCACTGTTCTTTTTCTCAAACAAATACACGGAAATCTTCACCACTCTGTTCTTTCTACTCTTTGGCTATTCGGACCTATCCCAGCGCGTTTCACACCAACTCACCAATCCGAAAGCTCTACGTCACTCTCACATGAACCAATACCAGCGCGTCTCTACACTAGCGCACCAATCAAGAAGCTCTTCGCTCTTCCACAACTGGCCAATACCAGCACTGTCTTTGTTGACGTCAGTTCTACTCCTGTCTTTACTGACCCCTCCTTTACAAAAATTATCGGCAGTTTTCTTTACCTTTTCTTCTCGACAAAATTTATTAGTTACAACGTAAAACACATTACCATTGTCTGTTTCGCTAAACAAAGAGATAGTTTGTTCTAACTTACAAGAATACTGTTTCGTTTGATAAGTGTAGCAGTTCTCTCTACCTTACCCTTCTCTCAAGCAAGGGGTAAACCCGTTTCTCTGGGGATAAAACACATGTGGAGACTACACTGCTCCTGAGAATTAAGGCCAGAGTTTCACAAGAAAACCTGTTGCTATTTCACTCAAATGTATTTTCATACATGAAATGTCCCTATCATAACACAATCCTGTGTTATCACCAATTTGAAAATCAGACAATGCACTATTCCGTGTGACTTCTCTCGCCACACGTGTCCACTTCCTACTTTCCGGAAGCTTCAAAATTTCGACTTACACATAACATAATACAACTTCGACATAAAATGTTAGACATGAAAAATCAATAAATCAGTAATCAATAATCACCAAACTAATCTATAGAAACCATAACTCTGCTACCAAGAAATCTGATCCAGCGTGGCTAATATAAATTTCTCCTTAGGACACCAATCCAGGTAAAAACACTTATGCAACCTATCATCAATTAAACCTTATGTCGGTGGGGCCCATGACACCGCATAACATACATTCATTCGATATTTGGATTTTACGCCAAGGAGAATGTGGTGCTGGACGAACGGGATACCTTGTTAAATTTGACAGAATAATAATTCATACATTATATGCATTAACCTTTGATCCTATCGGTTCTGAACATCAAGGTACTCCGCTCTTTGGTCGATGGACCAACTAGTAGAATAAGTTGATGGTGATTAAGACCAGCTCAATCACAATTAAACCTTATAACATTATAAATCATAAATGTACTAAAGAACCACAGACTCATTTTAAGTTAGAATATATTTTATCTAAATTCTCAATCGAATAGGCGAAATTTCTTTATTTATTAAACACTTTTGATATATTAATAAACATTTAAGAAAAGTTTAATGAAAATGGAAAATTATGCATTACCCATAGTCTTAGGATGCGGACAGGAATGGTTCACCAAAAGAAGATGAACCGCAGATCACAGAATAGAACTCCCAAACTGACTGTCTGTCCCGCTAACCTCCTCGGACGTACCTCCCGGGCAGAATTCCCGCAACGATCTCGTTCCTTCCCCAGTCAAGTTCAAAGTCCAAAAATGACAGAGTCTTTTGCAGTATCGAGGTGGAAAATGAAAAATAAAGAAGCGGCATGGCAGGAAAACACCAACCACAGCAACAACAGCATCCGCATCAGCAGCAGTAGCAGCAGCAGCAGCAGCCCACATAAGAGCAGACTCTCTTATACCCTATTCTCTGGCTTACTACCAGGCGTGGTCGGTGGTAGGAGTGCCGGTCGGGCGGTGACGTGGGGCGGGGGAGGGGCAGGGTGGGGGGTAGTAAACTATGGATTAAGGCCGAATCCAGGTAAGTAAACATTTAAATAAATCAAACGAATTTCGTTGCCGCCCGTGGTGGTCCCTGCGTTTGCCGCCCCGCGACGGCCGCAGGTAAGAGCAGGGGGAGCTGGCTATCCTGCGTTTGCCACCCCACCACAGCTGCTGGTAAGAGGCCCCCAAAACTCGTGCTGCCCGGGGCGGACCGCCCCGCCCCCCTTGCAACGCCACTGCAGGCATAATGTTAAAATACATTATACAACAAGCAGGGCACATGAGGGGGACTTAAGGGGTAGTGGAAAGAGAAAGAAATGCAGATTGGTAGATGTACTAAGTGAGGGAAAACAGGATATTTTGTAAACAAACCAGCATTTTTTAAGACTTTCAAAACAGAGTGAGGACGAGAGTGTGTGTTTGCATTTTGTGTGTGTGTGTGTAAAATTCCTGGTGAAATCTAACGGACACATCACCATACCCGACTGAAAGCACCTGTTCCCAACTGTTTACCAGAAAATCGTTATATTTGGGGTTGTAGCACCACAAAGGACCCCCCCCCCCCCGATGCAATGTCCCCTGGGTGGGATCATTATTACAGAGGGTTGCGTGGAGGTCTGTGACCAGACGCAGACAGAAGCCGCCTCTTCTGAGCAGCGCCCCTACTGCCAGGTGAGCATATCGGTGTAGTTCTTGTGAAGGAATGTTTCCAAAATTGTTCTCCCCTCTCATCACCAGAGACAAGTATTATTACGTTGTGTGTATGGAACCTTCAATGAAATCAACAAGCTGGTAAGACAGCTTGGGGCGGGTGGGTTATTGCACCTGCCTTAGCCTGTGTATGTAGCAGACAGAGCATAGCTCCGAATTCCTGGCAAGCAGATTCTGCCTTATAAGGTTGGTAAAATGAGCAGCAATGAATTTAGTTATAATATCACTTGCTATTACAGCCTTTTGAGTTTTAGAATGATGTCAGAACACTATATAAGCAGAGATTTGTGGTGCAGATTTTGAGTAATGAAAAGAGACATACAAATAAATGACAGTGCGTTGTTTACTATAGCACTTCGAAAAACGCTTTAACTAGTGATGCAGGAATGGAAATTATAAAGGTGGTAAATAATGGTGCAAATGGGTGTCTTACCTCAGTAAGGTTCAACTTTGCTCAGAATTCGCAATAGATTAAGTGTGAAAAAGTTTGCAAAGATAGAGTTAATATATTATAATGTGATCCTCCTCGTAGCACGTCGACGTGATACTTCATGTAGGGAAATTGAACTAAGGGGTTGCTTTCACAATACACATTAGAAGTATTGTTTTTAAAAATGTTAAAAAGAACTCCCAAGGTTTTTCTTGACAGTTTTTATACTTCAAAGACACTTTTATTCTCTTTAACGTTGTTCATTCAGAGCTCCGCTGAGCCAGCCAAATTGACGTTTTATTTCACATTTGGGGGTATATTTATAAGGGGATAGTGTCATCAGAACGTCACTTTTAGCAACGTTCCGGTGGCACTATGCACTTCTCCATGTTTACAAAGCAGCATTAAACCACTTTTTGTGGCCTATCGCCGCCTTGTATATACGGCCCCTTTACACGCATCACTTAGCGTGATAGGGGCGTGCAATGGGCGTTGCTGTGGGCGGAACACCCATTGATTTTTGCCGCTGCCCCAGATTTACAAGGATGTGTAAATCTGAGGCAGCGCCAAAAACTAATGCCATGCAAGAGCAGGCGTTAGAATGGCGAAACGAGGAGAAATACTTTTATTTCTCCTTGTTTTTGCTTTTATATGTGTGCTGTATGCTGCAGCACACATAGAAGTAACAAATCGCCATTATGGATTGTTTATTGTCAGTAAGGGACACATTCCAGCACATAAACAATAATTCCCTGCAAGGCAAGCATCCTTGCACTATGGTGCAAGGGTGGCTGTGTTGGCGCTAGGCAGCTAATTTTAGCGCCAGTGCTAGGGAAACACAGAGGTGCGCCATATTGTTGTGAATATGGCACATCCCTGTGTTTTGGAAATATCGGAGCGCGACGCTGCCAAATTTAGCGCAGCACCGTGTTCCCACATTTCTTTGTAAATATGCCCCTTAGTTCACATTTTTCAGACTTAGGAGGCCAGATATTTATGAAACATCTGGACCGTATTGAGTAACCAGCTAAAGTTCGGGCTAAGTTGGCACTCTGCAGTTGCACTTGTTGAACGTTCTACATTTTGGGCCATATTTATGAAGGGCTTGCGTCGCTTTTGCGCCATGCAACGTGGTGCACAAGCGGCGCAACCCCTAAGATGCAATTTATCAAGCCATGCAAGGCCACCTTGCGTGGCCGTGAGTGGCTTAATAAATCCAGGGTAACCCAATGCAGCACAAATTGCTATGTGGCGTTACTCTGCCCCAAGGAGGTGTTCCATGGGTGATGTGTGGGTGTTCCCATGCAAAACCCAAGGGGCCTCATTTCTGAGGCCCTACCGGCACTTTTGTGCCGCCGTAATGTCACTTTTTTGACGTTCTGGTGGTGCAATGTGCCACGGCATATTTATAAGGCCACGTAAAGCCACTTTACGTGGCTTTTCACTGCCTTATGAACATGTGCCCCATTCGTGCAGAAAGCTGTGTGAGAGGGGCGTTTGTTGGGTGTTGCTGTGGGTGTTCCCACGCTACACCCATGGAACCTGACACATTCCCAAATTTACAAAAAACTGCAAAGCTGGGAATATGCCAGAACCTAACGCCACCCCAGAGAAATGTTTTTATTCCTCCTCGTGCTTTCCTTTTTCTATGTGTGCTGCAATCTGCAGTACACATAGAAAAAGGAAATCACCTCTTGTGATTGATTTTGTGCAGGAAGGTGTCCCTTTCTGCACAAAATCAATCAGCCCCGCAACCTAGGCACCCTTACACCATGGTGCAAAGGGGCCTGCTTTGGCGCACGGCAGCCCATTGTGCACTGGCACTGGCGAAAAGGACAGGAATGCGCCGTATCACATAGATACAGCACATTCCTGCCCTTTTGTTTCGACGTAGGGCAGCGCAGCATGATTCCTTGAGGTGCTGCCCTACGTCAAAACATCATAAATGAGGCTTACGGATTTTGATGTATTCACAGATTTACCATTACTGGTAGACCTGGGAATGAGCCAAGATGCAACTCCTTCCCAGTGGAGGTGTAACGAGGAGAAATATCTTCTTTTCTCCTTGTTTTTCCCTCTTTCTGTGTGTGCTGTATTCTGCAGCATATATAGAAAGAGAAAAATGCCTCAGGGGATTGTTTTTTTTCAGGAAGGTGCCCCTTTCTGCACAAAAACAATCCTGCTTACAACACAGGCACCCTTGCACCACGGCGCTAGGCAGCACATTGTGCGCCAGCGCTGGGAGAAGGCAGGAATGTGTCGCTTTGTGATAAATACAGAACATTCCTGCCCTTTACCTGTAATGTAGCGCAGTAAGGAGACTTGCTGCTCTGCATTACAATTTGATAAGTATGGCCCTTTGGCTCAGCCACACCCAGCATTAACTACTAAATGAACCTGGACTCTAAAACCAGATTCAAAATGTTATTTAAGCCTAGTTGGAATTGAACAGACCTATTTATACCCACACAAACACACAAGACATACTGATGGAAAAAAATACCCACATTCAGGTACGCATGCAAACACACAACCACACTCGGGCGCATAATTACACAGACGCACGAGCAGAAACAGATGCACGAACACAGCTGTAGTCACACCACACAAACCAGAGCAGAATTCATTTGGCAAAACGAAGAAAAAAACTGAAATGAAAATGATTTTCCATTTTGGAGTCCTTTAGTTGTCAAAAAATACGTAATTGAAATATATTTGCATGCCTTAGCGTGCACACGCACTTAGTCCTGAAGAAAAGCCATCCTGACCACTTGGGGCGGCATTGTTGTTATGGCTGAAAAATGTTGACAGTTTTAAAGGATGTGAAAGGTCACTAACATCCACCACTGTTTTTAACCTTGTCTAAGGGTACCATTATTAAATAATACACCACTTCTGGTTGGTAACCCAGAAGGTAATTTTAATTCACCCCATCTTCTTTGACAGAAAGAAACACTCCCAAAAAATCCCAGTTCCACTGTAATCAGGCGTTAAAGCACACCCATGACAGGCTAGGTGTCTCGGGTGGGACCCCAATGATGAAGCATGCCACCAACTAGGTTGGTGGGTGAGGGATCTTTTGATTCTCTCAACCTTCAGAGGCTGGCTTGTGTCTTGTCACAATTTGGAGATTCACTCAAAGAGTAGAATTTTATACTCAGAGTTAAAACGATGTAAAATGGATTAGTCCTATCTGTTGGCGGGAAAGATGGTTTTTCACACAGTTCTGGTTTTATTGAAGAATTTCAAAGCAAATCTGTTCTTCTGCGTGATCTGGAGCCTCCAAAGTTTCAAGGAGAAGCCATTTTAAGGTGATCAAGTTTAGCATGATGTAGGATGGTATTCTGGTGCTGGAGATAAGTTTAGGCGCTGCATTGAGGCCTTCTTTTAACGGCCCCGGGTGGATGCTCAGAAAGCTGGGCAGCAGGGAGTTGCCATAGCCCAGCACAGAAAGAACTAGGTCTGAAGTAATTGTTGGTAAGAATGACTTGATTTCCTATTGCAGCCTGATTTCTTTTCTGGGGGTTTCATTTAAGATGTTGGCTCATCCTTGACTGTAGGTGTATTAGGGTCTTCACTTGTCTTACTTTGCCCTCTAGCTAGTCGATTCGTTGTTCAAATACATCAGATTATCACCAGTGTGTAGATGAATGAATATTCAGGAAAGAACAGCAGAGCACCATGTAAAGGTTGAGGAGCTTGGCTAGGGGGAATGGTCCTTCTTGAGGAGGTGGCAGGTGGCTGGATATAAAGTTTGACAGTTTCACTTGTCATTGATTGGAAGGTAGGACTCAACCCATCTCAGAACTATGCTGCTGATCCTCATCCATTTTTCCAGATTTTCAGGAGAGAGGCATAGCTGACCATGTTGAATGCTGTAGACAGGTCAAGAAGAGTTGGGAAGTAAAACTACCCATTGCCAAACATGCAAAAACTATACTATGTCTAACATCGCTGTCTCGCTACTGACCATGGTATAGATCCTGATTGAATATCATTGATGAATCGTTTTCATCAATGTGGATTTTTAGTTATTTAGTGATACAGCTTTCACATTTTTTCACTATGAAGGGGAGGCTTGATATTGGGTAAAATTGATGGGCTCCTCTGGATCTGCACCAGGCTTTTTTCAGCAGAGGGCTGACCTGACCAATTTTAGGAAGTCTGAGATTAGTTCTTGAGACAGGGATGTGAACTGTGTTGGTTAGATGGGGTAAAAGGATGCAGGCACTTACATCTTTTACTATTTTTTCAGGGATAGCTTTAGAAAATTGAGAGGACAGTTCAAGTACAGAATCTTTGTTCATCAGGTTAGCAGCCATCATCTTTGTGAACGATTAGCATTTCTTAGCGGATTTGAAGGAAGGTTTGGGCCTCTTGAGGTGCTGACTGAATGTAGAATGGTGAAAGATGGCTTGATCTTTTTTTCTTATTTTATCTTCACAGAAATTGAATAATTTCTAATAGATCTCTATGGTACTCAGGATACCCATGGCTGACTGTACCTGATGTGAAGAATGCCATGGCTTTTGTTTGTTTGCTTGTTTATTTACATTCTGAAGAACTCCTCCTTGAATTCAAAGTTATGTTTTTGTACTGCAAAGCAATTCTAAGCTCTGCTTTGATGGATCTTGCTATCAAGACAGAAGGAAGGGCACAGGCGACATAGTGAAGGCAGAACGAGATAAGAGACATAGACATATACCCCCAAATCCCTTATTTATGTTCATTAGAATGTCAAGTTATGATTGGTGACTATCAAAGTTTTCTTTACTGGTGCTATTTTGCACTCTTTATTGGATACTATTAATGGAATGCATGGGCTAAATCTCCTTTATGTTCAAAGGTTTGCCCCTTCTTTTTGAAAACATATACTGTGTCTCTCAGAACGAATATGACTCATTACATCGCATAGCAATACCACGCATGCCATTACAACGCGGGTATTACGACGCGATGTCATTTACAACGACATACCATTACAACGCAAAATTTTACCACGACTATGCCTTTACCACGCATGCCATTACAACGCAAAGGCATGCGTGGTAAAGGTATACTCATGGTACACGTTTGCAAGGTAAGTGACTCCACCCTACCCTACCCTAAACCCTAATGTAGTACCACTGCACAACCCTCCCCCGACCCCCAGTCCTCTCCCTACAATAACACTACACTACCCTGCACGACCCCCTGTCACTACCCTAAATCCAAAAACACTACCCTATACTACACAAACACCACAACACTACCCTAAACCCTAAAACACTACCCCCAGCACGACCCTCCCCGCCCCCCATTCCGGTCCCTACACTGAAACACTACCCTGCACGACCCCGACACTACTCAAAACCCTAAAACACAACTGTACACTACACGAACACCACAACACTACCCTAAACCCTAAAACACTACCCTAAGCACGACCCTCCCCTACCCCCAGTCCGGTCCCTACACTCAAACACTACCCTGCACGACCCCCCGACACTACCCTAAACCCTAAAACACTACCCTACACTACACAAACACCACAACACTACCCTAAACTCTAAAACACTACCCCCAGCACTACCCTCCCCCTACCCCTGGTCCGGTCCCTACACTGTAACACTACCCTGCACGGCCCCCGACACTACCCTAAATCCTAAAACACAACTCTACACTACACAAACATTACAACACTACTTCGACACTACCCTAAACCCTAAAAAAGTAACCCCCACCCCAAGCGCAATCCCCCTTACCTCTCTCTCCTCGTGGTTCCTCTCTCCTGGTTCCAGCATCGTCTGAGGGGCGGTGCGCGTCGTTGTGAGGAAACGGAACAGCCTCCGTTTCCTCACAACGATGTGGATAGCCATTACATTGCATGCGTTGTAAAAGCGCATGCGATGTAATGGTATGTGTAGTAATGGCTACGCGTTGATACATCGCATGCGTTGTAGCGCATGCGATGTAATGACTTGCAGGGTAACAGCCTTGTTGTAATGGCTGTTTACCTTCAGAACATAGCATCAACGCCATATAGTGGTTAAGCATTTCCATCTCAACTAAGATGCCCTTGCACAGTCCTGTCTCTCGGCGATCCATCACTCCTCATCCTGCCCTCCTCGCACTTCCAGAAAGAAAAGTGTAAAGAGGCCAAGAGAGAAGCACCCAGAGAGAGAGCAGGACAAGCTAGTAGTGATTTGAAGTATACACAATGTTAACTTGGATATTGGGTTGCATCTTTGTATAGTATTTTAAACCATCAGCAGAAAGGGGGAGGTAGAAAAGAGGGACCAGGAGAAAGGAAACGAGACAAGACAAAAGGAATGGGGAAAGAACTTTGTGGAAGGAGAAGTTATTCTCAAGACACAGGTTTCTAATCAGAGTCACAGTACTTTCTGGGTAGCTGCCCTTAGGTACCTGAACAACAGAAAGGGAGGGAGTTAGGGAAAAGAGAAATAACTGGAAGCAGGGCACCCCATGAGAAAGGAATGCAGGAATGACAGAGAGCTAGAAATCATTCTCCACTGTGCAAGACTTTCACATGCAGGCCAGAGAGTCACTGGAAGCAGTACTCTGCCCTCCTACTCCAACTGTTGTGTTTATCTACTGGAGAAATAACTGGGTTTCTGGGTGGACACCGACCACTAGGGTAAAGTCACACCTTAAATTATGCTCTGAAGTTTGGAAGCCAAATAGTTAGGCTGAAAGATTGCCTGTGTTTGAAATGGAAAATACTAAATGCAAGTATTTACTGTCCGGGAGTACCTACTTCCTGTTTTGTAGAGCCAGTACTTTGCCTTTGAAAATGAAATGAGGTTGGGATAAAGACTGCCGGGCCTTCCTTTTTTTCCCTCTTCCCTGCTAGTGTCAACACAACAGACCCTAGTGTAAAGGCAAGAATAGACCCTAGTATGTAAGCCACTCATCCATTGTCCCATCTTTCCAAGGATGGGTTGCATTTCAGCCAAAGGATAGAACCAATCATTTAAGAAGCAAGAATAGTTCATGGGAGCTGGAACTCACAGTTGCTATTTAGTACCATGGAATACAGCTTCAACAACAGTCTATGTATTACAGAGCCTGGACGTGCAGTATTCTGCAGCCTGGCACAATGTCATTCTCTCCTATGCTATCTTCCTATCTTGCATAGGTGAGCATAAAGGTATTGTGATCTGGCAAATCCAGAAGAAACAGAAGACTAGCGGAACAAATATGCGCTATCTGCACCATTTTCCAACACTTTTCCCAAATTTCTTTGGGGGAGGAGAGAGTACTCAAGTAGTCTAATTAGGTAGAGACTAGTGGACAGGGGCGGCTCCTCCGTAATGGCGTCAGAGCGTCGCCCCACTGGTCAGAGTCCGTCATAGAAAAATAAAATGATATTAAAACAATATAATTGTATTTTTCTGTGACGGGCTCTGGCTGATGGTGCGTATGTGCGGGGCGGGGCTGGGCCATGATAGGCAGGAGTGGTGGGTACTTAGAAGTGTGCATGTAAGATTGGCTGGCCATCTTAGGCCGGCCAAACAGACATGCGCACTTCTATTTCTCCAACCCAGCTGTGTTCACAGCCGGGTTGGAGAAAAGCTGCAGGCTCTGAGGCAGTGTCTGAGCGGCAGACCGGGCCACTCAGACCAATCCTGGCGCTGCTCTCATAGCATGAAAGCAGCGTCTGAATTGGCTGGGGAGCCTGTGCCTTCCCAGAGACTGCTGGCAGTGAAGCACGGAGACGGGCGTCAGCTTCAGGGCAGCAAGAGGTACGTTTTTTTAAAATATTACTTTTACCCTCAAATCCCCCCCGTCCTCCCTCCTTTCACCAACCCCTTCGCCCCTCTTCCCCCCTTTCGTTGTACAGTGGCCCATAGCTGCCAAGGTTTCAGAATGCCATGTGTGACATTTTCATAATTTCAGTGTAATTATGAGTGACATTTCAACAACTGTGAGTGACACTTTCTCGTGAGCAAAATCAAGCAATGTAATGGTGTTAACTTCTCGCACAAACCACACAGGACTCAGGGTAACCTCACCAACAGGCAGAAATAACTTGTCTCCCTATAAAAAGCAGGCTAAGTAACAATAGCAAAAACAATAAATGTATGCCAATCACCCTTTTAAGGTCCTTCTGCATGAGAGTCCTGCTCTCCGCACAGCATGCCCCACACAGCGCGACCCGTGGACTCCAACATGGAAGTACAGCCGCAACTGCCAGACTTCATCACAGCGTCCTTGGCTGCTCTGATGTGGGAAGCACCACAGCCGACCAACTCAGAGCAACCCGGCCTCAGCTTCCATGAGCGAAGCTCCACTCCCCACAGAAACTCACAGCCATCTGCAATGAAAGCAACGGTAGCCCACGAGGCTGCGCCTCCATGGACAAAATCAGGTATCTGCAGAGAAGATGGAAAAAAAAGAGGAGGTGGCAGGCGAGGGCCTTTTATTGGAGGGGAAAACTTGGAATTGACGGTGTCAGGTGGAGGCCGGGAAAACCAAAACTGTAGTGAATTCAAGCAAGGGAGGGACATAGGGGTAATGTAGTAAAAACATTTAACTACTTAATAACTTCCAGTCAGGTTTCTACGACGCTTTCTACGATGGACACAATCCCAATACTGTAATGGACAATATTGTGAATGATGCTTACCAGGCACTTAACACAAAAGAGACATGATCCCAGTTTCTTATGGATCTCAGAGGTGGGTTTCGCATTCTATATTATGAAATCCTTTCGAGCACTCTCCACAAGATTTAGTTCTGATGGAATAGTTAGACACTGGTTCACATCTTATCATTACAACGAGAACCAGAAAATGTATTACACACTCACACTGTCCGTGCATTGTTCAGATTCCGATCACTCCGACTACTAGGACCCATATTTGGAACTCACTGCCACCTCATATACCAGTTTTGCACTGACCTAGTAAGATCTAAAGTACCCTTACATGCTGTATGATAAAACTGGAACAAAAGAACAACTAAGAGCAGTGGTGACCCCGCTGTTTAAAAGCTAACAACCATTTGTCAACTGTGTAATTATTTTTGTTTTTGTCATTGGCGCACAGTTGATGTCGGTCTGTCAAAGTACTAGAAATCTAACAGCAACACCAGATAAGTATCAATAAAGACAGCACATAAAATAACTTGTCACAATTTTAACGTGATAACTTGCCTCAGACATTAAGGGGTTAACAATGTGCATGTCAGACATGTTAAAATGAGCACAGCCTTATAATGGAGTGTTGTTCTGTTTAGATAAGAAAAAAAACAACATAGGGCTGCTTCAAACAAGAAAAAATAACCGATTAAAACAATCCTTTCAGCCGGGGAAAACAAAATGTGCATCTTTTGTTCACTAAAATGCAGCATTCACTAAAATGCAAATTCGCAGTGGTCGCCTACAGCTGAGCACTTCCTGTTCCATGACTAGTTGGGTTAAGAGCCCTTTACTTCATCTCCAGACTGACTCTTGTCTCTTCAGGAAATGCCTTCCCCTTAGCAATCACTGCATAGGGATGTCTCACGGGGCAGAAAGACGACAGTCTCGGTACTATCAAGGCTGCATAATTATGTTTGGTAGTGTAACTTGTCATGATCAACGTCACATCGTGGTGCATGCCCCACTTTGGTTACAGCCCGTGGCCTGCATTCTCGCCTGTAGTCATGCCAGGGCTTCTGAGCTACTACACAGTTAGCTCTGTAACACGACCGGGCGGCAACTACTGACTGCAGGCAGAGCTGCTGAAAAGGAAATTATTTATAAGAAATTTACACGCACACTGCTGCACTGCAGCACGTATCTTCACTACTACTCAACTTGGCTCAGGCCGTGAGCCACTGGCCGCCACTCCTAGTGCAGCTAGCCTAGTGTTGTCTAGTGCAGCAGAACTGTGAACTGGTGAATGCTATATGAACAGAGCATAAAGTAAAAACATATGCCTATAATGCACCATTTTCCAACATGCTTTCAAAAGTTTCTTTGGGGGGGCTGAAAGTGCTCAAATAATCCTATAAGGCTGAGACCACTGCGACTTGCCTTCTATGTTTCAGAGTACACCAGTTGCTGATAATTTCCCCAGAGTCTAAAAGCCACAGTTCTGCACCTTGCCAGGTCTACTGAACCTAATGTGCAGTGAAATCCAACATTGGTGATCTGCCTACAATTCCTCAGGGAAAATTCTTAAAACCATGTGCAAGGTGTTATGTTCTGCTTGAGGCCATTGTTACTGGGCCACTGTTCTTTAAAACACACAATTTGGCTAAAAAGAAAACTCAACGTGCAAGTGGTCCCTTGCCCAAACTCCCCCTCTAAATGTCCCTCCTGAAAATGCCCATTCAGCAATCTCCTGAGCACACAAGGACACAGCCTCCTCGCTCAAACTACTAGTTTCAAAGGTTTTCCTTAAAATACAGTCAGCATTCTCCTGGGCAGACGAGGGCACAGCCTGTTAGACTATGAGTTAGGCCTGGGCAGACGAACTTTGATTGCACCAGGCAGGTCGGCACAGTGTACAGAGCGATAAGAAAGAAGAAACCCCTTGCCTAGCATCCCAGACGAGTGCTTCGGGGCCACACTAGAGCTATGAAGCACTATACAAATGCTACAATACAAGGACGAAGTGTCAGGTGTGGATGGATACGAACCGTTTAGGCGCCATCTCGGTTTTACCAACAGGGAGTCTGAGTTCCGTTCGCCTTCATTGCACACGGAATGGCACGTGCACACGGTCCGTGTTTTTGTCGAGCCAGCAACTCAGCGCGAGGAAACCCACAGACTGTAAGGGGGGACTTGAAGTGTTGCAAGGGGGGCAACAAGTTCCGGCCCCCCCTTTAATAGTCTCTAAGAATCGTGACAGTTTACTCTCGCTCACGATTGATGCCTGGCGTCCATTTAATCTGTTAAAGCCGACGTGCTGTTTGTTTTGTGGTTTTTTTTTGTGGCATTTGCAAAAAGAACAATTGATGGACAGAATGCAGAACAATGTCATACATTCACCCCAGTACAGAGATCTGGGCCTAAATCCATCGTTTTTTTGCTCACCATGCCATTCCAGTTTGGACCCAGCCATATGCAAATCAGTCTTGACCCTGCACCCAATGGGAACAGTCCAACCCGAACTGCCAGGCCAGGTCCTCCCTGGACTGGAAACAAGCATCCTAGGACCGGTTTCGGGGTTTCACCCCTCTTCAGCCAGGATAGCTTGATTCCAGTGGCATGGAGAGCACGGGACCCACGTCTGGGCATACCCGTCCCACTCGGGGTGACAAATGCAAAAGAACAATTGATGGACAGAATGCAGAACAATGTCATACATTCACCCCAGTACAGAGATCTGGGCCTAAATCCATCGTTTTTGCTCACCATGCCATTCCAGTTTGGACCCAGCCATATGCAAATCAGTCTTGACCCTGCGCCCAATGGGAACAGTCCAGCCCGAACTGCCAGGCCAGGTCCTCCCTGAACTGGAAACAAGCATCCTAGGACCGGTTTCGGGGTTTCACCCCTCTTCAGCCAGGATAGCTTGATTCCAGTGGCATGGAGAGCACGGGACCCTCGTCTGGGCATACCCGTCCCACTCGGGGTGACAAATGCAAAAAGAACAATTGATGGACAGAATGCAGAACAATGTCATACATTCACCCCAGTACAGAGATCTGGGCCTAAATCCATCGTTTTTGCTCACCATGCCATTCCAGTTTGAACCCAGCCATATGCAAATCAGTCTTGACCCTGTGCCTCATGGGAACAGTCCAGCCCGAACTGCCAAGCCAGGTCCTCCCACTCGGGGTGACAAATGCAAAAAGAAACCGGTCCTAGGATGCTTGTTTCCGGTCCAGGGAGGACCTGGCTTGGCAGTTCGGGCTGGACTGTTCCCATGAGGCACAGGGTCAAGACTGATTTGCATATGGCCAGGTCTAAACTGGGGTGGCATGGTGAGCAAAAGAATGATGGATTTAACCCAGATCTCTTGACTGGGGGTGAATGTTTTGATTTGTTCTGCATTCTGTCCATCAATTGTGTGTCTTTGCTTTCTCGCCCTAAGTGCGCCAGGTATGCCCAGACGTGGGTCCTGGGCTCACTGTGCCACTGGAATCAAGCTATCCTGGCTGAAGAGGGGTGAAACCCCGAAACCGGTCCTAGGATGCTTGTTTCCGGTCCAGGGAGGACCTGGCTTGGCAGTTCGGGCTGGACTGTTCCCATGAGGCACAGGGTCAAGATTGATTTGCATATGGCCAGGTCTAAACTGGGGTGGCATGGTGAGCAAAAGAATGATGGATTTAACCCAGATCTCTTGACTGGGGGTGAATGTTTTGATTTGTTCTGCATTCCGTCCATCAATTGTGTGTCTTTTGCTTTCTCGCCCTAAGTGCGCCAGGTATGCCCAGACGTGGGTCCTGGGCTCACTGTGCCACTGGAATCAAGCTATCCTGGCTGAAGAGGGTGAAACCCCGAAACCGGTCCTAGGATGCTTGTTTCCGGTCCAGGGAGGACCTGGCTTGGCAGTTCGGGCTGGACTGTTCCCATGAGGCACAGGGTCAAGACTGATTTGCATATGGCCAGGTCTAAACTGGGGTGGCATGGTGAGCAAAAGAATGATGGATTTAACCCAGATCTCTTGACTGGGGGTGAATGTTTTGATTTGTTCTGCATTCCGTCCATCAATTATGTGTCTTTTGCTTTCTCGCCCTAAGTGCGCCAGGTATGCCCAGACGTGGGTCCTGGGCTCACTGTGCCACTGGAATCAAGCTATCCTGGCTGAAGAGGGGTGAAACCCTGAAACCGGTCCTAGGATGCTTGTTTCCGGTCCAGGGAGGACCTGGCTTGGCAGTTCGGGCTGGACTGTTCCCATGAGGCACAGGGTCAAGACTGATTTGCATATGGCCAGGTCTAAACTGGGGTGGCGTGGTGAGCAAAAGAATGATGGATTTAACCCAGATCTCTTGACTGGGGGTGAATGTTTTGATTTGTTCTGCATTCCGTCCATCAATTGTGTGTCTTTTGCTTTTATGTGGCATTGACGGACTAATAAAATTGTTTATGAGAAGAAAGAAAATGATTAATACCCGACATTACACATGCAGAGGGGCTCTAGGCGGGGAGATCGCTTAGACGGTCTCTAACCATGTCACTGCTGTAACTCCGTGTAATATCGTTAGTGTCTGCACCACGTGCTCAGCGGGTCTGGCCTAGCTGCTGCGCAGCGCACAGACCCCGCGGCACGGCTACCGGAGCCGAGACAAGATGGAGGGTGAGCTGGTACCACCTCAGGAACGACAATAGCGGCCTGCAGCGGGAGGCAGAGCAACTACGCAACCCGAAAGATAGCTCAGCTGTTTAATGCACCTGCGGATGTGTGCTAGATATAGGGCTTTCAGTGGGATGAACAAACTCAGGGGTCTCTCATAGGGACGTGGCCGATGTAATTAAGGGCGTGGCTTAAAACAATTCAGCTAAAAATCTGTGCTTAGCATAGTGAGCTGGCCCACTGGTATTTTGCTGCGTCTGTCCATTCAATCAGATATATAACACAACAAGTAACATTACACCTACAAAAAGCCAGAGCTACTGGCTTTGCCAATTGTTGTAAACTGCATAAGGTAAATAAGCAATAACTATGACTTTGTTGTATATAATATTAAAAATGGTTTCACTTTTGCGTGTGAGGTTGTGGCGCAAAAGAGCTGCTGACTTTAGAGCGGAGAGTGCAAGTTCGAGCCTCACGTCGGCTCAACATCTTGTGATTCAAATCATGAATATGTCCTTGTGTAACGTCAGTGGTGCTCACGTTAGCGCCATTTAAAACTGAAATTGACTCTCTTTTTAGTTCCATCAAAAGCAGTGACGGATGGTACTATTGCAGTGTCAAGCTTCTTTTTCCCATCCACCCTGAAGGTAAAAATGTAGAGCCCGATAGGGACCCGTCTTGGCACCTGCTTTGGCAGGACTCGGCCCACTTAAAGCCCTGGCTAGATACTTCATCAGAACCAATAATATCGGCCTGAAAAAATATTGAGTGCACTGCATGGCCAAGGTAAGTGCTTCTGGCCTCATGAACGAAGGGTTTCTGCATTCGCAAACTCCCTAAATCGGCATATCAGAGGGTTTGCAAACGCCAATAGCATTTTGTTATGTTCTACACATATCTTGCGATTCGTAAAAGTGTTTCAGAATCAATAAATAAATGTGTTTTGAAGTGGGTGCCAATTCGCTCTTTGGAAGTGGTGTGTTGTAGATGCCCCTTCCAAATATCAAATCGATATGTTCTGTATCAAAGCTTCGCCACCGAAATCCAGTTGCAAAACATTGAAAAGGTACCAGCACCTTAAAGGAGGGAGTACCCCATTCACAAAGGGGCAGGGGTCTGCTTGGGACCCTTCTAGTTTAGGAATCTTAAAAAAAAAGTATGTTGGGAATAGATAGTGTCCAAATTGCAAACAAACAAAAAAATAATGTTTCTTTTTAAATGCAGCCTCATTTCCTTTTAGGAGAATGGTCTGCATTAAAAAAGATGTTTATTTAAAAGCGATCACAGACATGGTGACCACTGACCAAAGCTGGTCACCATCCCTGTGATGACCTGTAATCGGAGTAGGTCACAATTTGCACCTCATTAATATTCATGAGAAAAATTGGATTGTAACCCATTCTGATTCCTTATTTTTGAAAACCGACCTATTAGTCCATAGGTCAGTTTGCAGAATAATTTAGTGGTTGCAAAAAGTCGGTATGCAAAGTGAGACCATTTTTGTGACCACATTAATATTACAAGAGGAACAAAATTCAGTCGCAGTCGGTGCAGGTAAGCATGGTAGGGCCGTAGAGCAGGGCGGTGCCGGGGGGGAGGGAGTCGACAGGCGACGGAATAGGTTTTATTTCATTTTACCTATTCCATCGTCTGTCAACTTCCGCCCCCTCCCGCCCGCCTCATCGCGCTTACCAGTGCCGGCCGCCGCTGACAAAATTGCTATTCTTAGCGCCATATCTACTCACACCAACGGCAGCCAGCGCAGGTAAGTGGGGTGGGGCGGGGTGGGGGGGGGGGAGGGAGTTCACAGACGACGGAATAGGTCAAATTAAATAAATAAATAAAACCTATTCTGTTGTCTGTCGACTTCCCCCCTGCCACGCTCCACCGACCCACCGCGCTTACCTGCACCGGCTGCGACTGACTCACACTATACTTTGAGATGTGGTAGAGAAAATGGGGCTTATTTACAAGTCCCTTGCGTGACCGGTGCGTCACTTTTTCCCATATTAAAAATGATGCACCGTACAAGTCCCTTGCGTGACCGGTGCGTCACTTTGTCCCATATTAAAAATGATGCACCAGCGACGCTAGGGGCTTGTAAATAAGCCCCGATATGTTTATCTCGTGATATAACATAAGGAGGGTCTTCTGCCCTGAAAGTTAGCTCAAGGGGTAAAGGTTCTTGCTGTGTGCATCAGCTACATGTGTGCAGGTTCTACCCTCTTCTTGTGAGGTTTTGTATGACTACACTCCACAGCTCCCAATCTTAGTAAGAAACATCCCTGCTCGAGGAAGTGTAACCTGCAGATCAAAGGATCACTTTTCAGTTAGTTAGTTCAAGGGGTTAATGTACTTGCTGTGTGCATCAGCTACATGTGTGCAGGTTCTACCCTCTTCTTGTGAGGTTTTGTATGACTACACGCCACAGCTCCCAATCTTAGTAAGAAACATGCCTGCTCGAGGAAGTGTAACCTGCAGATCAAAGGATCACTTTTCAGTTAGTTAGTTCAAGGGGTTAATGTACTTGCTGTGTGCATCAGCTACATGCTGCAGGTAATAACCTCTTCTTGTGAGGTTTTGTGTGTCTACACGCCACAGCTCCCAGTCTTAGTAAGATTGCTCTGAAGTGGAAACATGCCTGCTCGAGGAAGTGTAACCTGCAGATCAAAAGATCACTTTTCAGTTAGTTAGTTCAAGGGGTTAATGTACTTGCTGCAGTGTGTATGACCTGTATATCATGCAACCTACAGGTCATAATTTCCTATCTCAGTAAGTTAACTCTGAGAGTTAACTGTTGATGTATGTGAAACCTGCACATCACATGTTGCAGTCTCGGCAAGGTAGCTCAGTGGGTTAATTTGCCTGCAATTCTGTGTTTGCGTCTGCATCTGTAATCTGTTAATGTTGAATGGTCCTGCTACTGAGTGCGTATGTCTGTAACCTTTAGGTTGAAGGTTGCACTCTCAATAAATATAGTTCAAGATGTTAATGCGATGTGTTACTCGAAAGTCAACAGTTCTCATTTCAGGAAGGTAGCTCAGGGTTTCATGTGCCTAATGTCGTGTTTTCTGCGAGTTAGAGGTTCTGATCTTAACACCCTAGTTCAGGAGTCGATGTGTCTGCCGCAGCAGAGTTTGTAGTTTGTGGCCGATAATTTCTTACTAAATTGATATAGCTCAGTGGGGTTAAGTTAAGCAACGGATATCTGTGTTACTTGTACGTGAAAAACTGCCTCCCTGCAAAGGCAGAGCCAGCTCATTGCATTTGTTTACTTAAAAAACAAACTTGCACCAAAGCTTCTTGGCGCTAGTAGACTTATTGCAACTTCAGTTGAACCGTGTGATATGATCAAATTAACCGGTTTGAAGTCGGTGGCTCACAGGGGTGAATAACATTCTCGTCGCATTGCTTGGGAAATAGGTGCACACCTAGCCAAACGGTAGAAGGAGGAATGGTGAGCAAGCACACCGCCTTTCTGCTGCTCCAGAACAAGGTAAGATGTTTAGTTGGTACCCTCATTTTCTCTGGGTGTTTTCTCAGGGGATAATTTTTTTCTGGTGCCCTCTACTTTCTAACTCTGAGGGCCAGATTTTACTCCTCTCACCCGCAGTGTGCGGGGGGTTGGACTATTTAACGCGCATTTAACAGTGTTTACAGGTTTTGTTTTTTACTTCATAATTTGACCCTCTGTACTCTTGCTTTTTCCAAGCAGTTGCTCTCAAGTAACCGTAATGTTGGTTTTGTTTAATGTTGAACGGCGCATTCAATTGGCTCGCCAGCTACCCTTCGAATACCCGTGAATGTTCCTACATTGCCTCCAAGCGCTGTGCAGTTGCCTTCAACTTAATAATTCGTTATTCATCAACTGCCCAGTTGCGCAGCCCAATCGAATATTTGTCAGTTGTCCCCTTACGCGACTTAGTTACCCTAAAAGCACATGCATTAACTGCTCCCTCGAGTCTTGTTAGTTACTTAGGAAAGTCTTTTCCAGAATACTCTTTGATTGTCCATTAAAAGCCCAACAGTTGCCCCATAATAGTTTATCAAATAACCCGGAATGGTTCTCTATTACCCCTGCAAAGTTCCGTTATTTCCTCCGGAATTCTCTTTATTAGACCCTGGAATCTATTGCTTGTTTAATGCTCATAAAATATTCCTAGATTTCCGCTGGAATGCTCATTAATAGACCCAGGAATGTTCTGTGGTTGTTAGTGGGATGTTCCATGATGTGCCTGGAATGCCTCTGGGGTGATTCGGGGTTGCCTCAGGGGTGCCCATTGGATGCCGTCCTCTCTGTGGGGTCAGCTCCCCTGTAGGTTCGGCTGTGCCCTGCTCCACAGAGCGTGACAGGCGGCTGGAGGCCTCGTTTCCAGAGACGTTTGACCGTTGCCCTGCAGCCGCGAGGAGGCCATTAACCGGCCCTGAGCGCAGATCGGCGGTTGCTACTGACAGCCTGTGGTTGCTGGCTGCTGATTGGGCCATGCGGGCCAGCTCCCGAGGTGACAGCGGGGCATGAACAGAGCAGGAGTCCGGCGAGGCGAGCATACCCAGCCCTACAGGCCTACGGAATTTTATGTCTCTGATGTCTCTGTAGTCAAGTGGGCAGTGCTTAATTTGTAAAATAATAAGTGCCAGGGCCCTGACCAGGAGGCCACTGCAGCTTGCACCACCCATCGCCCCTGTCATCGCTGCCAAAACAACTACTAACCAACTCTCTCCCCTGCACGTGCAACAGTTCAGATTATTCCAGGTGCCCGAAGCCAAAGGAATGGCTGGGGAGGTAGATATTAGTAATTTTTAATGTATATTATATTCATAAACAACCATTTACCTGCTCATCCCTAAATTAGATGAGCAGTGCCACCATGTGGCAGATTGTCCTAAGTGTGGTGTTGGCAATTAAGTGCCTGCTGGGTGCCGAGCACCTGAAATCAATTAAGTGCCGGTCCTGAGCACCAGAAACCACCGGCTCAAATTAAGCACTGAAGTGGGCCTTGTTTTTGCTGCACTCACGCCCTGTGTAAGAGGACCATGGGAAATACTAATGGCCTATTGTGCAGGCCTTTTCTGGCCTCAAGACCCTCCTTCCACCCAGGAGGAGGACATAAATATTTTGCCTCCTGGGAGGTCTGGAGAGGGGCTTGTTTGATTCCACAAGCCAGAATGGATGGAAAGCCGCCATCTTTCCTTGGGTCTATCTAATCCAGTGATACTCAGAGTACGGCCCGGGCCACATGGGGCACCCTGGTCAACGCCAACACTGGACTCGACTCAGAACGAACATTAAAAAGATGTTAAATAAACAGGCAAACCTTTATTTAATGGTTAATTTGAGTTAAATAAATAAAGTAACTCGGTTTTCCTAAACAGCTCAAATTTAGAAACACCTTTATTTTTAATGACATATTGGAGCAAAAGTTTAAAAATATGTTAAAGTCTGTTCAAAATTCAAAATGTGTATATCCTTAACATGCAGAACCGTTTCACCTTAGTACATCAGATTATATCAGTATATTGAGAATTTTTTTTTCTAAGTGATAGTTTTTCAAACATGAATTTATAAACTTTCATTCTCCACCCCCCACACCCTGACAACAATGCCAATTGTGAACTAAGAGGCAAGTCAGTTGTTACGTGCACTCTTGGGTGGCATGGGCTCATATTATACATGAACAACATTATGGTCTATTTAGCCAAACACAGGAGAAGGTTTTGTACAGCACACATCCTGCAGTCATGTATTTCGAGATCCTCATATGTAATAATGAAAAAGAAGGGAAAGTGAAATAAAACAATTGCCTAGTATCACACAATTTAGTTAAGTGGAGAAGCTGGGGTTAATCCAGAGTTGTTGGTTTCATATTGAGCAATTCAGACACTAGATGTATATACTTTGCTTCCCCTTGACCCTCTTTATTGCCAGTGCCCCCGATGTCCCGCCTGCCACTCTGCTGGCAACCATGCAACCCTCCATCACATCACAGACCAAGCTTTGTGGCCCCTAGGAACATTTTTGCGAGTACCCATGGTCTAATCCGTCCTGACTTGTACAGGGGCAGGTCCGGGTGGACCACCATGTTTATATAGACATGGGGATGTTGTTGTACCGAACCTCATTAACGTCTACTGCTGCACTGGTGCCCACTTTTAGAGTGCGCTGTTATAAGCAGTAACTGGATGTTGTGGCTCCTAGTGTCATTGCAGAGTGCACTGTTATAAGCAGTAACTGGATGTTGAGGCTCGTAGTGTCACTGCAGAGTGCGCTTTTATAAGCAGTAACTGGATGTAGAGGCTCGTAGTGTCACTGCAGAGTGCGCTGTTATAAGCAGTAACTGGATGTTGAGGCTCGTAGTGTCACTGCAGAGTGCGCTGTTATAAGCAGTAACTGGAAGTTGAGGCTCGTAGTGTCACGGCAGAGTGGGCTGTTATAAGCAGTAACTGGATGTTGAGGCTCGTAGTGTCACTGCAGAGTGCGCTGTTATAAGCAGTAGCTGGATGTTGAGGCTCGTAGTGTCACTGCAGAGTGCGCTGTTATAAGCAGTAACTGGAAGTTGAGGCTCGTAGTGTCACTGCAGAGTGCGCTGTTATAAGCAGTAACTGGATGTTGAGGCTCGTAGTGTCACTGCAGAGTACGCTGATATAAGCAGTAACTGGATGTTGTGGCACCTAGCATCACTGCACAGTGCGCTGTTATAAGCAGTAACTGGATGTTGAGGCTCGTAGTGTCACTGCAGAGTGCGCTGTTATAGGCGGTAACTGGATGTTGAGGCTCGTAGTGTCACTGCAGAGTGCGCTGTTATAAGCAGTAACTGGAAGTTGAGGTTCGTAGTGTCACTGCAGAGTACACTGTTGTAAGCAGTAACTGGATGTTGAGGCTCGTAGTGCCACTCCAGAGTGCGCTGTTATAAGCAGTAACTGGATGTTGAGGCTCGTAGTGTCACTGCAGAGTGCGCTGTTATAAGCAGTAACTGGATGTTGAGGCTCGTAGTGCCACTCCAGAGTGCGCTGTTATAAGCAGTAACTGGATGTTGAGGCTCGTGGTGTCACTGCAGAGTGCGCTGTTATAAGCAGTAACTGGAAGTTGAGGCTCGTAGTGTCACTGCAGAGTGCGCTGTTATAAGCAGTAACTGGATGTTGAGGCTCGTAGTGTCACTGCAGAGTGCGCTGTTATAAGCAGTAACTGGATATTGAGACTCGTAGTGTCACTGCAGAGTGCGCTGTTATAATTGAGTACAAAATATTTAGGAAATTCAGTACTAAGTGGACCTTGGAGATTTCAACATCAATGTAACATAGGCCAGATGCTGATAATGTACAACAATATTTTTATTTTTGTTCAACACAATAAATATTTTTTCTTTCTTTTATCATTTTGTTGTTAGAAATTAATACTTATATTTCATTTTCATATTCGAAAATTGAGTACAGTGCATATCACTTCATTCCATTGGTGTTGTTATGTTTTAACCAAATCCTATCCACACTCTCTTCCGCATTCATCCACTATTTATCTGACAATATGATTTAATACAAGAATTCATAACATGTATTATATTTTTAGGCAAAACACAGTTTGTCCAATATTTTCATTACAGATCAATAATGATTAATGTTAAACATGATTCAGATTGTAACCTAATATGGAATATGTAACAATTTAGTAAGGATGTGGTTTCACCAATGGGAATATGGCCTCTGTTTCAATCGAAGAAAACATTCAATATAGTCATGGCTAAGATCTGTCGCGTTCTACGCGCGTTTCGGGTTTGAGCCTTCATCAGGAAGCCATGTTTGATGTAAATCCTTATACTAGAGCTTGCAAGTATAATTTTGAAGAAGATGACCGAGTGCTTTGCGTTATATGGATGGTTTACAAACCAATATCGATGGTTTTCTAGTGCTCCAGTGGAGAATAAAGGATGAAATGTAGTATTATCTGAAATGTTTAAGTTCTATGACCATCCGATTATGGGTGCTCCTTTCTCTGCCCGTTCCGGTTGTCGCCTAAAATATGCGAGTAATACTGGTCAGCTTGCTAGTCTCGAATTTTCAGCCTGTTTAGGAGTCCCGTTCGTAACAGCCTGGAAACACGCCGGTAACGCGTATAACGCCCGGCTAAGTAGTCCCGTTTGTGGTAGCGTTCCATAGTGCGCTGTTATAAGCAGTAACTGGATGTTGAGGCTCGTAGTGTCACTCCAGAGTTCGCTGCTATAAGCAGTGACTGGATGAGAGTGCGCTGTTATAAGCAGTAACTGGATGTTGAGGCTCGTAGTGTCACTGCAGAGTGCGCTGTTATAAGCAGTAACTGGATGTTGAGGCTCGTAGTGTCACTGCAGAGTGCGCTGTTATAAGCAGTAACTGGATGTTGAGGCACGTAGTGTCACTGCAGAGTGCGCTGTTATAAGCAGTAACTGGATGTTGAGGCTCATAGTGTCACTGCAGAGTGCGCTGTTATAAGCAGTAACTGGATGAGAGTGCGCTGTTAAAAGCAGTAACTGGATGTTGAGGCTCGTAGTGTCACTGCAGAGTGCGCTGTTATAAGGAGTAACTGGATGAGAGTGCGCTGTTATAAGCAGTAACTGGATGTTGAGGCTCGTAGTGTCACTGCAGAGTGCTCTGTTATAAGCAGTAACTGGATGTTGTGGCACCTAGCGTCACTGCAGAGTGCGTTGTTATAAGCAGTAACTGGATGTTGAGGCTCGTAGTGTCACTGCAGAGTGCGCTGTTATAAGCAGTAACTGGATGTTGAGGCTCGTAGTGTCACTGCAGAGTGCTCTGTTATAAGCAGTAACTGGATGTTGTGGCACCTGGCGTCACTGCAGATTGCGTTGTTATAAGCAGTAACTGGATGTTCTGGCACCTAGTGTCACTGCACAGTGCGCTGTTATAAGCAGTAACTGGATGTTGTGGCAGTGGCGGCTCCTCCGCTATGGCAGAGGAGCGTCGCCCCACTGCTTTTTTTTTTTTTTTTAGTCCTCATCACGCAAAGTTTTGAATAAGAGAGTATATTTGACAAGAATTACCACGTTTAGAGAGCTTTTTCTGCCGGTCTGTTCTTTCCACGGCCCTTCCCCGGCACACTAGAACACTTCTATTTCCTGTGTGGGGGTATCCCATTGGCCATCATGCATCTCATACGTGACTTGCCCACTCCTTTTTTATGAAAGTTGGAACCTGTACCGCCATCTCTCAAAACTTGGCTGTTACTGCGCTTAATCATTGGACTTTGTCAGGTCGCTATCACAACAGAGTTAACACATTTTCTCAGACCAGTACTGTTCCCAAATATTCCAAAATTCTAATCTTTTGCTAGGTACACCAGCTCTATCCAACAGGTTTATTCTAAGCACTGAATTCAGCTATTCTTCTTCTGTAGGTGACAAAGGATTAACCCATTTAATACAGATCTCACGCCTAGCAACTAGTATCAATAAAAAGAGTAGATTTCTTTGTTTTTTACTAAAGCTGGATCTTCCGCTATCGTCTATCTCCACCCCAAACAGTATTAGTTGGGCGCTTACCTGTATTTCTTGATGGTATACCTCTGAGAGTACCTTACCCCCTTTTTCCAGTAGTTTTGAAGCTGGGGCACTGCCAGAACATGTGGATGTCATCGGCCCGTTCTTCACCGCATTTAGGGCATCTCTTCGCCCCTCCTTTTTCTATTTTGACAACTTCTTGGGTGTCCAATATGCTCTATGCAGAGTAAATAGATAGTTCTTTTTGAGAGGTGCAGATTTAATAACATCCCCACACGCAGCCGCAGATACTTGCCATAATAAAGATACATCCAGCGACGGCAGCGCTTTCCCCCAGATCTCGATGGGTAGGGTGAATTCCTCTCGTCCTTCATTGATAAGCGCCCAATACCAAAATGCTACCTCTTTCTTCCCGATTTCCCCTTGGGGTTTCGACTCCAGTTCTGAGTTTCCTTCCCCGTCTTTTCCCAAGGATTTAGCCCAACTCATAAGTTGGTAATGTTTAAACTTAGATAAACCCCCGATAGACAGTACTGACAGTCGATCCCAGTCAACAATGGTGGACCCAGTCAGTATTTGTCCCCATTTCACTACTCCGCCTTCTCTTAGTGGTACTGATAATGCGTCCTTCAGACATTCCGGCGTTCCCGGCAAGTCCCAAATTGGGGCATGTTGACAGTAATAGGGGATCTTCCACAAACGCCTTATCTGTGCCCACAGTCTAATAGCTGCTCCCAAAATTTTTTATTTAATTTTTTTGAAGAATTTTGTATGGCCAAATTTGTATAAGAAGTGACTTCCTTCTGGACCTATCATTGCTTGCATATAACCTGGGAAAGAGCTGTAGTCCTTGAATAATACTCTAAATTTTTTTAAATGAAACGCCCTATAGTATTGGAACAGATCCGGGCTGGCTATACCTCCATGTTCCTGTTTTCTCCTTATCTTCTTCCACGAAATTCTAACTCCCCTCGATGCCCAAATAAAGCTACTGAGTTCACCCTGCATTTTACTAATCCATTCTTTTTTAAACTCAAGTGGTATCAAGTTAAACACATACGTAAATTTAGGTAGAATCATCATCTTAACCAGATTAGACCGGCCTAAAAAAGACAAAGGGAGACTCTTCCATGCGTTGAGAAGTTTTTGGACTCTGTTTGAGTTTTATTAAAATTAATTTGAGCAATCCTCTTAACCTCTCCCACTATTAAAATCCCTAGGTATCTTATTTGATGTTTTACCATCGGGTCATCACTCTGAGTATTCCAACACATAATCTCAGTCTTTTGCTGGTTTATCTGATAACCTGATAGGTTACCAAACTGCTCCAATGTTTCTGTTATTCTAGGGAGAGAACCGTTCAAATCATCTGTGAATACCATTAAATCGTCCGCATAGAGTGCGACCTTTTTCACCCAGTTCCCAAACCTAAAGGGGGATATGTGTGGGTTTGATCTCAAGGCACTGGCCAAGGGCTCTATATAAAAGTTAAACAATAGGGGAGAGAGAGGACACCCCTGTCTGGTACCTCTTTCTATATATATCTTTTCCGTAAGGGACCCATTAACCAGTACACATGAGGTTGGGGATCTATATAGAGCTTTTACTGCTCTTACAAAGTTACTACCCAACTTATAAGCCTCCAGGGTATTGTTTAAAAACTCCAACTGACTCTATCGAAGGCCTTGGCGGCATCGAAGGTGATTACCGATAGGGGAAGTTTCTCCTCAGCCGCCAAGTCTATTGCTCCAATTAATTTGTGGGTGAGTTCCTGAATCTGTCTACCTTTTATAAAACCTTTCTGGTCTTCATGAATTAGACAACCTGCCCATTTCCCCAATCTTTTGCTAATAATTGTGTAAAGATCTTATAGTCGCTATTTAACATTGAAATGGGTCTATAGGACTCACATAGTTTAGGGTCTTTCCCGGGCTTTAATATAATACAAATAGTTGCTTCACTCCAGGGTTTAGGAGGTTCCTGTCCCCTTATAAATATATAATTGAATAAGCTAGTAAGTCCAGGCACAAGTTCCTCTTTCAAAACCTTGTAGATCTCATTGGGCAAAGCATCCGGCCCAGCCGCCTTAGCGCTTTTAAACCTTTAACTATCTCTTTTACTTCTAATTCAGTGATTTCTGCATTTAGTTCTTCCCTTTGCTCTTCTGACAGAGTTTGCCTTACCCAGCAGTTCAGATAAGATTTAATTTGGTCCTCACTGTTACACGTTTCCTCTTTATATAATTCTCAAAAAAACCCATAAAAGGCACTCTTGATTTCTGACTCTTCTATAGAAAGTTGACTTTTATCCACCTCTTGGATACTCAAAATCTTGTTACGGTTTAGGTCAGTCTTTGTTTTCCAAGCTAAAAGCTTACCACACCCCTCACCATATTGGTAGTGGGTGAGTTTGCTTGCCTCCCATTTTCTCTTAATTCGAGTATCCAAGATATTTACTAGTTTCCTTTTTTTGTTGACTAATTCACCAGTAAATATTTCCACATTAGCATCTAAGGTTTCCTCCCTAATACTCTTCTACAGCTTTGTATTTCTCCCTCTAAACTCTCTATTTCCTCTTTGTTCAGCTTGTTACGGTAGGCCGCTAAACTAATCAGCTTCCCCTAAGTAGCGCCTTATATGCATCCCACCTAATCTGGCAGGAGGTCCCTCCGAATTTAACTGGAAGTAGGATATAGTTTCTTCTTTAAGGTCCTCTAATACCTTAGCGTCTAGAAGCAATGTCTTATCTAGAGTCCACCTTGGCTGAGGTTGCTGACTATGGAATTCAAGCTCCATCAATACTGCCGAGTGATCCGAAAGGTGTTCTGGAAGATGTCTAACCTTTTTACTTCACCCCTAGTGATTTATCAATTAAAAAATAATCAATTCTAGAGGAATGGCCCAGTTTTTTATTCTTAAACGTGAACAGGTGAGATTTTTCACCTTTTCTTCTCCATATATCAATTAAACCTAAGTCATCCTGGTAAATCTTAAGCCAACTCCTCATTTTTGGTAGAGTGGGGAATTGTTTTGGGGGGCTCCTATCTTGTTTGGGGTCAATTAAATCACCCCCAAGGATAATACGCCCAGGCACGTCCAGGAGGTATGCATAGAGGGCCTGTAAAGCTGAGGGGTCATCTACGTTTGGTCCGTAATACCCTGCTATAGCCAATAATCTTCCGTCCATACGTATATTCCCCACAGCCCATCTCCCCTTTATATCAGTCTTGTACGATTCAATGATAGCTTTCGCTGACCTTTTAAAAATAATGATTATCCCCTTAACGGACGATACTTGATCAGTACAAATGAAAGAATCCACCCAGCGCTGAGTTTTCATTATGTCCCTCCACTCTGCTTTTAAGAGATGAGTTTCTTGGAGAATTATTATGTCACACTTTTTGTTTCTAAGATACTCTAAAATCCTTTGCCTTCTAGCTCTTACTCGTAAACCCACTGCTTTTAAGCAGTGGCAAGTAGAAACATAAAATGATAATAACTTAGAGTTATTATCATTTTATGCTTTGTGTCCTGCTGCTTTGCGGATGGGTGGGTGGGCGGGGCTGCTTTGCGAGCAGGGCAGTGAGGAGTGGTTTGCCCACTCCTAAGTGCACAATGACTGTTTGGTTGGCCCTCTCGGGCTGCCCAGGCCAGTCATGTGCACTTTCCCCTTCTCCATGCAGGCTGCATTACAGCCTGCATGGAGAACATGCCCACCCCTCCAGCTCCTGGCTGAGCGCCGTGTCACGGCGCTCAGACCAATCACAACACTGCATTGAAGCGTTGTGATTGGCTTTGGGGAGGGAGCCTGGCTGCCTGCTTCCTGTTCCTGGAGTCAGACGCAGGAGAGCAGGAGCAGAGACGCAGGACAAGGCCTCAAGGTAAGCTTCTTTTTTTTTACTCCCCCCTGCGCGATTCCTCCCATGCTCCCCCCTGCAACTCCACCGCACCTGCCCCGCCACTCGGGAGCCATGCCGGCCACCACCTTGTTGTGGCACCTAGCGTCACTGCAGAGTGTGCTGTTATAAGCAGTGACTGGATGTTGTGGCTCCTAGAGTCACTGCACAGTGCGCTGTTATAAGCAGTGACTGGATGTTGTGGCTCCTAAAGTCACTGCAGAGTGCGCTGTTATAAGCAGTGAGTGGATGTTGACGCTCCTAGCGTCACTACAGAGTGCGCTGTTATAAGCAGTGACTGGATGTTGTGGCTCCTAGAGTCACTGCAGAGTGTGCTGTTATAAGCAGTGACTGGTTGTTGTGACTCCTAGAGTCACTGCAGAGTGCGCTGTTATAAGCAGTGAGTGGATGTTGACGCTCCTTTTGTCACTGCAGAGTGCGCTGTTATAAGCAGTAACTGGATTTTGTAGCTCCTAGAGTCACTGCCGAGTGCGCTGTTATATGCAGTGACTGGATGTTGTGGCTCCTAGTGTCACTGCAGAGTGCGCTGTTATAAGCAGTGACTGGATGTTGTGGCTCCTAGAGTCACTGCAGAGTGCGCTGTTATAAGCAGTGACTGGATGTTGTGGCTCCTAGAGTCACTGCAGAGTGCGCTGTTATAAGCAGTGACTGGATGTTGTGGCTCCTAGAGTCACTGCACAGTGCGCTGTTATAAGCAGTGAGTGGATGTAGACGCTCCTAGCGTCACTACAGAGTGCGCTGTTATAAGCAGTGACTGGATGTTGTGGCTCCTAGAGTCACTGCAGAGTGCGCTGTTATAAGCAGTGACTGGATGTTGTGGCTCCTAGAGTCACTGCAGACTGCGCTGTTCTAAGCAGTGACTGGATGTTGACGCTCCTAGCATCACTACAGAGCGCGCTGTTATAAGCAGTGACTGGATGTTGTGGCTCCTAGTGTCACTGCAGAGTGCGCTGTTATAAGCGGTGACTGGATGTTGTGGCTCCTGGTGTCACTGCAGAGTGCGCTGTTATAAGCGGTGACTGGATGTTGTGGCTCCTAGCGTCACTGCAGAGTGCGCTGTTCTAAGCGGTAACTGGATGTTGTGGCTCCTGGTTTCACTGCAGAGTGCGCTGTTATAAGCGGTATCTGGATGTTGACGCTCCTAGCGTCACTACAGAGCGCGCTGTTATAAGCGGTAACTGGATGTTGATGCTCCTAGTGTCACTGCAGAGTGCGCTGTTATAAGCAGTAACTGGATGTTGTGGTTCCTAGAGTCACTGCCGAGTGCGCTGTTATATGCAGTGACTGGATGTTGTGGCTCCTAGTGTCACTGCAGAGTGCGCTGTTATAAGCAGTGACTGTATGTTGTGGCTCCTAGAGTCACTGCCGAGTGCGCTGTTATAAGCAGTGACTGGATGTTGTGGCTCCTAGTGTCACTGCAGAGTGCGCTGTTATAAGCAGTGACTGGAGGTTGTGGCTCCTAGAGTCACTGCCGAGTGCGCTGTTATAAGCAGTGACTGGATGTTGTGGCTCCTAGTGTCACTGCAGAGTGCGCTGTTATAAGCAGTGACTGGATGTTGTGGCTCCTAGAGTCACTGCACAGTGCGCTGTTATAAGCAGTGAGTGGATGTTGACGCTCCTAGCGTCACTACAGAGTGCGCTGTTATAAGCAGTGACTGGATGTTGTGGCTCCTAGAGTCACTGCAGAGTGCGCTGTTATAAGCAGTGACTGGATGTTGTGGCTCCTAGAGTCACTGCAGACTGCGCTGTTATAAGCAGTGACTGGATGTTGACGCTCCTAGCGTCACTACAGAGCGCGCTGTTATAAGCAGTGACTGGATGTTGTGGCTCCTAGTGTCACTGCAGAGTGCGCTGTTATAAGCGGTGACTAGATGTTGTGGCTCCTGGTGTCACTGCAGAGTGCGCTGTTATAAGCGGTGACTGGATGTTGTGGCTCCTAGCGTCACTGCAGAGTGCGCTGTTCTAAGCGGTAACTGGATGTTGTGGCTCCTGGTGTCACTGCAGAGTGCGCTGTTGTAAGCGGTATCTGGATGTTGACGCTCCTAGCGTCACTACAGAGCGCGCTGTTATAAGCGGTAACTGGATGTTGACGCTCCTAGTGTCACTGCAGAGTGCGCTGTTATAAGCAGTAACTGGATGTTGTGGCTCCTAGAGTCACTGCACAGTGCTCTGTTATAAGCGGTGACTGGATGTTGTGGCACTTAGCGTCACTGCAGAGTGCGCTGTTATAAGCGGTGACTGGATGTTGTGGCTCCAAGAGTCACTGCACAGTGCGCTGTTATAAGCAGTGACTGGATGTTGTGGCTCCTAGTGTCACTGCAGAGTGCGCTCTTGTAAGCGGTGACTGGATGTTGTGGCACTTAGCGTCACTGCAGAGTGCGCTGTTATAAGCGGTGACTGGATGCTGTGGCTCCTAGCGTCACTACAGAGCTCGCTGTTATAAGCGGTAATTGGATGTTGTGGCTCCTAGCATCACTGCACAGTGTGCTGTTATAAGCGGTGGCTGGATGTTGTGGCTCCTAGCGTCAGTGCACAGTGCGCTGTTATAAGCGGTGACTGGATGTTGTGGCTCCTAGCGTCACTGCACAGTGCGCTGTTATAAGCAGTGACTGGATGTTGTGGCTCCTAGCGTCACTACAGAGCGCGCTGTTATAAGCGGTAATTGGATGTTGTGGCTCCTAGCATCACTGCACAGTGTTCTGTTATAAGCACTGGCTGGATGTTGTGGCTCCTAGCGTCACTACAGAGCGCGGCTGTTATAAGCGGTAATTGGATGTTGTGGCTCCTAGCATCACTGCACAGTGCGCTGTTATAAGCGGTAATTGGATGTTGTGGCTCCTAGCATCACTGCACAGTGTGCTGTTATAAGCACTGGCTGGATGTTGTGGCTCCTAGCGTCACTACAGAGCGCGGCTGTTATAAGCGGTAATTGGATGTTGTGGCTCCTAGCATCACTGCACAGTGTGCTGTTATAAGCGGTGGCTGGATGTTGTGGCTCCTAGCGTCACTGCACAGTGCACTGTTATAAGCGGCGACTGGATGTTGTGGCTCCTAGCATCACTGCAGAGTGCGCTCTTATAAGCGGTGACTGGATGTTGTGGCTCCTAGCGTCACTACAGAGAGCGCTGTTATAAGCGGTAATTGGATGTTGTGGCTCCTAGCATCACTGCACAGTGTGCTGTTATAAGCGGTGACTGGATGTTGTGGCTCCTAGCGTCACTGCACAGTGCGCTGTTATAAGCAGTGACTGGATGTTGTGGCTCCTATCGTCACTGCAGAGTGCGCTGTTATAAGCAGTGAGTGGATGTTGACGCTCCTAGCATCACTGTAGAGCGCGCTGTTATAAGCAGTGACTGGATGTTGTGGCTCCTATCGGCACTGCATAGTGCGCTGTTATAAGCAGTGACTGGATGTTGTGGCTCCTAGCGTCACTGCACAGTGCGCTGTTATAAGCAGTGACTGGATCTTGTGGCTCCTATCGTCACTGCAGAGTGCGCTGTTATAAGCAGTAACTGGATGTTGACGCTCCTAGTGTCACTGCAGAGTGCGCTGTTATAAGCAGTGACTGGATGTTGTGGCTCCTAGAGTCACTGCAGAGTGCACTGTTATAAACAGTGACTGGATGTTGTGGCTCCTAGTGTCACTGCAGAGTGCGCTGTTGAAAGCAGTGACTGGATGTTGACGCTCCTATTGTCACTGCAGAGTGCACTGTTATAAGCAGTGACTGGATGTTGACGCTCCTAGCGTCACTACAGAGTGCGCTGTTATAAGCAGTGACTGGATGTTGTGGCTCCTAGCGTCACTGCACAGTGCGCTGTTATAAGCAGTAACTGGATGTTGTGGCTCCTAGCGTCACTGCAGAGTGCGCTGTTATAAGCAGTGAATGGATGTTGAAGCTCCTAGCGTCACTGCAGTGCGCGCTGTTATAAGCAGTGACTGGATGTTGTGGCTCCTAGCGTCACTGCACAGTGCGCTGTTATAAGCAGTGACTGGATGTTGTGGCTCCTATCGTCACTGCAGAGTGCGCTGTTATAAGCAGTGAGTTGATGTTGACGCTCCTAGCGTCACTGCAGAGCGCGCTGTTATAAGCAGTGACTGGATGTTGTGGCTCCTAGCGTCACTGCACAGTGCGCTGTTATAAGCAGTGACTGGATGTTGTGGCTCCTAGCGTCACTGCAGAGTGCGCTGTTATAAGCAGTGAGTGGATGTTGACGCTCCTAGTGTCACTGCAGAGTGCACTGTTATAAGCAGTGAGTGGATGTTGACGCTCCTAGTGTCACTGCAGAGTGCGCTGTTGCAAGCGGTAACTGGATGTTGTCACTGCAGAGTGCCCTGTTATAAGCGGTGACTGGATGTTGTGGCTCCTAGCGTCATGCAAAGTGCGTTGTTATAAGCGGTGACTGGATGTTGTGGCTCCTAGCGTCACTGCAGAGTGCGCTGTTATAAGCGGTGACTGGATGTTGTGGCTCCTGGCGTCACTGCAGAGTGCGCCGTTATAAGCAGTGACTGGATGTTGTGGCACCTAGTGTCACTGCACAGTGCTCTGTTATAAGCAGTAACTGGATGTTGTGGCTCCTAGTGTCACTACACAGTGCTCTGTTATAAGCAGTAACTGGATGTTGTGGCACCTAGCGTCACTGCAGAGTGCGTTGTTATAAGCAGTAACTGGATGTTCTGGCACTTAGTGTCACTGCACAGTGCGCTGTTATAAGCAGTAACTGGATGTTGTGGCAGTGGCGGCTCCTCCGCTATGGCAGAGGTGCGTCGCCCCAATGCTTTTTTTTTTTTTTTTTTTTTTTTTAGTCCTCATCACGCAAAGTTTTGAATAAGAGAGTATATTTGACAAGAATTACCATGTTTAGAGAGCTTTTTCTGCCGGTCTGTTTTTTCCACGGCCCTTCCCCGGCACACTAGAACACTTCTATTTCCTGTGTGGGGGTATCCCATTGGCCATCATGCATCTCAATCGTGACTTGCCCACTCCTTTTTTATGAAAGTTGGAACCTGTACCGCCATCTCTCAAAACTTGGCTGTTACTGCGCTTAATCATTGGACTTTGTCATGTCGCTATCACAACAGAGTTAACACATTTTCTCAGACCAGTACTGTTCCCAAATATTCCAAAATTCTAATCTTTTGCTAGGTACACCAGCTCTATCTAACAGGTTTATTCTAAGCACTGAATTCAGCTATTCTTCTTCTGTAGGTGACAAAGGATTAACCCATTTAATACAGATCTCACGCCTAGCAACTAGTATCAATAAAAAGAGTAGATTTGTTTGTTTTTTACTAAAGCTGGATCTTCCGCTATCGTCTATCTCCACCCCAAACAGTATTAGTTGGGCGCTTACCTGTATTTCTTGATGGAATACCTCTGAGAGTACCTTACCCCCTTTTTTCCAGTAGTTTTGAAGCTGGGGGCACTGCCAGAACATGTGGATGTCATCGGCCCGTTCTTCACCGCATTTAGGGCATCTCTTCGCCCCTCCTTTTTTCAATTTTGACAACTTCTTGGGTGTCCAATATGCTCTATGCAGAGTAAATAGATAGTTCTTTTTGAGAGGTGCAGATTTAATAACATCCCCACACGCAGCCGCAGATACTTGCCATAATAAAGATTCATCCAACGACGGCAGCGCTTTCCGCCAGATCTCGATGGGTAGGGTGAATTCCTCTCGTCCTTCATTGATAAGCGCCCAATACCAAAATGCTACCTCTTTCTTCCCGATTTCCCCTTGGGGTTTCGACTCCAGTTCTGAGTTTCCTTCCCCGTCTTTTCCCAAGGATTTAGCCCAACTCATAAGTTGGTAATGTTTAAACTTAGATAAACCCCCGATAGACAGTACTGACAGTCGATCCCAGTCAACAATGGTGGACCCAGTCAGTATTTGTCCCCATTTCACTACTCCGCCTTCTCTTAGTGGTACTGATAACGCGTCCTTCAGACATTCCGGCGTTCCCGGCGAGTCCCAAATTGGGGCATGTTGACAGTAATAGGGGATCTTCCACAAACGCCTTATCTGTGCCCACAGTCTAATAGCTGCTCCCAAAATTTTTAATTTAATTTTTTTGAAGAATTTTGTATGGCTAAATTTGTATAAGAAGTGACTTCCTTCTGGACCTATCATTGCTTGCATATAACCTGGGAAAGAGCTGTAGTCCTTGAATAATACTCTAAAATTTTTTAAATGAAACGCCCTATAGTATTGGAACAGATCCGGGCTGGCTATACCTCCATGTTCCTGTTTTCTCCTTATCTTCTTCCACGAAATTCTAACTCCCCTCGATGCCCAAATAAAGCTACTGATTTCACCCTGCATTTTACTAATCCATTCTTTTTTAAACTCAAGTGGTATTGAGTTAAACACATACGTAAATTTAGGTAGAATCATCATTTTAACCAGATTAGACCGGCCTAAAAAAGACAAAGGGAGACTCTTCCATGCGTTGAGAAGTTTTTGGACTCTGTTTGAGTTTTATTAAAATTAATTTGAGCAATCCTCTTAACCTCTCCCACTATTAAAATCCCTAGGTATCTTATTTGATGTTTTACCATCGGGTCATCACTCTGAGTATTCCAACACATAATCTCAGTCTTTTGCTGGTTTATCTGATAACCTGATAGGTTACCAAACTGCTCCAATGTTTCTGTTATTCTAGGGAGAGAACCGTTCAAATCATCTGTGAATACCATTAAATCGTCCGCATAGAGTGCGACCTTTTTCACCCAGTTCCCAAACCTAAAGGGGGATATGTGTGGGTTTGATCTCAAGGCACTGGCCAAGGGCTCTATATAAAAGTTAAACAATAGGGGAGAGAGAGGACACCCCTGTCTGGTACCTCTTTCTATATATATCTTTTCCGTAAGGGACCCATTAACCAGTACACATGAGGTTGGGGATCTATATAGAGCTTTTACTGCTCTTACAAAGTTACTACCCAACTTATAAGCCTCCAGGGTATTGTTTAAAAAACTCCAACTGACTCTATCGAAGGCCTTGGCGGCATCGAAGGTGATTACCGATAGGGGAAGTTTCTCCTCAGCCGCCAAGTCTATTGCTCCAATTAATTTGTGGGTGAGTTCCTGAATCTGTCTACCTTTTATAAAACCTTTCTGGTCTTCATGAATTAGACAACCTGCCCATTTCCCCAATCTTTTTGCTAATAATTGTGTAAAGATCTTATAGTTGCTATTTAACATTGAAATGGGTCTATAGGACTCACATAGTTTAGGGTCTTTCCCGGGCTTTAATATAATACAAATAGTTGCTTCACTCCAGGATTTAGGAGGTTCCTGTCCCCTTATAAATATATCATTGAATAAGCTAGTAAGTCCAGGCACAAGTTCCTCTTTCAAAACCTTGTAGATCTTATTGGGCAAAGCATCCGGCCCAGCCGCCTTAGCGCTTTTTAAACCTTTAACTATCTCTTTTACTTCTAATTCAGTGATTTCTGCATTTAGTTCTTCCCTTTGCTCTTCTGACAGAGTTTGCCTTACCCAGCAGTTCAGATAAGATTTAATTTGGTCCTCACTGTTACACGTTTCCTCTTTATATAATTCTCCAAAAAACCCATAAAAGGCACTCTTGATTTCTGACTCTTCTATAGAAGGTTGACTTTTATCCACCTCTTGGAAACTCAAAATCTTGTTACGGTTTAGGTCAGTCTTTGTTTTCCAAGCTAAAAGCTTACCACACCCCTCACCATATTGGTAGTGGGCGAGTTTGCTTGCCTCCCATTTTCTCTTAATTCGAGTATCCAAGATATTTACTAGTTTCCTTTTTTTGTTGACTAATTCACCAGTAAATATTTCCACATTAGCATCTAAGGTTTCCTCCCTAATACTCTTCTCCAGTCTTTGTATTTCTCCCTCTAAACTCTCTATTTCCTCTTTGTTCAGCTTGTTACGGTAGGCCGCTAAACTAATCAGCTTCCCCCTAAGTACCGCCTTATATGCATCCCACCTAATCTGGCAGGAGGTCCCCTCCGAATTTAACTGGAAGTAGGATATAGTTTCTTCTTTAAGGTCCTCTAATACCTTAGCGTCTAGAAGCAATGTCTTATCTAGAGTCCACCTTGGCTGAGGTTGCTGACTATGGAATTCAAGCTCCATCAATACTGCCGAGTGATCCGAAAGGTGTTCTGGAAGATGTCTAACCTTTTTTACTTCACCCCCTAGTGATTTATCAATTAAAAAATAATCAATTCTAGAGGAATGGCCCAGTTTCTTATTCTTAAGCGTGAACAGGTGAGATTTTTCACCTTTTCTTCTCCATATATCAATTAAACCTAAGTCATCCTGGTAAATCTTAAGCCAACTCCTCATTTTTGGTAGAGTGGGTAATTTTTTGGGGGGGCTCCTATCTTGTTTGGGGTCAATTAGTATGTTAAAATCACCCCCAATGATAATACACCCAGGCACGTCCAGGAGGTATGCATAGAGGGCCTGTAAAGCTGAGGGGTCATCTACGTTTGGTCCGTAATACCCTGCTATAGCCAATAATCTTCCGTCCATACGTATATTCCCCACAGCTCATCTCCCCTTTATATCAGTCTTGTACGATTCAATGATAGCTTTCGCTGACCTTTTAAAAATAATGATTATCCCCTTAACGGACGATGCTTGATCAGTACAAATGAAAGAATCCACCCAGCGCTGAGTTTTCATTATGTCCCTCCACTCTGCTTTTAAGAGATGAGTTTCTTGGAGAATTATTATGTCACACTTTTGTTTCTAAGATACTCTAAAATCCTTTGCCTTCTAGCTCTTACTCGTAAACCCACTGCTTTTAAGCAGTGGCAAGTAGAAACATAAAATGATAATAACTTAGAGTTATTATCATTTTATGCTTTGTGTCCTGCTGCTTTGCGGATGGGTGGGTGGGCGGGGCTGCTTTGCGAGCAGGGCAGTGAGGAGTGGTTTGCAAACTCCTAAGTGCACAATGACTGTTTGGTTGGCCCTCTCGGGCTGCCCAGGCCAGTCATGTGCACTTTCCCCTTCTCCATGCAGGCTGCATTACAGCCTGCATGGAGAACATGCCCACCCCTCCAGCTCCTGGCTGAGCGCTGTGTCACGGCGCTCAGACCAATCACAACACTGCATTGAAGCGTTGTGATTGGCTTTGGGGAGGGAGCCTGGCTGCCTGCTTCCTGTTCCTGGAGTCAGACGCAGGAGAGCAGGAGCAGAGACGCAGGACAAGGCCTCAAGGTAAGCTTCTTTTTTTTTACTCCCCCCGGCGAGATTCCTCCCGTGCTCCCCCTGCAACTCCACCGCACCTGCCCCGCCACTCGGGAGCCATGCCGGCCACCACTGTGTTGTGGCTCCTAGCATCACTGCAGAGTGTGCTGTTATAAGCAGTGACTGGATGTTGTGGCTCCTAGAGTCACTGCACAGTGCGCTGTTATAAGCAGTGACTGGATGTTGTGGCTCCTAAAGTCACTGCAGAGTGCGCTGTTATAAGCAGTGAGTGGATGTTGACGCTCCTAGCGTCACTACAGAGTGCGCTGTTATAAGCAGTGACTGGATGTTGTGGCTCCTAGAGTCACTGCAGAGTGCGCTGTTATAAGCAGTGAGTGGATGTTGATGCTCCTTTTGTCACTGCAGAGTGCGCTTTTATAAGCAGTGACTGGATGTTGTGGCTCCTAGAGTCACTGCCGAGTGCGCTGTTATAAGCAGTGACTGGATGTTGTGGCTCCTAGTGTCACTGCAGAGTGCGCTGTTATAAGCAGTGACTGGATGTTGTGGCTCCTGGTGTCACTGCACAGTGCGTTGTTATAAGCGGTATCTGGATGTTGACGCTCCTAGCGTCACTACAGAGTGCGCTGTTATAAGCAGTGACTGGATGTTGTGGCTCCTAGAGTCACTGCAGAGTGCGCTGTTATATGCAGTGACTGGATGTTGTGGCTCCTAGTGTCACTGCAGAGTGCGCTGTTATAAGCAGTGACTGGATGTTGTGGCTCCTAGAGTCACTGCCGAGTGCGCTGTTATAAGCAGTGACTGGATGTTGTGGCTCCTAGAGTCACTGCCGAGTGCGCTGTTATAAGCAGTGACTGGATGTTGTGGCTCCTAGTGTCACTGCAGAGTGCGCTGTTATAAGCAGTGACTGGATGTTGTGGCTCCTGGTGTCACTGCACAGTGCGCTGTTATAAGCGGTATCTGGATGTTGACGCTCCTAGCGTCACTACAGAGTGCGCTGTTATAAGCAGTGACTGGATGTTGTGGCTCCTAGAGTCACTGCAGAGTGCGCTGTTATAAGCAGTGACTGGTTGTTGTGACTCCTAGAGTCACTGCAGAGTGCGCTGTTATATGCAGTGACTGGATGTTGTGGCTCCTAGTGTCACTGCAGAGTGCGCTGTTATAAGCAGTGACTGGATGTTGTGGCTCCTAGAGTCACTGCCGAGTGCGCTGTTATAAGCAGTGACTGGATGTTGTGGCTCCTAGTGTCACTGCAGAGTGCGCTGTTATAAGCAGTGACTGGATGTTGTGGCTCCTGGTGTCACTGCACAGTGCGCTGTTATAAGCGGTATCTGGATGTTGACGCTCCTAGCGTCACTACAGAGTGCGCTGTTATAAGCAGTGACTGGATGTTGTGGCTCCTAGAGTCACTGCAGAGTGCGCTGTTATAAGCAGTGACTGGATGTTGTGGCTCCTAGAGTCACTGCAGACTGCGCTGTTATAAGCAGTGACTGGTTGTTGTGACTCCTAGAGTCACTGCAGAGTGCGCTGTTATAAGCAGTGAGTGGATGTTGACGCTCCTTTTGTCACTGCAGAGTGCGCTGTTATAAGCAGTAACTGGATTTTGTAGCTCCTAGAGTCACTGCCTAGTGCGCTGTTATATGCAGTGACTGGATGATGTGGCTCCTAGTGTCACTGCAGAGTGCGCCGTTATAAGCAGTGACTGGATGTTGTGGCTCCTAGAGTCACTGCCGAGTGCGCTGTTATAAGCAGTGACTGGATGTTGTGGCTCCTAGCGTCACTGCAGAGTGCGCTGTTCTAAGCGGTAACTGGATGTTGTGGCTCCTGGTGTCATTGCAGAGTACGCTGTTATAAGCGGTATCTGGATGTTGGCGCTCCTAGCGTCACTACAGAGCGCGCTGTTATAAGCGGTAACTGGATGTTGTGGCTCCTAGAGTCACTGCAGAGTGCGCTGTTATAAGCAGCGACTGGATGTTGTGGCTCCTAGAGTCACTGCAGAGTGTGCTGTTATAAGCAGTGACTGGTTGTTGTGACTCCTAGAGTCACTGCAGAGTGCGCTGTTATAAGCAGTGAGTGGATGTTGACGCTCCTTTTGTCACTGCAGAGTGCGCTGTTATAAGCAGTAACTGGATTTTGTAGCTCCTAGAGTCACTGCCGAGTGCGCTGTTATATGCAGTGACTGGATGTTGTGGCTCCTAGTGTCACTGCAGAGTGCGCTGTTATAAGCAGTGACTGGATGTTGTGGCTCCTAGCGTCACTGCAGAGAGCGCTGTTCTAAGCAGTAACTCGATGTTGTGGCTCCTGGTGTCACTGCATAGTGCGCTGTTATAAGCGGTATCTGGATGTTGACGCTCCTAGCGTCACTACAGAGCGCGCTGTTATAAGCGGTAACTGGATGTTGACGCTCCTAGTGTCACTGCAGAGTGCACTGTTATAAGCAGTAACTGGATGTTGTGGCTCCTAGAGCCACTGCACAGTGCTCTGTTATAAGCGGTGACTGGATGTTGTGGCACTTAGCGTCACTGCAGAGTGAGCTGTTATAAGCGGTGACTGGATGTTGTGGCTCCTAGCATCACTGCACAGTGCGCTGTTATAAGCGGTGACTGGATGTTGTGGCTCCTAGTGTCAGTGCAGAGCGCGCTGTTGTAAGCGGTAATTGGATGTTGTGGCTCCTAGCATCACTTGCACAGTGTGCTGTTATAAGCGGTGGCTGGATGTTGTGGCTCCTAGCGTCACTGCAGAGTGCGCTCTTGTAAGCGGTGGCTGGATGTTGTGGCTCCTAGTGTCACTGCAGAGTGCGCTGTTATAAGCAGTGACTGGATGTTGTGGCTCCTAGTGTCACTGCAGAGTGCGCTCTTGTAAGCGGTGACTGGATGCTGTGGCTCCTAGCGTCACTGCAGAGTGCGCTCTTGTAAGCGGTGACTGGAAGTTGTGGCTCCTAGTGTCACTGCAGAGTGCGCTCTTGTAAGCGGTGACTGGATGTTGTGGCTCCAAGAGTCACTGCACAGTGCGCTGTTATAAGCAGTGACTGGATGTTGTGGCACTTAGCGTCACTGCAGAGTGCGCTGTTATAAGCGGTGACTGGATGCTGTGGCTCCTAGCGTCACTACAGAGCTCGCTTTTATAAGCGGTACTTGGATGTTGTGGCTCCTAGCGTCACTGCACAGTGCGCTGTTATAAGCAGTGACTGGATGTTGTGGCTCCTAGAGCCACTGCACAGTGCTCTGTTATAAGCGGTGACTGGATGTTGTGGCACTTAGCGTCACTGCAGAGTGAGCTGTTATAAGCGGTGACTGGATGTTGTGGCTCCTAGCATCACTGCACAGTGTGCTGTTATAAGCGGTGGCTGGATGTTGTGGCTCCTAGCGTCACTGCACAGTGCGCTGTTATAAGCGGTGACTGGATGTTGTGGCTCCTAGAGCCACTGCACAGTGCTCTGTTATAAGCGGTGACTGGATGTTGTGGCACTTAGCGTCATTGCAGAGTGAGCTGTTATAAGCGGTGACTGGATGTTGTGACTCCTAGCATCACTGCACAGTGCGCTGTTATAAGCGGTGACTGGATGTTGTGGCTCCTAGTGTCAGTGCAGAGCGCGCTGTTGTAAGCGGTAATTGGATGTTGTGGCTCCTAGCATCACTGCACAGTGTGCTGTTATAAGCGGTGGCTGGATGTTGTGGCTCCTAGCGTCACTGCACAGTGCGCTTTTATAAGCGGTGACTGGATGTTGTGGCTCCTAGCGTCACTGCAGAGTGCGCTCTTGTAAGCGGTGACTGGAAGTTGTGGCTCCTAGTGTCACTGCAGAGTGCGCTCTTGTAAGCGGTGACTGGATGTTGTGGCTCCAAGAGTCACTGCACAGTGCGCTGTTATAAGCAGTGACTGGATGTTGTGGCTCCTAGTGTCACTGCAGAGTGCGCTCTTGTAAGCGGTGACTGGATGTTGTGGCACTTAGCGTCACTGCAGAGTGCGCTGTTATAAGCGGTGACTGGATGCTGTGGCTCCTAGCGTCACTACAGAGCTCGCTGTTATAAGCGGTACTTGGATGTTGTGGCTCCTAGCATCACTGGACAGTGTGCTGTTATAAGCGGTGGCTGGATGTTGTGGCTCCTAGCGTCACTGCACAGTGCGCTGTTATAAGCGGTAACTGGGTGTTGTGGCTCCTAGTGTCACTGCAGAGTGCGCTGCTATAAGCAGTAACTGGATGTTGTGCCTCCTAGTGTCACTGCACAGTGTGCTGTTATAAGCAGTGACTGGATGTTGTGGCTCCTGGCGTCACTACACAGTGCGCTGTTATAAGCAGTGACTTAATGTTGTGGCTCCTAGAGTCACTGCAGAGTGCGCTGTTATAAGCAGTGACTGGATGTTGTGGCACCTAGTGTCACTGCACAGTGCTCTGTTATAAGCAGTAACTGGATGTTGTGGCTCCTGGCGTCACTGCAGAGTGCGCTGTTATAAGCAGTGACTGGATGTTGTGGCACCTAGTGTCACTGCACAGTGCTCTGTTATAAGCAGTATCTGGATGTTGTGGCTCCTAGTGTCACTGCACAGTGCTCTGTTATAAGCAGTGACTGGATGTTGTGGCTCCTAGTGTCACTGCAGAGTGCGCTGTTATAAGCGGTAACTGGATGTTGTGGCACCTAGTGTCACTGCAGAGTGCGCTGCTATAAGCAGTAACTGGATGTTGTGGCTCTAGTGTCACTGCACAGTGCGCTGTTATAAGCAGTGACGGGATGTTGTGGCTCCTAGTGTTACTGTTGAGTGCGTTGTTATAAGCAGTAACTGGATGTTGTGGCTCTAGCGTCACTGCAGAGTGCGCTGTTATAAGCAGTAACTGGATGTTGTGGCTCCTGGCGTCACTGCAGAGAGCGCTGTTATAAGCAGTGAGTGGATGTTGTGGCACCTAGTGTCACTGCACAGCGCTCTGTTATAAGCAGTAACTGGATGTTGTGGCTCCTACTGTCACTCCACAGTGCTCTGTTATAAGCAGTAACTGTATGTTGTGGCTCCTGGCGTCACTGCAGAGTGCGCTGTTATAAGCAGTGACAGGATGTTGTGGCTCCTAGTGTCACTGCACAGTGCGCTGTTATAAGCAGTGACTGGATGTTGTGGCTCCTAGTGTCAGTGCAGAGCACGCTGTTGTAAGCGGTAATTGGATGTTGTGGCTCCTAGCATCACTGCACAGTGTGCTGTTATAAGCGGTGGCTGGATGTTGTGGCTACTAGCGTCACTGCACAGTGCGCTTTTATAAGCGGTGACTGGATGTTGTGGCTCCTAGCGTCACTGCAGAGTGCGCTCTTGTAAGCGGTGACTGGAAGTTGTGGCTCCTAGTGTCACTGCAGAGTGCGCTCTTGTAAGCGGTGACTGGATGTTGTGGCTCCAAGAGTCACTGCACAGTGCGCTGTTATAAGCAGTGACTGGATGTTGTGGCTCCTAGTGTCACTGCAGAGTGCGCTCTTGTAAGCGGTGACTGGATGTTGTGGCACTTAGCGTCACTGCAGAGTGCGCTGTTATAAGCGGTGACTGGATGCTGTGGCTCCTAGCGTCACTACAGAGCTCGCTGTTATAAGCTGTACTTGGATGTTGTGGCTCCTAGCATCACTGCACAGTGTGCTGTTATAAGCGGTGGCTGGATGTTGTGGCTCCTTGCGTCACTGCACAGTGCGCTGTTATAAGCGGTGACTGGATGTTGTGGCTCCTAGCGTCACTGCACAGTGCGCTGTTATAAGCAGTGACTGGATGTTGTGGCTCCTAGCGTCACTACAGAGCACGTTGTTATAAGCGGTAATTGGATGTTGTGGCTCCTAGCATCACTGCACAGTGTGCTGTTATAAGTGCTGGCTGGATGTTGTGGCTCCTAGCGTCACTACAGAGCGCGGCTGTTATAAGCGGTAATTGGATGTTGTGGCTCCTAGCATCACTGCACAGTGTGCTGTTATAAGCGGTGGCTGGATGTTGTAGCTCCTAGCGTCACTGCACAGTGCACTGTTATAAGCGGTGACTGGCTGTTGTGGCTCCTAGCATCACTGCAAAGTGCGCTGTTATAAGCGGTGACTGGATGTTGTGGCTCCTAGCGTCACTACAGAGCGCGCTGTTATAAGCGGTAATTGGATGTTGTGGCTCCTAGCATCACTGCACAGTGTGCTGTTATAAGCGGTGACTGGATGTTGTGGCTCCTAGCGTCACTGCACAGTGCGCTGTTATAAGCAGTGACTGGATGTTGTGGCTCCTATCGTCACTGCAGAGTGCGCTGTTATAAGCAGTAACTGGATGTTGTGGCACCTAGTGTCACTGCACAGTGCTCTGTTATAAGCAGTAACTGGATGTTGTGGCTCCTGGCGTCACTGCAGAGTGCGCTGTTATAAGCAGTGACTGGATGTTGTGGCACCTAGTGTCACTGCACAGTGCTCTGTTATAAGCAGTATCTGGATGTTGTGGCTCCTAGTGTCACTGCACAGTGCTCTGTTATAAGCAGTGACTGGATGTTGTGGCTCCTAGTGTCACTGCAGAGTGCGCTGTTATAAGCGGTAACTGGATGTTGTGGCACCTAGTGTCACTGCAGAGTGCGCTGCTATAAGCAGTAACTGGATGTTGTGGCTCCTAGTGTCACTGCACAGTGCGCTGTTATAAGCAGTGACGGGATGTTGTGGCTCCTAGTGTTACTGTTGAGTGCGTTGTTATAAGCAGTAACTGGATGTTGTGGCTCCTAGCGTCACTGCAGAGTGCGCTGTTATAAGCAGTAACTGGATGTTGTGGCTCCTGGCGTCACTGCAGAGAGCGCTGTTATAAGCAGTGACTGGATGTTGTGGCACCTAGTGTCACTGCACAGCGCTCTGTTATAAGCAGTAACTGGATGTTGTGGCTCCTACTGTCACTCCACAGTGCTCTGTTATAAGCAGTAACTGTATGTTGTGGCTCCTGGCGTCACTGCAGAGTGCGCTGTTATAAGCAGTGACAGGATGTTGTGGCTCCTAGTGTCACTGCACAGTGCGCTGTTATAAGCAGTGACTGGATGTTGTGGCTCCTAGTGTCAGTGCAGAGCACGCTGTTGTAAGCGGTAATTGGATGTTGTGGCTCCTAGCATCACTGCACAGTGTGCTGTTATAAGCGGTGGCTGGATGTTGTGGCTACTAGCGTCACTGCACAGTGCGCTTTTATAAGCGGTGACTGGATGTTGTGGCTCCTAGCGTCACTGCAGAGTGCGCTCTTGTAAGCGGTGACTGGAAGTTGTGGCTCCTAGTGTCACTGCAGAGTGCGCTCTTGTAAGCGGTGACTGGATGTTGTGGCTCCAAGAGTCACTGCACAGTGCGCTGTTATAAGCAGTGACTGGATGTTGTGGCTCCTAGTGTCACTGCAGAGTGCGCTCTTGTAAGCGGTGACTGGATGTTGTGGCACTTAGCGTCACTGCAGAGTGCGCTGTTATAAGCGGTGACTGGATGCTGTGGCTCCTAGCGTCACTACAGAGCTCGCTGTTATAAGCTGTACTTGGATGTTGTGGCTCCTAGCATCACTGCACAGTGTGCTGTTATAAGCGGTGGCTGGATGTTGTGGCTCCTTGCGTCACTGCACAGTGCGCTGTTATAAGCGGTGACTGGATGTTGTGGCTCCTAGCGTCACTGCACAGTGCGCTGTTATAAGCAGTGACTGGATGTTGTGGCTCCTAGCGTCCCTACAGAGCACGCTGTTATAAGCGGTAATTGGATGTTGTGGCTCCTAGCATCACTGCACAGTGTGCTGTTATAAGTGCTGGCTGGATGTTGTGGCTCCTAGCGTCACTACAGAGCGCGGCTGTTATAAGCGGTAATTGGATGTTGTGGCTCCTAGCATCACTGCACAGTGTGCTGTTATAAGCGGTGGCTGGATGTTGTAGCTCCTAGCGTCACTGCACAGTGCATTGTTATAAGCGGTGACTGGCTGTTGTGGCTCCTAGCATCACTGCAAAGTGCGCTGTTATAAGCGGTGACTGGATGTTGTGGCTCCTAGCGTCACTACAGAGCGCGCTGTTATAAGCGGTAATTGGATGTTGTGGCTCCTAGCATCACTGCACAGTGTGCTGTTATAAGCGGTGACTGGATGTTGTGGCTCCTAGCGTCACTGCACAGTGCGCTGTTATAAGCAGTGACTGGATGTTGTGGCTCCTAGAGTCACTGCAGAGTGCACTGTTATAAGCAGTGACTGGATGTAGTGGCTCCTAGTGTCACTGCAGAGTGCGCTGTTGAAAGCAGTGACTGGATGTTGACGCTCCTATTGTCACTGCAGAGTGCACTGTTATAAGCAGTGACTGGATGTTGACGCTCCTAGCGTCACTACAGAGTGCGCTGTTATAAGCAGTGACTGGAGGTTGTGGCTCCTAGCGTCACTGCACAGTGCGCTGTTATAAGCAGTAACTGGATGTTGTGGCTCCTAGCGTCACTGCAGAGTGCGCTGTTATAAGCAGTGATTGGAGATGACACTCCTAGCGTCACTGCAGAGCGCACTGTTATAAGCAGTGACTGGATGTTGTGGCTCCTAGCGTCACTGCACAGTGCGCTGTTATAAGCAGTGACTGGATGTTGTGGCTCCTATCGTCACTGCAGAGTGCGCTGCTATAAGCAGTGAGTTGATGTTGACGCTCCTAGCGTCACTGCAGAGCGCGCTGTTATAAGCAGTGACTGGATGTTGTGGCTCCTAGCGTCACTGCACAGTGCGCTGTTATAAGCAGTGAGTGGATGTTGACGCTCCTAGTGTCACTGCAGAGTGCGCTGTTGCAAGCGGTAAATGGATGTTGTCACTGCAGAGTGCCCTGTTATAAGCGGTGACTGGATGTTGTGGCTACTAGCGTCACTGCAGAGTGCGCTGTTATAAGCGGTGACTGGATGTTGTGGCTCCTAGCGTCACTGCAGAGTGCGCTGTTATAAGCGGCGACTGGATGTTGTGGCTCCTGGCGTCACTGCAGAGTGCGCTGTTATAAGCAGTGACTGGATGTTGTGGCACCTAGTGTCACTGCACAGTGCTCTGTTATAAGCAGTAACTGGATGTTGTGGCTCCTAGTGTCACTGCACAGTGCTCTGTTATAAGCAGTAACTGGATGTTGTGGCTCCTGGCGCCACTGCAGAGGGCGCTGTTATAAGCAGTGACTGGATGTTGTGGCTCCTGGCGTCACTGCACAGTGCGCTGCTATAAACGGTAACTGGATGTTGTGGCTCCTAGTGTCACTGCAGAGTGCGCTGTTATAAGCAGTGACTGGATGTTGTGGCTCCTAGTGTTACTGCACAGTGCGCTACTATAAGCAGTAACAGGATGTTGTGGCTCCTAGAGTCACTGCAGAGTGCGCTGTTATAAGCAGTGACTGGATGTTGTGGCTCCTGTCGTCACTGCAGAGTGCTCTGTTATAAGCAGTGAGTGGATGTTGTGACACCTAGTGTCACTGCACAGTGCTCTGTTATAAGCAGTAACTGGATGTTGTGGCTCCTAGTGTCACTCCACAGTGCTCTGTTATAAGCAGTAACTGGATGTTGTGGCTCCTGGCGTCACTGCAGAGTGCGCTCTTATAAGCAGTGACAGGATGTTGTGGCTCCTAGTGTCTCTGCACAGTGCTCTGTTATAAGCAGTGACTGGATGTTGTGGCTCCTAGTGTCACTGCAGAGTGCGCTGTTATAAGCGGTAACTGGATGTTGTGGCACCTAGTGCGACTGCACAGTGCGCTGTTATAAGCAGTAACTGGATGTTCTTGCTCCTAGTGTCACTGCAGAGTGCGCTGTTATAAGCAGTGACTGGATGTTGTGGCTCCTAGTGTCACTGCCGTGTGCGCTGTTATAAGCAGTAACGGGATGTTGTGGCTCCTAGAGTCACTGCAGAGTGCACTGTTATAAGCAGTAACTGGATGTTGTGGCTAGTAGTGTCACTGCAGAGTGCGCTGTTATAAGCAGTAACTGGATGTTGTGGCACCTAGCATCACTGCACAGTGCGCTGTTATAAGCATTAACTGGATGTTGTGGCTCCTAGTGTCACTGCAGACAGCGCTGTTATAAGCGGTAACTGGGTGTTGTGGCTCCTAGTGTCACTGCAGAGTGCGCTGCTATAAGCAGTAACTGGATGTTGTGCCTCCTAGTGTCACTGCACAGTGTGCTGTTATAAGCAGTGACTGGATGTTGTGGCTCCTGGCGTCACTACACAGTGCGCTGTTATAAGCAGTGACTTAATGTTGTGGCTCCTAGAGTCACTGCAGAGTGCGCTGTTATAAGCAGTGACTGGATGTTGTGGCACCTAGTGTCACTGCACAGTGCTCTGTTATAAGCAGTAACTGGATGTTGTGGCTCCTGGCGTCACTGCAGAGTGCGCTGTTATAAGCAGTGACTGGATGTTGTGGCACCTAGTGTCACTGCACAGTGCTCTGTTATAAGCAGTATCTGGATGTTGTGGCTCCTAGTGTCACTGCACAGTGCTCTGTTATAAGCAGTAACTGGATGTTGTGGCTCCTGGCGCCACTGCAGAGTGCGCTGTTATAAGCAGTGACTGGATGTTGTGGCTCCTGGCGTCACTGCACAGTGCGCTGCTATAAGCGGTAACTGGATGTTGTGGCTCCTGGCATCACTGCACAGTGCTCTGTTATAAGCAGTGACTGGATGTTGTGGCTCCTAGTGTCACGGCAGAGTGCGCTGTTATAAGCGGTAACTGGATGTTGTGGCACCTAGTGTCACTGCAGAGTGCGCTGCTATAAGCAGTAACTGGATGTTGTGGCTCCTAGTGTCACTGCACAGTGCGCTGTTATAAGCAGTGACGGGATGTTGTGGCTCCTAGTGTTACTGTTGAGTGCGTTGTTATAAGCAGTAACTGGATGTTGTGGCTCCTAGCGTCACTGCAGAGTGCGCTGTTATAAGCAGTAACTGGATGTTGTGGCTCCTGGCGTCACTGCAGAGAGCGCTGTTATAAGCAGTGGTTGGATGTTGTGGCACCTAGTGTCACTGCACAGCGCTCTGTTATAAGCAGTAACTGGATGTTGTGGCTCCTAGTGTCACTCCACACTGCTCTGTTATAAGCAGTAACTGTATGTTGTGGCTCCTGGCGTCACTGCAGAGTGCGCTGTTATAAGCAGTGACAGGATGTTGTGGCTCCTAGTGTCACTGCACAGTGCGCTGTTATAAGCAGTGACTGGATGTTGTGGCTCCTGGCGTCACTGCACAGTGTGCTGCTATAAGCGGTAACTGGATGTTGTGGCTCCTGGCGTCACTGCACAGTGCTCTGTTATAAGCAGTGACTGGATGTTGTGGCTCCTAGTGTCACTGCAGAGTGCGCTGTTATAAGCGGTAACTGGATGTTGGGGCACCTAGTGTCACTGCACAGTGCGTTGTTATAAGCAGTAACTGGATGTTGTGGCTCCTAGTGTCACTGCAGAGTGCGCTGTTATAAGTAGTGACTGGATGTTGTGGCTCCCAGTGTCACTGCCGAGTGCGCTGTTATAAGCAGTAACTGGATGTTGTGGCTCCTAGCATCACTGCAGAGTGCGCTGTTGTAAGCAGTAACTGGATGTTGTGGCTCCTAGTGTCACTGCAGAGTGCGCTGTTATAAGCAGTAACTGGATGTTGTGGCAACTAGCATCTCTGCAGAGTGCGCTGTTAGAAGCATTAACTGGATGTTGTGCCTCCTAGTGTCACTGCAGAGTGCGCTGTTATAAGCGGTAACTGGGTGTTGTGGCTCCTAGTGTCACCGCTGAGTGCGCTGCTATAAGCAGTAACTGGATGTTGTGGCTCCTAGTGTCACTGCAGAGTGTGCTGTTATAAGCAGTGACTAGATATTGTGGCTCCTAGCGTCACTGCACAGTGCGCTGTTATAAGCAGTGACTGGATGTTGTGGCTCCTAGAGTCACTGCACAGTGCGCTGTTATAAGCAGTGACTGGATGTTGTGGCTCCTAGAGTCACTGCAGAGTGCGCTTTTATAAGCAGTGACTGGATGTTGACGCTCTTAGCGTCACTACAGAGCGCGCTGTTATAAGCAGTGACTGGATGTTGTGCCTCCTAGCGTCACTGCAACTAGCGTCACTGCAGAGTGCGCTGTTATAAGCGTTTACTGGATGTTGTGGCACCTAGCATCACTGCACAATGCGCTGCTATAAGTGGTAACTGGATGTTGTGGCACCTAGCATCACTGCACAGTGCGCTGTTATAAGCAGTGACTGGATGTTGTTGCTCCTAGTGTTGCAATGCAGTGGCACCCATTATCTGTGGCTACTTTCATACCAATGGCAATATGCTGTGGTATCCCATCTTTGGGAATGCTGGGGTACCGTGTATTCACTGATAGAATGTAAGCAAGTATATGAAGATGTTGTCCCCACTGTTTGGTCACCCTAAGTGTCACTGTGCTTTGGTACTCAATGTCTGAGGATGCTGTTGTACCCAATGTGTGTGCGTTTGTGAGGATACTGCTATTGAAACTGTCCTTCATACGGTGGTATTCAGTCTCAGAATGCTTTGAATGCTTTGATGCTCGGTGTTTCAGGATACAGATAATCGATGTAATTAAGGATGCTGAAGTTGACCGTATCGGGATGCTGTGGTATTCAGTGGTATGATGCTGTGGAACCACTGTTTGAGGATGATTTAGCTAGCACCTGGGGATGCTGTGTTTTCCAGTGTTGAGATATTGTCACACCCACCCTCTGAGGGTTTTGTGGTACCATAGGTTAGGATAATATGGCATGTTGTGGAAGGGAGGTTTGGCATACATTGTCTAGATGTTGTGGTAGCCCGTGTTTGATGATGTTGTGGTACCCAGTTTTTGACGTTCAAAAATTCCAAGGATGTTTCTGCATTTAGTATGGGATTGCTGGGATTCCAAGTGCCCGAGCTTTCTATTGTGGATGCTGTGATTGACTAGAGTCAAGATGCTATGGCTTGAAGCGTCAGGATGCATAGATGCTTTGGTACCCTGTTTCTGTGGCTGCTGTTGTGCCTTGTGTTTGCTGGCATAGTGTTACAAAGTGCCTGACGATGCTGCGGTATGCTCTGTTTCAGGATGTTGTTGGTCCCGGTGTCTAAGGATACTTTAGAGCACAGTGTCTTACAATGCTGTGTTATCCAATGTTAGATGACGCTTTGGTACCCAGTGTGATGGTGCTGGGATAAGAGTCATCCAGTGTCTGGGGACACTTTGGTACCCATTGTTGGATGGTGCGAGATACCCAGTGCCTGGAGTTGTAGTAGCCAGTGTCAGGATGCTGTGGTCCCCTAGACCTGACGGTTCTCTAGTAACCAGCTACTGAGAATGCTGTGGTACTCAGTGCCTGACGAAGCTGTTGTACTACTGTCCGGGGATGCTGTGGCACCAGGGACCGACGAGGCTGTGATATCCAGTGTATGGCAATGCTGCGATACCCACTGTCTGACGAAATAGTTGTATTCGGCGTCTCACAATGATGCGGACTACTGTGATATTCAGTGCCACTGATGCTGCGGTGCACAGTGCCTGGAGAGGATGGAGTAGCCAATGTCTAGGAATGCTGTGGTCTCCAGTGCCTGACGATGCTCTAATACCGAGTGTCTGCGGTTGCTGTGGGACTCGGTATCTGATGGTGCTTTTGTTCTAGTGTTCTGAAGATGTTGTGGTACCCAGTGCCCGAAGTTCTGTAGTTGCCAGGGGTGGAGGATCTTGTAAAACCCATTGTCTTAGGATGCTGTAGTCTCTGAGCCTGGCCATACTGTAGTACCCAGTGTCTGAGGATGCAGTTGTACTCTCAGTGTCTGGCGATGCTGTGGGACCCAGTGTCTGGGGATGCTGCAGGCCACAATGTCTTAGAAAGATGTGGAACGCAGTGTCTGAGGATAATGTGGGACTTAATGTCTGGGGACGCGTTGTTAACTAGTGTTTGAGAGTGTTGTGATATCCAGAGCCTAAGGATGCTGTGATACACAGTCCTGGGATCTAGGGAAGCTGTGGTCTCCAGGTTCGGACGATGCTGTAGTACCTATTGGCTAAGGATGCTGTGGCTAACCCTGGGCGGAGTTCGCAGAGTTCCACGTTCCGCAAGTGACAAAAAAACTCTGCCGTGCTACGCGGAGTTCCGCGAGCGGCGGAGTGCATTAGGGTCCTGCCGCTCGCAGTGATTTTGAGCGCCGGGTGTTTGTCCCGTGCTGTAATATCATCGTGAACTGCACCATGCGCAGCGCAAGAGGGCACAGCTTCCTTTCTGCTGCTCAAGTACTTTTTCTACTTGAGCGGCAGCTTTCTCAACGCGAATGGAAGGTCTCATAACGCGAGTGGTCGCGACCTACCGCGACCACTCGCTTTGAGAAATCTCGCCAGGAGATTGATTTTCTTCACTCGCGCTCGCAAACTAGACCTTGGTAAGCACGAGCAAGGAAAATTCTCAACAGGAGGTGGATTTTCCTAGCTCGCCAACTTGATGTTGACGAGCGCAAGCGAGGAAAAAAACTCTGCGTGCTCCGCAGGGCTTGGAGTACGGAAAACTCTGTAAATTCCGCAAACGGAGTGGAGTTCGCCGCCCAGGGTTAGCTCTGGCACCAAGTACCTTATGATGCTTTTGCACTAGTGTCTGAGAACGCTATAGCCTTTGTCGGATGATGCTTTAGTGTCCACTGTCTGAGGATGCTGTGTTACCCAGTGTCTGAGGTTTTTGCGGCCCCCTCGTCTGACTGCCCAGTTTCTGAGGATGCCACAGTACACGGTGTCAACCTATGCTGTGATGCCCAGTATCAGACAGTGCAGTGGTATTCAGTGTTTGACAGTGATGCGGTACTCAGTGTTGCAGGATGTTGTGAATTCAGTGTCGGGGGATGCTGTGGTACTCCGTGCCTGGGATGCTTTAGCGCCTAGTGTATGAGGATGCTGTTGTACCCAGCGACAATGGAAGCTGTAAAAAAAAAAAGTATGGGGATTCTGTGGTGTCGAACGCTGTGGTTCTGTTTACGAGGATGTCGTGGTACCCAGAGTCTCGGGATGCTGTGGTTTCCAGTGTCTGAGGGTGCTGCTGTACCCAGTGCCTGATGGTTTTGTGGTACCTAGTGCCTGAGGAGGCTGTGGTACCCAGGATCTGAATATTTCATGAAACCCAGTGTCTGAAGAGGCAGTGGTGCGCACTGTCTGAAGATTTCATGGCGCCCAGTGCCTGAGGGGGCTGTGGTACACAGTGTCTGTAGATTTCATGGCGCCCGATGCCTGAGGGGGCTGTGGTACACGGTGTCTGTAGATTTCATGGTACCCGGTGCCTGAGGAGGCTGTGGTACCCAGTGTCTGATAAGCCAGTGGTATTCAGACTTTAAGGACGCCCCGGTACCCAACACCCGAGGATGCCGCAGTACAATGCGTTGGATGATGCCCCGGGTCCCAGTGTAGGGATCCTCTCGCGATGCCCTCGCTGTGTTCCTGTACCTTTAAATGTGAGCAGTCTCATGGGAGGCGCATCCTTTGCTGGCTGCCGGGCTCGCGCAGCACTACCGCCCTGCGTGCTCGCGGTGGTGGATGGCAGAGCTTGGCCATGTGCTTATTGTCCCGCGGCTGCACCCATCGCCATCTCCATGCCTATAACTGAGAAAGGAGAGCCCCGCGGATAACGGAGACTCCGTACTGGAGCATCGAGTCTGATGGAGCCCGGTACCCGGGGGCGACGGGGCGCTCAGTATCCCAGGCTGCAGGATCCAGGGCGGTGTCAGAGCAGGTGCTAGCATGAGGAAGGTATGTGAGTCTCGGCGCTAGAGTCTGTGGGTTCCCCTCCCTGGCTCTAAAGGGGAGAGTGCCCAGCGAAGGGTCTTGAAACTCTAACCTCCAGCGTCACTCCCCCTTCTCCCTATCAGAGGCATCAATTGCAATCCAAAGTCTGATTGTGACACCGCTCCAGGAATTTGTGTCTAACTATGACATCACTTCAGTAGCCTAAAGTCTGATTGTGGCGACATCATGCATGCCTGTTTCTTTTTTTTACTGTGACATCACTCCAGGACTTAATGTCAGACAGTGACATCACTCCAGGAATTGGTGACTGGCTGAAATCACTCCAGGAACATCTGACTGTGATATCTCTCTCAGTACCTGATGTCTAATTGTAGTGTCAAAATACTACCTGATATCTTACTGTGGTATCACTCCAGTAGTCTGCTGTCTGACTGTGAGGTCATCATATGTGCCTGATATTTGCCTGTGACATCACTCCAAGAAATGATGTCTGACCGTGATATCACTCCAGGAACCTGACTTCTGACTGTAATATCACTCTTCGTACCCTAAAATGAGTACCTGATTTCACTCCACAAACCTGATTGCTGACTGCGATTTCACTCTAGGAAAATGACGTCTGGCTGTGATATCAGTGTACATACATGATGTCTGACTGCGACTTAGCTCTAAGACTTACCTGACTCCTGTTTTGGATATCACTCGAGGGACCAGATGTATGAAAGATTTTTGCATTCGCAAAAGGTCCGAATCGCAGAATTGGGCCGTAGGAGACTGCAAAAACACTTTCTGTCATGTGTGAAACCCAAAGTGAGAATCGCAGTTTGGGTTTGCGACCAAATACCCGTTCCGTATTTGGAAGGCGCGTGTTTTGGGCGGCACTTCCAAATACCCATTTGAATGGTATGTATTAATGTTTTGCAACCGAAATCAGATAGCAACACATTAATACCTTACCCACTGCAAATATGTAGTGGTAACCAATTCACAAATGCGAGGGCCTCCCAAGGGTCCCCTTCCCTTTGTAAATGTTGACAAATACATTTTTTAAGAGTAGTCTGCTTTCCCATGGACCACGGCTTTGTCAAAAAAAAGCTACTCAAACGTTTCATATTTTTTTTCTAAAACGCATCTTGCTTTCCTTTAAGGAAACGGTTTGTATTTAAAAAATATATTTTATTTTAAAGCAACCATAGACATGGTGATCTGCTGACCTCAGAAGGCCACCATCCCTGCGATTCATAATGGGTCGCAATTTGCAGCCTACCTCATTAATATTCATGAGGTAGGTTGAATTGCGACCCACTATGGATCAAGTTTTTGTGAGCTGGCCAACAAGTACACACGTCAGTTTGCAAAAACAGAATGGATTCAGTAAAAGCCGGTGCGCAGTATGCGACCACTTTTACTGACTCCATTCTTGGTACATCTGGACCTAGACTTATACTTGTGGCCAGACTCCAGAAACCTGGGATTTGACTGTTACTTCCATTTAGTAGCCTGATGTCTGACTGTGACTACATTCAAGGGACATGTCCTCTGACTGTGACATCTCTCCAGGTACCTAATGTCTGACTGCAACTTTATTCCAAGAAGTTGACGTCTGACATTGATATGCCGTCAGGTGCCTAATGTCTGACTAGGACTTCACTCCGTGAACCTGATGTCTGACATTGACATTGCCCCTGATACCTATTGTTTGACTGCTACTTCACTCCAGGAAACGGATGTCTGACTGTGACATTGCTCCTGATACCTGTTGTTTGACTGCAACTTCACTCCAGGTAACTGATGTCTGACTGTGACATTGCTCCTGATACCTGTTGTTTGACTGCAACTTCACTCCAGGAATCTGATGTCTGACATTGACATTGCTCCTGATACCTGTTGTTTGACTGCAACTTCACTCCAGGAAACTGATGTCTTACTGTGAGTTGCTTCCAGATGCCTGATGCCTGGTGGCTACTTCACTACAGGTAACCGATATCTGACTATGACTTCATTCGAGGAACCTGATGGCTCCTGTGACACCAATCTAGGAACCTGACTTCTACTGTGAGAGCACTCTAGTTACCTGATGTCTGACTGCAAATTCACTCCCTGAACCTGAACTGTGATTGTGACTTCACTCCAGGAACCTCAGACCTGACTCTACATGTTTTGTTAACAGCATTTGTCTACATTTGACTACTGTTAATTTGACTGTTAAACATCTTTGTAGTGTGTTTTTTGCATTGATGCATTTACTAAAAATGTGGTCATTTTTTTGTTGAGTTGGGTGATTGGTGGTGCATTGCCCAGACTGTGAATGTTTTCTGGATAGCACCACTAGTCAGGTAAAATAACTATGATGCAATGGTTTGTGGGTGTGGTAGGTGTATGTCAACGTTAACTGAATTATTCTAAGGTGTACGTTGGTGTGGTAGTGTGCTGTTGAGTTGCCAGCGCTTTACAATCCATATGGCTTGTGTTCTCTGTGGTGCGCATGAGGGTGCCGGGGCCTGCCTAGAGTGTTCTTTTTGAGGAATGCGAATTATAATTGTGATTGGAAAGGTGCTGTGTAGTGGGTATTGTAAGGTGCAAGTAAAGAGTTCTCTTGGGTACTGCTATAGCCGACAAAAGAGCATATCTGTTGTGGATGTGTGTAGGGTGTTCTGTCGAATGTGCTCTGTTAGATGTTAGAGCAGGGGGTGTCATGCTGACAAGTGCTGTTTTGAGCATTGTGAAAGTCAAGTGTAAGATGGTATGGTATGTGATGGTGATAATAAACTGGAACCTGGTGATAGTCAACCTCAACCTGGTTATGAAATGGGGATTAAATTGTGGTCAGAAATCCAAGTTGTGTGTTAATTATTACACCCCTTATTATTCCTCCCTGACAAATTTTGCCTTGTAAAATCTGGGAAAATTTGTCATGAGAAAATTCTTGTAAAAAGGCAACTTATCAGGATGTCAGTGTGATAAGTACTCAAATCTGCATGTTATTCCTCGTTTTCAGGGCCAAAACTATGAATAAGTTGTCTTTATCACACTGGGTTTATGCCTCACCCCTGCAGATGAGCATTTAGCAGGTGTCGTAAATACCACCCCCTGTTTCAACATACTCAGAATCCCAGCATGTATGGCTTATGTGTGTGATTTTGGATAGATGCTGTCTAAAACGTTCTATTGGAAGTTTGTGTGTTTGTTGCCACCTGTATCATGACATTCATTACATCTTAGTGGCCGGAGTGTGGTGGCTAGCATGTTTACAAGCGTCTATGTAGTGCCAAACGAGCTAGAGCAGGCTTCTCCAACGAGTAGCTCGTGAGCTACTGGTAGCTCTCCAGCTACCCGCGAGTAGCTCTCCTGTGCAGTCCAGCCTACTAAATTAGAAGCTTTTACTTGGTTAAATTAATATGTGTATGGCAACATTGAAAAATGTGTATTCAAGATAAAAATGTGTGTATTTTCAGAACTCCTGAGCTGATGGCTGAAATGTCAAAATATATTTGAAGCTGATATCTGAGTGATAAATCATGCGGCATTGAGGAAACTTAAAACTAATATTATTTTTTGTGGCATTGCTTTCACCCCATTCTGCCCGATGCTTGGCCTTAACATCCTTCCAACTACCTGTGACATCACTCCAGATAACTGATTTCTGACTACAACTCCATTCCATGAAAATGGAGTGCATCTGTGATTTTATTCCGAAAACCTGAAACCCAGTGGCGGCTCGCAGGGGGAGTGCTGCGGGGCGGTGTGGCGGGGCGGGGGTGGAGCTGGGTGGGAGGGTAGTGGAGTCGGACATACGACGGGGAGGAGTAAGGTAGTAAATAAATAAATAAAACTATTTACCTTGCGCTCGCTGCATCGCCGAGTTGGCGATGCAGCGAGCGCAAGGTAAACAGTTTTATTTATTTATTTACTTACCTTACTCCTGCCCGTCGTATATCTGACTCCACTACCCCCCACCCAGCCCCTCCCCACCGCCCCGCAGCACTCCCTCTGCGAGCCGCCACTGCTGAAACCGGACTATGATGGCTTCAGGAACCTGATGGGTTGTATGACATAATATTGAGAACAAAATATTGCAATACCCACATGTCACGGAAAAATAGAGAGAACCAAAATATTGTGTCTACATACTCTGTATATAACCTAAAAAATATGGAGACAAAAATATTGTGGACCAGAATATTGCCATGTCAAAAAACAGATACAGTTTTTGATGTTACTATATATACACACATCGTTATATTTATATTAATTTAGATATTAATGTTTAAAATAATTATACAATTACAAATAAATAAATATATATAACACAATACAAATATGTACTTTACAAAAATGTCATTATTTAAACAATTAATAGAAATAAATTATATTAAATATATTAAGAAAAACAATACAAAATAATAAACACATATATATATATATATATATATATCAAAAACCATCACTGAGATATACACACATAAGACATCAATAAAAATCAAATCTTCTTAGTTAATTTCTTTTTGTTGTTATTTATTTTTTCTTAAGCAGTCAAAACATAGCCGCAGTCTGAACAAAGCCAACACGTGTTTCGCGCTTCACTGCGCTTCTTCAGGGCTGTTTACAAACATAGAACAATACAATTAGAATCTAAACAAAATACAACTTGAAATTCAGCATAATACATCTATTTAACAACACACTGATGTGAGATCTATACACATCTATACAAATTATATTTGCCTCCATGTTCTCTATACCTTCAGGGGCTACAGAAACCATACAACACCTGGTATTCCCAGGCAGTCTCCCATCCAGGTACTAACCAGGACCGACCCTGTTTAGCTTCAGAAATCAATTGAGCACATATCTTCCTTCTCCACAAGCAGTTAGCCTAACACCTTTTTTCTTTTTACCGTACCTATACATCTATTTATTTAAGCAAATATGCTTCATTTGAAATTTTAAAAAAGGTCATTTACCTTTTATAGTCTCTAGATTTTGCTATTCTTTTTTCATCTTCTAAAGTTAGCACTTGTACTTCCACAAAAAGAATTCTAAATTGGTGAAAAAATATTTCCATTATTTAAACTCTAGTAAGGACTTCCAACTAGTTTTCTTTAAATATTTATTTATTTTATTATTTAATTCCATAGTTCTCACCTTATAACGATTTTAATCTCCAAGTTCTAAGTTCATCATTGTCAGTATTTCTTAATTTATTGAGTTCCCCTTGATAAGGTCTGTGAAGAGTAAATAGAACACTTATAAATTTCCTTTCTTTAGCCTCAACCGTAAAATTCTATTAGTACTCTTTTGACAGTTGGTTCACTAGCCACTCAACCATCTCCTTAATACACTCTATATTAGAGGCAGAGATTATGGCCCACATGCATCAAGCTAATTTGCGACCGGAAAAATTGCGAATCGGTAAAAAATGCCTTTTCCGATCGCAAATTAGCTAGTTCCGATGCATCAAGCAAAATGGCAAGAAATAGTAGTTTTCGCAATTTTTGCGCTTCATAAAATACAGAATCGGTAATAACGAATCTGTATTTTAGGAAGCGCAATTAAGAAATCACAAAATGGGATGCATTAAGTTTTCGCTAATACAGAACCAGCCTAAATTCGCTATTTGCATTCCTTAAACTAGAAGACATCACATCAGGTGGTAAAAATTACACATAATCAAAAACAGGTGTAAATCATCAGCAAACTACTTAAACAGTCCCAGAATGCATCCCAACGACCCACCATGGCAGCGCTCTACGTTGTGGCAAGGAGGATGAGGCTGAGCGCAGCAGCACAGAGGAGAAGGAGGATCCAGGAGAGAATCTTTAGAGTGCGCGTCACATTGCTAGGGCAGACGGAGGAGGAGATCTATGATAAATATAGGCTGAATGCTGCAGCTATCTTAGCTCTAATTGCTGAGTTAGACCCTATACTGCAGCGTCAGACCCGCAGGACACATGCCATACCCACCCATGTGCAGGTCCTGTGTTCCCTGCATCTCCTAGCTTCAGGGTCCTTCCAGGGAGTAATTGCAGCAGCTGGAGGGGTCTCCCAAAGTGCCATATCGCGTTTTTTTAACAGTTTCCTAAATGCCATGTTGCAGAGGATACACAACCACATCAGGTTCCCCACCACACCACAGGATTTGATGCAAACCAAATTAGATTTTTATCAGGTTGCACAGTTCCCGCATGTGATTGGTTGTATCGATGGGACGCATGTACCCATATGTCCCCCTGCAGTGAATGAGTATATCTACCGCAACCGGAAATCTTACCACTCACTGAACATACAGGTAACATGCAACTCAAAAACACTAATCACTGACATTGTGGCAAGTTACCCAGGCAGTGCCCATGACGCATACATCTTCCGGCACAGTGGAATACACAGACGTCTACTTGCGGGGGAGTTTGGAGAAGGATATCTTCTGGGTAAATCAATGTAATACTGTAATTTAAAAGTGTACACCATGGTGACACATTGCAGTGACTAATGTATGTTGGTCTCTCACATCCTGTAGGTGATAGCGCATACCCTGTGAGGCCTTACATCCTCACCCCATACCTGAATCCTGCCACTCAAAGGGAGCGACGTTACAATCGTGCGCACATTGCGACGCGCAATGTGATCGAAAGGACATTTGGGGTACTTAAATCACGATTCCGCATCATACACAAGAGCGGTGGGGCATTACAGTACAGTCCTGAGAAATGCTGTAAGATTGTGGCAACGTGTGCTATGTTGCACAACATAGCCACCACTAGAGGCATCCCCTTGGTGGACTCTGACAGCGAGCCAGAACAGGACATACAGCCGGCACAACCACCCCATGCAGCAGGCGGACCACATGCAGCAGAGGGCAGACGTAGAAGAGCAGAAATCACGCAACATTACTTCTAAGGTGAGTAAGCACATGACAACACAGTATTTGGTTAAAGGTTTAATGTGACAGTTGTGTGTATGTGTTAATGCACACATACCATGTACAGACAATTACATTCCATTGCCTTGGGACTGCAACTGCAGTGTGTATAAGTAACACATATCTGGTTTCATCACCAGATTGTCTGAATGTCCAAATGTCTAACGCTTCCTGTGACGCCCCCTGTGGCCCTTGTAGTAGGCCCAGCTGCATCTGACATGGTGTCTTCTGTGCCTGCCTGACTCCTGTTACTGCGCCTCCTGCTATGTGCCACAGGCACCAGTAGGCTGCTAAGGCTGGAGGCCTCCTCACTCTCCCCCCCTCCATGCATGAGGTTCCCACTGGCTGCTGCTGTCTGCAGCCCTTCCACAGCAGTGGTGACCTGGATTAGGCCCCTGGCCACATCCCCACAGCAGTGTGTCATCTCGACCTGCATGGCGACTGCACGCCTGTATAGCTGAGCTGTTGTAGAACTCAGCCTGTTGATGGCCCTGGTGTATCCGCGCATGCGCCCCATAGCATGTTGTTGCCTCCTGGTATTAGAGATATGCTCAGCCTGCATGACCCCGCACATCTGTTCAATGGCTGTTGCAACACGGTCGTTTATCACCGTGTGCCCTGAGCCCCTCAACGACTGCAGTCGTCTGCTCCTTCATGCAGTCACGTATCCCACCCATGTGTGTGACCATTGTTCCCAGTTGCTCCTGCATAATTCGCATGTTCTTTTGTTGCAGGCGCTGGACCCTCAGCATCTTGGTCTCAAGCACACTGCAGGCAGCTTCACCATCGTCCACAGCAGACCTCAGAAATGGACTTGGCCTTCGCCTGCGGAACGGACTGTGACGTGGCGGGTTTGTTACCTCTGGTGGTGGGGGTGGTGGTGTATGGGCAGTGCCCTGTGGGTTCGCTCCTGTTTGTGTGTCCTCCTCACTATCCAAATCGGGCAGTGGTAGTACTCTTCTCCTGCGTTGAGTGGGAACAGGTAGGGGCGAGGATGCCGGCATCTCTTGTCCCTCACCTTGCTGGTCTGTATGTCCCTCAGAATCGTGGATGTCTGCCACGTCACTCTCCTGTGATGCATCTGTGAGGGAAACAGTGCAAGATCATTTTGTTTTGTAAAATGTAATATATCTATTTTTTGCACATGTTTGTGACATTGCGCTCACAGAGGTGTAATAAATTGACTTCTGTGATGTAGGAAGTCTACTGTTGTCACTGCCTTGCTGTACTCTGTTGCATTTGAGCTGTGCTACTCCCTCCATGCTTTGCCATTACATTTGTATGCATACAACTCCCACAATGCATTAGGAGGTTGCAAGTAAGAGGTGGACTGGACTCATGTCTGCTACACTACGCAGGGTATGCATTTGTTGCACTTTGGCTTACAATTATTTTGCAATATGTTTGGTTGTGCTCTTACCTTGGGAGGTCCCCGCATGTCCTGAGGTGTCAATCTGCGTGACCCCGACAACTGCCTCGGGCTGCAGAGTGGATTCCACCAAGTCGTCCATTGGGGTGTTTGCAGGCTGAGTGGATGTTCCCCTCCTGTTTTTCTTGCAGATGCCAGCCTTTCAGCCACTCTCTCTTTTGCCCGGCTGCGAAGGTCATACCATCGCTTCTGTAGGTTGTTGATGTCACGGTGTGTGACCCCCACAGAATTGACCCAGGCTTGTATCCCAAGCCAGATCTTCCGCTTGACTGACTCTGCAACATGCAGGGATTGTTTCCCAAACAGCTGGTCATGTTTTTGGACGACTTCCTCAGTGAGTATTTCCAGTTCCCTCTCACTGAATTTGATCTTCCTCTTCCTGCCTTCTCCTTTTTGCTTTTTGTTTCCTGGGTCCATTGTGATTGTTAGTATCAACTCCTGCAGGAAAAAGTGTTTTCCAGGCTGTGCACCAACAGTCTTCCTCCTCCTCAGTCTCTCACTCTGCACAGGTGTGTGGTATCTGGGATTCACTTCCTGGTATGATGTCATCTCCATGAGACGATTGACGCTTTCGCATTTACCGAATCGGTATTTGCGAATTCGCAAATACCGATTCGGTAAATAAGTAATCGGTAAACATTTTAGCGATTTTTAAGGAATCGCAAATATTTACCGAATATTTTGGTGCATTCCGTTTAGCGAATCTGAAATAGCGATTCCTTATTTTTCGCTATTTTAGAGTCGCAGATTTTTTCTTTGATGCATGTGGGCCTATGTCCTTACACTTATAAATCCCTTAAAACCAGCAGTTCCCTCCCCAAGAAAGTTATAGTTATTCAAGTTAGAGAATATATCATTAGGTTCCTCAATCCTTAAATAGTATCAGTCTCCCCATAGTGGATACGTTATATCCCCACCCTGCACTCTTACCTCCATTCAGGCTGGAAGCCTTCCCGTCCTTCTCCTTCTGAATCCTAGCGTGTACTGAGCACTTTGCTCTCCTGCCCTTAAATACCCTCTAGATTGTTTAATCATCTGCACCTGTTCGGGCGCAAAAAAAAAAAAAAGGAAAACATATTTTTTGTTTTATAAATAATCCCTGGTATGGCCGGGATTTGAACTCTCGGCCCTTGGATAAATATACACTTTCCTTAAGCTATTGAGCTACCTCCTTCTCACGTTGTTGTTAGTATCCAGGATGTCTATGTTCTATAATTTCAAAATTCCTACAAGTTAATTACTCCTTCTCGTGCCTAATCTTCAAACAGAAAAAAGGGGGAAAAGAAATGCTTTTTAAATATATACATTACGAACCCTGGCATTGCCGGGATTCGAACTCCCAGCACTTGGATAGATAAACACTTTCCTTAAGCTATTAAGCTACTTCCTTCCCACGTGGTTAATAGTATCTTTTATGGGAACTTAGCGATTACTTAAATATTGCCCAATCATAAGACTTAACGTTTATCTTTAAATGTTTTAGAGCGAACCTTTGGTTTTTTGTTATATAAACATTTAGGATATTTTTTCAATTGTTTAGTTCTGTAACTTTATTCAAATTATTACGAGCGAAGAATAATATAATGAAATTATTAATTTGTTACATTCTCCAGAATCGAACCCCCATAATATGCAGACATTTCACTTCGTTAGTGGTTAGTGCTAATTCTCTCAACATAATTATTTCTTTACTTAAACAGTATAGGTACTCTTTTACTTTCAGTGTTCTTAGAGGGGAGAGCATTCTATCTCCTATTTCTGGTTTCTCAATTGTGAATATGAGCTTGTTAATCCTGCGCTTATCTATACACTTGAATAGTGATTACTTTTCATGATCCGAATGTATACCCTGATAGATATGTTCTTCTGAATTCAGTCCATTCTATCAAATTAAGGTATATAATTCGCGATCAAAATTTAAGCCATATTGAACAGTACATAATTTATTGATCCAAAAGGTTTCTCTACTCCGTAGTTTGCCTTCTAGATCACCACCTCTCCTGTCTAAGGTGACCTGTTCTATTCCAATAAATCTGATTCCTCCAATTTCCGTCAGTTTATGATTCTCTTTGAAATGTACTGCCATAGGGTATTTCAAATCACAATTTTTAATAGCCCTAATGTGTTCCATCCATCTAATTTTTAACTTCCTTACTGATGACCCTACATACATTTTGTCACATATGCATGTCATTATATAAACACAATTGTTAGTATTGCAATTAATAAATGAACCGATTTTAAACACTTTCTGATGCCTGCTATCATGAAAAGTTTGTGTTTTGTCTACTATATGCTTACAGAATATACATTGATTACTTCTGTAAGAACCAGTTGGTAGTACATTACTTATCATAGTTGTTGTCCTACTGGCTACATTCGGGATTTCAAAACTCACTGTGTCACTGGGACTCAATAAATTTCTCAAAGTTGGTGCCTTTTTGTATACCACAGTGTGTTATATATATATATATATATATATATATATATATATATATATATATTCACTGAAAAAACCATAGGTTTTAGGGACAGTTATAGTTAGTTGGACATTTCACTCGTACAAAACCCATGAAATTCCCCCGTTATAGTTAGTTCAGCTAACTATAACTCACGCCCCGCAATGCACTGCTGATGACGTCACATATTACATCACTCATGACATGGTCAGTGACATCACTGATGACATCACTGATGACATCTCAAATGACATCACTGTTGACATCATGCAGTGACTGTGTGTTTCTGTAAAGTTTAAATATTTTTAATATATATAGGAAAAGACGTATTGAAGAATGAGTGGGTGTATAAGTGTCTGTATGGATGATTTAGTAGGTGTGTGACTGACTCTATAAGTGAGTGATTTAACGTATCTTACTGAATGCATGGGTTAGTGACTAAACTGGGTGAATGTCTGTATCCGTCTGTCTGTTGCTGTGTAAGTGGCTGCATGTGTTTGTGAATAGCTACATGAGTGTGTATATGAGTTATTGAATGGTTGTCTGAGTATCTGTATGGGCGCCTGAGTGTTTGTGTGGGAGGGGTGTGTGCGACTCTATGCATAGATGTGTGAGTGGGTGATTCACTGGGTGGATGGTTTCAAGAGTGCATCTGTGATAGACTGTATGGGTGGGTAAGTGTGTGTAAGAGTGTGTTAGTGAGTGAATGTATGTCCCAGTGGTACATGTGTGAGTAACTACATATGTGAAAGGCAGTATATATGTGTGTTGGAGTATATAAATAGCTATTAGCGAGAGTGAGTGATTGTGATAGTGGCTGTATGGATGAGTGTGTGCTTGTATCAGTGATTGTAGAAGAGCGTAACAATGTGCTAGTATTTGTCTGATTAAGTGAGCTGGTGTGTGTATAACTGTATAGGTGAGTAAATGGCAGTGTGTTTAATTATTTGCATGACTGACTAGGTGTGTGAGTACCTCTATGGATGAGTGGCGGTGTTTGACTGTCTATATAGGAGTAAGAGTGCATATGATAGTCCTGTACTGAGTGACCATAAGTATGAATGACTGTACGGGTGAGTGAGTGGATGTGTGTGTGTAGACCTAAGAATCAGTGAGTGGGTATGTAGTTATTGGTGTTGGAGTGTCTATGGTTTTGCGAATGGCAGTCTGTAATTTAGAGTGGGTGTATCAAAGGTTATATTAGGGTGTGAGGAGGTGCATCAGATTATCACGTGGATGATGTCATCAGTGATGTCATCAGTGATGTCATTTGAGATGTCATCAGTGATGTCATCAGTGATGTCACTGACCATGTCATGAGTGATGTAATATGTGACGTCATCAGCAGTGCATTGCGGGGCGCGAGTTATAGTTAGCTGAACTAACTATAACGGGGGAATTTCATGGGTTTTGTACGAGTGAAATGTCCAACTAACTATAACTGTCCCTAAAACCTATGGTTTTTTCAGTGAATTTCAAAGGTTTTTTAAATGCTAATTTCTAACTATAACGTGTCTGAAACCTATGGTTTTTTCTGTGAATTTCAAAGGTTTTTTAAATGCTAATTTCTAACTATAACGCCCCTAAAACCTATGGTTTTTTCAGTGAATTTCAAAGGTTTTGTAAATGACAATTTTTAAATGTATTAATTGTTATATTTATTTTTTGATACTGATTTACTACATTTTTTAAAACTATTTATTTTTAGATATTTTATTTATTAAATTACATTGTAATTACATTATACATTACATTACAAAATATACTTTCTCTGAATGAATTACTTTAGTTTAAATAGTTTGCAAATAGGCAATAGAGTTTTAAGTACAGTAGTTACAGTTATTGCAATGGGCAACACAATTTCAAACACAATGCAACATTGAGCTGAATGTGAATTTCGAGTTAAATGCAATTAGTTACTTTATGGATTACTTTTCTAACCACAGGACTGGATCCTAGATTTAGTTCTGGGACATCTCCTGTAAACAGTTGAGTAAAAGCGTTTTGGTTACAGTAGTGATTTTTAAGGAATATTATTGTATTTTAAAAGTTGACACTTAGAAACTTTTTCACATAGAATCACCAATGTTATCCTATGGGAGGAAATTCACTTAGCAGGTAAATAGTGTTATCGTTACTTTTTCTTACTCAGTGTTGGATCCTGGATCCAGCACTGGTGCATCTCCTGTAAACAGTTGAAAGAATGCGTTTAAGTCATACAGGCGATTTTTAAGGAATATTTGTAATTTGTGAAAATCGACACTTTGAAACTTTTCTGCTGAAAACCAGACAATGGATTTCTATGGAAGGAAATATAAGTTACTGGTAAGTACGGTTAGAATTACTTTTCAGGGTCAGTGAAGGGCTAAAAGATGCAGCACTGGGTTCTCTCCTGATAACAGGTGAGTAAATCGGAATTCGTAGTTCGGTTGATTTTAGAGGAATATTATAAAGTTCCAAAACTCCACACTTAGAAGAATTTCTAAGTGAAACCAGTCAATGTTAGCCTATGGAAGGAAATTCAAGTTGCTGGTAAGTACGGTTAAAATTACTTTTCAGGATCAGTACTGGGCTGAAAGATGCAGCACTGAGGTCTCTCCTGATAACAGGTGAGTAAATCGGAATCCGTATTTCGGCTGATTTTAGAGGAATATTATAAAGTTCCAAAACTGCACACTTAGAAGAATTTCCAAGTGAAACCAGTCAATGTTAGCCTATGGAAGGAAATTCAAGTTACTGGTAAGTACGGTTAGAATTACTTTTCAGGACCAGTACTGGGCTGAAAGATGCAGCACTGAGGTCTCTCCTGATAACAGGTGAGTAAATCGGAATTCGTATTTCGGCTGATTTTAGAGGAATATTATAAAGTTTCAAAATCGACACTTAGAAGAATTTCCAAGTGAAAGCAGTCAATGATATCCTATGGAAGGAAATTCAAGTTAATGGTAAGTACGGTTAAAATTACTTTTCAGGATCAGTACTGGGCTGAAAGATGCAGCACTGAGGTCTCTCCTGATAACAGGTGAGTAAATCGGAATTCGTAGTTCGGCTGATTTTAGAGGAATATTTGTATGTTTCAAAAATCGACACAGAAACTTTTTCAGCAAAAAGCAGGCAATGATATCCTATGGAAGGAAATTCAAGTTACTGGTAAGTACGGTTAAAATTACTTTTCAGGATCAGTGCTGGGCTAAAAGATGCAGCACTGGGTTCTCTCCTGATAACAGGTGAGTAAATCGGAATTCGTAGTTCGGCTGATTTTAGAGTAATATTTGCACAATGGTGAAGGGCGGGGGCGGGGCCTGAGGTGACATCTGTGCAAACGCGCCCCGTGGCGCGTTTTAGGTTGGGGGATTAAGTCCCCTTGAATCATGAGGGTCCCTGGGGGCCAACTAGCCCACCAGGAACCTCCAGTATGCGCCAGGGGCTGCGTTGCAGAGACGTGTACAGAGGCCACACCCCTTTACACCTCTCTGCAACACAGCTCTGTGGCGCTTTCTGGACGTACCTGTTGGGCTAGTTGGCCCCCAGGGACCCTCAGGATTGAAGGGGATTTAATTCCCATCTTAAAACACGCCACGGGGCCTGTTTGCACACATGTCACCTGAAGCCCCGCCCCTCCCTTCACCACTGTGCAAACGCGCCCCGTGGCGCGTTTTAAGTTGGGGGATTAAGTCCCCTTGAATCCTGAGGGTCCCTGGAGTCCAACTAGCCCACCATGTACTTCCAAAAGCGCCACAGAGCTGCGTTGCAGAGAGGTGTAAAAGGGGCGTGGCCTCTGTACACCTCTCTGCAACTCAGCCCCTGGCGCATACTGGAGGTTCCTGGTGGGCTAGTTTGCCTCCAGGGACCCCCAGTATTCAAGGGGAATTATTTCCTCTTCAAACGCGCCAGGGGGCGCGTTTGCAGACTGCTGCAGGGAGGGGGCGGGCCTCCGGCACAATGCCGGTCTTTTTTTTTTTTGATTGGGAGGGGGCTGCGTGGCCCCCTTCCCTTGGCCACTTTTGGCCCCGGGGACCCCATTCCCCGGGCCTGAGCATTTTATTTTATTTTTAAATTAAAAAAACGGGAAGGGGGCCGCGTGGCCTCCCTTCCCTGGGCCTGTTTTGGCCCCGGGGACCCCATCCCCCGGGGCATGCCCTCAATTTTTATTTTTTTTAATTTGGAGGGGGGCTGCGTGGCCCTCCTCCTCAGGCCATTTATGGCCCCGGGGCCTGGCCTCTGGTTGGGGACTGTGGGGGGGTCCCCAATCCCCCCACAGTCCCAGCCGGCTCCCCGCCTCCTGCGCGAGCCGGCATTGCTTTTCCACATGGGGAGCAGCTAACATGCTGCTCCCCATGTGGAAAGCAATTGTTTGCATTTTGAAAGAGAGAGCAGGTTTCCTGCTCTCTCTTTCAAAATGCAAACTAGTTTAGCGAGGACAGGACGGGAGCCGCGAGGCTCCCGTCCTGTCATAGCAAACTACAGTGTCCCGGGGGTAGGCACCCCGGGACACTGCAGGAGCCGGCCCTGGGGGTTGGCGGTCCCCAGGGCCATCAAGGGCTCCAGGAGGGGGGCCGCTCGGCCCCCCTCCCATCCAGTTTGGGGGTGCCCCGGGGAGGTAACGGTCCCCGGGGCGTGTGGGGGGGCTGGAACCCCCCCACACAGGTCAAAAAATTTAAAAAAGAAGCCCCGGGAGGTGGCGGTCCTCGGGGCAGCGGGAGGGCAAAGAGCCCTCCCGCACCATTATTTTTTTAAGCCCCGGGGGTGACGGTTCCTGGGCTTGGGGCCTTAGAGGCCCCCCACATATTAAAAAGAAACCCTGCATGCCCTCGGGACTTGGCCCACCCGGGGCCATTAACAACGAAGCGCGGGAGACCGCGCTCTCGTTTTTTTTTTTCTGCGGGATCCGCGCACCCTGAGCGCATCCCGCCGATTTTTTTTTTTTAAATGCTTTTTTTGCCCAGGGGTCCTTGAGGGACCCCTGAGCAGACCTAGGGGTCAGGGTGTTTCTACCCTGCCCCCTTTGTGCGTTTTGCGCACTTGTTTCTTCTGGGTTTTTTTTCTAATCGGCAGGATCCGCGCACCCTGAGCGCATCCTGACGATTTAAAAAAAAATAAAAATGCTTTTTTTGCCCAGGGGTCCTTGTGGGACCCCTGAGCAGACCTAGGGGTCAGGTGTTTCTACCCTGCCCCTTTTTGCGCTTTGCGCACTTGTTTCTGTCCCTCGGTTCTACCGAGGGATAAATGGCTGCCAACACTTCCTGATTTGGAGTGTTGACAGCCACTTGACAGCCAATTAGCATGCAGCTCGTGATCGGGAGGGTGCGCGAATCCGACGCGGCCATAGATATATATGTGATTTTCCTTCTGATTTTCTTCTGGAACTACTGAACGGATTTACACCATTTAACAAAAAGGGTTCTTTCTGAACCAAGAACTACCTCTTTGCCAAATTTGGTGTAATTCCGTTCAGCAGTTCGGGCTGTAGCCGTGTCTAAAGTTTCCTATGGAAAAATGAATGGGGAAAACGCGTTTTGGGACCCCCTTTTTTCAGCCCCCGCTTGACGAATCCCCCGAGACTTTCAGGGTAGGAGCGGACCGGAGCGCCCCACAAAGTTTGAAAATTTCGCAAAGATACGTCAACCGGCAAGAGAGTTATTTCAAATAGAATGTCGCGGATTTCCTATGGAAAATAGGTCCTAACTATAACTATCTACTGGCGACCGCCAGTAGATAATATATATATATAAAATAAAAACATTTAGCACATTATATATCAAAAATAAACTAAAACTGAATAAACCAAAAGTATACAATTAAAAATTACAGATTATTTAACTTAAGAAATAATTAAAAAATATTAGGAAAATAATATAAAAACATTAAAATAAATATAACTACTGCTAACTAAGCAACAACAGGGAAAGTATTGGATTTGGAAGAGCCATATTTACTATATGCACTCCAAAGCAAGAAAAAGTAAGCCAAGTGTTAAAGTGTTGAACCCTGGAGGAGCCATATTTACTATTCCCATTCCAACATAAGCAAAAGTAGGGAAAGAGTTGGACTTTTGGTGGTTTAGATCTACTATTCCCACTCCGATTTGAGCAACAGTTGGGAAAGTGTTGGACTTTGGAGAGGGCAAATTTACTATTCGCACTCCAACTTAAGCAAATGTAAGGAAAGTGTTGAACTTTAAATGGGTCAAATTTACTATTCCCACTCCAATCCAAGCAGCAGTAGAGAGAATGTTGAACTTTGAAGGGGTCAGATTTACTATCCCCAGTGTTGTAGCAAGGGGGGGGCCCTCCGGCTCGGCAGCACGAGTTTTGGGGGCAGCGGCCTCCCCCGCTCTTACCTGCCGTCTCGGGCGGCAATCGCCAGCACCCCCCTCCCTGCTCTTCAATGCGAGCGGGGCGGCAAAAGGAGGAATCTCGCCAGCACCCACCCCCTCTTCAATGTGGCGGGACTGCCACAGGCGGCCAAAGGGCTAGCTACGCCACTGACTATCCCCACTCCAATCTAAGCAACAGTAGAGAAAGTGTTGAACTTTGGAAGGGGTTAGATATGCTGTTCCTACACCAACGTTGGCCAAAGTTGGGATCATGTTGTACTTAAGGGGTAAGATTTACTATTTCCCTTTCAACTTAAGCAACAGTAGAGCAAGTGTTGGACTTTTGAGGGGTCAGATTTACTATTTCCACCACAGTTCAAGCAAAAGTAGGGAAAGTGTTGGACTTTGGAGGGGTTAGATTTACTATGCCTACTCCAACATAAGCAAATGTAGGGAAAGCGGTTGACTTAGGAGGGCTTAGGGAAACTATTGGACTTTGGATGGGTCAGATTTACTATTCTCACTCCAATCCTAACAACTGTAGGGAAAGTGTTAGACTTTGGAGAGGTCAGATTTACTGTTCCCACTCTAACATAATCAAAGGTAGGGAAAATGTTTTACCATGGAAATGTTTAAATAAATATTCCCAGTGCTTATTGTTTTAAATAGAAAATTTAAATATACACCCAAAAAAATAATATATTAAACAAAATGTTAATTAAATGTAAAAATGAGAAGTTAAAAATGCTACTTTTATTTTACAAACAATAATAACGATATTGCAAATGTTTTAAGTTTAAACACTTCCCTTCCTACTATCCTAAAAAACAAACACCAACACCAACACACAATTAAAATTATTAAAAAGAAAATATAACACATTTTAAACTAATTAATCTTAAATTAAGTATTCAATAAAAGAACTAAAATTCAAAGAATTCATAAAATATAAAATGAATTAACAGTATAATAACTCAAAAACTGATCAACCATTTTACAATAAATGAAGAATCAACAGATAATTAAAAAACAATTATTTGACATATTTAATTAACAACAAAAAATGAAAGTACATCAACATTATTTATATATTTAAAAAATAATTACACTTTTTGAAAAGTCCCATCTTAATTCCCTACAAATAAAATAACCCACTACTAAATTAATACTTTCTAATTAAATTAAAAATAAATTGATTTAATATTAACATTTACAAACTATACTAAAACAAATTAAACACATATAGTATTATAATACAAATCACTTATAATACTAAAAACTGTGCAAAAAGGAAGCAGGGAATTCTCGGTAGTTCCCAAGTTTAGTTTGAGAGCAGCTCCTTTATATGGAGCATCCTACAGCACCACCAACACTCTAAGGGCCAAGTGTACGACCATTTCATTTTGCAAGTCGCAAATTGAGATTTTTTGCGACTCGCAAAATGGAATGTACAACAGTGTCTGAGACATTGTCTGCGATTCCCAAATGGGACGCAAGGGACCTGCCTCATTAATATTCATGAGGTAGGTTGCAATTTGTGACCCTTTGGGAATGGCGGGCATTCACAGAGATGGTGGCCTGCTGGGGTCACCATGTCTGTGACTGCTTTTTCAATAAAGCAGACTTTTCTTTTAAATGCAGCCCATTTTCCTTAAAGGAAAACAGGATGCGTTTCAAAAAGATAAATGAAAAGTTTCAGTTTCATTTTTTAAGAGCAGGCAGTGGTCCGTGGGACTGCTGCCTGCTCTTAAAAAATATTTGCTCCCACATTTGCAAAGGGGAAGGGGTCCCTTTGGGACCCCTTCCCATTTGCGACTGGTCTACCACCAACCATTGGCGGTAAAATGTGAATGTTTTGCGACCGCATTTCGGTGTCAAAACATTCGTATATGGCACTGCTAGTCACTATTAGGAAGGGATGCCTTTGGCACGCCCCTTCCTAATAGCAAGTAGCAAACCCTATTTTGCGAGTCGATAATAGGCTACTGAGTCGCAAAATGGGGTTTGTACATGCCACAGACCTATTTAGCGGTCACAAACTGCCCGATTGGCCATTTGCGACCACTAAAACGGTTGCACATGTGACCCTAAATCTTCTCACCCCAAATGTCTGTTTCTGTAGCAGAGTTTCTAAGTATTGAATTAGCACAGTGCCATCCATGTTGAGCTAGAGAGTGACAAAGCTTTTTGCCATTTTCACAGCAAAGTCTTTAAGCATAGGATTAGGAAGTGCCGTCCACGCTATGCTGAAAAATTACAAAAGCCTTTTACCACTCCAGGCACAGTATTACAGCTTTGGAGTGGTAAAATACCATCCAAACCAACCTGGAATGAGTAAAAACAACCCTTGACACAGGTTTTGCTCTAGTTAGAGCTCATCAGAGTGGTATCGCTTTGTCCAGGCACAAGGGAGCAACCAGTATAAGTTAAGACACTTTCAGGCTTAGAGTGCTGCATAGATTATGCAAAAAAAATGCAGGGAATTCTGGGAAGTTCCCAAGTTTAGGTGGACAGCAGCTCCTTTATGTGGAGCACACTACAACACCACTGAAATTCTGAATCTGCTCACCTCAAATGTCTGTTTCTCTGGCAGAGTTTTTAAGCATAGGATTAGCACAGTTTCATCCACGCCAAGTTAGAGTGACAAAAACATTTGCCATGTTTGCAGCAAAGTCTTTAAGCTTAAGAGAAACAGACATTTGAGATGAGCAGATTCAGAGTGTCGGTGGTACTAAAAAAACTAATATAGATCAAACTGATTAAAAATGATATTTTGTACAATTATATTAAATAAAACACTATTATGTTGAGCTATATTTAAAAAAAATGATATTCAATATTAAATGTCACCATATATTTTACTTCACAATATTCTGGCTGGGATGTTTGTAGCCCATAATATTGTTTTTCGATGTTTTGATAAAACAGCTCCTGCTAATTACTAAAACGTCATTCCAGATACCTTGCATCCACACTTAACGAACCTGACCTCTACCTGTGATTTCACTCGAAGTACCTGTATGATTGTAGTATCCAGACATGGCCGCTGCAGGTAAGAGTGGTGGGGTGGTTGAAGGAAGTGACCCGAATAGGGTCACCCGGGTCACTCGTGACCACCTCTCGGCCTTCCAAACAAATGAAGAGTCGGTCAGACAGTAAAGAATATAAACCCAAGTTATTTATTAGTATTGCGCTGCAGCAGAGTCCAGTCGGACTAGCCTCATGAGATAGCTGCTGAGGGACTGACTCCCCCCAACATAACACAAGATATTATACAATTCCAAACCCCTAAGAACACGCCCAGACTGGAAAATTCCAGTCCAGGCACTAACAAACAAAGGAGGCACAAAAAGATGAGCTGCAGTCCTGGGACCGGGTACATGTTATCAGAAGATTTCAAGGTTGCTCTGCCCATGCCCGCCATTATAGGAGGTGGGAACGAGCCTATCTAACAGCAAAGGTATGTCAAAATAGAGAGTGCATTCATTAGAGCAGCTGAACTTGACCTTGGAGAATAGAGAGGAAAGATGCATGGAGACAGTTTTCTGCTGAGGCAAGCAGTATGAGCCAGGAGTTTAGCTTCAATCATAGAACAGAATGGCGGCTACTAATAAAATGGCGCCATGAATGCTAACTTAACACAATATAGAACACGAGCAAGGGGGCAATAACATTTTCAATTCTAACACGGCGGGACCAGGTGAGGGGGGGATTTCGAGAGACGACCACAAGGGAAAATTAATTATTTATTTAATTTTCCCTCGTGGTCGTCTCTCGAAATCTCCCCTCACCTGGCCCCACCGCTCTTACCTGCAGCGCCCGCAGATGGTAGTATCACGCCCAAAACCTCATATTTGACTGCGACATCACTTCAGGAGCCTAACGTCTGAATGTGACTTCTCTGCAGTTATCTGATGTCTGACTGTGTTGGTTCTCAAGGATTCTAGAACCTTACATGAACCATGAAATAATTTTAGGAGTCTGGTATCAAAGTGGCATATCACTTTAGGAACCTCAGTTTTGATTCTGACGCCAGATTCTAGATTTTACTTCAGGATAATGACATTTCTCTGTGAGATCACTGAAGCAGTGTGATGTCGGATTCGGAGGTCACTCTCGGAACCTGACATTAGAGGAGGGAAAAATTGCAGGACCTTGACTTTACATTGTGAGAATGCTCTGACATCTGACAATGACATCAACCAAGAACATGATGTCAAACTCTATTGACTCCAGCTAAATGTTTTATCACACCCTTAAACCAGACCTTTAATTGTGACATAACTCTAGTAATCATACCACGGATTATAACATCACCTTAGCATCAGACCACTGATTACGACACACTTGAAGAACCAGGTCTCTAACGGCACCATCACTCTAGTGATCAGGGCTATAGGGTGACATCACTCCAGGAACCAGGTCTCTGATTGCGGCACCATCAATATAATAATCAGACTTCTGATGGTGAAATAGCTACAGAAACAAAGGCCCTGAATGTGGCATCACTCCAGTAACCAGATCTTTGACGGTGACATCACTCCAGAAACATGGTGCAAGGGTGCCTGCGTAGCATGCAGGATAGTTTTTGTGCAGGAAAGGACACCTTACTGCACAAAAACAAACAACCTAAGAGGCATATTCCTCTATCTATGTGTGCTGAAGAATGCAGCACACATAGAAAGAGGAAGTAACAAGGAGAAATAAAGATATTTCTCCTCGTTACGCCTCTCCTGGGGAGATGTATCTTTTCGACGCATTCCCAGGTTTAACAGTTCTGGTAAATCTGGGAATGTGTCAAAAACCATGGGAGTAGGGTGGGAACACCCCCACAACGCCCATGGAACTCCTCCCTTGTGCAGAGCAAGGCAACGCAGCGATTTGCGCTGCATTGCTTTACTCCAGATTTATGGACCCACTCAGGGCCACACTTGCTTCTACGCAATCTAAGCCACAGCATTTTTTAACATGACTTACATTAATCTGATTCTTATATCTTTTTGCAAATATTCCTAAATGCTATTTTGGTCTGTTTAATTTTAGTCCTCTGATCCACAATGAACATGAAAAAGCAAGACACCGAGGACTTAGGGGCCGATTCCGATCTCGGCTGGTAGGGCTCCGAATCGGACTCGGCATTACCGGATCCGATTCGGAGCCCTGTTTCCCGACCGAGTCGGACGTGGCGTCCGGGCGAGCGAGTACGATGCGAACGTACGCGAAATCGCCGACCGACTCGCTCGCGGGACCCAACCGCTCCGACCGACTCGCACGGACACGACTCGCACCGCGCAATGGAGATGTTCCCCGGCCGGGTAAGTACGATGGCGCGCCGCGAGCAGTCCGACCGGGCGTGTCGGACCCCCTGTACGCCTAGCCGTGCGAAGTCGCACACAGGGGGACCCATGGGTCCCCCCTACCTGTGCATGTACGGCGCGACTCCGCTCGACGCTGGTACCCGCTGTAGGGGGCGCCCTTGTTCGCCTCGCACCCATTGAGTCAATGGGAGCCCGCGCACGACGTTGTAACGCACCGGCTCCCATTGACTTCAATGGGAGTCCGACCGAATCGAGTCCGATAGCATGCGAACGCATCGTACTCATTCGGTCGGACTGCTAGGGTCCGATTCGGTCGGAAATCTCTCCGGGTCCGGCTCGGTCGGAGAGATTTCCGGCCTGAATCGGAATCGGCCCCTTAATTGTGTATTTTTTTTTGAAAGGGTGACAGTGTGGCTATATTAAAAGGAATACAATTCCCTCTGCCAATCATTAAAATAATATTGCAAGTTGCCTCGGAGTTCCATGACTGTGTGTAGAAATTCAGCCTACGACCTTGTCACGGAACTCCGTGGTGACTTGCACTTTCCTTATAATGTACTCCAGAGGTTACTTCATTCCACGTGTAATATCCAGGCTAAACATAGTTCAGCCCTTCACAACTTTCCTGCAAATAAACAGTTGTTAGTGTTTGCAAATATGGGAAGAGTGTGCTGGTTGGGCTGTTTCATATCCATTGGCTGGATTTGAACTTAAATGAGTGATTATTGTTCTGCATTGTTTTCCAGGGTTATGGTTCGGTGTAGTTATCTTGCAAATCGTTTTTTCTGAACTGAAATTGCTCTTGATGCTCCAAATCTTTTCTGGTGGTGAGCTCCAGAGCTTGGCAGTTTGTACTCAGAAAAGAGTGGTTACTATGGATTTCTTATAGCAGTAATGTATGATGATATGTGGTGCAAGCCTGGAGCTCATTGTCTTATTTTGTTTGTGCTGCCTGAATTTAACTGGTAGGTATGGTACGCATGTTACTTGGGAATCTCTGTGGATGATTCAAACTTCCTTGGAAACTGTATATCTAGCTACAAGTACTCAGTGGCGCTCTTACAGAACTGGTGTCTTGGAATCTTTGGATTAACCCCCTCCGTGCGTGCGTCGGCCAACGGCCGTCGCGAGCACTACCTTGGTAGTGCTGTGCACGTCCGTTGGCTGACGCGGCCCCGCCCACTCGTTTAAACCGCCGTACCGCGGCGGAATTCGCGCCGCGGTTAAGCGGTTAAAGGCGGAGAAGGAGTCTTGTGGCAGTGTTTTTGATCAGTTGTATTTTAGTGTATAATGAAACTGGGTGCTGAGGTATAGGCTGTCGGCACAGTCGAGCTTGAAGATTACAAGCATCAGAATAGATGTTAGATTTTGTTGGTATCCAAGGTATGGGAAGATGTGTTGCAGTGTTTTTGTTGTGTTGAAGGTGCTGTTTGTGGTATCAAGTGGTATCAAGGACAGATCTGAATCCATGGTTTGCCCTAGGTTTCTTACCTCTTTTTTTGTAGTTAGAGGAGCATTGAGTTACTTGGGCGATGTGGCGGTAGGCTTGTTTCTATGCCATTTTTTATAACGTCATGATCTCTGACTTTGAAGTGTTCAGTAGATCATATATGTATTTAAAATATGGAAGCAATCTTTATAGGTCTTCCAGAGCCTCCATTTTGCAGTGATTTGTGTATGATCTGCATAATTGTAACAGGTGAGTGTGAACTATCTAATCAAGTCTAGTAACGGGGTTAGGTGGATGCTGAATAAGAAAGGAATATTGGTGAAGGTCTAATTTTTATTTACCAGTTTTGCAAATTGGTGGAAATAGCGTTGTAATTTTCCACTTTTATGAGCTAATTGTGGCGGAAGTATTTTACTTTCCACCTTGGCAAATTGATGGAGGTGGCCTCTTAGTTTCTACTTTAATTAATTGGTGGAGATGCCTTTTTTAAGGTCCTAGGGCCACATGTACGACCATTCCATTTTGCAAGTCGCAAATTGCAAAGTTTTGCGGCTCGCAATTTGCGACTCGCAAAATGGAATGTACAACAGTGTCTGAGACACTGTTTGCAATTCTCAATTGGGTCGCAAGGGACCTGCCTCATTAATATTCATAAGGCAGGTCACAATTTGCAAGCCATTGGGAATGGCCTGCAAACACAGGAATGTTGGCCTGCTGGGTACAGCAGACCCCCATGTCATTGTTTGATTTTTCAATAAAGCAACTTTTTTTTTCAAATGCAGCCCATTTTTCTTAAAGGAAAACGGGATGAGTTTAAAAATAAAATGAAAATCCCTGGGACCAGTGCCTGCTCTTAAAAAATATTTTTGCACCCATTCACAAAGGACCCCTTCCAGTTTGCGAATGGCTTACCACCTACTTGAACTTGGGGGTAAACTGCAAATGTTTTGCGACCACAAATGCGGTCGCAAAACAATGGTACATGCCATTCTGACTCGCAGTTTGGAAGGGACGCCCTTGGCACAACCCTTCCTAATAGCGACTCGCAAACACTATTTTGTGAGTCACTGACTTGCAAAATATCGTTTGTACATACCACCACCCTTTTTTTGCGGTCGCAAACTGGCCGATTTCCCATTTGCAACCGCAAAAAACGGTTGTACATCTGGCCCCTAGTTTCTCGAATTTGTAATGGTGAAATTTTTATTTTCCACTTTCAACAAAGGCCTTTTTTTATGCTCCACTTTCACCAATCAGTAGAGGGGGCACTTTTATTTTCTATTTCACAAATTGGCGAAGGCAGAGTTTTTATTTGCCTCTTTCACAAATTGGCTGACATCTATTTTTTTTATTGACACTACTTCAAATCATTGAGGTTTTTGTTTTTATTTCCCACTTTCAGAAATCAGTGGATGTAGCATTCTATGCTTCCATGTTAATGAACCAGTAGAAGTGGATTTTTATTTTAAGCTTTCATGAATCAGAGAAATTAGCTTTTTATTTTCCACATAGGAATATATTCCCAGCGTATACTTTTCCCTAGACTTGGGTTCTCCGAGACTTGCCTGCAAAATGTTGTAAATCACTTTAAGGTCCTGCCAAGATCTTGAATTATATATTTTTTCCCCTGCACGTTTGCAAAGACCATATCCGCGCTGATGCGGAGCACAGTAAGTGTATTGAGCGCTGCTTGTAAATCAGCCACGGGAAATCATCCCCTCTACTCTTGATTTTCGTCTCTCCCGTTCCAACTCGAATACATTGATTTTCGACCTGTATTTGGATTCAAGGCACAATATGGCTCCATCATGTTAAATATCCACCTTAGGGTTCAGTGCATTAATTTTTCATTCCCTGTCTCTTGGAGGAGAGTTATACCATAGTTCTTCCTGTTTTCTGTCTGTCCTTTGTGTTTACTACTAAGGCAGGAAGAGGTTCTGCAATTTGTCTTCTATGTCTTTCTGTGCATAGGTCAGTTTCTTCAGCTGGGGACGGAGATTGAGCAAAGAACTACTGAGCTCCTGGTGTGGCATTCTTATACAACACAGTTTATGTAATCATGTGATGTATCCATTGCTTAACTTGTGCTAGTAACTGCAGATGGTGGGTACCGGTGCCTATTTTTGTGAGTAGGTACTTATTTTCCATCATCAGACGCTGACGTAGAGCAAGACAGAAAAGGACAAAGAGGGGTGAAGAGACAGGTGGGAAAACAGTGAGAAAGGGAGAAACCAGGGATGAAAACTCCTCATGCCTACTTCTCTTCCATCATCCTTACTTCTCATCCCTGCTTCTCATCCCTACTTCTCATCCATCATTCCTACTTCTCATCTCTATTCCCCATTCATCATCCCTGCTTCTCTTCCCTACTCATCCATAATCCCTACTTCTCTTCCAGAATCCCTACTTCTCATCCCTACTTCTCATTCCTCAGCCTTGCTTCTCATCCCTACTTCTCATCCATCATCCCTACTTCTTATCCCTACTTTTCATCCATAATCCCTACTTCTCACCCATCATTCTTACTTCTCATCCCTAGTTCTCATGCATCACCCTTATTTCTCATCCCTACTTCTTATCCATCATTCCTACTTCTCATCCATCATCCCTACTTCTCTTCCCAACTTCTTATCCATCTTCCTTACTCCACATCCATCATCCATACATCTCATCCCCTACTTCTAAACCATCATTCATAATCCCTATTTCGTATCCCTTCTTTTCATGAATCATCCATCATCCCGACTTCTGATCCATCATCCATCATTCCTACGTCTCTTCCCTACTTCTCATACCTCATTTATCATCCCTACTTCTCATTACTCACCCCTCAGTTATACCAACACACTTTCAATATTGTGAAACACACCTTCACACTGATTGGTTGGCAACAGCCAATCAAAGCTAAGAGAGAGGGCCTCATTCTATTGGTGTTACACTGAAAAACAGCCTTCTAATAGCACTGTGTAGTTTGCTTCCAGTGAATGCAAGGATGTATAGCATTATATTTAAGCTTTTTTCTATTTACACAGGCCTCTGCAAAATACTCGGATGGTCTGGAAAAGACAAGGTTCCTCTGCTTGGGCTATAAATCAACATTTGGTATACAGGTCATCAGAAACTTTCTCTGGCTTCAGATTCATGTTGTAACAAAGAAAATGTTTAAAATCAACTCTTGGAGACAAGGTTATACAGTGTATCAGAAACCTTTTCTGGTTTCAATTTTATTTGTAACAAAGAACATGTTTTAGTCTGAGGCTGCCTTTAGCTCTGACAGCTGCACTTTTCTTTCCTAGCAGTTTTCAGATTTCATGTGCTTGGCTTAGTTGTGTAGGAAACCCGGAAGAGCAAGGCCTGGACAATGAAACTGAAACAAGAAAAAGGTTTGATGAACTGTATAGCCTTCTCTCCAAATGTTGATTTGTGGCCCAGGAAAGAAGACTCTTGTCTTCCCCAAACTGTCAGAGCTTTCCACAGAGGCCTATGTACAGAAAAACACTTACCTAAATAAAATGAAATGCTGTACAGCCTTGGATTCTCTGGAAGCAAACACCAGTTGTATTTCCTCTCCTCTCTCTCCCAACCAGCATGTGCAATGAGAAGGCTATTTTTTTTCATTATGTAGTACAATGGACCGCACCCCAGTCTCCTAACTCTGATTGGCCGTTGCCAACCAATCATTGTGAAGGGGTGTTTGTAAGATTGAAAGTGTGTTGGTATGACTGGGGGATGAGGAATGAGAAGTAGGGATGGTGGATGATGGTTGATGGTTGAGGAGTAGGGATGATGGATGAGAAGTAGGGATGATGGATGAGAAGTAGGAATGATGGAAGAGAAATAGGGATGTGGATGGGAAATAGGGATGAGAAGCAGGGACGAGAAGTAGGGATGATGTATGAGAAGTAGGGATGAGAAGCAAGGATGAGGGATGAGAAGTAGGGATGATGGAAGAGAATTTGGGATGCGAATTAGGGATGATGGATGAGAAGTGGGAATTAGAAGCAGGGTTGAGGGATGAGAAGTAGGGATGATGGAAGAGAAATAGGGATGATGGATGAGAAGTAGGGATGAGAAGCGGGGATAAGGGATGAGAAGTAGGGATGATGGATGAGAAGTAGGGATGATGAATGAGAAGTAGGGATGAGAAGCAGGATGAGGGATGAGAAGTTGGGATGATGGATGTGAAGTAGGGATGAGAAGCAGGGATGAGAAGTAGGGATGAGGGATGAGAAGAAGGGATGAGAAGCAGGGATGAGGGATAAGAAGAGGGGATGATGGAAGAGAAGTCAGAATGATGGATGAAAAATTGGGATTAGAAGTAGAGATGAGGAATGAGGAATGAGGATGTTCTAAAATAGCTGCTATTTGTAAGAGTGAGGTAAAGAGACATGAAATGTAGTGAGGTCAAAGAAAAAGGCATGAGATGGTATCAAGGCAAGCCAGTCCTGCTATATTAGGCAACCGCAGCATTCAGCAGTGCAGGCGGTAGGTCCTAAATAAATCTTGGAACCCCATACACTTATTCCTGTTATTTTTAATCAATTAAATGCTGACCTGACGTTGATAAGAAGCTATATACATGAGTATTGGAGTCACTCCTTACAGGTGACTTAACAAGGTTGTGTGGCACTTTGCAAAAACCTTATATACATGCAATTTCTCTCACTGGCTATTTGGTAGCGGAGATGTCCTCATTAAATAGTGCACACTGTTGGGTATGGTAGGGTTTTTGCGGGGAATGACTGCCTTTCTGTGCCTTGTAAAAGTTGCTTCTTCCTCTGCCCTTTTGTTTTTAAAGCATAGGGGTCCCATCTTTACACCCTTCCCCCAGTAACATTCAGGGCATTGCACATGTACCCACACCTACCCTGGCATTCAGTCCTGCTCTGTCTTCTCCTCTGACGCAATATCTAGACCCATCACCATGAGGTAGCATGTACACTACTGGTGAGGTATGTGTCAAAGCCATTTGTAGGGTCAGAGGTCAAGAATAAATGAAAACTGCACAAGAACCATGTGGCCAGTGATATCTTTTTGAAGATGCCAGAGAGTTCTTAACATTTACTACACAATTGTACACATAATGCAGACACTTAGAGTCATAAGGTTTCTGAAACACATTTTGAAGTTCTGTACTCTCTTGAGTTTGTTTGTGAAGGCTTTGTGCATTCATTCTTATGGTCACAATGTTTGTAATGTGTCCTCCTCTAGTGGGTTTGTCCTCATTCCAGAGGTATCCTGATCAATGTACAATCCATTACAAATCAGAGTTCAACTACAATGTGGCACCTGTTGAAACGCATACTGCACATCAGCACATTTGGGCAACCTTTTTGTGGGAGCCCCTCTCCTTGGTGTTGCAAAGACACCAATTCCAAGATGTCTGACGGCTGCCGCCCCTTCTAGGTGCCAGCAGCAATTGTTCAAAGATGGACACAACTGCCAAGCTTTTTTTGTTACTTTGGAGTTGGGTGTGTGTGTAGCACAGAATTTAAAGGGGTAGCTAAAGTATTATATTTTGAGTTTAATGCTTATACATTGTTTTGGGGGGGCAATATGCACTTTATATTTTCAGTGTAGTGGACACACTTTATTTTAGGGGTGTAGTTCATTCACTTTGCCTTTGTCTTTGTGTAATGACTGTTCTTTATCTTTTTTATGGAGACGTGTAAATCTTAGAACAGGACAAACACTGGGTTCCTAAAAATACATTTATTGTGAGAGATAAACTTCAGTAGGAGGGTGGTATGAATTAAATAAGTGGATTACTGCGGGGAAGTGTAGGGAAAGGTAAAGAGGGGGTGAAGGAAAGGAATGCCAAGGGTGGGGTTAGGACTATACACTAAGACGCCAGATAAAGGTAGTGAATTTAAATAAGATGCAAAATGTATTGTGTTGCCCTGATGAAGCAATTTTGATTTGCGAATCATGTTTCAGCATTTAAGCATTCATATTGGTATGGTGACAGATTATGAATTGAGTAAAAATATCAATAAACTACACTTAAATACACAAGAGACTTTGGAACAAGATCGTTTGTTCATATTATGCCCATGTGGACTGTGGATATATGGCAATGCCTCCCCATCATTGTGGTATCCTAAGCTGGTATGAAGATTTCAAATATAGAATCAAATCTCTGTAATGCTTTGCGTTTCCAAAATGGAACAAATCAGTATACACAATGTTATTGATGGGCTCAGTATGCAACGCTGGCAGCCGTGGTGTGGAAGTACACAGTTGCAGGGATTCACCTTAGGTGCAAGACACACACACATACTTTTTCCTAGTGCAGCCCATGGTTTCTCTGTGGCAGCTGGACATTCCTACCATCAAGTTGGGATTTTGTGAGATACTAATATTCTTCTCAAGCCCCCATGATAGTTAATGGTTCATTCAAATCAAAATCATAGCCATGATCTGGGAATCCCAGAGTCACCAGGTGAAAGACCACCTGGAAATTAGGGGTCTTTTGGAGAAGTTAAATAAAAGACAAGAGAGGCAATGTGGCCAGAGCACAAAAGTGCAACATCACAAGTGCAAGTACACTTGAGTGCTAGTTCTTAACAAAGATTGCCACAGATGGGTAATGATTGTCAGAAGATAAACTGTTGTCTTGGGCACCAGAATTTTTAGGAATGAAAATGAAAAGCTTGGTGACGAAATGTAGGATATTTCAGATGACTACAGTGACCACCAGGTGATTTGCAACAACCAAAACAACACTTTGTTTATCCAAGACAGTACCCTTTTTCACCTACAGAAGTCTGCAATATTCATGAAGAGAGTTGACAACTGCCTTAGTTCTGTTCTCTTGTGGGGTTTTCCATTGTGGCACTGTATTTTTTTCACACCTTTCACTCCACCAACGTTTGGATTGCTTCACCCACCTTTGACCATATTCACCCTCTAACCATGCCAAATCCTGCCCATAGACCTAAGTGGATTCACGTTATTAATCTTTCTGAAGTTCAATTTGAAGATGTTGCAGTTTCATTTTTCTTCTATATTGAAGTTTCCATCAGGGTGTTGTAATTCTTCTCTTGTCTTCAGAGGTTCTTCCTGAATATACCACAGTTACACTCTCTTGTTTTTGAGAGTGAACTTTAAAGTATTTTAATTCTGCTCTCTTCTTTTTGAAGTTCTCCCTGAAGGTTTATAATTTTTATGATGTAGGTCATTTCTGGAAATGCTGTATTTTGGAACTGACACGTTCTGGTTGGCTGAGGCGAGGCCCTAGCCAGACAGACTCTACCACTCCTGTCAGGGGTGGGTGTTTACACTCACTGTATAACCTGCGCTCACCCTTGGCAGCTTGGCTCTGAGCAGTCAGGCTTATCAAAGAGACAATGTGAAAATAATTGGCACAGCACTCTCACACAATAAATACACTGAGCGTCACAAAAGAAACTTCACACGTGGTGTATGTAGCTAAAGTTGTATTCAAACACACACATTAACTAACACAATATGAACATCATGTATTTGTGGGCATAAATCACATTCAGAAATATCACTAGCAGTACTAGGCCCAACCGTGTTAAAATGACATCAGTGTTATGCACACTTGGGAAAGATCCTATTTTACCCCCCTCCCCAGCACTCTTATGCAGTGCAAAACATTGACAGAATGAGGCCCACCCTGGCAATTATTATAATTCAATACCACACAGTTATAGGGTGCACTCCAGAACACAACCATATCAGAAATGTGTACACACAGATAATTACACACTTTTAAACAAAACCGTGGGCCAAGGCCGCACGGGTACAAACCAATGTCAAAGGTAGTATTCATTTGGCAAGGAATGTAAAGCAACACCGCTGTGCGGTGTAATTAATCACAGGCAGTCACTCCCACACACTCACTCAGCACGGATACACGGTGCCACAGATATCAGGCAAGTTCCGTATGGAGGGCACTAGCACACACATGCACACAATACTGTAATGTGGTGCAACTGATATCCGGTAGGTCAGTTCATAATGCACATGCAGATCTGTGGCCCAAGCCCTCCTCCACCATTCAGCTCACCCCGACTACCCTACATCTACGGGCTGGAGATAAAGAAAATCTTCCCCCCTGATTCTAGGCCAATCGCAGCCAGAGTCACACTTAGTCATGGTCCCAGGGAAGAAGAAGGTGGGGTAGGTAACAGGGCCAAATAGGCGGCAGTCAACAAATGGAGGTTTGGCCACTACTCGGGAAGTTCACCCCCAGTATGCGGAGCAGAAGCGGGCTGAGGGCGATAGTCGTTCAAGCAAGGGATTCCACACTGTGCCTTCTGGCACCTGCCCAGTTCTGCAAAGCACAGGGGGGTCACGCAGTCTCTTGACCCGCTTCTGATCATTCTCGGAAGCGTTCCTTAGCCCAGTCAATTGCTCTTACCACCCTGGCCCGGACTGGGCAATACTACCTGGCAACATGAAGACGTCGGGGCGGGTGAGGAGAGGGCAGTTGGTCTGCTGCACTGAGGGCACAAAAGGAACAATTGATGAATGGGGGATGAAGCAGGAGATCCTCTCGGAAGAGGGAGGTACCCTGTCAATCACATGTTGATTGAAGTAGCACCCAGGCAATCCGGGCAGCACGGAACCCAAATCCGCTCCTCTGCACCGTCTTGGAAAGGAGGCACAATGTCTGGTGCACGTTGATATGAGTCGCACCAGACAGTTCCGGTCACACACAATAAAGAGTCGCAAACTCAGAACCTCCCTGGAAATGAGGCACAACATCTGGTGCGCGTTGATATGGGTCGCACCAGACAATTCTGGTCACACACACAAGCGCAAGTTCAGCAGTGCTGCATGAGGTAGAATGAGGCACTACTACAGGGGCGCCTTCACCCCCGAGGGTCGCAACCTGTTAAATCGGACACCACACGCAATGAGTATGCAGTCAGCGTGTCACATGTTGGGCCCCGCAACCAGTGAATCCGCTCACCGCCAACAAGACGCTTATGCGCGTTGAGGCCCCATGATGCAGGGGCTACACTGCTTAGATGCGGGCAGTACTTTTGGGGCTCTGCACAAGGCAATCCGTTCTCCAGGCGCAATACTTAGTTCTACACTCATGCCGCACTACCAGATGGGATCCAGCAGATGATGAGGGCAATTAAGAGGGCACCGCTCTCCAGGTGTCACAAGTAGACGTGTGGGTCCTTCACAGGAGGTCTTTGATGTCCCTGAGACCTCCACAAAAGAACAGGGGGCAAGTCAACAAGCCCTTGAAGAGCACACTTCAGGATGCCACACAGCAGCAGGTTGTCAGCCCAGGCCAGCCACTATTCAGGAAGGGTGCACTATCCCTTCCAATGGCAGTGATCCTCCTTGTGCACAACAGATTCCTCTGGTAGTACAGCCCACGCAGTTCCAGGATCTCTGGTCCCACATCCCCACAAGTGTATCTCTACCCTGCTAAAGTATGGCACCAGTAGTTATACTGTAGTGTGCCTTTGAAGTTGGGGATGGTTCAGAGGGTTTCCCTTTGAACCACAGATGTCTCCCCTAAATCTCAGTCCTGTCTGCCATGGGGCCATGGAATGCAGATCTTAATCTTTAGTGGGGCCGTGATCTGGCTTCCCAGAGGCCAAGTGTCACAACTTCTCCGTCCAATCTATCCAGCCAGGCCCACAAATGGCAGAGGTCTCTCGTTTCAGTTGCATGCCCAATGGTTATATCTGTCTCTGAGGAATGTACAGATGTGTTCCTCCAGCCTCCAGTGTGGACTGGAGTCAAACCAAAAGGCACACAAAGAGTTTTAGTGCAGAGAAATGCTCACTTTCTAGAAGATGCTGAAACACACATTTAAACAACGAGAAAGAAGGCGTTCATAAATGAGAAAACAGAGTTTCTACAATGTCAACAACTGCTTTAAAACTCTGAAGTAAATCTGTGCCAAACCAATTGTGTCCGATACATCCGGCGTTTTCCATCTTTTCAATAAGTTCAAATGCAACAAATAGAAGGCATCCATTATTGAAAAAATAGATGCACTGCACTGCCAACAGCTGCATTGGAAAATCTGAGAGACAGACTCACACAACCCACACAGCATTTGGCGATTAGTGATTCCATAATGCTCCGTGCTTTGACCTGAATAGAACAATTTCAAAAAAGAAAAATAAGGGCATGAAGAAATTTGCCACAGGACACTATTTAAACCCATTTGCCTGCAATTCTGCAGAGAACCCCTAATCAACGTTGGGTTTAAAACGCATTGGCAGCTTGACACCTAGGGAGTGTGTCTATGGAAAAGAGAATTATAGGCTGACAGGGAATGATTGGTAGAAAATAAATTGAATGGTCCGATCCTGTGAGGCCTGAAACCTAAAGAAAGGGTAAGTTAACACTCCTAGGTTATAAGCCAATTCAGCAGGCGATGAAGGACATTCCACTTTGTGCCCATTTTGGTTTCTTCCAATTACAGAATTGGTACATTGATTGTTACATGCTTTCTGTCATGTGTTTTAATGTTGTGTTTATCATTTCATAGTAGTTTCAATGCGTTGATGTCTATTTGTTGTGGGAGATGTATGATTTTGTGTTCTGTTACATGAAGATGTTTCTTTTCTGTCATTAACAGTTATACGTGGAATGGATAATTTTTGATGTACAATGTGAGAATTAGAGGGTGATCACAATAATTAAATTGTGTGATCACAATTTGAAATCATTGTGTTGTCAAAACAGAGTCAGTACTGGCGCTTGTTTGTTCCTTGGAAATGTGATAGAGGCCTAGCCTTGCTGACATTGAACAGGCCCAACCCCTTGTTAGTTATTGTACTTTTTAGAAGTGGCATCTCTAAGCTATAAATGACAAATCCCACTTTGCCACAGGAGAGGATTTGTCATTGTGAATCCAACGATAGGAAACATTATGAGGCTGCTCCACTGTAAGCCACTATTGCCGCTTGAAGTAATTTCAACCATTCTCCCATGTTAGCATATGGGAAGAGCAAACCTCATAGGTAGTGAAACACACATGGGTATTCTTCACTACCTGGGCAGGGAACACAGAGGTGTACCTGTCCTGCCTTTCACCTACTACTTGCTTCACCCCGTAAGACTTACCCCAGGGGTGCCCTAGTGGTAGGGAAAGGCCTCCTCAGGATTGGCCAGTGGTTTGGAAAGGCCAACCTGAGCATAAGTGCAATTGGGCACACACATGCCTGCAATGGCATGCTTGACACATGTTTAAAAACCTCATAGGTGCAAGTGCGCACCCACAGGCCTGCAATGGCAGGCTTGAGGAATGTTTAAAAACATCAGGTAAGCACCACTTTCTAACATGTTTAGGAAGGGTGTGTGCACTTTCACACTGTATTTACAGTGGGAAAGTGCCCAGAGCCCTAAGGCCACTAAAAGAGAATCAGCACAACCCCGGTGTTGTCCCATGGGAAGAACCGACCTCCTAGGTAGCAAAAACCCTCATGGGGATTCTTCACTACCTGGGCAGGGTACACCCATGGGTACCTGTCCTGCCTTTTGCCTACTACTTGCTCCACCTCTCAGGGCTTACCCTAGGGGTGCTCTAGTGGTAGTGGAGGGCCTACTCAGGGTTGGCTAATGAGTTGGACATGCCAACCTGAGGATAGGTTGAGTAAGTGCCCTCTGAGGCACTTACTCATTTTGGTATTCACAGAAGGCACTTACTCATCAATGAGTAAGTGCCTTCTGTGAATACAAAAATGAGTAAGTGCCTTCTGTGAATACCAAAATGGTAGTAAGTTTAGGATTTTGTCTTAAGTTAGTTCTGTGAATCTGGCCCTAAGTGCCTTCTGAGGCACTTACTCATTTTGGTATTCACAGAAGGCACTTACTCATCAATGAGTAAGTGCCTTCTGTGAATACCAAAATGAGCAAGTGCCTTCTGTGAATACCAAAATGAGTAAGTGCCTTCTGTGAATACCAAAATGAGTAAGTGCCTTCTGTGAATACCAAAACGGTAGTAAGTTTAGGATTTTGTCTTAAGTTAGTTCTGTGAATCGGGCCCAAAGTACGCACCACTTCCTAGCATGGGTAGGAAGTGCGCACTCGCTTTCACATTGCAATACAGGGGGAAAGCACCCAGAGTCCTGAGGCCACGAAAAGAGAATCAGCAAAAAAACAGGAGGAGAAAAAGCAAAATGTTTTAGGGGAATCCCCTAAGAAGGGCCATGTCCAACATTGTAGTTGTTTTCATTTTTGGAATACTCTTTTATAGATTTTGTAGCTCTCTTTTCTCCTCATAGTCAATGAAGTTTGCATTCTATCAATGGTGTAAAAAGTGTGTCATGGGCCCCAAGTCAAGCTAGGACCCCAGACTCCATAGATGGGAATTAAACCATAACTGGAGTGCAGTGAAGCCTTCATACCTCTGGGCGTCGGTGCAAGTGCACCTGCCGCACTAATGATAGGTACACTACTGCTTTCAGTGTGCAGGTTAAGAAGAGAATGATTGACATCGTCCGAATATGTTGTATATTATAGGGACTATGAGAGCCCGGTTGGTTGAAATCAGTGTTTTTTGAGGCCGCGTTGCTAGAGCGTGTTGCCATTGGCCCACTGCTAAGGCCTAGTTGAGAGTAAAAGCCCATGATCCCAAGAGCACGTGCCGCTGTCCCTGCCTTTGCAGTCTGTTTTGATTGGATTACTGGTGCGTAGCCCCTGCTGTCGCTGGCCTCATACCTCTTACATTAATCTGTTTATAGGCCTTTAGCGACAGTAAACGGTGGCTGCTGAATCTGATTAAATGGCATCTTATTGACTTTAGGCTGAGCGATCAGCACATACTCCCTTGCCAGCCCTTAGTAAATAAGGGTATGATCCCTTCAATTAATTTCGGAGTGAAATCAAAATATGATTAACACCCTGAACTGTGAGGTGAGCAAGAGGAGGCGGTTGGAGAAACCTATGCTCTTGAGAATGGTCCCTATGCAGAGCCCTGCTAGCGAAGGTTTATCTGGGAAGTGATGGGAATGGTGGAGGTTATACTGACAGATGTCTGACTCTAACCCAGCCCTACAGGCCTACCAGAGGAGAGCTTGGCATTAGGTTGGATCGGCTCCAATTCTACTGACTTTTCTCAAAGCGCGCCTAGCATGTTAATAACTCTGCCTCAACCATTCAGTGTGCTCTGCTTTGATGTGACTGACTCTGCTCCAACTGCATGACTATTTGGGCCCCCCCCCCTGCTAGCAACTGACCCTGTCCCAGCTCTCTTTACCTTTAAGCAGCAACTTATAATGAGGGCCTCAAGAATAACCCTTCAGACCCTCATTACATGTTCTGAAGTATAGGGTGGGTACTTACCAAATACCCAACCCAGTGTGAGATTTTTTTAGGCTGCGATAAATACCTCCTGTTTCAAGTTTTGAGCTTGAAAGTGAGGCATAACATGCAAAAGCTGGTATTTAGGATACAGAATTCCGCATGTTGTGCCTTTTTCCAGCCTTCTCTCCCAATAAATTTCAGTAGGTTTGGCCTGAAAAAACATTGGGTGTGATAATTACCACACAACTTGGAATTCTGATCCATGTGCAAACTGTCAATGTTGTAAGGAGGGCCTAAGTATAAGATCGCCAAATACCTATGTGTCACCAGGGACTCCATATTTGTGTCACTATTTTCCCACTACAAACCATTGGCAAATGGTACTTTGGTGTCATTGGTTCAGTTGTGGAGAACCAGGTTTTCAGCTCCCCAAATCCAGTGGGCTGTCACATTCATGTCCTGGACTGGAACATGCTGTCCCTAATGGCATGGCGTCATCATTTAACAGAGACAGAGACCCGGCATCGGACTGACTGTATCCAGCCCAATGACCAGTGGCGGCTGGCATGTACCGAGGGTGGTGAGGTGGGGGAACGCAAAAAAAAAATACACTTACCTTCCTGCGCGATGTGACGTCCTCCTCCTTCGGTCTTCTCTGAAGGCAGGCTCCAGTTCTGGACCAAGCCAACTCCCTTAACCAATCCTGGCGCTGCTCTCACCAGCATGAGAGCAGCGCCAGGATTGGAGAGAGCCGCCTCACTTAGCGCTCTCAAGAGAACTGGAGGACTGTGCTTTCTCTAACCCAGCTGTCTAAGACAGCTAGGTTAGAGAAGTTTAAAATGCGCATGTCTGGCTGGCCGTTGCAAGGTGGCCGGCCAAAGAGATGTGCGCATTTTAAAGTGCACAGCTCCCTGCTGCCACTCGGCAGCACTGGCCCCGCCCCATCCTGTCACTCAGTTCGGTACGGGTCGGTTGCTGAAAAATAAAATGGTAATAAATAAACTTTATTACCATTTTATTTTTGAGCTCTGGCCTGGGGCTTTTCTTTGTGGCGCGACGCTCCTCTGCTCAAACGGAGGAGCCGCCCCTGCCTATGACCGGGGTGGACTGGTCATTCTGCCACTTCCCCGGTGGGCTGTAGGGTAACAGGTTACCTTCAGAGAAGGATGGACTGCCTTGCTTCATTTTAATCACACCCTCTTGCAGCGTGAGGCACTTTTAAAACATTTTTACCAGGATGATTGGTATCCAGACCAGAACTGCCACAGCCTCTGGAAGGCCGGAGCCGAGTTTATCAGTGATTCTGTCGCTGTCTTCTGGTGGCATCGGGGTTCTCATTCTCACATGACTTGGCCTTTGGTTTTGACCAGGGGTGTAGCTAACAATGGTGTCGCAGGTGCATTGGCACCAGGGCCCCATAGACTGAGTGCTGCCACTGAAGCGTGGTTATTGCTGCATTTCATACCCAACCAGTGGTCAGGGGGGCCATTTTCCTTGTTTGCACTAGGGCTCTTGGCACCCTTGCTACGCCACTGGTTTCGAGTTCCATGCAACTGTTTTTCAGGCTTCCTCAAAGTGATTGACATGTTCCCAAGCTCATGAGATTTCCCGCTCTGCCACCATGGTGCTCACATTAAAGGAACTGTCAGTCAGAGGAGCGCGCGGTAGTCCCACCAGCCCAGAGCGGGGCCTGGATTTCTGATCAGCAGTTCCTTAATTTGAAACATGCCTCATCGAGCTGATGCTTGGTTGCATCTTGTAAATGGGAAATTGTGCGTTGATCAACTTTTTCGTGGACGACAGGGCAGGGGGGGGGGGCGTATGGAGACGGAAGGGAAAAAGTCAACAAAGATGGCTGCCAAATGGTATGTCCAGTATTTTATTAAAACAGTGCTTAATTTGAGCCGGGGGTTGCAGGTGGGGCCCACCTGCACTCATTTTTGGGGACTGGCACTTATTTTTCCTCGTCAGACTTTGACCCGGAGCGAGAAAGAGGAAAACACAACAGAGGGAAAGAAGGAGGAAGATAAAGTTGGAACAGCAGGGGTGAAGAGAGAAAGGAGGGATGAAGAAGACCCTGCAAGAGTGACATAAAGAGGCAGGAAGTATGGGTGATGGATCAAAGAGGCATGAAGTGGAATCAGGACTACACAGCCTTCGTCAGAGCACTTATTCCTTTACAAATTAAGCACTGATATACATCGTTTAGTGCTTGAGTACGCTCTTTCTAAAAAGCACTCTATGTTTTGGGAGGCGTGGGAACTGGGAGATAAAACATTTTCCACATAACCATATAATGCACTGGTCTCGCAAACCACTCTTCCTTTTCCCACAGTCATCGACATGTTCCCTTCATTTTCTATATCTATTTTCAAGACAAAGCACTCATTCTGTCATTTTTGATGTCACAAATTAAGTGATAGGTGTTGATAAAAACAAATGACTAAACGGAAGGTCAATGAATGTCAAAGACGCTTTAAGGCATGGGCATCATTTGCAACTGCAAAGGGCCCTCCCTCCCGTCTTCCAACACCCCCCCCCCTCCCCTCTTTCTGGTGAAGTGAATTGCCTCGCTATATCACCTCTATTTATCTGTTTTAATGTCTTTCTCTGCCTTCCTCTGCCTCAGACTGTGTCGCTCTACCTAGCGTAAGTTTAAAGAATATGTCGAGAAATATTTCGACTGTGTTTGTGTGCCCTCTTTTCTGAAGCTATATTATATAGTTCAATAATGCTTGATGTCGTGTGTGCTTGAATTATCAGAATATGGGTTATAAAATTCAAAGAGGTTATAAAATTCAAAGAGGTTGCAGATATGGGGTCCCAAAAATACTCTGCCTGAGTCTCCAAAAACCTTAAGATGATACTGACGAATGTGCCATGCACTTAGACTTATTTCTGGTCTTTGTGCATATTAGGCAGTTGCAGAATTTGCTCATAGGTTTTAGAATTATTCGAGATAATGTACATCTGTTATCACATATTCTACCTGCCTGTATGTTATCAAAAATTAAACTGAAACAGTGAAAGTGTGTAAAGACAAATTAAGGGCTACCAAGATAAAAAAAAAACACTTGAAATACAATTAAAATGATTAGGTAAGAAGACCTAAAAATTCCCGAATTCACCATTAAAATACTTAAGTATTAAATAGTACCCGCTGAAGCCCTCACCCTCTTAACCCAGCCCTAACAACATTTCAAGTGATCTACCTGATGATGTCCGAGGCAATGTGATATGTAAACTCAAAAGTGATGTCATTGATATTGCAACTTGTAATGCCATCTTTGACATCACGTGGGAGGTCATGATGAGCAGTATATGGCGGAGTTATGATACACAGCTCACTGGAAATAGCTCAAGTTTTAGAGGGTGGACTTTAACCATAGGATCGCTTCAAGTATTGTATTCTATTGTATTGTAATTGCATTTATATAGCGCTTACTAACCCTGACGAGGCGTCGAAGCGCTTTTTCGGCAAGTAGCATGCTACTCCGGAACCCATAAAGGATTAGTGGTGAATTAGTATAGTGAAAATATGAAAGTAATTTGAGCGGTGGATGTGTTAGTCAGTTTTTTGGAATGAGAAGGATAGTGGTGTTGTTTTATACATATTCACTTTAAAACATACAACATACAGTTAAAAACGGAGTAATGGTTCTGCTTCAAACGTCGAAAAACACTGAAATTCACCAGTTATGGTATGAGATGCACACCATCTTTCACAACGCTTGTGTGTGAAAACGGTGTTGGGCAAGAGTCGAAGGGTTAAAATGTATGGATATCTTGGCTGATAAGCTCACAAGCATGTATCAAGTGACTTTTTATCAAATGGCTCATAACGGGCTTAGCTTATTTTTTTAAAATCATCCAAACTCAAAGTTTCATGCTGAGACAAACAATACAATAGAGAAGACATGATCAATTGTTCTCGGGCACAAGGCAGTAAAAGTTTTTTTCATGCTACATATGACCCTTGTATAGCACATATCAGGGCTTTAAGTGGGATGCAAAAACTGGGGGGTCTCTCAAAGGGGCGTTGCCGATGTAATTAAGGGTGTGGCTTAAAAACACGTAAACTGAAAATCTGTGCTTAGCATAGTGTGCCGCCCGACTGGTATTTTGCTGCTTCTGTCATTGCATCCAGATATATATATTTGACACAAGTAACGTTACACCTACAACAAGCCAGGACTATTGGCTTTGTCAATGGTTGTTAGTTGCATAGGATAAATAAGCAACAACTATGGCTTCTGTATAGCATATTGAAAATGATTCAGATCTGACATGATGAGACTGTGAAAGAACTCTTTCAAGTGACATCAAAGGCAGTGAAGGGTGGCACTGCTGCAGAGCTAAGATTATTTTTTTTCACTGATGGTAAGCGCAAAAAGAAAGAGCATGATAGGGACCCGTCTCAGCACTTGATTTTTTGCAGGCCCCGGCTGACTTAAAGCCCTGGCACATACTGTGAATTGGGTCCCCTCTAAGTGGACTGTGTGAGTTCAGGTTGTAAGTGGATGTGTATGATGGGGCATGACAGTGCCTGTCAGCAAATCACAAAGGTGTTCCAATGGCCTGCTCAATCAATCCTTGGCCTCTGTGCAGAGCGCACAGAGCAGTGGCCACATAAGTGCCAATTGTAGTTCTCATTTTATGTGAAAGTGTGCGAAGGAGGTATACACAGCTCTCGAACCCATCAAAGGAAAAGAAATTAAAGTACAGGTGAGTGAGTAGGTTGTCTGTAGGGTGAGCTGGTTTTATTTATTTATTTATTCAGTGTTTTATACAGCACAAACTTGACCCCAGAGGGTATCAGAGTGCTTCACAGTAAAGACGTAAATACTAATTTCTTCAGTACATTACGCTGGAAAGCAGTTAACATTATAATCCATTAAAAACAGTAACAGTAACTTCACTCAGCAACATAGACTTTTGCATATTCACAAAAAGTAAGTCTAGAGGAACCATATTGCATATTAGTAAGTTAGCACAAAAGAATGCAAGAACCTATACATACCAGGTGTAATACTATACATAGCAGGTGTAATAGACCTTAGCAAGAGATGCTCGTGAGTAGTTAAGCAAGAGTTTTTAGGTGAATCTTACGAGATTGTTCGGTAAAGGTTACGGTAACAATTTGCTCTTTAGAAAGATCTTGGCTTCTTTCTTGAATCTTGCTGAGTTTGGTAACCTTCTGATGCTTGGAGGGAGCGAGTTCCAGATTCTCGGTGCAGCTCCCGAGAACGCTCTGTCATAAGTTTTTTTCTTCTGGAAAATCGGTGGCTTCAGCACTAGATCTCTGGCGCTCCTGGAAAGTCTGCTTCCACCGGAAATCTTCAATTTCTGAGCTAGATACCTTGGTGTAATGAAGTGTAACGCTTTGTGTGTGATACACGCCATTTTGAGTTGAATAAGAGGAGGACATGACTGGAAGTACCTACAAAAGGAGAGAATGAAGAGGAATGAGGTGACGTGAACTACACAGAGGGTAGATTTCAAAATGATGTGGGGGAAAAAGGCTGTAAGTGTCTAACAGAGTGAGAGACTGAAGAGGAAACTAGAATGATTGAGACACTCCGAAGACCACCACCCCTTCCGCAGACCTTGGTAATGTTTAATTCGCAATCTCGTATTTTCGGAAAGGAAATATTTTCAATTCCAATTATTAACAACTAAAGCATTATTGTTACTAATTTATTTTATACTGCTTAGAAGCATTGGCAGAGCTAACAGGTCTGGCTTATTTCAGGCATTTGTTTGTTGTTTGAACTCATTGACTGAATCCCAAATACTGGTCAGGTGGCACGCTGTGTGAAGCACAGAATTGTACTTTACATGTTTTAAGCCACACCATTCGTTAGAAAGGCAATGCCTGTTGGAAAAGATTCTTAGTTACTCTTCTTTGGCCAGACCTCTTTGGAGACCTCCCCCCCCCCCTCTTTTTTGTGCCATTTAAAGCACTGCGCGGTTCACAATGAAATATGGGGTTTTATACTATGTTTCATGTAATAAAACTTCCAAGTATGTAATACATACATTTATAGATGTATTACATTTATATAGTGCCTAACAACACTGGGTCTCTGTATATTAACTGAAAAAACATGTGTGTTGTGCTCAAGTGTGTTAGTAATGAGCAGCGGCGGCTCCTCCATTATGGCGGAGAAGCGTCACCCCACCTTCTGAGAGTGCAGCAGACACACACATTAATAAAATGGTAATAAATACCATTTTATTAATGAGTCCAAGGCTTGCGCTGTTACAGTGCAATGGCAGGAGGCGGGGCTAAACATTGCGATTGCACTAGTAATGCAGCCCCCTGCCAGTGCGCAGGTCAGATTGGCCGGCAGCCTACAGCCAACCAATCTGATCTGTGTACTTCAGAGCCTGCAATCCCAAGGCTGAGAAACAGCAGAGGGATTGCAGCCGCTGGCCCCCAGCCTCAAAATGAGCGCAGGGTTAGCCTGCTCCAGCCAAGGATTGGCTGGTTTTGTGTTGCCCTAAGGCGGAAGTCCTTCGCTTTCCGCCGTGTCAGCCCAGGAGGAGAGCGCCAGGAGGAAGGAGTGGGAGACCGCATCCAGAGCCTGCCAGGACACAGAAATGAGTGTCGTCAGCAGGTTAGTTCTTTGTATTTTTTTTTTAATGTGTATTGTCTGTTTTCCTCCCCAACTCCCCGGTCCCCCACCCCGCCACTCCGCCCCACACCAGCCGCTACTGGTAACAAGAGAGCGTTATGTGTAAACTGGTGTTAATATATTTGGCTAGTTCAAATGTCTCAGTGCAGGGATATATGCTTGTATCCTTGGTCCAAGGTTTGAATTCTGATGGGTCCACCCAACTATAGTCTGTTCGAGGATGAGCAAATAACCTTACTTGAGTTGAGTATCTTCACATATCAGCTATCTCTCCATAGCACCGAGGGGTGCACAGGTAATGTCTGCTGTTTTGTGTAGTTCTGTGATGCAGCTTCGTTGACATTTTAGACGACAAATTAAGCACACAAATATCAGCAATCACAGCATCTGCCAGTTTAGGGGAATTTTTTTACAAATTTGTACTAGCTGATATATTTAATTCCTTTTAGGATTTTATGTCTTTTCTACGTGTTTTAGTTAACACCCATTGTACACAACGCCTAGTTATAGTGCGTTTTTGCAAACTATTTTTTAAAAGTGAATGAAAGTTACAGAGTGAGTTTTTACTTCAGTGTTTTCTAGGCTGAATATATACATACATTTTAGTTCCTTTTAAAGTAGTCATCTCGAACTAAAGTATAGATAGAAGTGAAGAGATAACTTTTCGGCTTTTGCTGAGAAAAGTTAGGTTTCATATTTTTGACTAACTGTACTCTACAAGTTGATTTGGCTAGTAATGCTGTTCAACCACCACCTTTTCTTCAAAATCCTGCCAAGCCACCTATTGGTTGGAAAAAATGGCTTAGGGTGTTTGAAAATTATATGGTGGCAATAGATGCAACAAAATATGATTCAGCAAGACCTATTGCTTTGCTGTTTAATCACTTGGTTGATGCAGGATGTGGAAATCATATTGTGGTTAAAGGTCTGCAGCTTCTAAGCGCTGTATATCATTGATATTGTTATTATAGATGTAAACACCCACTTTCAATACTCTCTTTGTTTTATCCCTTGTCGTAGCGTATCAGCTTTTGTCAAGCTTACTTAAATACCTAAATATATAGGGGCATATCATCAAGGCGCCGCGATAAAATTATCGCCACTTTAGCGTCCGTTTTCGGGCGAAAAGCGGCGATAATTTTATTGCATTATCAGCAAGGTCACGCTATCGCGTGAGTCCTTGCCTTAGCGCCCTTTCCCTCAAAGCCCAGCTTTGCATCTCTAATGATGTGCAAAGTGGGCGTTCCGCACTAAAATAACGTGAGAAATGTCGCTAAGTGACATTTCTCCTATCAACAAACTTCCCGCTAACATGCATGGTGATAAGAAAAGTAGCGCTAACCGCGCTTATCGCTACTTTTCTTACGCCTGCTCTCAATCTGACTTAGCCATTGTATCCAATGGAAGGTGGATACTATGGCTGAGTCCACCCTGCCCTATCAGCAAGGTATCACCAGTCGCTGTGCGATTATCGCTGGATTTCCAGCGATAATCGCACATTTTGTAGCTATCGCTGGTATTTTTATCGCTTTTGAGATAAGCGTTGCTGATAGCGCGCTATCTCAGCGATAAAATCCAGCGATAGCCGGCGATAATTATCCTAGCGCTAAGTGCTGATATGCCCCATAGTTGTTGCTGATATGCCCCATAGTTCATTAGATGAATGAAACGTCATTATAAACATGACAGTACAATACAGAGAATGCTAAACAAGAGAAAACAAACATTTTCATTTTTTGTTGCTATTCAACAGACTAAGACGTAGTCACCAAACTAAAACCCATCACATAAATATTTGTTGTGGCCTCTACCTGCCTTTTGATCACGAATAGAGCAAGGTGGAGACTGTGACCAGAATCCTCAGACACATATTTATGTCATTCCCGTTTATTCGTATTCCCATTTCTGGATTTCGAGGACCAGGGTTTGCACAGCCCTACTCGAAGGGGTTGTGCAGTGCTTATTATACTCTAATTATAAGGAGAACTCGATTCTCTTTGTCTGCATTTGCCTTTTTTCGCTTTAAGTGGGCAGATCCCTAGAACTGCAGCAACACTTTTAGTCAAAGTAATGAAAGTCGCATTAAAATGCACAGGGATCTCCACAATAGCACTCTCAGATTGAAGACAGAATCTAGTCCTGTCCCTGCCGTGGCTCACCTTCCTCCATGCGGTGTCTGCCCAGGGATGATTCTAGTTCGGTTGTAAACACCACCACCACATCCAGCAGGAAGGGTGAGGTTCACATGATATCACAGGGGGCAGCTGCAAGAGGTTCCAAAGTTACTCTAGCCTCGCTACTTGAGTCGAGAAAGCAGAAATGCGTCATGGCTGCCCGGTATGCCTTTAAAACACCAAATGAAGTGTTATGTGTGGCACACGTAGTGCTGCCTCATCCATGTTTGTTAGGCCTACCCTACAGTTTTCTTTGCAAGGACCGGGCATAAGAAGGCCGGGGCATCGAAAAAAGAGCCTGATAGGGCCCTGTTTCGATACCTTATTTTTTAAAACTGCCAGTGCTCAGCACCGGCAGGACCCGCCCTACTTAAAGCTCTGCCCTTCTGTTTGCTTAAACAATGGAATGTTCTTTGGAATGTTGAGAATGTGAGCGCGAGTGTGACAGTTAACAGCACTTTGTGGTCCTGTGTTACCTAACGTGAATAAATCACAGTGCTTCACCGCAACTCTTCTGGCCATTATTTACCACAGCACCGTTAGAGGGTGGTAGCGAGGAAATCCGTGAAGAAGGAGGCCATGGGAGTTGAGGTGCAACTCCAAGAAGAACTAAGGAATTACTCGGGGTATCTGATGCGGTATTCCAGATTCTTCCTATCCTATATGCTGCAGCACGCCTGAAGAAATGTGACCACATAACTTTCACCCTGCTTAAAGCCCATTGATTCCCCTTCTCCGCCAGCACCGTCTTCAAAACCAGTTCCAACATCTACAATTGGTCTTGACAGGCACCCCAGAATGTCTAACTGACAAGCTTACCACCTCTGGTGGTCCTCAGCACACCTGCAACCAGGACTCCATCAGGCTGGAAACCAGTGGAAAAAAAACAAAAAATAATGCGGCAGGTCCTCTCCATCTGTGCATTCAGGATCTGGATTGTCATCTTTGTATCCATGAGGTCTTCCCTAACCTGGCTCCAATTTAGGACATACTTAAAGATGCACCTCTTTAAAAGACACTGCATCATGTAAGAACAGGCACGGAATAACTGATCAGATCTGTCACACATTGCTGGACAATTTGGAGGACTTTAATCTAGTCCACCACTGCAGGTCCCAAATATCTATACAATCTGACCACTTCTTTACATGTCACAGGCACTCAGATATGAGATGATAATAAAAATGCCCATCCCAACAGATCTCTCCACTTCTCTCTCCCTCCAACCATGACTGCTCAGGGCCGCAACTATACTTAAAATCTCAGATTGGACAACCCAGTCTATATCATATAAAATACCATAAAGGGACCTGCAGACCTGTTCAAAACTACCAGCATACTAAAAACCATAAAACTGCATGCCTGTCTCTCACACTTTATCATCCAACACACTGCTATGTGCTGCGTCCATTGGTCATCATGCATGACATGGAAACACTTCCCACATAGGATCAAAACAAAGACAACATCCTTCCAACCATACACATGTTACCCATGTAGACAAGCTGTTCAGCACCCAACTTAAGGGTAGTATGCGCTACACCAATATTGCAATACAATACAATACAATATCTGAGGGTACCCTAAGATCACACCTACTACTACCATTTAATACCTTCATGATAGACCTGATACTAGGATGCTCATAATTAGGCACTAAAAGCGCTGGAAATAATGTATTTTCCTTTTATTTTCTGTCCCTGTTTAAAAGCATCAAAACATAAACAAACATCGGCACCAACAAACATATGGAGGTACCAGTGGCACACCTGCAGTCACAAATACACCCTCATAACACACTCACTCACACACAGTCACACTTGCACGCACAGTAAATCATGCACACACACAGGCTTACATACTCGCACAGACACTCATACACCATCTTCCACACACACACATTGGAAAAAGCTTTTTTCTCCACCATGTGTAGTGGAAGGCAAGAAGCGTAGGTGTCTTCGTTGGCCATCTGCAGTCCACATGATAAGAACAGTACAGAAAAAAGGTTCACAGGTCGCAGCGCTCTACAAAATGCCCACACAAATGAAAACACACCATTCGCTTACCTTTTCTGATATACAGCACAATATACCGCAGCACAACACACTGCAAGGTAATTTAGTTTGTGCTCGATGATCCTTCTCAAAATTATGTTCGATCTTACTGTGTTTTTTTCTACATTTTTGCGTACTAAATTGATGCTTTTAGGAATATTTGGCAGTTCCTTGTTATAAACATGTTTGTCTTATTTTGTTGAAACTATGATTACGATGAAGATGTCATGTGAATTATTTTTTTACTTCTGAATGTATTTAAGTAGTTATTTTGTATAATGCAAATGTGTGCCCTTGTAGCCACTTCAAAGCAATATGTTGACGATTTGAGAATGTGACACTCTATGGATTATAAACTGGCCTTGTGGCAACATTTTTGCTGTTATTTGTCACTGGTTTGAAGACTTTGGGCTTCATTTCGAGTTTAGCGGACGGGATACTCCATCACAAACTTGGCGGATATCCTGTCCGCCATATTACAAGTGTCATAGGCTACACTACACTTGCAATATGGCAGATGGCGTATCTAGGTAAGTCGAAAAGAGGCCCTTTGATATAAAAGGAGCCATTTGGTGAACCAAAGCAGACGTCATCAAACAAAGGAACATTCTGTTCTTGTTTTTTGTTAGAGATGCAGGACTGAGTAAAGAGAACTGTTTTTCCATTTCACGGGATGCCCCTTAAAAATTGAGTTATTGTTGTCAGCACCTACTGAAAATATTTCTGGTACATAAATATATATATAATAGTCTGTGGCTACAACACTATTTAGTCAACCTTGCCAACCTTCCTGTCTTCTCTCTCTCTGTTGCCCAGTGATTTACCAAGGCCCCAACGAGCAGGAGGGCATTCTCCCTGTGTCCTACTCCTCAGACGAGTCCATCCTCAACTCCGAACCAAGCGACCCCGGCTCCAACGTCATGAAGAAGAAGACTGTGCTCGCCATCTTCACTGTGGTCCTGATCTATCTCGTGACCGGTGCCGTCGTCTTCCGTATGTTCGAGCAGCCCTACGAGCGGCTGCAGCAGGACACCTTGGCTGCCAAGCGCATCAGCTTCCTGTCCGAGCACAGCTGTGTGGAGTCCGAACAGCTCGATGAGCTGATCCTGGTAAGACTGTTTCGGGCTAGGTAGTGCCATACTTAGAATGTAATAATAAGAAATACAAGGGCCCCACATTTTACTTTGGAGCCTGGTGCCAGAGCTACCTAATGCCAAGGTTGCCAGATGCTGTGGTTGCCAAAAATCAAGGCTGAGTAGTCTTGATTCCACATCATGTCTTTTGTCCACCACCATACACTTCCATTCTCTTCATCTCACTCTTAAAGGTTCTTTTTCATCCTTTCTTTCTCCTTTAATCAATGTTTTCCTGTTTTTCCCTTCCCCATGCTTTTTTCCCTTTTATGCGTTTCTCTCTCCTATTCTGGGCAAAAGTTAGAAGATGAAAAATATATCCCTGTTTCCAAAAATGTGCGGCGCTGCCCATTGCCTGCACAAATTTAACATTGGTGCTAGGGAACAGATATTTCTGTGTCTGGGGAACACAAAATATATTGTGTCACTCCCTGCATGAGACCCTAAAAACATCAGGGCCTATAGATCAAGAATGTAAATATATACCGAGCTTTTTTATAGAACCTTCACATAGGTGTATGGAAAATATTGCACATTTTACAATAGTTTTCACTTGCCTAACAGTGTGAAAATCATGGCTTTTGCGGCAATTTAATATATATATATATATGTATGTATGCGCAATCAATGTGAAATTATACTCAGTGTTTGCTCCAGATTTTACATTCCACTCCAGATATAAATACTGTTCCCGGGTTTTTTTTCCTGCACAAGTTCCTCAGGATATTACCTGTCTGTCTGTTATTCCCCATTGTGCCCTGGTAAACTACAAAGCCAGTGGTGAATAGTAATAATTTTCCCCTTCCAGTTTTACGGTCCAGTTCTTGTGCAGGACTCTGAATGAGTCACTTAGGCCCAGATTTACTAAAGCTTCACGCAAGTCAGGGCTGCAAGAAAAGTTGCTGTGCTGGGCTGCGTGAAATGGAGAGAGCAGACTGCGCCATATCTACAAAGAAATGGTGCAGTTCTGGTCTCTCCATTTGCTGGTGCACGTTGTGCAGCCATGCACCAGCGCAGGCACCCTTGTGTCATTGCGCAATGGTGTCTACGTTGTGGTCTGCATAGTTTGTGTGCAGAAAGTGATCCCCTCCTGCACAAAAATGGTGTTTCAGGCTATATTCTATACTATGCATGTGTGTTCTGGAATTCAGCACACAAAACGAGGAGAAATAAAGATATTTCTCCTTGTTACGCCAGCCTCAGGTAGATGCCAGTAGCGGCTCTTCCGCAATGGCGGAGGAGCGTCGCCCCACTGCCTGGCTCAGAGCCAGCAAATGTAAAATAAAACGATGCTCTTAGCCAGCAGTGTTGGGATGGGTGTGGCTTAGGCATGGGAGGGGGAGATGGGGTGCTACGTGCACTCCTGTCCCTAGGTGTGCATTGAGCCGCTGGGCTGGAGAAACCCCATAGACTCCCTGGTCTGAGCAGGGCGTCTTTCCTGCCTGCTCATACCAACCCCCGCGCTGCTCTGCAGCATGGGGATTCGATGGGAGTCTAGGTCCCAGGGGCTGCTGGGACCCAGGAAGTGGAGAGGTGGCAAACGCGATGCGACGCTGGAGACTGCCGGCCTCAGCAGCAGAAGGTAATTTTTTTTGTTGTTGTTTGTATATTGTAATCCCCACCCGCGAGGCCTCCCACGCGACCGCACCCGCCCCACTACCCTTTGTTTATGGCAGCCGCCGCTGGAGGTGCATAATAATCACGTAAATCCACATCTACAAGTCTTTGTAGATATAGATTTTTGCCAAAATCCAAGGGTGGATGCATGGGAGCGCCCACCCACCACCCATGGAAAGCCTCCCTGAAGCAAAGTAACTCAAATCAGTGCATTAAGCTGTGTTGGGCTACTTTTTGTTACAAACCAATGCAAATTGCCATTCGCGTTGGTTTGTAAGTCCCAAACAGGATTTTGCATCAGGTCTGCGTTAAAAGGGTGACACAAACGCGTCGCAAGACCTTTATAAATCTGGTCAGTTGTATTTTTCTCCGGTGCAACATCACCGTGCACAGAAAACATCCTCTAAAGTAAATTTGCAGAGAAAATCCTGCATAAGTTTCAAAGCTTGGCCGACTATGATTAGAGTGAAAATGATCTCGCTAAGCATGGAAATGTTTCCTGCTATGCAGAGGAAAACTTCACAAGAGCAAGTGAAAAGGTAAACCAGGAAACTTTGCAAAGATTGGGAAATGCGAATATCAAGAACTTTGTAAATCTTGGCTCGTGAAAAAAAGTAGAAACCTTGGCACAACTAATATATGCCTCATTTCAGTTGTGGTCCTGTCTATTTTCACAACAGGTTTCTAAAGGCAGTTTTATCTGAGCAGCAGTATGACTTCTGGGATGTTTTCTAGTGTTGGACAATGTTAAACCAGACATTATCATGCAATAATAGACCGCCATCCAAAGGGGCTCCCAGTTGCAGTCTGCAGGCTACTGCACAGTCAGAAACGGTTTTAGTAAATGTATAATATATGTCGCGACATCTGTTTAGGCTGCACGTGAACTTTATTCCTTGTTTGAAAGTAGAAGGTTGAAAATATATATTATATGTTTAAATATGGACTTAGAAGCAATTAGTGTATTGCAAAGTGAAGGCGAATTAATCGTTCCTCACAATAGGACTATAGAATATGTGAGTGTTTCCTTTCTGGGCGGAGGTGTACCTGTGACGAGTGTTCAGTGTGACATCCAATCAGTGACACAAGGCTCTATCAGAGGCATGTTTTTCTACAACTAAGAGGCTTGAATTTAAAACTTTCCCGCACCGGTTTATGAATAGCAGGTATTTACTCCCATATCTCTGCTATGTGGAATTTCCATTTATTGGCTTGAAATGCTGGAAGTTATAGACTATTTGTCTGGTGTAGCTTGTAGGTTTTGACCCTCGGTTGCAATCTCCTATGTGGTGTGGACTAGTTGAGAAAGCTTGCTCCCGTTTAAAAGAATTTTCATATTTGTTTATATTGATTTATTTAGATGTTTTCAATGGCACGAGCTAAACCCAGAGGGTGGATGAGTGATTGACAAACGTACCAAGTTGCTAGTTTTGTGTTATGGAGAGTAGATATACAAAACATAGGGCCACATGTATAATTATTTCAAATAGCGATTACCGAATTGTGATTCTCTGTGAATCGCAATTAGGTAATCGCTGTTTGAATGTATGAACCTCCATGAGTTTCATTTAGCGTTTCCTAATGGGTCGCAAATCGACCTACCGCATTAATTTTAATGAGGCAGGTTGCAATTTGCAACCCATTAGGAATCACAAAAATCACAGGGATGGTGGCCTGCAGGGGTCAGCAGACCATCGTGGGTTAACACCTACTTGAAGTAGGCGGTAAAATGCGAATGTTTTGTGACCGCATTTCGGTCGCAAAACATTCCTACATGCCGCTGCAATTCAGTATTAGGAAGGGACGCCCTAAACACGCCCCTTTCTAACACCGAATCGGTATGTGTTCGCTATTCCAAATTGCAATTCGGTAACATGTTACCGAATCGCGAATTGAAATTCATACATACCAAAAAGCATTTTCCTGGTCACAAACACCCCGATTCTGTGAATCAGGCCGTTTGAGACCGGTAAAATGCAAGATACATGTGGCCTGTAGACGTTACATGGTCGACATGGGGATGCCAATAACAAAACACAGGGCAAAAGAATAGTCAATTCTTGAGAGTGATATAAATGGGTAAGATTGAAATATAAATCCAGATTCAGATACAGGAAGGCCAGCTGTAATCCATAATATGATAGTAGAAGGGGAAATCTTGTAGTTGTACTTAAAGCAAGCGCTTCAGCTGCCCACATAGGGGAAGTAAGCGCTACATAAATGTTGCAATCCAAGGTTCATGCTCTCTGATACCAGTGTTGAGTACGGTACCATTCGAAGAGCTGAGGTTTAAGGTTTTCTTGAACAAATGATAAGCAGATATACTTCTGATGCACTCTCTTGTACAGAGAGATTGAGTTCCATACTCTAGGGACACTCTCAGAGAAGGAATGCTTCAGTCATTGATTTCTTTAAAAGATGGTCTTTCCAGATGCAAGGAGTCTGAGTTCCAAAGTTGTCACCGACCACCCGAGACTGACAGCGTAGCGTCTGTGTGAAATAATACGGGAGCTGGAGTGAAGTGGCCTGGGAGTAGTGCAGGCAAGCTTATAGTCACCTCTTACCTCAGTGGAGAGCCAGTTCATTGTGATTACAAAAGAGGGATGTGGTCACATTTTCTTTTCCCAGAGATCAGGCTACCTTCTGCGTGTAATGCATCAATGTATATTTTGCCAGTTTCTTCTAATGATGACTTTCTGTAGGCACACTGCTGCAGTTGTGGGGAAAAATGTTCAAATTTATTGCATACAAATGTTATATATACAAAATTTGATAAGGAAAAACAACATTTCTATTGTTTCTATTCTTTCTTATTTCACTAACATTGGGCAAAATATTGTCATATAACACCGCCTGGTAACACTGAAGGCAAATAAACTGCATCAACAGTTGTCTTCAGGTTGTCTTGAGCACCCAATGGGGGGGATGTACTGGGAAACAGACAATCCAAGCAGTTGACTCAAACCCTTCTTCCCTACACTGTGGGCCTAGATCATGGACCATGTCATGGGCAAGAGGTTCTGCCCCTTAAAGACAAAAAACAGCACCCCAGCCAAACCTAGGAAAATGTTATGTATGTAATTAATCTTCAATAACCCTAAACAGCAGTGCAAAAATCCCATGGGGTCGTCATAGTCTCACAAATCTGCACCATCACACACAAAAGGAGAGAAAATGGAGCAAAGACGCTAAATTAATACACTTGACCAGCCAACAAAATAAAAGGTGATAAAGTCAACGCGGGCATGATGTCCACGGAGAGCAGGTCTTTGGGGTACAGGTTGAGGAACAAAAGAGTGATCAACATCTGCTGCAGGGGCTTCCAGGGCAATAACGCACAGTATCACTTCGGACCACCACCAGATGACCGTTTGTCCAGGCTGCAGTGGCCGGCCGAGTCACAGTGCTACTCCTGAGCTGGGCAGCCCCTCCCTGCGTCATTATAGAGGGCCACTGGAATTATGCGGCAGGGGAGGGCCAATTTATGTGGCAGGGTTGACTAAATTATGCGGCACAAAAAAGGCAAATTATGCGGCCTAATGCATCACATTTTGTGATAGTATTACTTTATTATTTTGACATTTTTGCGCTTGCTAACACTGTCTGGGCACAGGTTGCACCTCATTAATAGAAGTTTAACACTCAAATTTAGCAACAAACAACAGAAAGGTGGCCAGACAACCTTTACAGAGGGCCTTTGACTGCGCTGCAACACGTGTAGCTGTGTTCTTGGTAACTTTCGAACCGTTTGAGCTAGAAACAACATTTTTTGCTAAAATCTGCAGATTATGCAGCAGATGATGGGTTATGTGGCAGATGCAGCAAATCCATAACTATGCGAAAAACACAGCAGCTGCACAATCGCATAGCTTCAGTGGCCCTGTATCGCAGTGCTGGGTGAAGCACTAGCTCAGCTTGTGTTCTGTCTCAGTCATTGTCTACGCCTGACTGAATCCAAAGAAAGCTGGTGTTCATAGATTGTCTTCCCTTGTGGGTCTGCAGCCTCTGAGTGTGCGCAGATCCACTTTGCTCCCTAATCCCTAATGCTCCTCGTGCGTTGCACCCACCACTTCCTCGATGCAGCGATTGCTTACAGGTCTCCCCAGTGGTAGCTCCTTCGCTATGGTGGAGGAGCGCCGCCCCCCAAAAACGGCAGGAAAGGAAAAATAAAACAACTCTCGTTTTATTTTTCCTTTCCTGCTGAGTCTAGGGGGCGGGGCCTGGTGGTGACAGGCACTGAGGGGAGTGGTAGTGCACTCCCATCATGCGCAGTGAAATCTCTCTCCAACCCAGCAATGCAGCTGGGTTGGACAGAGAAGGTACACACTCTCAGTCTGTCCTGGAGCGCAAAACGAGGGTGCTCAGGCCAATCCTGAAGCTGCTCTCATGTGAGAGCAGCTTCAGGATTGACCGCAGGGCATTTTGGGAGACCGTGCCTTCTGGAAGGTGAGGAGGAGCAGAGGAGTGCAGGGGGATGGCTGTAGGTAAGTTGTTTTAATTTCTTTATTTTTGTATCCCCCCGTGCGCCCCCTAGGGCCCCTTCCCTCTCCCTCCCTCCCACCCGCCCCCGCTGCTCCCGCATACTGGCCGCTCCTGGGTCTCTCCTTTTCTTTCTCCTATTATAGCTCTTAGACACACCCAATGTGGTGATAACAAAACTCCAAAGATGCACTCCACGCTGGCTATCATTCAATGCACTTTTCACTGTACTGTTTCTCCTATTGTGCCGAAATTCTGTTTAATGCACAGTCGGTGCTTCCATAAGATGAATCTAGGCAACTGCTTTATGACACCACAGAGCAATGGTAACAGAAAGAGACATCCCACCTGGAAGCAGAAAATACCACATTTTTTCTGAAAAAGGGGAGTGGATGTGAAAATAGCAAAATGCATTTTACCCTTGGCACCAAAAATCTTAAATATACTGGAAAGGCTTCTATAATTTTCACTTCCCTAAGTAGAACCAAATTCCATAAGCCACCCTGCACTAAATGTAAAAACAAATTGATATTTTGATCCCTTGTATCCATTCCCCAACAAAAGTTCCAATTGTTTCTTTTCTGCTACATTAAGGGTATTTCGCTTAATTTCTTTGTGTACTTTGCCATCCCTAATTCTACAAGCACCACAGCCACTTCAGTTCTTGTTTTAAGAACACCATCACATTCTAAGGACATTGCCTCTGAACGCATCTTCCTGCACTGGATGCCATGTTTTTCCTGGGCTAACCATTAAGTTATCCATGACATTAATCTTAACCACTGGTAATTACTCTGGCTGCTCCGAGTCCATCCTTTTTGTAGATTGTTTATGCCATTAGCGGCAGTGGTCAACCACATGCTTTTCAGTTTTAGCCTCACCACATAAGTGAATGTCCAGATAGAACTGCCAGTCCAGATGCCCTCTGAATGAGGACAGACAGACATCAATATCCACCCTGAGGTGAGATGGGTGAGCCACAAGCAAATCAGTCTTGACCACCCCCCACAAGAAATGATCCAGACTGAACTGCCAGGCCAGCTTCTCTCCGAATGGGAACACAAGTACTGCCATACTGTTTTTTTTGTTGCAGATTTATACTGCGCAAACTCGAGCCGAAGGTATTGGAGCTCTTTACATGAGCACCAGTTATGTTACACAAGGACACATTCATTTTTTGGTAGGCACAGGGAGATTAAGGCCCAGAATCACAGTAAGCTGAGCCGACGCCAAGGCTCAAACCTGGTACCCCACCTTCAAAGTCCGCAGCTCTGGCCGTAAGGCCACAACCTCGCTTTGGGCCTCATCAGTAAGGTGAGAGGGAACAACTATACGCAACTCGGTCTTAGTCACGTCCCACAGGGGATGTCCAAAACCAAACTGCTATGCCTGACTCCCTTTGAACAGGAACACAAGCAACCCCGCAACACATGCAGCTTAAGACCAGTTTGAGCCTCAACGGGAAGGTGAGAGAGATCAACCATATGCCAGGTAGTCGTGGCCAATCCCCACATAGAACAGTCCAGACTGAACTGCAAAGTTAGTTCCTCTCTGAAAAGGAACACAAGCAGCCCAGACTGGTTTCAGCCCTGTTGGGCCTCATGAGTAAAGTACAGTTTAAGCCCTCTGACACTGCAAGCTCAGGATCAATGTTTGGACATACCTTTCCCAGTGACGACTCCTCTGTTATGGCGGAAGAGCGTCGCCCTGCCTGCTGCGAGCGCAGCTGGCACATACATTAATAACATGGTAATAAATACTTTTTATTTTGGTCGCAAGCTCGCGCTGTTACAGCGCAAGGGCAAGGGGCGGGCTGATTCATGCAATCGCACTATTACTGCAGCCAGTGCGCATGTCGGATTGTCCAGCCAGGGGCGTAACAAACACCCCCGCAGCCCCCACGGTGCGGGGGGGGGCCCTAGTCTTCAGTAAGTGAAGGGGGCCCCCTCAGCTCATCTGTAGAGGACTGTGAGAGGCTTGCTCTAAAGCAGCTGCAGTGTGCAGCCTGCTCTGAGCTCCTCCCTGACCCAGGACTGAAGAGAAACAAAGTAACAAGTTACATTGTTTCTCTTCAGTCAGAGCCAAGCCCGGAAAAAGGATGGGGGTGGGGGCCCTCAGAGAGAGCATTCTCCACAGGGCACTGCTCATCTGAGAAGGGAGGAGGGAGCACAGAGCTGACTGGGGCAGGAGAAGGTTTGCAGCTCCAGGAACAGGATCTGCTGGGACGCATTGGAAGGTAAACAAGCATTTTCAATGCAATTGGTCTCGCATTTGTGAGAGTTAGAGCTATTGACGTTGTAAAGGACAATGTATTTTACCTATGCATTTTCTGTTTGTAGTGGAGTGAATATGTGTGGTGTCAAGTGGACATATATGGTTTGGATTGGAATTGTTAGTTGTGGAATTGTGTTGTGTGGATTGGATCTGTGTAGTGAAAAAATGTGGCATGGTGTGCAGTGTAATTATGTGCATAGTAATTGTGTGGTATTGAGTGTACTGGAATTATGTGGAGTGGGATTGTGTGTCATGGAGTGGGATTGTGTGTCTTGGAGTAAGATTATCTGGAATGGTATTTTGTGTTGAGGAGTGGTATGTAGTGGAGTTTACTTATGTGGTGTGCTGTTAAATATTGTAGCATGATGTGGAATTTTATGGTGCAGATTGGATGTATGTGGTGTGTTGTGTAATTGTGTTGTTGGTTTGAATTATGTAGTTTGTTGTTGAATTATGTGGTGTGGAATGGAAATGTGTAGAGTTTTAATTTGTGTGACGTGGAAGTGCGCTGTTGAGTGAAAATTGTGTTGAGTGGTATTATGAGGCATGGTGTGAAGTGTAATTATGTGGAATGTTGCTACGTGGCATAGACTGGATTTATGTGGAGTGTATTTATGCAATATGGAGTAGAGCATAATTATGTGGAGGTAAATTATGTGGTGCTGAGTGGTATTATGTGGAGTGTATTATGTTGTGTGATGAATTGTGTGGGGATGAATTGTGGAATTGGGTGACGTGTAGTATTATGTGGCATGGTGTGGTGTATAATTGTGCGGAGTGGAATTATGCAGCATGTTGCAGAGTTGTATTTTGTGGAGGGTAATTATGTGTTTTGGAGTTGAGTGTAAATATGTTGTGTGAAGTATAATTATATAGGTTGAAGTGGAATTATGTGTAATTGAATTGTGTTGTGTGGAGTGTAATTATGTGGTTTGGAGTGGTATTAAGTTGTGTGGAATGTTATTATGTGATGTGGAATTATGTGGTATGGAGTGTAGTGGAAATATGTGTTTTTTAATTTTTGGGATTGTAATTATGTGGTATGGAATTTTGTAGGGTTAAATTATTTATAGTTGAATTGTGTGGCATGGAATTATGAGATGTTCAAATGTGCTGTGTGTGGTAGAATTAGCATAGCTGCCAAGGTTTCAGATTGCTATGTGTGACATTTTCATAATTTCACTGACATTTCAACGACTATGAGTGACACTTTCTCGTGAGCAAAATCAAGCAATGAAGAGGAGGAAAACATATAAATATCAGAAATTACACCCATTTGAGCAACTAGAAACTCTAAGAAAGTCACTGAACTAAAGTGCGCTAACAGCAGGCTACTGACAACTGAGCAAAGTCAGACTGCGTGAATGTCACCCATTATTACAGTTAAATTATGAAAACGTCACACTTACCAATCTGAAACCTTGGCATCTATGAGTGAATCAGTGTGAAAATGTGCTCTAATTGAGGTGTATTCCTCTGCACCCTCATGGTGACCAGCCTGCCAGGTGTCTTTGCAAACTTGCAAGCGCCAAGCAGTTTTCCATCAGCTACATGTCAATGTAACTCTACAAAATAAATACATAGGATGTTCTCTGCAGAAATCAGAGGTTTGCCTGCGCCAGGTTACACTTACTCCAGCACTTTAAAAGTGGCAGTTCATTCAAAGTCCAATCAGGCCTCCCATAATGTCTGGTTACTCTGCGTAGAAATGCTGCAAAGTTTTTTTTAAATGCTAATCTGTGGTCAGATTAAACCTTCCAAAAAGAGCTGCTTTCATCTATGAGTAATCAGTCCGTTTCTGGGATGCTAAAATCACAGTAAGACCCAGTGACCTACACTCTAGTGCCTCCTCAGTGATCTTCTGTCTGAGGTGGGGGGGAACTTGGATCTAACATGTTTTAGGACTATGTGGTCTAGACTGCCCTGGGCTGAAGTGTTCGTCCATTTAGCCAGGAGTGTGAGAGGAGGGGAGATCCGAGCCTGAAGCAGTACGTGCAGTGGTGCCTCTGATGCTCCCAGACTAGAGTTAGGCCACAGCTCCCTGCGCCACGGTAGGCACCTAGACCCTCGGCGCAATCAGCTCATCTGCGGAGCAAGGTCTGTAGGTGCATTAATGCAACACCTGCTGGACGGAGGGGGACCTGATGCCTCTTCTGTGTGTGTGTAAATTGGGCCTCACAGGCCTGCGACCAGCAGGCAGAGGCCCGAACTTGAGAGGCTGGATGAGGCAATATAGTAGACTGTTAGAGCATGCCTCTCGATGGACTCTAGTCAAAAGAGGAGCAATGAGGACTGTGGGAGGGCCAACAGGCGTTGGATGGCTGCGAGGTGACTTACCACAGTAACAGGTGGAACTACGAGAGATGACTGGAGGCGCTAACCCTCTGAGGAGCAATAATTCAAGGCAGTAAGGGGAGGGGAGGTTATGTCTATGCACTCTGAGAGTGTAATGTGCGGTATCAATACAATGTCACCTGGGTACAGTAACGCTTTCGGAAACCATTGTCACGCATTTAGCAATTACTCAATGTAACACCCCTAATCAGTGCAGCTATGTATCTATCTTGCATCTGAAGAAATCAACGCTCTAACACAGGTAAGAGTTACCAATACACCTAGGTCACAGGAGTTACGGGATCTTCACAATTAACGTTTTTGTTTTTCATTCCGGTATGTCTGCTGCTGAAAGTAGCTATTACCGCCATGTGAAAGTTTCTAAGAAAACAAGTAGGAATCAGCCTGGAAACAGACTCCTGCATGTTATTCCTTTAATACTTACTCACCGTTATTTCCGTTCCCCCAACAACAAAACAGCAATGAAATTGGGCACTTCAGTGCTGTGGTGTCATCGTGTTGGAATCTTAGATCCCGGCTCCTCCATGCAGAGCGGCCGTTTTTGCACATCGCTCCCCGCAGGGAGGCGGAGATTATCCCGGGTCACATCACCCACTCCAGAGCTCCGGTGCCCTTCTCAAGCCACTAGCTCCCGTCAGGAACCAGTCCTTGCAGATGTCGCACTCGAAGCGGCTGACATCGTAGGGCTGCCGGTGCATGGCGCGCGCGTGCCTGCAACAAATCCTCGCGAGACCTAACTTTATGGACACACTACGGAAATACGGCAAAATGTTGTGGGCATAGAAAAGGGACATTCATTACAGGACTACAACACAGGCAGCTGTACTGCATAACGAAATTTACCGCATTGCGTTTAGGAGACAGGGGAAGCACCAGAAAACAGATGGCGGCCACATGAAAATAATACTACACCAGCATTGATTAGCAGCACTGGAACCCGAGGAGGCGCGATGCCTGTTATGCGTGATTTTGCATTTCAGTGCGTTGATGCGGATTACCACACTGAAATGCGTTAGTCTAACGCCAGATGCGTGGTACTTGGCAGGGCTGAATTAGGTGGCGTGGATTTGGACAAGCTGTGCATGCTAAGGCTTTTATGTCATGGGGTATAAAGTGGACGTTTGTCTATTTTTCTTTGTAAAAATAATGTGGGCTGTTTCTTTACCTTCCAGTACATTTCTGAACAATTTGTTCAGCTAAAGCTAAATTGTATTGTAGCATTGTGTGCGCATGCAGGGCAGAACGAGTGTCTGGCAGACATGCAAAAAATCATCCTACGTATTAACTTCCACACTTCTAAGCAGTAATTCCAATCCTAGAATGAGTTACCTGTTTGCTTTACAACAACAGTTAGTAAAACAAGTAAGTGCCTTGCGAGCCTGTATAAGTAGCAAAGGTTTTAAAGAGACTTGTTTTCGTGCAAGGTATTGCTTTTCCTAGTTCACGGAAGGGATAAAAAACATCTCCAGATAATAATAGGGTTGACAGGATAGTGCGATAGCAGAATATTGATACGTGTGGATCTGGTGAGGACTGTGGGCAGCAAGTGCTTGATACGTTATTTGCATAAGAAAATACTATATATTTTTTTCGTTATCCTCCAATAGTTAATAGTAAGGAAGGGGGAAGAGAAGCGTTTACCGACAGCATTCGGTTAGTCTTAGGGAGACAAAGAATGCTGTGGTCTGTGGTAGATGCCGCCCAGAAGTCATAGGTATATGTATCAGGAGCTGCCATTGAAAGGAAGTGGAAATGCACTTTAGATGTTGCCGGTATTGATGGCTACTGTGCGGTTGCAGACTTCGCTGGGCTGACAGTGGGTGGGGAAATGCTATGTTGTCACTGTAGGTTTAATTACATGAATCGCGCATTCTCTCTGATGTTTGTCCTTGGGGTACTTGCTGACTGGTGCTACACATGGGATCAGGTTTGCCTTTGACAGGAGGTATGGTTTAGTGGGGTACATAGTGTAAATTAATGTTGGTGTGAGCAAACAAAAATCGGACCCTTTGTACATTTAATATTATTGTGTGCTTCATGCAGAGGATGAAAAGTAGCAGGAACGGCTTTGATGCCGTAGAGGCTAGCAGGAAGCACTGTTTTGGGGTAGTCAGTTGAAGAGATTGTTTAACATGTTTTAAACTACTACAGTGGCATTGGGGAGGGCAGCAGCTGAAAGGCTCTGTCTTTACTGGTAGGCAGTGGTTAGATGGGGACCGGCCCTCAGTCTTTCTGTCGGTGGTGGACAGGGGAGCAGTGGGCGGCAGTCACGGGTTCACAGTGACATCCGAGGGGTGGTTTTAAAGGCGGACGGAAAAGCATAACTGCGGGTTTCGTAGGGGAGAGGGGAGAGTGTAATGGATGCATTAGTAGCAAGCATGAAGGCAGTGGTCTGTGTTTGGAGGTGGTCAACTGAGCGGGCTTCGCTTGAAGGTGGGTCATCAAGTAGGAGGGTGTGTTTGTTGGGCCGGCTGGAGGCAGTGTTATGTAACTTTGCTGGAGGGCGCAGCAGCAGTATTTACTGATGAATGTAAATCGCCCGATGAAAGGGCGGATGTGACCAATGGAGGAACCAGAATCCTTTTTTATGGCTGGGGTGAGCCCCTGCAGTATTGCGGGTTGCTGGCCTGAGAGCTCTTGACTGACGCGGAGAATGGGGGGCCTCCTCCATGTACTTTGCAGGGGGGCCCCCTCAAGTTTTGTTACACCACTGTGTCCAGCTTCTTACAGCCAGCCAATCTGACATGCGCACTTCAGCCTGCGCAATTCCAGGGCTGAGAAACAGCCGAGGGATTGCAGCCGCAGGCCCCCAGCTGCAAAATGAGTGCTGGGTTAGCCTGCTCCAACCAATCCTGCAGCTGCTCTGCAGCTCCAGGATTGGTTGGGATCACGTTGCACAAGGGAGGAAGTCCTTCCCTTTTCTGCTGCCTACTGGAGTCACCACACAGGAGAGAGAGACACCGAATGTGGCTCTGTGCAACATATATGGTGAGTTTTTGGGGCATCGCGCCTCACCATATTTTAATGTTGCCAGCCGCCACTGACCCTACCACCTGAGGCAGTCTCTCTTAACACAAAAATTGACGGATGGAATTCTTGAATTAATTGCAGCTACTGCCAGCCACTATGGACTCTATTCCAGTCTATCCAAAGGCCACTGATTTCCCATGCCTCCTCCCCTCTGTGACTTACAATGCCAACCCCTCTCTGTCCCCTTTGTCCCCCTCCAGACTGGGTCCCACATTGGGTAGTTATTGACACAGTCTGAGTATTTGTATTGAAAAACTACAATCTGCCCTAATGCAGAATCCCTTGTTGTAAACCCAACAAGCTCCTGAGTGTTCTGTCTGACTCCTGCCTGCACTGCTCACCCCATCTTGGGCACGCCTCTGTTGAAAGGAACAATAGTCCAATGGCAAACCACTAGCTGTATACACTGTGGGGGCTGGCCGAGTGAGGGCCATCCATTGCAGCCATAAATCCATACCCAACTCTTTCCACTTCCCCTCTACATCCTCTGCCAGACACGCACAGAACTCTTTGCCGAAACAAACAGAGGTATTGCCCCCAAATGTTACTTGAGTTTTTCTTATTACCTCAATATATTTGAATAGTGTAATGCACCATTACGAATACTTCTCACAATACATACTGGCATATATAAGGAACACTGTTGTTTATTCTCAAAAGTTACTGGAACCTTCGCTCCTTTGAAAGCTCAAGTTCCTCCATCTCTTTTGAACCCTTCTTGGCTCTACCTTCCCAATGTAGCAACTTAAAAATCTCCACATTCTCCCCTTCCTTGTCTTCTCTTTTGTTGATGCCATCAAGTGAGCTCCAGAATTTAGTAATACCTATGTAAGGTAACGTCTTATACATTCTCTTCTTCCTGTGTCTCCTGTATCTTCCGTTCCAGTCATCACTATGTTGCCTGCTGATCCTTCCTCCGCTTCCACATTACCCTTGTTCTCCTCTATAATTTCAGTGGCTTTACCATGTCCCGATACATATTTTCCTTTTAGTAAAAGCACTTCCTTATCCATGCTACTGTCCTTGCTACCCACTCTAATTAATTGAGACATTACTTGCACAACACCAGAACTTGTTTCCCCATCTTGCCTTGCCTTAAGATCTGGGCCTGCACTGAAGCCTACTGTCCTCCTAAAAGCCTCCTGTCCTCCAAACCCACTCTCAGTGAAGTCACAGCTGTCCACACATTCTGCACCTGTAAAACACCAACTACCTCTTTTCTCAATTAGACCCCAGGACTCGCTACCACCTCAAGTCCTGAGACCACCACTGGCCACTCTTCCTGCTTGTCCTCAAGTGTCCCCTGAACCAACTCCGCAATCTCCTCTTCTTCCACCTTCTCATCCCCTCATCTTAGTCTCTGTCTCGGCCATCAACTCATAATTCAACCCTTTTGCCTCCACACCACTAGGAACTTGCAATTCTCCATCATCTACCCCATAATCATGTAGCTTCAATCCATAGTTTGATGCCATCTTCATCAAGGTGGATGCTCCAAACCTTCCTTGACCTTCGTCTTACCCGTCCCGCGTCAGACACACCGGACCATATCCTGCCTTCTTTCTGGGGCAGTGGAGCCACAAAGAACTTTCCCAGCAGGTCTGCCCTGTTTCACTTGTCAACAGGTCTCATCTTTCTCCAGCTTAAATCCCTCATCTGATCGCCAGCCTGCTTCACCTCTCCCTGCTCATCTTCCCCTTCTGACTCACAGTCCACCCTCACACACTTCCCACCTTTTTCTGACTCTCTTCTCCTCTACCCCTTAACTACACTGCTTTCTCATCACTCAGGACCCATAACCTCTTACCTCCATCTCCTTCCTATCCTCTATCTCTTATGCACTCGCTGTCTTGCTTCCATCTCTCTCTCCCACCCTCATATCCCGGACTGGCCTTTTGTCATCTACCTCCCCAAGCTCCCTTTCTTGCCCTCTTCTGAGGAATAGTAGTTTGGCCCCTCATTTCACATATCAATGCCCTTTCCTCTGATCCACTTGTTCCCTCCCACCTTTTCTCCCCTCCCACCTTTTCTCCCCTACCTCTTCACTCGCCATCACTTAAGAGAAGGGCCTCCACTAACTGGAGCGCTTGCCCTCTGTTTGGTCATTTAAATAAGGACCGCAGTCCTTCTATGCTTTCTCCTGCTTCTGTCGGCCCCATGCGGACCTCACGCTTCTCTGTGTCTCTGCATCATTTGAGGTTGGCCTTGTTTGAAACAACACCACCTTGTTCCCTGTTACTCCTCTCTTCTTGAATTCAGCTAGAAGCTAAAGACCCGGCTTTTCAATTAACAAACCTACCGTAGGCAGGGCTAGGCACACACACTTGCTCAGTGCCAAGATATCCTCACGGGTAATAGTGCGCTTTACAAATACACAGAACATAACATACCTCACCCACTGTGCTCACCTCCAGCTGCACAGATGCCTTGCCCTTGGCCTCCTGCTCCATGCAGCTATCCTCCCACCTTCTGGGTCGTGACTCCAACAACTCAGGTAATTCTCAGTGTACCTTCGATGCTGGGGCCCTTCCTCAGTCGCCTGCCTTACCTTTCCCTGCCTGCTGCAGCCTATAATAACTTGAAAGGTGACCCTTACCATTTACCCCCAGCCCATCTCTGTCCTCACCCAATGACAGTGGCGGCTCCTCTGCTAAGATGGAGGAGTGCCGCCCCACTGCTCTTTGAACAGTGCGAAAAGGAAAAATAAAATGATAACAGAATGTTATTATCATTTTATTTTTCCTTACTGCGGTCGTTTTACTGGGCGAGGTGGGGCATGGCGGGGCTGGGCTGTTGTGACAGCCAGCAGGGGGAGGAGTGGTTGTCACACTTAAGTGCGCATGTCGGTTTGCCATCTTGGGCCGGCCAAATAGTCATGCGCACTTAGCATGTTCTCCACCTGGCTGTATTGCACAACCAGTGTGGAGAACATGCACAGGCTCCCACTCCCTGTCTGAGCGCCAAACCAGGGCACTCTGACCAATCACGACGCTGCTGTCATCCTGGTGACAGCAGCGTCGTGATTGGCTTAGGGACGTTTTGGAGCCTGCTTGCATCAACAGAGGAGAGGCGACGGCCGACAGCCAGGTAAGTGAATTATCATTTTTTTCTAACCCCCCGCCCCACCTGTACCATTCTGTGGCACCGCCACTGGCCAAGGACCCTTTAACCTCGGGCCTCTTAACTTTAGACTTTGGCGAGGAGCACGCTAGGACTGCTGCTGCCACAGCCTCTGTGGATCTTCGTGGGGGCGCCTTCTACACCCAACACCTTTCTGCATATACTCCCCAGAGCTAGCAGGTCTACCCTCCCGCCTCCCGGAGCGCCCACAACACCTCCAGTGCCTCAACTTGCCCACCTGATATACCTGTCGTGCGAAGGCGTACATCAGTGCTCCCTGGCAAACAAATCTGCCGATGCTAAGTGACCGCCTACAACAAGGGCAACCCATAACTTCTTGACCCCTTGCTAGCTACACCTCCTAACGCTCCCCCATAGCCCTATTAGCCGCCCCTGGACTGCAAGACCCGCCCAAAAAATCCAAGGGCAGTTCTCCATCTCACCTGCCCTAAGCACCCTCCTCTATGTTTATCAGAGAGCTCCACGTTTACCGTGGAGCCGGGAAAGGCTTCACCTCACTTCACAAAACGTCACAGAACATACATCCGCTGCTGTGCAGCTTTATTGGAAAATTGGCGCGTAATTCACATTATTTTGGATCGTGAACTCTGGAGTTTTACAAGTCTCTGCTGATATTTTGCTGCAGTGTGCCTGCACTGTTATGGCTTTTAAAAGTTTTCTCTCTTCGGGCTTTTGGCATTAAAACGAGAGTGGCGAATGGGGGGGAAGGGAGGGTGGCGGATTTATTCGCTTAATTATATAGTTTACTGAGGATATATGAGCCAAGGGGTGGTGAAACACATTAATCCTCAGTCCTGGTAACATTGTTGTAAACTGTCCACAAGTTACTGATTCTAATTGTTTCCAGGTGGATTTGGAGTAGGGACTGTTTTGCCCAAAGACCATTTCAGATACTTTGAGGTCGAATGGTGCATTCGAAGCAATTTTCTTTCAAATATGTTGGCTGAAAAGCTAAGGATTTTCAGACAGTCCTGATGGCGAACTAATGAAATACTCCAGAACGTCATGTTGTTCCAAATTACCCCAGAGTGATATTTCTCCGAAGCACATAATCCTGCAAGTTCCTATAAATAAGTTACGTGCCAAATACAGAATATTGAGGCACAGATTTACTAACATTTTGCGTCGTGGTTGGGCCACTTTTTGGGCGCAGCCGTAAAGCAAAATGTTAGTGGAAGGGTTGACTTGTGTCGCCTTGCGTGACTTGGTAAAGAAAATGTAACACAACGCAGCCCCTTGAGTTGCGTTGCGTTACACTGCATCTGGGAGGTGTTCCATGGGTGCAGCATGGGAGAACCAATGTATCCACCCATGGATTTTGGCGTATGCCCCGATTTGCTAAAGCCAATAAACCTGGAAATTTGTCAGAATGCTACTCCTTCCCCAGTGAGGCGTAGTAAGGAGAAATAGCTTTATTTCTCCTAGTTATTTCCATCTATGTGATGGATTCTGAATACCACAGAGAGAGAGAAAATTGCCTTACAAGATTGTTTTTGTGCAGTAAGGTATCCCTTCCTGCCAAAAAAATCCTGCCTACAACGCAGCATGGATCAAGGTTGCCTGTGTTGGCTCTAGGCAGCCACAAGTGTGCCAGCGCTAGCAGAGAGTTGAAGAGCGTCATATCTTAGTAGATATGGCACTTTACAGTTTTCTCCTCTTCATGCAGTGCAGCAACATTGTTTGCTGCCCTGCGATCCTGACCAGATACTAAGGGCCACATTACAGGGAGGTCAGACTTAGTTTCAGGGATACCAGGGGTCAGAATCTCTGTATCCAACCAATATCCCTGCATTTAAATCTGGAGATCATTCATTTTTTCTTCCAGAAGGGGGAATAACATGCAGATCAGAACTACTGGGCCCAAATATGCATATCCCCCCCCCCCCCGTCTAGGGGAGAAGATGCTGGGGGAGGAGAGAGGTTGCTGCAAATACAGGTCTGGTGTGTGCTCCTGCCCAAAGCCCATGTTATGGAATTATCATGCCCAGAGTTCGTTATTGGTAGGTCCAGTAATTCCAGGCCCTGAAACAGGACTCTACTCAGAATTGCCTGGAGTGGTGACGACATCAGGGATTCACTAGCGGGCCACTGGTAATGAGGGCCCTAAATATCCATACAAAAACCTAAAAAGGGAGAAATTACCCTCTGTTTTAAATTGCGTGTCAACACATTACACCATCAGAGTAAAGAGTTCATCAAAATGCAAGTATGGCTAATAATAGTGCGCTCACTCGTGCAACGGAGATGGGGTCAACCACCCTTACGAACTCTGCGGTCCCCTCGCCCCCCACAAAGGCAACAGACTCAACTTCTTGGGTTAGGACGTAGCAAATTTACTCCACATAAAACAAGGTGGTATAAAAACCACTGTAAACAAATAACATTACTCAATTGCAAATTTTGCAAAATACACAACAAACCCAATCACGGCATTGCACATATCCTATTTACATCCCCATTTGGGGGCAACATAGTACAGAAAGACCAGGTGAGAAACTGTCACATCAAACCTTTCTGAAATCTCCAGAGACCGCACAGCGCATTGGTCCCTGCCGGGGCATCTTATGACTCTTGGTCATGCCCCACATAATCTCCGGGGTACCCGAGGTAGGGCTAGAAGGGTAGGGCCACCTGATGGTAAACATGCCACGCTGCCAGGGGTGCCACTCATTTGTACCTGTCTGGGGTGATCACAAATGCCCACAAGACCACTACTTCCCATGGTGACATGAACAGCTCACGTTGGCAGGGGTCTCTGCAAAGTGCCAGTGCTGATGGTCAGGGTGATAGGACTTGTATTTGGAAGAGAATGAGTTTGGTTATTCGTTAGAGCATGGGCTATGTATAAGTCAGCGTTTGAGTTAATGAATGGGTTATCGGTCAGGGTGTGGGTTAGGATACAGGTTAGTGCATGTGTTACAGGTAAGCGTATGAGTTATAAGGTAGTGTACAGTTTAGAGTACGGACTACTCTATGGGACAGGATATAGATGATGGGTCAAATATATTTTTAGAGGAAGGTTGAGGTTCTCAGATAGATGAGGTTTGGTTAGGGTCCCGGTTACGGATGGGGTTTAAGTGTTAAGAGCTAGAGATAGGGCGAAGGTTAGTGTTGTGAGTCATGGGCAGGACCAATGGAATTATGCTATTCTTCCAATGTTGCATTTTCTGAATTAGTATTGATTTTCCGCAGTTGTCACTAAATCATCTGCTGCATAATATGCAGGTTTTAACAAAAAATATTTGTAGTTCAATGGTTCAAAAGCTACTAAAAAGAAGGCAACACATTTTGTCATGCAGTGGAAGGCCCTTTGCAAATGTTGACTGGTTAATTTTCACTTGATTATTGCTATAGTCGGGAGTTAAACTGGTACTAATGAGGTGAAAAGTTTGTTCAAACAGTTTTAAATTGTGTAAAAATAAAAAAATATATAAATTATTGCTAACACAAAATGTGCTGCATTACTCCACATAATTTGATTTTTCTCGCTGCATAATTTAGTCAAACCTTCAGCTTAATTTGGTCCTCCCCTTTCACATAAATCCAGTGACCCTGGTTATGGGCTGCATTTAGACTTAGGACATTGGACCGTGATCTAGAGATGTGTCTGGCTTTAGGGTTTGCAGTTATGGTCAGGGCATGGTTAGGGCTTGGGGTTTGCAGTTTGAGTGTAGGCAATGGGCTTCATACAGTGTTCTGTAAATGCTAATAAACATTAATGTTGTGACAAATGTCTCTCGTGGATGGAGTACAGGGACATCCTGTCTCCATTATGATAGGTCTGCCTGATTGTGTGTTTTCTCTGTCCTTTGGCCTTGAGTTTGAAGCCCGTATGTAGGATGGTGACTTCTACTTGGGTATATTTCATGCAGCACAAAATGTCTTTGCTGCACAGGTTTAGGCCAAATCCAGTGTTCCTGTTCGTGTAGTGACAAGTAGACCTTGCCAGAACACCCCTCCCCCTGTAGTTTCACCATTGACTGATGTCTGGATGTATTATTGAAAAGCAGCACCCAAACACGTTATCCATCCAGGACAGATTCAACGTGGACATAAAAGAATGAAATAAACCATTTTCAATGTCTTGGCAGATCTACACCCTGGAAATGGCCTTCCCTCTCTCGGGGTGTCTAGGTTTTGTAGATGGTACAGGTGGAGGGAATCCTCAAAATAACTGCCATATGTGGCCTCTCGTTTCGGTTGAAAAGATAGCCACGTGGATGTAGCCATAACCTCATTTGAAAGTCTGGCCTGTCACTTTCAAGAAGGTACAACCCTTTGACCAGTTGGTATCTTCCACCTCTCTAGTTTTGTAAAAATGGCCCAGAAAGTGTACACTCCACTGTGTTGGTGCGAGTGAAGATTTTCGAAGGTGGAATGCTTTATCTTTGGCCCTGGCTTTCCACCAGTGAGCTAAAGGACGGGGGACCATTCCCCTGGAGCTGCTTTGGACTCAATCAATCATTCAGTCAGGTTTCTTGTAAAGCACGACTACTCACCCGTAAGGGTCTCAAGGTGCTGAGTGGGGAGGGCAGGGGGGGTACTCAGACCCAACTCTGCACCCAAGCTCAGAGAACGGCCTGTCACGGGTATTGCTTGCTGTTGTATCCATGTCCCAAGCCCAGGCAGTCACTGGTTGTCCTGATTCCATAACTGATCAGCTATTTCTGTATGACTTGTATTTCCAAAAACCTCGATTTTCAAAGTGTGGTTGCACCCGAAACTCTAAATCACAATTTCCAAGTTGCAAATGGGAAACAGGAGACCCAGTGAAGCTCACGATTTTATGGGTGCCATGACACCCAAAATGTTAAACTGCAACTGGATGCTTATGATATATGAGGACCTAAATGAAATGGCTCCCTGGGGACCTATTGTGACTTCTAGCTCATTTTTAACACCCGTGGACTTCCTGTTTGAACTGTCCCGTGCATACTGTCATTCACCACCGGATTCCTGGTAGCCCCTCTAAGTGGAGTTGGAAACCTTGGGGTTTATTTACAAGCCCCTTGCGCCACTTTAGCGTCATTTTTAACATGGGAAAAGTGACGTACGGTAGGCGCAAGGGGCTTGTAAATACGCCCCCTTGACTGTGGAACAGTTTTTTTGCATGCTAAAATCAGCATTTGGGTTGTAATCCTGGATCATACCCATACACCCACAGTGGTGGGTGTATAACATTGGTGTACGCTTTGTGACATTCTTGTTAGCATGTCAAATGCCTGGGCTAACTCCAACTCAGTTTATGCCTCCTTGCATCCAGGGCGGCTATGAAACGAGTACAGAGGGCGTATGGTTCATAGCATTCTTGATAACCGTGGCGATCTGTCTGGCAGCCTAGTTCCATTAACTATCAACTCTAAACATAGAAAGAGGACTGAGACACCCATATGTGTACTCCTAGTCCTACACACAGGTGTAGATTTATAAGTTTTGGCAATTCACAATACTTCCTAGGGGTGTGTCTGGAAAGCTGCACCAATCACAGCTTAGAGGCTTAGTCCTCAGAAAGTCTGTTGCTTGCTTTGCTTGTGTAGGTATTCCCACGGTGCATAGCACATTGTTTCTTTTCATTTTTTTAACTCCTGTAAAATATTTCTCCATGTATAGAAATGTATTTTCTGTGCAACTCTAGGATGTTTGGTGGTGTTATGTTCCCCTTTCCCACCCTCAAAAAGAATTTGCTCCAGCCTTTGACTGGTGTAAAACTATGACCGTTTACAGGGCTGAAAGAGCCAGAAAAATGTTTGCCCTCCTCACAAACTAACCTGTTTGTGGGCTTTGGCAAATTTAAAAGGCAAATTTCGGCTTAACCAGCCAACTCCGCACCTCTTGTGGGGGATTTACTACCACATCATATTACACAGCTGTGGGTTAATATTATGCATGTGTAAACGGATCTACACCTGCAAGCTCACCTTTTGTGAATGTCTTGTAGGCTTAGATCCAGTTATTTCCGATCGTAAAAGTACTTTTACGACTGAAAACGGCTTTGTGCAGGGCCGGTCCTAGGACTTCTGAGGCCCCGGGCGAAAGGGAAGATGTGAGGCCCCTCTAATTGCATATTGCATCACAAGAAGTGACATCACAGAAAGTGACATCGCAAGACTATTGATCTTATTTGGCATCACTGAAGTGACCAAATGTGAATATCTGTAACATGGACAAAAAGATGAGGGGATAGAAAACAGGTGAGCAATTATCCATTTCGTAAAAGGAAAGGATGCAATCAAACAATGAGGAGAGAATGAACACTTAAAAATACAATTCCAGTGAAACATAGATAGAGTAACTCCAACATTCTAGATTATTCTCGTTCAGTGGCTCCCTTGTATTGATTCATTTAGGGAAGGCCAAGTATCTGGGTGTGTTTAAAGTGAAGGTATGCTGCACATTCAAGGGGTTTTCAAATCACTGTTTTTAATTTGGTGTTATGTAGGAAGTGGTAGTGTCAGGATGGCAGGATGCTGATGACAATCCTCAAACTCCCCAAAAAGACTGCATTATTGTTGTTTATGTTTCCAACTTTATGGGGTTGTCCAACTTGGGGAAAATTGGGGTAGGGGTAGAAATGGGAAAAAAAAGAAATTGCCATCTTCATATCATGTCCTGTACGCATCTGGAGGTCAGTGGTCGAATCTGCCGTCCCTTTTCGTAGGTGGCAGCGCACTCCCACGTTCTATTTTAAATAGTTCTTCGGACATTTTTGTAGATCAACTATCTCGCCTGGTGGCTTGCTAGACCAATGCAGGCCTTGCAGCGGTTTGAAATGACCTCTTAGTCACAGGTTCGAATCCCAGCAGGTCCACTCAACCTTTCAACCTCATGCTAAAGTAAGTAATTGGCACTAAGATCCCCTGTGGTTTAAACGTGGACTTTACATACATAGTGGGACTGCCCTGATTGATGTATGTAACCACCTGTTCATCTTTAACAGCTGCGCCCACCTTTGAAGAAAAATAAATCAAGAATTTTGGAGTGAACCTCCGCTTATGACAAATCTCATAATCACTTTGAAACTAATTTGAAGTGTGCTGCAACCTTTCTGTTATCTGAACAATTTTAAACGACAGACAAGGTACCTAACTCCATGGTGCATGTGACTTTCTCTTACACTTTGGTGGACCCATGAATATCATATAACACCCATTAAGGTCACCATTTTTGTTACTCATCATAAAAGCTATTGCTTCCGCATTCACAACTTGGAGGGACAATAGAGCACATTGAAACTTTTGCCTTTCCAAAATAGGAAAACATAGCTTCTCACAGCACGCCCCCAGCCAGCATTTGGGTGCCTCTGTGGGTTTTCTGTTACTGCATTCAGACCTGCCACAGTAACTAATCAGAGGTCAAAGGGCATTAAAAACAAGCATTTGCAATGCAATAGGTCTCACATTTGCGAGAGTTTAAGCTACTAGTATTGTAAATGACAATGCCTTTTATTTATGTTTTAAAAGCCAAAACATAAATAAAAGGCATTGTCATTTACAATGTCAATAGCTCAAACTCGCGTAAATGCGAGACCTATTGCATTGTAAATGCTTGTTTTAGACGGAGCACCAAGATTCAACATTCAAAATTAAATCAGTGCAAAAAATCCATTCAGTTCTTTTGTCCAAGGAAAATCGAAAAACGCATTCTTTATATGACAGTGGGCCGTGGAAGGGGCTGCTGAGGCCCCTTCAGGTCACAGCAGCAGAGCAAGTCCAAAATGAGAAAAAAAAATGGCCCACATCAAGCATCGGGGACTGGGCCTCGAGCACCAACCAAATACCGCCCTTCCCAATCCCACCCTGGCATTACATAATAGCTACAAGGCCCAGGGAAGGGGGCCCCCACACCTGGACCTTGCTGCTTGATCCAGTGCTTCGAGGCCCAGGGAGAGGGGCCCCCTCCCCTGGGCCTTGAAACAGTGATGAGACAATTTCCAAAACAAGGCAGTTCTAAAGACAAAGGTTAAGGTTAACAAAAGCCAGTTGATCTGGCCGCTCCCTCCTCTCCTTACCTGTGTCCGGCTGGTCCTGGAAACAAAGGGGCCTTCTGTCGCCTGGATACAAAATGCACAAAGGGTAGGGTGACCAGATTCTCAAAACAAAAAACGGGGACAGGTCATAGACATAGAAGTAGAACTAAGGTTTGCAGTAACCATCGACATAAAAGTAGGACTATTTGACAGCTGTCATAGACATAGAAAAAGGACTACAATGACAGCTCCCTCCACAGACCGAGATGAAGCATTACAGACGACAAATCAGAGGTCTTTTATCGGCAGTAACCATTAATTCCATTTAAACAGACTTTGCCTCAACATTTTCTCTACAGCTTGGAAAATCACGTTATCAGTGGTTGGCTTTCTCTTCAGTGACCAACTGTTCTAAACTCATATCACAACAAGCATTGGCATAGCTAATAGGTCTCGCTTTGGGACCTTATAAGTATTTAGTTATGCAGCACAATATCCTTGGTGCAAGAACATCAACTGTTGCATGTCTAAAAACTTATAAGGTCCCAAAGGCGAGACCTATTGACTATGCCAATGCTTGTTTTTAGAGGCCTGGCATGCAGTTTTAAATGTAGGCTGGTAAGAAAGGTGCCAACCCGAGGGGCAAGGTCTAGAGAGAAATAAGATAGGAAGAGAGGTGAGTTATAATGAGATAGCACAAATAGAAAGGTGAAGCACAGAATGAAAGGTGAGGTAAATAAAGTAGCGAGGCAGGTAGAGCCGGTGGGATGAAAAATAGAAAGATATGAGAAGTAGGGAAAAAGAGGTGCAGATGAGGTAGAGAGATGAGGCTAATACAGAGTAAGTGCGAGGGAGAATTAGAGAATGGTGAAATAGGGAGAGAGAGAGACAGAGGTAAGACAGATGTATTAAACGAGCGAGACATTGGAAGCAGAGAGAGTGAACGGAAACAGTGAAGGAGATAGTAAGAGAGATGAAAGCAAAGGGAGTGATAGATGGAGTGGAAGAGGTAGGGAGAGCATTGTAGAGAGAAAGAAATAAAATAATGGGAAAGGCGAGGGAAAGAGGACATCAATAAAAAAAGAGACAGAAGGCCAATAGGTGATGTAAATTGAGAGTCTAGATAGTGTATGAGAGGTGGGGAAGAGAGAGATGAGGCAGTGAGTTGTGAGGCAGAGCGAGAAATAAAAGAGAATGGTGAGGTAGAAAGAGGCATGCGAGAGGTAGAGAAAGGTAAGGTATAGATGGCAAAAATGATAGAAAGGGTAAGATAAAGAGATGAAATTAAGAGGGAGAGGAAGTAAATGGAAGAGAAATGAAGGGGGATGAGATGCAAACAGAGCAGCAAGATGCAGAAAGAAGAGAAAGTAGAGAGAGAGAGGGGCACTTGTGTGCTGCGGGGCTTTGGTGTGCTGTTGCTGTACGCTGGCGGTGGGGGCCTTGTTGTCTGGTGGCCCCCATTTCCGCTTGGCGGCTTCCTTCCCCGGCCTGCTGTGGCCGTTGCTGCCTCTTTCCGGTGCTTGGTGGTGCTGCGAGGGGGCTGGCGCATCTGTCTTTTGGCGCTGTGAGGCCCGGTTCGGGCATGTGCTTCGTGAGCCTTTTGCCCCCCCCCCTGAGACTGCTGCCACGACCCCCAGGAGGGGGGCGCGCCCCGCGGTTTGTAGGACTCTGCCTAGGGTCGCAGTCCTTTACGGGTTCCTCACGGCGGTGCTCTCCCCTAGCGGTGTCGGCGGGGTTCCTGTGCCCGTCCGGCGGGCCCCTGTTGGTGCGGGCTGTCGTGCACTGCTCCCGCCTGCTGTGGGACTTTGCCCCTTTTTGGTGTGCTGGCTCTGGTGTTTTCCGTCGCTGTTTGCAGCGTCCGGTTGCCCTGCTGGTGGTGCTCCATGGTGTGGCGGTGTGCCCCGCTTTCTCTGCGGTTGGGGTGCGGCTCCACTGTCCTGTCCTCCCTTGTTTCTTGCAGGGGGGGGGTTGGTGTCGCTGTCTCCTGGCACGGACTTCTGTGCTTGTGCGCTCACTGGGCATTGTTTCCTTTTCCACCTGGCCTCCCTTGTTCTCCTTTTTTGGGAGTATTTGCCTTGTGTCCCTCCTGGCTCTGCCGGCGGCTACTGTTTGGGCCTGGCTGTCTTTCCCGGCTGCCGTGTCCTTGGCGTGGCGCCTTTTCCCCTCTTCTGTTCTGCGGTTCTCCCGGTTGGGGGTCCTTCTGGGCTCCGGGTGCTTTTGCTCCCTGTGGGGTCCTGATCTCGTCTGGTTCCTGTCGTGGATGGCTGGCTGGGTGTCTGCTGGGGCTTTCCGGCTCCTGCGGGTTTTGTGCGCCTGTTGGTCTCCTTTTCGGCTCTGGGTCCTTGCCTGTGCTCTCTTTGTGTGTCCTGGCTGGGCACTCTGCTGGTTTGTGGCCGTGTCCTGGTGGGTCCTTCTGGGCCTGCTCCTGCCGCGGATCTCTTCCCGGGCTTGGTTCGCCTCTGGTTGGGTGTCCGTTTTTTTGCCTGGTCCTGGGGTTTCCACTGGATGCTGTTGGGCTTCGGGTTTTCCCTTTGCCCCGGTGCTCCTTCCTCGTTGGCCCTTCCTCCTGGCGTGCCTGTGTGGGGTCCTGCTTGCCTCCTGTTGCTCCGGGTCTACGGGCTTCCTGCTGGTTCCGGGTGGCCTGGGGCTGTGCCTCCTTGGCTTGCTGGCTGTGCTGTCGCTTTCGGCCGGCTCTGGGGTGTGATTTGCTGGTCATTCCTGGTGCTTTCCTGGTTCTGGTGTCCTGGCTCGCTCCTGTCTTCTCGTGCTTCCCCGGGCTCTGTTGCCGGTGTGTGTCTGTTTGGGGGCCTTCCCCCCTCCCTTCTCTGGTTGGGGTGCGGTTCTGTGGTGTTCCTCTTGCCTCTGTGGGGTCTGACCTCCTGGCTGCGGGTTGTCTGGGGTTTTGCTGCTGCTTTGCCCTCTGCCTTCTCTGCTTCCTTCGGTTTCCGCTTTGGCGGTTTCCCCAGTTTCTTTTTCCGGCCTTCGGTGTGTGGTCCGGAGGTGGTGTGCTGGGGGTCCCTGCTCCTCCCTGCCCTTTGCTTTGGCCTGGGCGCTGCGTGGGCTCCTTCCGGGGTTGGTTGCGCCTGCGGGTCCTCCTGCATTGGTGGGTTGCTTGGCTCTGTTCCTGGCTTCCTGGTTCCTTTTGCGTTTGTTGCCCTGGTTTGTGCTGTTTTCTTGGTTCCTCTCTGGCGTTGCTGGGGTCGGGCCTTGTGGGCTTTTGGCTGTGCGCCCTGGGGCTGTTTTTTTCCGCTGCTCCTGCCCTTGCTGTGTGCTTGGCCTGGGTGTGGGGTGCCTGGGCGGTCCTCCGCCCTGTTGGCGCCTGTTTTCTTCTGCCCTCTGTGGTTCATTGGTTTCCTGCCTGGTTGTTTCCTAGGTTGGGGGCTGCTGGGAGTTCCTGGTTGCTCTGGACTCCCGTCCTGCCTTGTTTTCCCCTCCCTTTTGGGGTTGAGGGTTTTTGGGGGTTGTGGCCGGTGGCCCTGTCCCCTCTCTTGTTAGGCTTGTTCGTTGTTGGTTTCCGGTCTTTGTTGGCCTCTCCTTTGTTGGTCGGCTTTCGGCTGGTTCTTTCTGGGGGAATCTCTGGCCTGTGGTCTTTGGGTTGGCCTCCTCCTCTGCCCCTGCTGTTCTGGGTTTGGTGGGCTTCCTGGTTTGGTTTGCGGCCTCCTTCCCTGTGGGGTTTTTGGCCTCCTGGGGTTTCGGGTCTCTGTCTCCTTCCCTGTCCTTCTCGGTTTGGTTGGGGTCTCGCTCCTGTTCGGCCCCTGGGCTCTTGCTGCGGCTCCTCCCTCTGGGCTGGGTGCTTGTCGTTTGGTGGCCCTGGGGGTGCTGTTTTTTTCTTTCCTGGGCCTCCTCGGCGGGGTTTGGTTGGCCTTCTCCTCTGGGCTCTCTGGGGCCGGGTCGTTCGGTTTGGTGGGTTGGGCCGGTTTCTGGCCTGTGCTTTCCTCCTTCCTTGTTGGACTTGGTGCTTGTGCCTGCGCTCTGTTGGCCGGTTTTGGCTTCTTTCTTTGGCCTTCTTCGGGGCGGTCGGGGTTCGCTCTGTGTCTGTGTGGCTGCCGGGTCCTGGGTGCCTTCCTGGTGGTTCTGGGCTGGGCGGCCTTGTCCGGTGGGTTTCTTGGCCGTGTCCTTTGGGTCTTGGTCTTGGTTGCCCTGTCTCCGGTTTCTTCTGGTTGGCGGCCTCCTTTTCGGGCCCTGGTCTTCTGTTTTTTTCTTGGTTGTCTCCGGTCCTTGTTTGGTCCCTGCTGTCCTGTTCTGGGTTGCGGGCCGGTTGCTTCCTGCGGTCCCCCTTCTCCTCCCTTCTCGGTGCTCCCTTGGGTTGCTGCTTTTGTGGTGGTTTCCTGGGTGTGCTTGTGGGTTCGGAAGGCCGGTTTTCTGCTTTGGTATTCTCCACTTAGTAATGAATGGGACGAGGACATAAGGGACCTGGGGGTAATGCTCTAATACTTACCGGTAATCTTCATTACTCCGGGTCCCGTTGTCCTCGTCCCATTCATACGCCCTCCCTCCCTCCCGGGCGGCCGGCCTTCCTGTCTGGGCTTGGTTGTACAGGCGGGATGCTGGGTAAGTACTGCTTATGTACTCCCGGTGGGAGGGGCAGTATTAGGGTCCCAGCATTCCTCTTGTTTTTTTCTGTCGGGAGATGGTTATCTCCACTTAGTAATGAATGGGACGAGGACAACGGGACCCGGAGTAATGAAGATTACCGGTAAGTAATAGAGCATTACCCAACTCTCATGAATAAACACGTATTTCTACAAAGGCACCCACAGAGTACCTGCTCTTTTCATAGTACTAGAAGCCTAGTCTGTTCCATCTGCAACTATGAGGCCGGTGCAAGAGGGGAGAGTGGACTGAAGATGTGGGATGGAGCGAGGAGGGATATCAAGGCTGAGGCTTTGAGGGGATGATGTGTGATTGAGGATCGGTCTGATGCTATGGGGATGAGCAGGGAGTGGGTGGTAAGGTGGTACAGGAGGAGAATGCATGCAAAGGCTGCAGAGGGGGAAGCAGGCACAAGAGGCTAAGGATGACGACAGAGGCTGTGTGCTGGTGAGGGAATTGACTGGGGACTTCAGGCCAGAGGTGTGTTGTGAGTAGGGGAAGCAGGACTTGCTCCAGAGGTACTTTTTAATCCGGCACCTGGGCCTCGTTGGCCTGGATAGGGGGATGCTATTTTCGCTGCTGCTGAAGCCACGGTGTAGATCAGCATTTGGACCCCGTTGGCCTGCATGGTGATAGTGCTCTATGGAGGCAGGTACCACAGTGGAGAGCTGTCTGAGGCTGTGGCACAGGCACCATCTTCTATAAGACACAGGACACTGGGGCTCAAGCTCTATCATTATTTTGGCTGAGGGCCCGTGAAAGCACACTAAAGCCTGCGCTGTGCATGGGAATATGGACACCAGCATTGAGGTTTTCTGTTCGTCTTCTCAATTAAGACACTTTCAGTTGCTGCTGCTACACAGCATGAGCAAAAGAGGGGTGAGGGTTGTGGGTGGTGCTTTAACATTGGCCCGTAGCCAGTCACATTTATAGCAAGCTCCAATGTTTTAAAGAGGTTTGAATGTTTGCCAGTTATAGGTTGGATTCTGACATTTATACATGAAATTCAATCTTCACGCTTTCACCACTTCACTGATTAATCTTTGATTGTTTCCAAAAATATAGGCTGAAAATCACACCCTGAAGCTTGTTTTCAAACGTTTTGCATGGTTGCCCATTGTCTTGTGCGATGCTTTCAGCCAGTCCTGGCTTTTCATTCACCACAATGTTTCATTCTGGGACATGTAGTTTTTTTTTACATTCTTTGTTGGGTCTGAAAATCCCAACATGCAAAGTGTTACTGGGTAAAAAGCCATGGTTGCAAAGGAGTCAAGCATTTCATAAGATCAATTAAATGCTGTGATATTACATTTTAGAAAGTGGATTAGTACATTTCCAATACTGCAACTGCTTGATCTACAAGTGAAACCAAATACAAGCCCTGTACAGCTATTTTAATGAAGTGCACTTTTTCATTCACATCATAGCAAGTTATAACTTGTAACCAGTGCTTAATTTGTAAAATATTAAGTGCCAGGGCTCCGACCAGGAGGCCACTGCAGCTTGCACCACACATCGCCCTTGTCATCGCTGCCAAAACAACTACAAACCATCTCTCTCGCATGTAAATGCAACAGTTCAGATTATTCCAGGTCCCCAAAGCTAAAGGAATGGCTGGGGAGGCAGGTATTGGCAATTTTAATGTATATTGTAGTCCTAAACTACCGTTGTTCTGCTCATCTCTAAATTAGATGAGCAGCGCCACCATCTGGTAGACTGTTCTAAGTATGGTGTTGACAATTCGGTGCCGGTGCCGAGCACCGGAAACCAATTAAGTGCCGGTGCTGAGCACCTGAAAGCACCGGCTCAAATTAAGCACTGCTTGTAACAAGCATTGAGGAGGCCATATGTTATGATTTTTGGAACAGTGTATAGGGAAAATGTTTTTACTAAGCTTCAGTAAAAGGCAAGACAGGTATAGCAGGGGCAGCAGCAGTGCAAGCTTTTTCTAACATAATAAAAGCAGAGTTGACCAATGGGAGTGTGAGTGTCAGTATGTGTGTGTGTGTGTTTGTGTGTGTGTGTGTGTGTGTGTGTGTGTGTGTGCGTGTGTGTGTGCGTGTGTGTGTGTGTATATGTGTGTGACAGAGTACAAATGTACGAAAGACTGCGAGAGATATAGTGAGAAGGAGAATGTTTAAAACTATGTGGGAGAATCAGTGTCTGTGTCAGTATGTTTTTATGCGTGAGTGTATGTGTGTTATGCTTGCAAATATTATGCTGGCCTGGCATACTGGAGGTTATTCTTGCCTTATGGATAAGAGCACTAATAGAATATGCTTGGGAGGTGTTACCCGGGGCAGAATTCAGGCCCTGACATGCTGCAAGTACTTCTTAGCACACAGGGTGCAATCACAGAAAAATGTTGAAACTGACATTTGAGGTAATTCTTGTCATAAGAGACCTTGTACTCGTTTTACAGGGGGTGCTGATGGCAAAATGCTGACGATGGTATACTGGAGAACATTTTTGGTGGTAACCATGACTATGGGTGGAGTGTCTATGACAAAATTCTGGCGCTGGCTTACAGTATGTAATCCTTGCCATAAGGAGCCCACCCACAAAAAAATGGCGTTGTTGGCATAGTGGAAGTCATTTTTGACTTATGACATTTGAAAAAAAATGGGATCTACTTCTAGGAAAGACCAGGCGTCCCTGGCACACCAATAAAGTACTGGCATATTTCATGAATGGCCTTTCGGGGTCCATTGTGTTAAAGCAAATTTGACCAAACTTTTTTTTTTTAAATCTCGGGGGGAGGAGCCTACTCTCCCCGAAACCTCCTACAAGAAGTCTGTTTACTCGATTTGCTCGCTGGATTTCAGGGGAAGTATCACACCCCACCTCCTACAAAGATCTTTAGCTGCCACTGATGAGCAGAATTGGCAGGGTGCAGAGGGGAAAGTATAAGAGTAAAGTGCTCACTGTGTCTGCAGAACGGACAGGAGCAGGGATCTGGAAATGAAGTAATAACATTGTCTAATCTTAAATTGGACACGATTGCTTGCATTTCGAAAGTGGCTAAGCTTGTCACTCCCTTCTCCTACCTGTAATTGTTCCTGATTTAAAGTCAATATTGGGCCTTGCTGTCCAGGCTATACCAATAACTCTCTGAATCTGGCTCCTATGGCTGAAAGGAGCTGGTTGTGTGTGTGCTGCTGCAGTAGAGGAGATCTTACTGAGACAGTGGGTTGGTGCGGGAGGAAGGATGGGCATGAGGCTGTTGGGGCTTCAGGAACTGACTTGCCCATTGGCACTCTGGGATGGGAGGGCAGAACAAACTACTTATTCTGCACGGTACAAATGTAAATGGGAAAGGAAAAAAACATGCACAGAAGCCTTTTTGCTGCATTATGGTGATTGCCACGGCCATTTTGAAAAAGGCAACATCCTTACTGAGAAGCTCTATTCACCAATAGGATTAGCCTATCAATAGAAACATAGTCCACGCTGTAATTAATGCACACAGTGAGCATGTCATGACGCTTCAGCAATATTATTAGCCAATACTATTACAGCATGGTAGAGGAGTCCTCCCGTTGCAAACTGCCACATAATTATGTATTTTTAGATGACGGAACTCCATTCAAAAGACAACAGGAGTATGAGAAGCGCAATTCTCGAAGGCAACACACACCATCTAACAAATAAAACACTGTACTCAAGGTAACCAACATGCGGGAGGAGACAAAGTCACTCTCTCAGGCGTGATTCTTAAAGCTCTTTATCTCACTCTTGCAGGTTCTTTTTTACATTTGCTTTCTCCCTTTGTCACAATTTTTCCATTTTTCTTTTCTCCCTTTTGTGCTTTTCAGACTTTTGTCCTGAAACAAAGTCTAATGAGGAAAAATAAGTGCAGGACGCCAAAAATGAGTGCAAGTGGGTTCCACTTACAGCCACCAGCTCAAATTAAACACTGCCACTAATCCTAATATTTTGAGACCTGTGTATAAGAGCAGCCTCACCCATTAATATTTTGCAACATCCCACTGTGTAAACTAAAATTGTAACTTTGACAGTCGACAATGGGTCATGAGCATTTTCTGGACTTGAAATGGTAAATATTTCACATGCAGATAGTCCTGCCACAAAATGAATCGGCGAATTGGTAAAAGGGGTGTTGTTAATATGCTTTTTAAAGAGCACTGTGAGTAACCTAAGAACAGTGTCAAATCTTCAAAAATATGTTTGTTATAATATCGGGTTTGTCCAATATGTTTAAATTGCACAGTTCGTCACTTCCTAAACTCATATTGTCTATGAGGATAGCTCTGACCCCATTTCTGAAAATGCTTGTCCTGCCCAATTGGCGGAAGTGTTAGGCCCCCCCCGAAGTTTGGGTCTAGTTGCGCCCCTGATTCATGCATACCACCCTTTGGAGAGTCAAAGTGTAATGACTTTTGTTAACCCAAGCAAAATGCCATTTTGCCCTTGGGAGCCCCCATCCCTCCCACCCCACCCCGCAATGACAAATTAGCTGTTCAGAAGTAATTTCTTGGAACGTGCTGCTCTATTGTGGTCATTCACAGCTGCCTTCCGTGGCCTTCATAGAACGCGCCCGGAGTAATACCCAAACAGCACACACGGCATCTGGATGGGGCTCACTCTATAAATGCAGTCTGTCAGTCAGGGAGCAGTGTAATGGTAGACGAGGCCCTGGGACACCCGCTGTAAACAATATTTGCTCGCCAATAAGCTTCCGAGTAGCCAATGACTGCCCCAGGACACGGGGAATGGTGTGACAATAAACATAGTGGCGTCACTGAGGTGAATCATCACCTCAGTAATGGCCGCGTCTTCGCTTCATGCAGTAGAGATTGAAGAAGCGGGAAGTGAATGAGAGCGGGTGCAGTAGAGGCGGAGGCAACACCGTCAGGGTCGTCGTTTCCCCCCACCACCGCTTTTTAGCAGCTACAGCAGGGGTGGGGTTGTTTATGGGCCTCTTCCACCTGCAACTCGGTAGATAAATGCTCATCATTAAAGCTGGAATACAGATCAATAGAAGAGCAGGCAGGAGCAAGGAAAAACGACAGCTGGTTAAATAGAACAGGGAAAGAAAGAGAATGCTGGAAGGAAGGGTGAAAAGAAGGAAGTATGGATGAATGAGTATGTGGATGAAGGAGTGGGTGAAAGGATGAGTGAATGATAGATGGGTGGACAGGTGAAAGGATGGCACAGTAAAGGGATGGGTGGATGGATGAGTGAGTTCATGGATAGGTGGAAGGACAGGGGAAAGGATGGCAGAGTAAAGGGATGGATGAATGGATTTATGGATGTATGGATGGGAGTGAATGGATGGATGGGAGTGAATGGATAGGTGGATGGACAGGCAAAGGATGGCAGAGTAAAGGAATGGATGGATACATGGATGGACAGTTGAAAGGATGACAGAGTAAAGGGATATGGCATGGATGAGTGGGTACAAAGATGATTGAATGGATGGCAGACTGGATGGATGATGGATGGATGGTAGAGTGGATGGATGGCTGGATGGCAGAGTATATAGATGGCAAAGTGAAAGGATGGATGTGAAAGTGATTACATTAATGGATGGATGGCAGAGTGAATGGATGGATAGCAATGTGAATGAATGGATGGATAGCAGAGTGGATGGATTATTGGATAAATGGCAGAGTGGATGGATGGTAGAGTGCATGGATGGATGGATGAGTGTATGGATGGGTGGCAGAGTAAATGGATGGCAGTATGGGTGGATGGATGGATGGCAGAGTGGATTGATGCATGGCAGAGAGAATGAATGGATGTTGGGAAGTAGAGTGGATGGATTAATGGATGAATGGCAGAATTGATGGAGGTAGAATGGATGAATGGATGGATGGAAGTGTGGATGAATGAATGGATGGAAGAGTGTATGGATGAAGTATGGACAGAGTGCATGGCAGAGTGGGTTAATAGATGGCAGAATTGATGGATGGATGGCATAGTGGATGGGTGCAAAGATGGCAGGATGGATGGCTGAATGGATGGATGGATGCTAGAGTGTATATATGGATCAATTGTCTAGATGTAAATTGTCTAGATGGATGGATTGTGGAGTGGATGGATAAATAGCAGGGTGGATGGATGGATGGTTGGATGGATGGATGGATGGCAGAGTGAATGGATGGAGGAGTGGGTGGATGGATGGGTGGCAGAGTGGATGTATGGAAGAATGTATGGATGGATGGATGGTTGAATGGATGGCAGAGTGGTGGATAGATGGTTGAAAGGCAGATTGGGTGGATGGATGGATGAATGTATGAATAAAATAGGGAAAGATTGAATGATGGATGAAAGAATGAATGGATGACAGAATGTAAAGGTGAAATAGTGGTTATCAGTAGGTGAATGGAAGAGTGAAAGAATGAATGGATAGATACATGGATGGAAGAGACAAGAAAGCTATTCTATGGAGGATTCGGCTCACTTGCTTTGCTTGCTTGGTGGCATCAGCGCTTTAGTTCAAAGTTAGGGCAATTTTCATTTTCGGCCTACTCCCTTGGATAGGGTGACAGCCTTCCTCTCACAGAGCCAGAGGCGGGAACAGGGATGGACTGTTACGAAGATGTCTAGGATTCAAAGCATCTGCTCAAGCCTGTCCGACGCAATTTTATGTCTCGGGGAGTAATTTCAGGGCCTGGTACAATTCATCACATTTAATTCTCTCTTAAATATATCTATCCCTTGGACTGGATAACAAGAAGAGTGGTCAAAACCACAGATGAAGCTCTGCTGGTAGGGATGTGCCACAATGACAGTGAACTAGGCCCATCGTTGGCATGGGGACCATCAGGGCATGCACCATCATTGTTCAGGTATGCCCTCACTGTACCGCAGACATTATAACACATGACAATAATATTGCACCCTTTATCGACCTAAACTAACAGCATACTATTTTGTTTGGGTAAACCATACATACCATGCAGTTTAGGTCCCTCTTGCTTCAAAAATTGCAGTCACGTCTGATTCCAGCAATAGGGGATTGGCTGCGAAAAATGAAGCCAGTCAGAAACAGTGAATGGGTATTTGCAATGTGAATTGGGGGACTAAGACGTTTGATAAACTATGGGGCAGTACTTTTTGTAATAAGAGTTAGAGAACAGAACTTGGCTATCATATTGCTACTTTGCACATTTCCGGTTGTAGACCCACTTTATTGCTTATTTCAGCGGGCTGCTAGAAGTATTAACTTCATGTTTTTATCCTATGGGGACTTTTAGCTTGTACCATTCTTTTCTTTTTATTAACCTGGGATGTATTCTCAATCATGTAATGTTTATTTAGTGATGATCGGTGCATGAACACTATTTATGAATTAATGTATTGGCAAGTATATTCTGGATCTCAATAAAACATTTTTAAAAAAAAAAAAGCATGGTATGTATGGGTGAAAGCAAAAAGGATCACATACTTAGCTCCTGAGGTAGGTATGTATAGAATTAAGAACAGTATTCATATGCATGCCTTGTGATGCAGTGGGAGGCAATGTAGCAGATGCAGGCTTGCTGTAGGTTAGGATGACCAAACTCGATAAAGCATCATAAAACCATTTTTCTCTTAAGAGATCTTTAAGTCTAAAACACACCACACCACGGATGCTCTGCTTGTGCGAAAACTAAACTAGGTTAACACTGCAAGGTACACAGAGATCTCTGCAACAGGTGCTCAACAACTCGGCTATTTTGTAGGTTTGCTGCTTGTTTACAGACACTTTCTCTATGTTGCTGGGTCCAATCTGGAGTGCCTTGCTAGACCACAGGCAGGGCCGGCTTTAGGGCAGTGCGAACAGTGCAGCAGCACTGGGCGCTGACCTGGAGGGGGGACACTGACCTAAGGGAGCGCTGTGTTTAGCAATGATTTAAGATTTAAAAGCACCTGCTGCAGAGTTCCTTGTGCGTCCAACTTTCAGGCAGCAATAAAAATGTCAAGATAACCCTTGTGAATAATGTTCCTGCTAGAGAGCGAGAGATCGGAGTTTTGTCTAGTGGTAAGTGTGACGCGCCATAAAGTAGGGCAGAGGGTTAATATGCCTGCTGCAAAGAACAGATCTGCATTTTATGTGGCTAGCTGAGTGGATTAGTAAAGCCAGCTTTTACCAGCCGTTGAAAAAAAAATGAAATTTATGTGAGAGGGGCTATGTAGGTATGAGGGGCACTTTTGCTGGGTGATAGTGAGGGAATCCGAGGAGGAGGTCATGGGGGGGGTGCCAAAAAAGACTGTTGCACCGGGCGCCACCAGCGCTAAAGCTAGCCCTGACCACAGGAGAACTTGCTAAACAATAAAACAGGTAGGCTTTCATTATGATTTTAACGATCCTTGCCTTTGCACGGGGATTGAGACTACTGATTGTGGAAAATGTATCACACCCGGTAATGACTGGGTGCATGTCACCCAGAAATACATTTTGGCAGCTCAAACCAGCCAGAAGGTACCTGGAGGAAAAGGCCTAGTAAATACCAGCATTTGCGGATTTTGGTGCAGTAAGCACCAAAAAGTATATGATATACCCCAGTTTGGTCAAAACAGGTACTAGATGCCCTTATTTGCATTCTATAAATTCTGAATTTTATCTAGTGCAATCAAAATTGCATCCCACATGGGGCACTGGTAGTCGAGGCTCTACATTAATAAAATGATATGTGCTTGCTGACCTCACTGAAATTAACTTTGATGGGGGGTGGGGTTGGTGTGCCAGTCCAGTTACCAGTTGTGAAGGGGTCCCATTGTACATTTTGCACTGTTGCAGTCAGTCTCGGTGGAGAGGCCCGAGTTTAAATGGTCAAAAACTCCCCAGTACCATTGCAGAGCGGGCTCTATTCTTGTTATCAGTAAGCTAACCAGTGACTTACTCTCACCTTTGGTTCTCTATTCTTAGTTTCCTCTTTCTCATTTCAGCAAGTTAAGGAAGCGATGGGGGCTGGCGTAGACCCAGTGGCCAATGCCACCAACGGCAGCAGCACCCACTGGGACGTTGGCAGCGCCTTCTTTTTTGCTGGGACCATCATCACCACCATCGGTTAGTACCTGGGTGAGGAGGCAGGAGGATGCAACCTCAGTGACGTACTGTGAGGGTCAGTGTATGTTGTGAAAAACAAGGATAACCACTTATCAGAGTAATGCACAACTAGGTCATATAATTGCGCACTTCTAAAGCATGTATCGTGCACCATTAGACCATATGTCCTGGGGCACTAGGCTCACTATATAGAGTGCACAGCTAGGTATTTTGTTCTGAGCTTCTAGGATCACCATGTGGCCTTTGCTAATGGGCTATGGGTTATACACGGCTCCGTTTAAGTGTTTGTTCTGCACCTCTGAGGTCACCATGTGTCCTGCACAGCTGGGCTCAACATGTATTGGGCACCATTGGGGTCAACATGTATCCTACCCCACTTGGGTCAAAGTGTCACCTGCACTGGTAGAGACAACATGTGTCCTGCACTTCTGGGGTAAAAAAGTGTTCTGCACCACTACAGCCAACATATCCCACACCCCTAGGGTTAACATGTCCCCTGCACCACTGGGGTCAATATGTATCCTACCCCACTCGGGTCAACGTGTCTCCTGCACTGGTAGAGTCAACATGTGTCCCGCACCACTAGGGTCAACATGTGTTATGCTTCACTAGGGTCAACATGTGTCTTGCTCTGCTACGGTCAACATGTGACCAGCCCATCTCCGGAACTGCTAGAGCACGGAAACTCACAAACATTTTCCCCAGGGCCACAAGGTAAGGTCTGTGGTGTGCCTGAGGGCCGCATTGATGCCAGCTGGGTTGGAGTGGGGCATTGCAGGGGGAGGATAAATGGGGAGTATAGTGGGCATAGGGGAAGCAAAGCATGTACATGGTGTGGCCAGTGAGTCATGGAGTTATTTTGAGGGTTTCATCCATGCTGCCCTCTAAATTAAGCCCCTAGTCTCTCGAAGAGGCATAGATTTGACAATACTGTGTTATGCTGCATCTGAATCATTGTACTTCTACCGCACTTTGGGGTAAGTCTTCTCTACTTGCTATCACTACCTTGGGAGACTCAAGTGTAAACAGGAAGTAGCTTGATTATTAAATTGGAATGAAATACGATTGAACAATGTGAAACCATAAAATCTGGTATCAATCCCGGCTTCCCCACTTGACCAAATTGTGTGATCCTAGGCAATTGTTTTATTTCACTTTGCCTCCTTTTTCTTCATGATCACATATTAGCACTTTGAAATACATGAGCTCACGATATGCGCTGTACAAAACCTTTTCTTGTGTTTGGTTTAATAAACTAGAATGTTGTTCATGTATAATAACAACCCAGGCCACCCAGAGGGTTCCATGTGACAACTTATTTGCCTCTCAGTTCACTCTTGGCATTGTTGTTATGGTGGGAGGAGGCATTAATGTTTAAATGTTTGTTTTAAAAAAAAATTACTTTAAAAAATGCTTTTCAATACATTGATATAATCTGATGTAGTAAGTAAGTGTGGACGGAGTTAACGGAGCTGCACTACGTGGAATTCCGCGGAGTTGAAAAACCCCCCCCTCAGTGGAATTCCGCGGAGTTCCGCTCCGCCCTAGTTGTGGCAGAGGATTTCTTGCATCAGGCCCCTCTGCTATTAGTGAGTGCAGAGGCCGGTGATGTTCTTTTCTACGCAGCTTCCCAATTGGTGACTCACTCTCTTCTGGCTCTCCACGCCTCCAGCGAAGGTACCATGCTACCTCCATGCTGTTCCAGGGCCAATTCATCCCGGGATTGACAGGGACGGGCCCACAAGCCACCAGCCATCTCTGTTATCGGTTTGTTTTTATCAGACAGACTACTGTTAAATGCGCTTCACCTGCTGCCCATAATCCTGTGCTCTAAATCTTTATGTCCACAATCCTTTCTACTATAGCTACAACCCTTAAATGTATTTTTCAGTATTTAGGCTAATCCTTCATTCTGTTGTAACAGAATGCACTTTTTTGTTCATTTGAGAAATAAACCAGACTACCATTCCAAGGTACATCTTTTCCTGGACTAAGCAAAGCAGGCTAATGTGTAAACCGGTTGTGAAACTGTTGCTAACAACTGCAGAGCAGCCCAACTGATGCATTTGCTGGTGATGTCTCCAGTATTTTCTTGAGAGATGGCACATATCACCAGAGCACCGCTTCGCCTTAGACTACAAGTCCCAGAGTGCACTGCGATGCACAAGGAGTCCAGAAACAGAGAACCCCCCTCGCACCCCCACAGTCTGGGAGATTCACGGAGCCCTCAGGCTCCTTCCACAGGTCACCCCCCTTGCCACCCTCACCCGGCAGAGTCTCTCAGGCTCCTTCCACAGGTCACCCCCCATGCCACCCTCACCTGGCGGAGTCTCTAACCTGAAGCGCAGCAGGGCCAGCCTCAGGCAGGGCTGCAGGCAGGCCGGAGGCAGGAACCAGGCCTGGGGCAGAGGGGTGCCTCCCTTGTGTGTGTCCCACGATGCCAGGGCCTGGCGCTCCGCATGGCCCTGGCGGGGAGGGCCCATCAATTGTTCTTTTTGCATGGGGCTGAACTGAGACCCTAAAACAACCCTGATATATATTTTTTTCAATACCAACCCTAAATCTCACCGAGCCTGATCATGTCAATCTATTGAAAATTTCAGAAGAAAATGGGACTTAAACGTGGACACATTTTATGGTCACATTTTACAAAGATTCTGGCTAAAAAGTAATACTTTTTAGTACAGTTCTTACTCAGAAGCATTGGAGGGGTCTGCTCAGCTTCCTAACATTAAGCTAAAGAAACAACAAGAGGGAGCCCCTTAATGGCTAATACCTGTGTCTTTTTGCCCCTTCAACCCCCCCCCCCCCACAGGTTTTTTATAGTTCTCCCACACACTAGGGTTCCTAGTGGTATGCTTCATCGTAGTGTCCTCTTCCAGATACCTAATGTATCTGGACGGGCTCAACGTTAAGAATCAAGGGAGCTCTTTGGTGTTTATGTGGGGATCCTAAAGTTTAAATTGTCTAAGATGCCCAGAAGTTTGTGCTTTTTACAAGGATTCCATAAACAAGCCCGACCCCACGCTTCTAATTGGTTGGGCTACCCCACAGAAAATTGCTAAAATTAGGGTGAAACACAGCGATTTCAAGACTAATTTCCCGAACAATGGCTATAAAGCCACTGTTCTATAGGTAATTAGACACCTCGGGGGCTCATTACGATGAGACTCAGAAAGCTTTCTGAGTCTCACCGTGGGTTTCACTTTCGACCACTGCATTACGATGCAGGCGGTCAAAAGTGAAACCGTCCAGTCATTCCGGCTGGATTCCGATGGACTCAAGGAGCCCGTCGGCCAGTCGGAGGTCTGACCATAAGCCCAATGGACGGTGTTTCCGCCATCGGGATTACGATGATGATTTCCGACAGGCTTTCCATGTCGGGCTTTCCATGTCGGAAATCGACTTTGAGAGCCCCTAGCAGGGCCCCCTTCTCTTTGCAGCCTCCGGTTAGGGGCCCGTGCCCCCCTGTTGGCTCACACCGCACACGATTGTGGCGGTTCCTGCCAGACCTTAGATTCATTCCAGCAAGGCTCTTCATTCTTCAACCCGGTACCATTGCTTGGACCGTTGCTCAAACCGCATACGATTGTGGAGGTTCCTGCCATACCTCAGATTCCTTCAAGCAAGACTCTTCAGTCTCTAACCCGGTACCATTGCTTGGACCGTTGCGGCGGATCGGGGACCCAACCCTGCCTTTACATTTCTGTTGGACCTTCCCTACTACCATTTTTACATTTTTATTAGTGGTCTTTCTGAACTGACCTTTGCAGTTGATCGGGGCTCCGACACTGCTTACCTAGCCATCTAGGACTCCTTGAAATCATTTTGAACGAGATTTCGACTGTATTACCACTAGGTTCTTTCAGTTTTGCTGAACCCTGGTCGGTACACAGCACTTCTTAAAATTTGGCAATCTGGTCCTGATGATGGTCCTGAATGAATAGGACCGAAACGCCGTCGACCTCTCTCTCAGCGCAACTTATGGCGCATCTCTTGCTTTGGTTCCTCCAAAATCAAAAACTTTGTACAGTCATTATATATAACAAATTGTGTTGAACCTTTGATCACTGTATATAGCTTCTTTACCACCTTGTCACTTTGCGCCGCTCGCTGTGTTCTGCACTAGTCACTTGCGCCGTTTATTTTCTTGTCACGAGCACAACGTGCACTTTGCCAACTTGATTGCCACCACAATTTATGTTCCCAGTGCTGTTTAATCTGCCATGATAAACTGTGTCCTTTAAATATATGATGCCATGAGCACCTTTATACAAACAACCAGGAGTCTCCCTTTCTTTTTCTTGCAATGTCGTGTACATGCTGATGTATTTGCCTCTCTCATTGAATCCAGTTGAGACATTGTTGTTAGTTTTTACTCCCCTGTTGATCCCTGCACTGTGTGGCAGGCACCTTAAGGTGCCTGCCACGCGGAGCAGGAATGAACAGATTCTCCCATTTCTCTATGGGAGCTTGTGCTACGGCCGGTTTACGGCCGCAGCACAAGCTCCCACTGAGGAAAGGGAGCATACATCCTCACCATGTGCTGTTGCATTGTAATGCTGTGGTTGGAACCACCGACCGGAGGTTGGTTGGGCCCGATTCCGCAACAGTGTCCGTCCAACATTGTAATAAGGCCCCTAATGTCCTAGTTCAATTGTGGTCCCAAAGATGCATGACTAGTCTTGTTCCACTTACTGATAGTGGTCAATTTTAGAGGCTTACTACTCCTCAACAGTCCCAGTGTTAATGATAGCAGTGAGAGCAAACGGATTGGTCCAAACAGCGGCGGCCAGCTCAGGTAAGCGTGGTGGGGCTGGGCAGGGCTGGGCAGGGGAAGAAGCTGACGGACGACGGAATAGGTATTATTTATTTATTTAATTATACCTATTCCGTCGTATGTTGACTTCCCCCCTCTCCCACACCGCCCGCCCCACCGCGTTTACCTGTGCCAGCCGCAGCTGGGTCCAAATGAAGGAAGTGACCCGATTTGGGCCACCTGGGTCACTCACGACCACCTTTCAGCCTTCCAAACGAATGAAGAGTCGGTCAGACAGTAGAGAATACAAACCAAAGTATTTTATTAGTAATGCACTCAAGTGGAGTCCAGTCTGACCAGCCTCCTTGGATTGCTGCAGAGGGACTGACCTTAGGCAACATGGTAAGGCATAAAGTACATTTCCAAAACCCCTGAAGACACGCCCAGACAGGAATTTTCCAGTCTGGTAGCTGGTGAACAAAGGAGATACAGAAGGATGAACTACAATCCTTGGACCGGGTACATGCAATCTCAGTTCCAAGGTTACTCTGCCCGTGCCCGCCACTCTAACAGTGGGAGCAGGCCTATCTAGTGGGAAATTTATGTAATGACAAAACAGTCTATTCATTAGTGCAGCAAAGCTCAACCTTGGAGGAACAGGGGAAAAATAACATCGAGACTGCTTTCTGCTGAGGCAAACAGAATGAGACAGAAACTGGGTTTCGATCATGGTACAAAATGGTGGCTGAATACAAAATGGTGCCGCAAATGCTAACTTAAATCGCACAATGCTAGAAGGAGTCGACCGAAAGCAATTTTCAGTCCAACAGACCCTCCTTTTAGCATTTGCTAACAATTTTGTCTAGTGTTAGGAAACAAATAACTTCTTGCAAATTAGGAAGACTACTATTACATGTTAATACACACATTGTCAATATTCAAGAATTCCTTCATCTATGGACATCAGGTCTTGAATACCCTGCATCATCATGGCTGTTGTCTTTTGGTCATGCACTGGAACCTTCCATCTAGGTGTCAGTGTTTTTACACAGTAAGCACAGCAAGCAGGAAGGCAATGTATACACAAGCAACAGGTAAGAATCATACCAGCAATTACAACAAGGAAGATAAGAATCTTCCAACCCCAGGACGTGAATAGACCCCATAACCATCCAGAGAGAGACCATGTACCATTGTCTTGGTGGATGTCAGATGCAAGCCTATGCAACTTCTGAATGGCAGCATATACATTAGGGGCGTAGTCTGGGATGTAAACACAACAGCTGCTGTAAATTACGCAACAGGCCCCTCCCCGGTCAGCAAGGATGACGTCTAACACCATCCGGTTTTGAAAAGTAACGAGTCTCGTGGCTTGGAGCTCGGCAGTGATATTTGTCAGTATACCCGCTGTTGTATTAATAACCCCTTCAACAACTCTTGTGTGAACCGACGAATGTTAAGGCTATTGGACATGGGGCCCCAAAAGGGTATGATACCCTTCATGGCATCCGTAAACTGCTGCAGAGTGGTGTCTGTCTGATCTACATCTTCTGGGTTAATGACCCTTCTAACTCGGGACAAGTGTGTACTCCTACGCTGCAATCGATGGTCCTTATGGTAATTGGACGGAGCTATATATACAGGGGGTAAGAGGTAAGAGACATAACACCTGCCCGAACATCCCTCAGGAAGCCAAACATAACCGTGGGATCCACAAACGAAATAGACTTTAGGGGGTGGTATCAGGGGTGGACTATCTGTTGCTCTCAGTTTATATGTGGTGTTGCACCTGCTCTCCCCTAGCTCTATCTTCCCATTCCCCTGGACACAGAAAGTAGCTGTTGTATTAACCACTGACAGCGGTATTGGCTGATCTTCAGTAACATTACGGGCCTGGAAGGACTGGAAATATTCTGACGTGTTGAATCTGAGGAAATCATCCATCTCCGCATGAAACCATGTTCCATTTCTCACCCCTTTGTATGCATGCATGCAAGAACTTAAGAACAATCTACTGAACGGCTCTCGACCTGTAGGGGCACCAGGGGGAGCTCTATGCTGGAAGCGGACATTCTGTATCATAGTGCGGGAACCAATACTCTTTCGTTCTAATGTATCAAATTGGGGAGATGGACGTACCATACTAAGCAATGCAAACCACCCCTCACAACTACTAATATACGACAATGGCATGGACAATAAGTTCTCACTTTTATGAGTCCCTGAGGGAAGTAGTCCACACACCCAACAGTTTGTCATGTTAGACGCATGATGTGTCTGGTGCAACATTTGTATAAACACATTATCCTTATAAGACTTTCGGTGCTCCCCTTTGTGAGGCACCAGAGTGACAAATATATGCTCAGGGGGAACAGGCGTCGTACCAACCAGGGAATGCACTGGGTATTTCTCCTCCAGGAACCATGCTATACTAAGGACTGTTATTAGGGAAATCACAACAATCACTACAAAAACTATTTTACTTTTTGTAGAGCAACTAGACCAACCAGATTCATAACGCTCTAAATGTGGTGCCGCAAATGGCTGCTCTTCTTCAGTAATGGGTCGACCAAATGGGTACAGTTTATTCAGAGGAAAGGAAATGCAATGGGGCTGATGGCAAAAAGACAAAAGGGGAGCAAATGTTCCCAGTGTCTGTCAGAGCCTCACTGGTAGACTCCTATTGTTTATCAACGTTGGCGCTATTGAGCACCGGCGGTGGAGCTATTGAACTAGCTCTTGAAGAAATCACACGTCGCTCAGGATAAGGTACACCCTCTCCAGGGGAGCAAGTTAGATCTATCATGTCCAGTGTCCGAACAATGCACCAATCTCGTCTCTCCCTATGCTACTGTTGCCTGACTTATCGAGTCCATCCCTGCTAATCTGAATTTTCCTTTGGTGCACTGTTCCTCCGTCGGGGGCGCAGATTGTACCTAGTTACTCCAGGCACAGTATGGTCAGGAAAAAGGGGCTCAAGGGTGTCAGACACAGAGGGGCCAATGGACTGGGACTCGGGCACAAGTGGGCCAGTAGAACAGGGCTCCTGAACGGCCCTAACCTCAGGGGGCATTGCTGCATTCAAAACTGCATCATTCTCCTCCTCCCTCGTTTGGGTCCACGTTAGCTGGGCATCCGAAAAGGGGACAAAGCGGGGCACCTGCTCCCACTCCAAGTCCCCAATGCCGCCGCGGACCCACTGGTCGTAAGGCAGGGTAAGAGGCACTTTCCGGCAGTGTTGGCTGTGGATCCAGTTCTTTCGGCCGGCAACCTTGATGGCGGTGTGGGTGGCGAGGAGCACTTGGACTGGCCCCTTCCACCGCGGCTCCAAACTTCCCTTCCTCTGAAAGTGACGCATCAAGATGAAATCACTGGGCCGAATATCGTGCCCTGGCCCCTCAGGTACTTGCGGAAGAGCCTCTTGGATCTGTTGGTGAATAGTACACAGACTTTTAGTTAACTCATAGAAATAGTCCACTAGCAAAGGATATTCAACTTCCGAAAATAGATGAGGTCGTGGGACACCCCAAACATTTGCTGGGCGCCCAAACACGACCTCGTAGGGTGAAAATCCTGTCCCAGAATGAACCGTGGCTCTCGTAGACAAAAAGGCTAATGGTAAAGCATCTGGCCACTGCAACCCTGTGCTCCCCTGAATCTTTGCCAATTTCAGTTTGAGAGTACCGTTGTACTTCTCAACCAAACCTGCTGACTGGGGGTGATTCGCAGCATGAAACTTTTGTTTGATATGGAGTCCCTCGCAAACCAGCTGTATGACTCGCATTGACGTGGCTTCCATTATCACTCCAAATCAAACGGGGCAAGCCGAAGCGAGGAAAGAACTCCTTTATGAGCACCTTTGCAGTCGCTATGGCTGTATTTTCTTTAGTGGGGTAAGCCTCAACCCATTTACTGAATGCACAAATAACCACCAACACATATTTCAAATTGCTGACTCGACCCATTTCTATATAATCCAGCTGGAGGACTGATTGCATATACAGCTGTTGTAGTGCCATCTGGTAGGTTACAACAAGAGCCATTGACATATAGTTCCCCTTGGGGTTCAGATTAGGGAACGTCAGTCAGGTCTACCCGTCCCTTCGTCTCTTTCTCCGTTCCAAAAATGCAATCAAGTATATCAATTTCTTCACTCTCAGAAAGGAGGGGTAGCAACGTGGCTGGGTTTAGAGTGGCACATCTTTTATTCGTAACATGCGGTGCAAAAAGGGTCAATTCATAACCAGTCAGACGTGCACTGGTGAGGTGCTGTGTCTTGGTTTTATTCAAAAGTCTATCCACAGCATGAGGTACCATGACTGTGAGGTCGGTATCAAGTACGAGCCCAGATGATTGTCGTATGGAGATGGCCACTGCCGCGACCGCTCTTAGACAGCTCAGGAGGGCTCTTGCGACAGGGTCAAGAAGAGCAGAAAAATAAGCACACGGCCGTTGCTTTCCTCCAAAGGCCTGTGTTAAGACAGAAAGCGCACAACCGGCCATTTCGTGTACGTACAGCACGAACTGCTTCATATAATCAGGCGTACTAAGCACAGGTGCAGAGCAAAGTACAACTTTTAATTGCTCGAAAGACTGCTGACATTCAGGCGTCCAAGGCAGGGGTTCATGCACATCTTTAGTGGTTAGTGCAAGCAGGGGTTTTGTTAGTAATGAATAATTAGGGATCCAATGCCGACAGTAGGAAGTGATGCCGATAAAAGCGCACATCCCTCTGAGCTTTAGGGATAGGCATTTTAACAATGGTACTGATGCGCTCAGGGGTCAATCTCCTACCCTCCTTCGACAGTAGTTGACCTAAATAGGTGACCTCCTGTCGACAATATTGAAATTTAGAAAGGGACCCTTTATGTCCGTGGTGTGCCAAGTGCAGCAACAACTTAACCGTACTGTCTTTGCATCCCTTTTCAGTGTCAGAGGCAATGAGGTTATCATCCACATACTGGAGCAATACATTACCTGGGGGAAGCGTGAGAGAGTCCAAGGCTTGGATATATATACTAGGGCTCTCAGTATAGCCCTGAGAAGCTCGACAGAATCTAAAGCTTCTGCCAGCTAGGGTAAAACCGAACAAGTGCCTGCTGCCGGGATGGGTCAGGATACTAAAGAATGCATTTTTCAGATCAATGACAGAAAAGAATTTAGCAGAGGAAGGAATCATCGTCAGAAGGGCAGTAATGTCAGGGACCACCGGGAACTGAGAAACTACTATCTTATTAACTGCATGCAAGTGAATTACAAAACGAAAAATATCAGTGGTGTCATCAGAGGACCCCGAAGGTGCCCTCTTAAGGATAGGAAGAATAGGGCTATTACACACATTCGCAGCCGTCTCTTCAACCACTCCCGACTCAATCAGATCCTGTATAATCTTCAACAAAGCTCGCTCCCCCGCTGATGGTATTTTATACTGGTGAATACGAGGCAGAATGGCATTCTCTTTAACTTTAATGGAAACCGGGGGAATGTGTAATAGTCCTACATCCGTGTCATCTGTGGCCCACAACGTGGGTGGCACATCTTTAAATTCAGCAGGGAGGGGTGCATCTTTGGATAAACACTGCTTAGAGTTGACCACATTCGGACCCATTGTCATGTAAACGCCTTCCGGGGAACAATAAATTGTTGCATGTAACTTCTTTAATAAGTCTAAGCCCATTAAATTTTCCCCACAGTTTGATGTTAACAAAAACGATGAATCCACAGTAAAAGGACCTATAGTCAATGTAAGAGGTTTGGAAATGGGGCTTACAACCGGTACACCAGAGAATCCTACCGAAACATTATTATGGCCAGACAGAGCTGCCCCGGGGACCAGTGAACGGGAGATAGAGCTATTCATAGCACCTGTATCCACTAAGAATTCCTTAGCTGAGCCATGCAAATCTGCAGTAACATAAGTAACCCTGGGCGGTGAACTCCGCTCCGCTCGCGGAGTTTGCAGAGTTTTCTGCATTCCGTGTTACGCGGAGATCGCGGAGTTCTGAAAAACTCCGCCCGCGTAGCGTAGCGGAGTTTTTTACCTCGCTCGCGTTCGTCAACGTCAAGTTGGCGACCGCGAGCGAAGAAAATCAACCTCCCGGCAAGATTTTTCCTCGTTTGCGATCGCCAACATCAAGTTGGCGAGCGTGGAAAATCAACCTCCTGGCGAGATTTCTCAACGCGGGGGGGTCAGGTTTCTCATTGAGAGTGGTCACGTATGCTCGCGACCGCTCCTGTTGAGAAACAGCCCGTTCGCGTTGAGAAAGCTGCCGCTCAAGTAAAAATCTACTCGAGCAGCAGAAAAGGAAAGCAGAGACCGCTTGCGCTGTGTATGGTGCCGTTCGCGATGATTGCACAGTGCGGTCAAGCATCCGGCACTGTGCAATCACCGCGAACGGCATTTTTCTATCGTACTCCGCCGCTTGCGGAGCTCCGCGTAGTGTGGCAGAGTTTTTTTTGCACTTTGCGGTGTTAAGCATAGTGCAACTCCGCCCAGGGTTAAACATAAGGTCCGCGCTGATCTACAGGTATCTGAACTGGTCCCTCACCCTGTCCCTGGCTTTCCTAGCTGTGAGACATTACTGTCACCTCATCAAAATCATAGTCATCGTAGTAATACTGGCCACCCCTTTTGTCATCAAAATAGTTGCCATCTGAATGATCCTGTGAGGCAGCAGCATGCTGAACTCTGTCCTGACCCCCATCTTCACGACCCCATCCACGAGAACCTCATCCTCTAGGGGCCGCGACTTTCTGCAACAACACGGGACACTCGCTACGCCAGTGTCCCTCCTCTTTACAATATGCACACTGATTCGGCCCTACAGGCATAGTGTTGCGGCTGGTCCGAGGCAGCTGGCGGGGTGTACCACCACGTCCTCTACCGTTTCCCCGAGAAGCCTGCTGCAATAGCACCTTCATCTTCAACTCTTTGTGCTTTTTCTCCACCTTTTCCTTCTCTTCATTTTCCCTATGTTCATAATACTGTGCCGTACTCAATATTACAGAAGGGGAGGAGGAAGTCCAAGTGCTCTCTGAAGCCTGCAACCGAGTCGCGATCTCGGGAAGCAGGTTCGTAACAAATCTTTTAACGAGCAATCGGATACCTCCCTCCACCGACAAGTCCTGTCCGCTAAAGTCCCAAAACACACCTTCAAATCGAGTGAAAAAATCAGACACACTTTCATCTTTCTTCTGACGACATGCCGTTAACTTGTCCCAATCTACCCTTCTTGGCGGAATAAGAGAATGCATATAGGTAATAATCCGACCGGACAAAGCTAGTATTTCGACCTTAGGCTTCTCACCAGGCTTCCTCTCCTGGTCCCACGCCTTAATCTGGTCCCAAGTACCACCCAATTCTACAACATGGTCCTGTGTGTGTACCTGCCTCCAAATATCAACGGGTACCAGCAAACCGAAAAACATTTCAATATCTGCAAGCGTCATCACTGTGGATGAAGCGGCCTCTGTCAATTCCTTATAATATGCAGTAGGATTCTTCCTTGGGTCGGGTAACTGAGTCTTAAGGGACAAAACCTCACTCCTCTTCCATGGAGTATAAACCCATTGTTCCTGAAACCGGGCCTCTACCCGGGGTCTAGTAACAACATTACGCTGATCTCGTAGCTCTGGTATCGCAGGGTGATATATAGGGTGGACTTCCCTCATCGGGAATTGGGACACTGTTTTCGGGCTCTTCTCAAGTAGCCTACCCCGATAAGCAACCAGTGTTGCAACATTACCAAAGACCTGACCAGGTTCCATATCAGCAGCATACACATTGTCCCTCATATCATAAATAATCTGAGGGGCAGCATCGTTAAAACACTGTTCCCATAGTTCAATCAGAGTAGCTGACATGTGCTTAAGGGCATGGTGCTGCACAAACGGCTCATAATCTTTCAACACACTCCACACATCCTCCACGCTGTAAATGGGGTGCCGAGCCCACTGAGCGGCCTGATTGGCTACCACCTTCTTCTCTTCATCACCCACATCAGATCCTATCAATATTCGCCCCAGTCGTTCCCTAACCGTCGCCCAGTCCCCATCCCCAATCCCCTTACAGGCGTTCCACTACTCAGTAACGTCGGGGAATGAAGGAAAAGGGAAGGAGTAGTAACGGAGGGAATGGGCACCAATGTCGCCAAAGGCTGTGTCCTAGGTGTAAGAGCTGGAGTGAGAGATGCCGAAACAATATGCACATAACAGGAAGAGTCGCGGTCATCGCAGGCGCCGAAGGCGAAGCCAAAGAAAGGACAGAAGGTGCGGTGGCCAAAGCAGCCCGATCAATGACAGAGGAAACAGAAACAGCAGAAGCAGAAGAAACAGGCAATTGTGGCTGTGGGATCGCAGGATATATTTTCTGCGGGGTGTATGGGGGTGGAGGTCGAGCATCTACCAATTCCTCCACAAATGTATCATTTTCTTCTCAAACAACATAAGACTTTTCACATTGCGACCCCTGACCTTGACTGGTAGGTCGCTCCCCCACCACACAGCTCTGTCTGTGTGCCCTGCTGCTGCCAGCTGATTGTGCTCGTTTTCCTCTGTGTCCCCTTGCTGCCAGCTGATTGTGCTCGTTTTCCTCTGTGTCCCCTTGCTGCCCCTGATTGTGCTCGTTTTTCCTCTGTCTCCCCTTGCTGCCCTGATTGTGCTCGTTTTCCTCTGTGTCCCCTTGCTGCCCCTGATTGTGCTCGTTTTTCCTCTGTGTCCCCTTGCTGCCCCTGATTGTGCTCGTTTTTCCTCTGTGTCCCCTTGCTGCCCCTGATTGTGCTCGTTTTCCTTTGTGCCCCCTTGCTGCCCTGATTGTGCTCGTTTTTCCTCTGTGCCTGTTTCCCGCCGCTGCGCCCCTGCGGCCCCGCCCCCTCACTGCCCATTCGCTGGCCCATTCCCTGCTCCTCCCTCCCACCTCCCCATTTATGGCGGCCGCTGCGTGGTGAGGAGAGCGACCCCTGACCTTGACTGGTAGGTCGCTCCCCCACCACACAGCTCCGTCTGTGTGCCCTGCTGCTGCCAGCTGATTGTGCCTCGCTTTCCTCTGTGTCCCCTTGCTGCCCTGATTGTGCTCATTTTCCTCTGTGTCCCCTTGCTGCCCCTGATTGTGCCTCGTTTTTCCTCTGTGTCCCCTTGCTGCCCTGATTGTGCTCGTTTTCCTCTGTGTCCCCTTGCTGCCCCTGATTGTGCTCGTTTTTCCTCTGTGTCCCCTTGCTGCCCCTGATTGTGCCTCGTTTTTCCTCTGTGTCCCCTTGCTGCCCCTGATTGTGCTCGCTTTTCCTCTGTGCCCCCTTGCTGCCCTGACTGTGCTCGTTTTCCTTTGTGCCCCCTTGCTGCCCTGATTGTGCTCGTTTTTCCTCTGTGCCTGTTTGCCGCCGCTGCGCCCCTGCGGCCCCGACCCCTCACTGCCCATTCGCTGCCCCATTCCCTGCTCCTCCGTCCCACCTCCCCATTTATGGTGGCCGCGGTGCGGCCGCGCCGCTGGCGCGCTGAAGGCGCGCCTAAGGCAAGCCCGTCTGCGCCCGTCCGCGCCTGGACCGCGCCCAGCGCCAGAACCCCTGGTCCGTGCATCCCCCGTGCCCGCCACATCAACAGACGCCGATACGACGCCAGCACCCTCCACGCACTCAACCCCGGAAAAGATCACGCCTGCTACCGGGCCACCCCGAAGCGCACCCAAGGGCCCTTCACCTGCCGGAACTGCAGCTTCGCCAGCACCCGCCCCGCCAAACCACCGCCCAGGAAAGAACCCAACTACCTCAGATGCATCCTCCTCAACACCCGCTCCGCCCGCAAACACGCCATCGAACTCTGGGACCTTCTCGACTCAACCTCCCAGACGTCGCCTTCCTGACGAGACCTGGCTGAACCCCGCTTCAGCCCCCGACATCGCCATTGCCATCCCGGACGGCTACAAGATCACCCGCAGGGACCGCACCAACGGAGTCGGAGGAGGCATCGCCATCGTCCACAGGAACACCCTCAGAGTCTCAACCAACACCGACGACACCCTCAGCACCGCCGAACACATGCACTTCCAGATCCACACCGATCCCAACACCACCCTCAGAGGAACCCTCATGTACAGACCCCCCGGACCCCGACCACAGTTCAGCGATTCCATCGCTGACTTCGTCAGCACACACGCCATCGCCTCCACGGACTACATCCTCCTCGGGGACCTGAACTTCCACCTCGAGAACAACAAGGACACCAACTCCACCACCCTGATCGACAACCTCACCACCCTCGGACTCAGACAGCTCGTGACAACACCCACCCACGCTGCCGGCCACACGCTAGACTCCATCTTTTCCGCAAGCCCACACGTCTCCTTCAACCACACCTCCGAACCCCACTGGACCGACCACCACTGCATCCACTTCACCTACAGGAAGCCCACCAAGCACCACCGCACCCAACAAATGCCTCGCCGCTGCTGGAGCAGAGTCACCGAAGACCAGCTAACCACCACCCTCGCCCTGAGCCCACCCGCCGAACCCTCCGACCCCGACACCGCCGCCCGCAACCTCAGACAGTGGATCGACGACTGCGCCAACACCCTCGCCCCGCTCAAGAATCCGACCAACAGCCACACCAGCAAGAAAGCCACCTGGTTCACCGAAGACCTCCAGGCCTCCAAACAAACATGCCGAAAACTGGAGAAGATCTGGCTCCACTAACGGACAGCGGACAGCTACGCCGCCCACAAGAGCGCCACCCGCAGTCACCATCACCTCATCAGATCCGCCAAAAGGGCCTCACTCAAAGACCGCCTAGACAACAACGCACACAACAGCAAAGAGCTCTTCAACATCGTGAAGGAACTCTCCAACCCCAGCTCCAACACCAAAGACATCCCGCCGTCGCGAGACCTGTGCGACTCACTGGCCACCTTCTTCCACCGCAAAATCGCCGACATCCACGACAGCTTCAACACCACGAGCGCCCCGGCAACCACCGAGACCACTGCCCCCACGACCACCAACCGCCTGATCTCCTGGACCAACATCAACGACGAGGACACCAGTGAGATCATGAACACCATCCACTCCGGTTCACCGCTAGACCCGTGCCCTCACCACGTCTTCAACAAAGCCAGTACAGCCATTGCGCCCCATCTCCGGAAAATAATCAACATCTCCTTCGAGACAGCAACCTTCCCGGAAAGCTGGAAGCACGCCGAGATCACCGCCTTACTCAAGAAACCCAAGGCAGACCCCAAGGACCTCAAGAACTTCCGACCCATCTCTCTGCTCCCGTTCCCCGCGAAGGTCACCTAGAAAATCATCAACAAACAACTGACCCGCTACCTCGAGGAGAACAACATCCTGGACCCTTCCCAGTCCGGCTTCCGCAGCAACCACAGCACCGAAACCGCCCTCATCGCCGCCACCGATGACATCAGGACCCTGCTAGACAACGGAGAAACAGCAGCCCTCATCCTCCTGGACCTATCAGCCGCCTTCGACACGGTCTGCCACCACACACTACGAACACGCCTTCACGACGCCGGGATCCAAGAGAAGGCCCTGGACTGGACCACATCGTTCCTTTCCGGCAGAACTCAAAGCGTCCGCCTCACCCCCTTCCGATCCAAGGCCACCAAGATCATCTGCGGCGTACCCCAAGGCTCCTCCCTCAGCCCGACGCTGTTCAACATCTACATGGCACCCCTCGCCCACGTCGCCTGACGGCACAACCTCAACATCATCTCCTACGCCGATGACACCCAGCTGATCCTCTCCCTCACCAAAGACCCTCACACCGCCAAAGCCCACCTCCACGAAGGAATGAAGGCCGTCGCCGAATGGTTGAGGACCAGCCGCCTGAAGCTGAACTCGGACAAGATGGAGGTCCTCATCCTTGGTTCTAACCCTTCAGCCTGGGACGACTCCTGGTGGCCGACATCACTGGGAACAGCCCCGACACCCACCGACCACGCACGCAACCTAGGGGTCATCCTCGACCCCACCCTCTCCATGACTAAGCAGGTCAACGCCGTTTCCTCATCCTGCTTCAACACCCTCCGAATGCTCCGCAGGATCTTCAAGTGGATCCCCACCGAAACAAGAATAACAGTCACCCAGGCCCTCGTCACCAGCAGGCTGGACTACGGAAATGCCCTCTACGCAGGAACGATGGCTAAGCTCCTGAGATGGCTGCAACGCCTCGACATCCCCTGCCGCAGCCACATCACACCCCACCTGAGAGACCTGCACTGGCTCCCTGTCAACAAGAGGATAACCTTCAAGCTCCTCACCCACGCACACAAAGCACTCCACAACTCCGGACCAGCCTACCTCAACAGACGACTCAGCTTCTACACCCCCACCCGCCAGCTCCGCTCCACCAGCCTCGCCCTCGCCACAGTCCCCCGCATCCGGAAAACGACCGCCGGTGGCAGATCTTTCTCCCACCTTGCCACTAAGACCTGGAACACCCTCCCCACCAACCTTCGGCAGACCCAAGACCTACTGGCCTTCAGAAGACTCCTCAAGACCTGGCTCTTCGATCAGTAGCAGCACCCCCCCCCTCTTCCCCCAGCGCCTTGAGACCCTCGCGGGTATGTAGTGCGCTTTATAAGTGACCTGATTGATTGATTGATTGCAATCGAAATTTCCTATCAGCACACTCTATCCCTTTCTCTGTTTTCTCCCTATCATACGCTACAGCTTTCTGAGTCACAGTCTGAATTCTCCCCTTCCGGGCCTCTTTTTCTGCTTTTATTCACCTCTGTTTAGCCTCCTTTTGCCATGTTCTAAGTGTATCAAACATCGACTGCCTACTTCGTCTTGCAAACAATTTTTCCACCAAGAAATTCATTTTCTGTTCATCAAAAGTGCCCGTCATCGGCCACTGCAACTCGGCATGCATTGTCCCTCGTATATTTGTGCCATAGCGTACTAAACATAATAGGGCCAATGCCATGCTTGACATACATATCGAAATTTGGAGTGCCTTCTGGAGGCGCTGGCTGACGTTCCTCCAATCAAGCATCAGTAGAACAGCAACGACAGCCCAAACAAAACATTTTACTAACGCACAGCATCTTTCAAATGGATACAAGTTCACTATTTATGCCGAGCAGATATTTGCAAATATCTTACCAAAACTGGTCCTCAGACCTCATCAAATACAAACCAAAGGTGTACCATGTTCACAAAGAACTCAAACAAATTCAAGCGCTTGCCCAAAAACGATCCTCAGACCGTACCAAACGTAAACCAAAATGGCCGTTTCTCCGTCTAGGACCCCAGTCGGGATGATCACTGGACGAGTTGGATTCTGAAACACAATCGCAAGACTCCTGAAAATTGGATATTGTTGAATTGGACCTTATTGGATATGTTTCTGGACTTTTTTGATGGCTTGAATCTTGGCTGAAAATAGATTAACAAAATATGCGCTCCTTTTCAATTGGTTTTTAGGGGTAGCAAGTCACAAATATCGGGCTGTGGTCCCCTGCGCAGATAGGACTCTAACCCCTCCCGTATAATAACTATCCGTACTCTTGCTCACCTGCTACTCTCAGAAACATCCTTAAAGTGACACTCGGCACTTGATAAATAAGTAGGATCATAAAATGACAAGTCGTCAATAAGGTCTTGAATATTTGAGGGTTTAGGATTATTGAGCCAAAAATTCAGTCTGCCTACTAGAGTGGCATATTCAAGTTGGGCTGCTAATTGGAAGAGTAGATGCTTTAATGGTTTGGAAGCTAGAACATATATTTGTGAGCATTCCTTAAAGATTTTTTATTTGTTGAAGTTGTATATAGGACAAACATGGCCCAAAGGCCTCCTTACAAGAGAACCATATTCCGCTGCACATGTTTTTAAGCACAAAAGATTACGTGATTTGCCTGGAATCACAGGACATTGAGCCGAGGCTGGGATTCAAACCTCTTTTCCTAGTTGCCAAGTTGGCAGCTTTAGCCCCTTGTCACATCTCCTCCCAAGATACTTTGCAATGATAAAGTCCTGGCACCCAAATAGTAGAGCCCAGTCAGGTTGCTAACATTAAAGGTGTTGGTGATAAATTAATGCAACTCCACCTTCTATTTTAATTATAGGCTCTTGCAGACTGACTAACATGTCGACCGCACAAATTAATTTCATATTTTTCTATACTAATTCCCCACTAATCCTGTTTGAGTTCCAGAGTAGCGTGCTACCCGCCGAAAAGTGCTTCGGCACATCATCGTGGTAGCAAGCGCTATATAAATGAAAACCCTTTCCTCCTCTATCAATCCAATATCCTTTTTCAATCTAAATAACAAACTCACATGTACACTGCTCAAACCAATTTCATATCTCCCTATTTTAATTCACCACTAATCCTCTTTGGGTTCCAGAGTAGTGTGCTACTCGCCGAAAAAGCGCTTCGACACCTCGTCAGGGGTACTAAGAGCTATATAAATGCAGTTACAATTACAGTTACTCAATAATTCTGGGTCCGGATCCCGGAACCTCCCTTTGCTGCAACAGAACCTGTGGGCAGCAGCACAACCCGGTCCCTGGCAACCCGTGCAGCAGAACGAGCAGAACAAATAACGCCCCCCTCCCCCACAACTAGATAGACTGGCAGAAGACCAGTGGAGGCTCGCAGAGGGAGTGCTGCGGGCGGTGAGGTGGGGCGGGGGAGGGGCAGGGTGGGGGGGGGGAGTGGACTCAGACATACGGCGGAACGGAGTAAACTAAGTAAATAAAACTAATTTCCTTGCGCGCGCTGCATCGCCGAGTTGGCGATGCAGCGCGTGCAAGGTAAATAGTTTTATTTATTTATTTACTTAGTTTACTCCGTTCCGTCGTATGTCTGAGTCCACTAGCCCCCCCCACCCTGCCCCTCCACCGCCCCGCCTCACCGCCCCGCAGCACTCCCTCTACGAGCCGCCACTGCCGAAGCCTGCCCTGAACCCCACATAAACGGCCCTGCCGCAGACACTTTCTGTCTGCTGAAAACAGGTGAAAAATGTCGGCGGTTTTCTCCTCAGAATGGACCCAGTATTTCCAGGTCTGTGCAGTTATTCCCCATTATGGGGAGGAAACTTGTGTTAGCCGGAAGTTGCAGGTATATACCAGCTGGAATAGAAAATTCTGACATCTAGAATCCCAACACCAAATTTCGGCCAACACGTAATTAATCAGTGCTAAGTGGTGGATTCTAGTTCAGCTGATAGACGTTATGTACGTTTTAATTAGTAATTTACACCGTGAAACCACAGTGGTATTACCTTAGTAGTACACGAGGCAGGCGATTATTGTCACTGTGAATTCTGCCTTAGCATAAACGCCTGTGTCCTTTGCTGTTCATCAGGCCGCAAAATGTGCTGGTATAAACATGATCAACTGATCCATTTCATGTTATGATTGACGTGCATTCTGCCATGAGTCTGTCCTTGCAGCGCCTTTGGGATCTGTTATCTCCTTGCAATAATGCTGATATAGTTCAAGGTCCGGCTGCTTTTATGAGCTGTACTGTCAGTGATGTATTTATAGTACCGCTGTGTACGATAGTTGTTTTTTTATTAACTGTTCGACAGGTTTTGAAGTTTAATGAGTGTGGGCGGAGGTGTTGCCAACATCGTTTATTTGTTGTCCAGGTTAATTGGGGTCTCCATGTTCTAGCATATTGTTATGTAATTGTATTAACTATAATTAATGGTGGTGTTGCAGTGCCCTGACATCCATCTGCTGGGCTATTTGGCCTCTGTTGGGAGTGTGTGATGCATTCTGTTTAAAGTGTTCTGTGATTGGTTGACGTCTGCTGTACCAGGTAGGGAGTGTTCTGTTGTGAGAACTGTGATACCCAAATACACTAATTCTGTGCAAGCTGAAGTTGTGTTGGATGCGTGTAGGGAGTTTTGTCAACTATGTTGTGTTGTTAGCTTTGTGCATCGTGGTTTGTTATTCTTTTCACATTTGAATATTGCCAACTACCTTTTCCATTACATTGTAGCACATTCCCTTTATGGACGGCCTTTTTATGTGGTTCCTGAAATGCTATCAGTTAAACTGGTGGACAGTGTTGCTGGATAGTATATGTGGCTTTGTGCTGTTTGGTTGCTGGTACTTCTTAGAGTTTGTTTTGTGCTACATTTTTAAGTAGTTTGTATGAGTTAGTATGAACGTTTTGTGAGTTTTATCACGAAAGACATTTATGGTGTTTTAAGTTGCTGTGCTAAAGTGTTTTACATTTTTAGGTCTCGCCTAGCGACGCAGCGCATGCGCTGATCGCCTTGGCGAGACTATTGTTGTCGGTTTGGTGCGCGAAGTGGGACAGGACATGTGCGCGCCCGGACAGGCAATGTGCACGCACATGGTGTCTCCTCTCTGCCTCACATGCTCCCACCGCGCGCTTGATTTAGCTTTCAGTTCATGTGCGCGCCTGGACAGGCGATGTGCACGCGCATGGCGTCTCCTCTCTGCCTCACACGCTCCCACCGCGCGCTTGATTTAGCTTTTAGTTTCACTGTGCGCTGCAACTATACAAGGCAGACACATACATTTAAGAGCTCAAGCATATCAACATCTTTTTTTCCTGTAGATTCGCGCGCTTGATTTAGCTTTTAGTTTACTTGCGCGCTGCAACTATACAAGGCGGTATTTAGTTTGCTTTTGTTGTCTTAACACACAACAGTGCCATGTTCTGTATCCTCTGCCCACGCTCGCCGTGCTTGTCTCTCTGCCCCGCACTGAGTCCTGCCACCTAATTTTATGTTTTTGCCTCGCCGTGCCTTTCATCTGCCCCGCACTCTGTGCTAATGCGCGCTGCAACTATACAAGGCAGACACATACTTTAAGAGCTCAAGCATATCAACATCTTTTTTTCTGTAGATTCGCGCGCTTGATTTAGCTTTTAGTTTACTTGCGCGCTGCAACTATACAAGGCGGTATTTAGTTTGCTTTTGTTGTCTTAACACACAACAGTGCCATGTTCTGTATCCTCTGCCCACGCTCGCCGTGCCTGTCTCTCTGCCCCGCACTGAGTCCTGCCACCTAATTTTATGTTTTTGCCTCGCCGTGCCTTTCATCTGCCCCGCACTCTGTGCTAACAGCTATTCTCATATTTTTGACTACTCGTGCCTGTCCCTTTGCCCCGCACTCTGTCCTAACACTTATCCTCATGTTCAAAACTCGCCGTGCTTATCCCTCTGCCCGCACTCTGTCCTAACAGTTATCCTTATGTTCTTCACTCGCCGTGCCTTTATTTGTTCCGTACTCTGTCCTGACAGTTATTCTCATATTTTTGCCTCACAGTGCCTGTCCCTTTGCCCCGCACTCTGTCCTAACACTTATCCTCATGTTTAAAACTCGCCCTGCTTATCCCTCTGCCCCACACTCTATCTTGCCACCTAAACATAAGCACGCGCTCTACTGTTGCTTCCACCTCGTTGCTCGCTCCCTTTTTGTCTTTATTAAGTCCCTCATGTTTTATTTTGTACCACATGGTATTTACTTTACTTTTCTTCGCTTTTGTTGGTTCAACACACAACAGTGCTGTATTCTGTTCCCTCTGCCCCACACTTTGTCTTGCCACTTATCCTCATGCTATTAACTTGCCGTGCCTGTCCCTCTGCCTTGCACTCTCTCCTGCTTATATCCTCATGTTATTCTCTTGCCGTGTCCAGTCCCTCTGCTCCGCACTCTGTCCTGCCACCTAATTTTATGTTTTTGCCTCGCCGTGTCTTTCATCTGCCCCGCACTCTGTGCTAATGCGCGCTGCAACTATACAAGGCAGACACATACATTTAAGAGCTCAAGCATATCAATATCTTTTTTCTGTAGATTCGCGCGCTTGATTTAGCTTTTAGTTTACTTGCGCGCTGCAACTATACAAGGCGGTATTTAGTTTGCTTTTGTTGCCTTAACACACAACAGTGCCATCTTCTGTCACCCTGCCTTTCACTTTGTCCTGCACTCTGTCTTCACAGTTATCCTTATGTTCTTAACTTGCCACTGCCGTATTATGTTCCCTCTGCCCCAGCACTTTCTCCTTTCTCAAAACAACACCAATAAACAACACAAATATACTAATCCAATAACTCTAACTCAACCTAATGCGAGAGCTGTTGCATTGCAAATGCTTGTTCTCTCGATTGGGGGTTGATGGTCATCAAATGTCCATTGCTCTGCCACAACAAATGGCTTTGTCTATATGTATCACAACCTACGTTGGTATCTTATGATGCAATGTTGGTGGGCGAAGGTGTGTTTATGCTAGTTTTATGTGTATGTTTTCTAGGGTGTACATTGGTGTGGTGAGATAAGTGGTGTCGATTCTGGTAGCCTTTGCCAGCAATTAGGCTTTGCCACGTTTTTAAGTGTGTTAAGGGTGAGGGGGTCTGTCTAGTGTGTGCTGTCTGAGTGTGACCATTGGTAGATGAGATTAGAAGAAAGTGAGTGGCGTTTTGTTGACTATAGAGTGTTGTTGGATTTTCAGTTAAGCACATGTACATGTTAACAGAGGTATGTTATTTGCAGTGGGGGGCGGGGAGGCAGTTCGCCCCGGGCGGCATGAGTTTTGGGGACGGCGATCCTCCCCCCCAGCTCTTACCTGCGGCCGTTGGAAAGACTGTAGGTAATCTGACCCTGATTTGGTTTTCCCCATGCCCATCCAGGGTTCGGTAACTCTGCACCCAAGACTGACGGAGGGCGACTCTTCTGCATTTTCTACGCGCTGGTGGGCATCCCGCTCTTTGGCATCCTGCTGGCCGGCGTTGGCGACCACCTGGGCTCCTCGCTGAGGAAAGCCATTGGCAAAGTGGAGCATATTTTTCTGGTAAGTGATTTTAGGGGTGGGACAATAACAATGGTCCCCTCTTTTTTTGTCCACCTGTTTACTTTTGTTACATTTTCCCTATGGTGGTCTGACCTGTAGATGAATTACTACACTTCCCGCGTAGGTCCGTACCTCTGAAAGGATGGCCAGAGTGTGGCAGATTCATTCACATTTCAAGGGGTCTGACACTTTGGAGGCGCTGCTGAGAGACGCCCTACTTGTCTGACATGTGACTGCCTCTGCCCAATCATTTCATAGGTTGGAGACTTTGAGAGATCCCAGACTTTCCCCAATAGGTCGACCACCTTCTATTATTGTTCCACTCATGTTTCTCCTCTGTTTCTATGTCTCTGTCTGTAGAAGTGGCGCGTCAGTCCCACCATAGTCCGTGTCATCTCGGCTGTGCTCTTTATCCTGGTTGGCTGCTTGCTTTTTGTGATGCTGCCCACCTTCATCTTTCAGCGGGTGGAGGCCTGGACCCTGCTGGAGTCCATCTACTTTGTGGTTATCACGCTGACCACTGTCGGTTTCGGGGACTACGTGGCAGGTGAGTAAAACTTGAGCTACCTCCTGGGTGAAGAAAGTAAGAGCCCTGTAATCTGAGGGATTGCTATGTTGTCTGAGAATAGTGCATCTATGAGCAGTGCATTTGGAAAATAAGTAGAGCATAATAAGAACTGTGTGCCCTGAGGTTGCTTTGCTGCCTGATAGCTGAGTCCATAACATCTACTGAACCCGAAGATTCGCTTTGCAGCCTGTGGTCTATGCCTGTGGGTAAACTGACACATGGGGGCATATTTACAAGCCCCTATCGCCACCACAAAGTCACTTTTCTCGACGTTGTGGTGGCAATAGGGGCATCGCCTTATTCACATGGCAGCGTTAAGCCTTGTGAATAAGGCACCCGTTCACGCTATACTTAGCGTGAAAGGGGAGGGCAATGGGTGTTGTGGTGGGCGTTCCACCGCAACACCCATTGATTCTGATGCTGCCCCATATTTACAAGGGTGGCAAAAATATGGGGCAGTGCCAGAATTAAGACCAGGGAAAATCTGGTTTTACCCTGGCGCAACGAGGAGAAATGTTTAATTTCTACTCGTTTTTGCTGTTTCCATGTGTGCTGCGTTGTGCAGCACACATGGAAACAGCAAAACGTCATTGATTGTTTATGTGCAGGAAGGTGTCCCTTGACGTTTTGCAACTTCCATACGTGCTGCATTAAGCAGCACACAAAGTAGTTTCAAAACACCATTTCAGATTATTTATGTGTTTCCCATCAACACAGGCACAGTTGCACTATAGTGCAAGGGTGCCTGCGTTGGCGCCTGGCAGCTAAATTAGCACCAGCACACAGAGAAACGCAAGGCTGCACCGTATTCTTGTAAATACGGTGCAGCCCTGCGTTTAAGAAGTGGCAGGGCATGGCATTAAGCCAAGAAGGCTAACGCTGCACTCCACCACATCCTTGTAAATATGCCCCATGGTTCTCCTGTTCCTGTAAGATCTCTGTAACAAGCCTCAGCTCTTTTGTTAGAGCTCTAAATAATCTGTGCAACCGGAAGAATAGTCAAGATTTCTGTTGAGTCTTTGGGGTCTATTTACTAAGATAACGCCATGTTTGCGTCACAAAAGTGACACAAAACTATGCTAAATCTTTTTCACCTATTTACTTTCCAGCGTAAAACCTGTTTTACGCTGGAAAATCACTTGAAAGTAACACAAAGAAGGGCATATCGCTGCTTTGCATTACTTAGCGCCAAGGAGGGGTACCATGGGTGGTGTATGGGCGTTCCCATGCAACCATCCAAGGTTTCTGTCGCTAAGCCCTATTTACTTGAAAAAGTAGACAAGGTTTAGCATCAGAAAAAAGCGCCCATTTCAGATAGGCGCTATGAAGGGGAAATGCTTTCTTTTCTCCTTTATTTTCTGACTTTGCATCTGTGCTGCATTGTACAGCACACATATAAAGTGGGAAAATGTTTAAAGTTAGTCTAAGTATAGTATTTTGTACTGGAAAGGTACCCACCCAGTGCAAAACCTATGCTAGACTCACGGAGACTCCCTTGCACTATGGTGCAAAGGCGTGTCCGTGGCGCACGGCCGCACATTTCTGCACCAGCACTAGGGATAGGGGAGGAGAGTGCCATATTTCTGTAAATATGGCGCTCTCCTGCTCTTTCCTTCTCACGCAGCGCAGCATTTGCGGATGCTGCACTGCGCTGCGTGACAAACTGGTAAATCAGGCCCTATGAGTCTTGTAACCTGAGCGATAGGCCTACTGTTTGAGGTCTTGGCATATGCCTGCTGCTAGTGCTTAATTTAAGCCAGTGGTTGCAGGTGGGGTCCACCGGCACTCATCTTTGGGGAACAGCACTTATTTTTCCTCATCAGACTTTGACCCAGAGCAAAAGAAGGAAAGACGCACAAGGGGGTAAGAAGGAGGAAGAGAAAGACAGAAAACCATAACAAATGGAGAAAGCAGGAACCAGCAAGAGTGAGATAAAGGAGCAGGAAGTGTCTGATGGATAAAAGAGACATGAGGTGGAATCAAGACCACCCAGCTTTGGTATTCGGCACGCCGACATTCAGTAGCTCTGGCTGCAGGCTTCTGAGAAAATCTTTGGGGCCCTGCCTTACTCTTTTACAAATTAAGCACTGCCTTCTGTACAACCTGCAAATAGTTCTGCTGTGTGAGGCCTCAGCCCTCAACATCAGTTTAATCTTAATGATAAATCTGCTGACTGGGGCATGTAATGTCATGTCAGATTGAGTTAAGGGATATGTCTGCTATCTTTGGCCTACACAACCAGTGTATCCTGAGGGCTAGCTCTGCTCCCTGCACTCTTAGCATATGCATATTGTACATCATGGGACTAGTTCCACCGGGTGAGCAAGAGCCTGTAAAATCAGTATCACCTGAGTGATGGCCTTGCTAATCGCGGCACTTAAGACTGATGTACCCTGACGGACGTTTACGCTTTCTGAGTCCTTTTAGATTAGAGTAACCTGAGGCACAGCTCTGCTGTCTGAACTCTGTGAGATTAAACGAAGAGACCGTTCAGTGTAGCCTGTGGAAAGGATCTGCTATCTGTGGCCTATAAGAGTTATAGGTTAGTTAGGAGTAGTGTGACCTGACAGATAAATCTGCAGCCTGAGGAGTAATTCTGCTGTGTGATGCCCGATCTTGGAAATTTTGCCTGATCTGAGGGATATCTCTGCTGTCTGTGACCTGTCAGGTCAGTGTAAACTGAGGGATAGTGCTGCTGCCTGAGACCTGTACCTACAGTGTTAACTTGCAGTACTGCCAGTATTTTGAGTTTCAAATATTGTCCTACAAAATATAGTATCCAAATATCAACTACTGCAGTATCATGAAGGTATATATAGGTAAGTATAGATTTACTATTTTTAAATTTGCATCTTGAAGATATATCTTTGAGGTGCACAGATATGGATATAAGAATAGTATGTCTAGTCTATTCTTTTCTCCACAACTATGTGCTTTGAAGATTTAAACCTTCAAGGTACATTGATGTGTAGTTAATTATAGTAATTCTATACCTACCTATGCATATTTACCTTCATGATACCATGGTACTCGGTGTACTGGAGCTGATATTTTTGTAGGACGATATTTTTGTTGCCGATATTCTGAATACAAACATGTAAATTGAGGCATAGCTCTGCTGTGTGAGACATATAAGTTAATGTGACCAAAGGGATAGGCATTCGGTGCAAGCCCAGCACTTTATCCCTACATGGTGTGTTTAATGTGCCGTTTATGCCCTAGGTCGCCTCTTACATCTGGCCACCAGTACCCAGGCATTGGGCCCTCACCAGGCCCAATCACTAGCCAGGTTAACTTTTTTTGACTGAGATGTTAAAAGAAATATGAGCAAGAAGTCTGATCAAGGGTACATTTATTGAAAATGAGACCATTTTTAAAGGACATGTTTAAGTGGCATTTTTAAAGGTGTACAAATAAATCCACATTGAAAAGGAGTGAAACGGAGTTTAGCACATCACACCTCCTTGGAGGAAATGAAATGTAGCTCATTGCAGAATTCATATGCGTAAAGTGATCCCCAGTTCACTGTAGCACCAAGGAAGACAAGGCGGAGAGGGTGGAGGCAATGGTCAACAAAGAACTATCCACTCTCTGGACTTCATTCAGATCAAGATTAGGGAAGAAATGTAAGTAAGGCAATAGAATTAACCTGTGAATAATTTGTAAATAAAAAAATAAAAAACGTTATTCCAAAGGCCCAACATTTTTCTTAGGGGGCAGCCGTTGGCACTGCCTAATCCAGGCTTTGCCAAATCCCAAGACTGCCTGGTCTTGACTCCACCTCATGCCTCTTTCTTTCACCACCATACACTTCCTGTCCCTTTATCTCTCTACTGTAAGCTCTTTTCATCCCTGCTCTCTTCCATTTTCATTGTTTCTTATTATTATCCGTTTGTCATTTCCTTCTTTCTATCTTTTCTGCCTTGCCTTTGGTCAAAATCTGTTGATGAAAACAAAGTCCTGGTCTCCAAAGGCGAGGTCTGGTGCCCATCACCCTCAAACATCGGCAAAAATGAATCACTCAGCTTAACACAGCAAAGGTTTCATTAACAAATGAGTCTTTAAAGTTTTATGAAAAGCATCTGTGGTGGAAGTGACACATTTCACAAGGTAAAAAGTTCTAGAGACCTTGGGGCAGCTGACAAAGTTTCTTTGAAAAAATGATTCTGGCTAAATGCAATAGAGTACATGCCGGCTTCTCCAAACCCTGTAACCACCTGCTCACTGATCTTCTCCACCAGAATGAGAGATGGGCAGGGCATTGAAGGAGATCTTAAACTGAGCCCTTTAGTGGAAGGGTGACCATGAGGTGTAACCTCAATAAGATAACAGGAACAAACTCAGTCTTGAAACAACAACCAAAAGTAAGAGGATAGAAGTCAATGTCTGATCTGTCTCAGCAGAGAAAGCTGGACAGAGCCTGGGTGCACTAATTTACAGAGGTGTGATGAAAAGACAGAAGAATCACTGAAAAGCCAAGAGATCACAGTGCTGGAGCCAGAGTAGATTTAATATCATGTAAGGAAAAACTAAAGAGGGAAGGCAGAACAAAGAAAGAGGTGTACCAAGATGAAAAGAAGGAAAACTCCTCTTAGACGGATCTAATTTCTTTGATCATCTGACGTCCAGTCTTTTATGGCTTTGAGACAAATCCAGCAGGCAGTGGACAGATCTCAAACATTGCACCATCCAAAAGAGGACAGTGTGCTCAGTTCTGGTGGGTGGAGATGCTTGTGAAACACCACATCTTCCGGCCACTCCATAGAGTCATTAAATAAAGCGGGTAAGAAGATGGAACCCTGGTCATGCATCAGTGCATAGGCATGGAGCATGACCTGAAGGTCCCAGCCTATGCAAACTGGTTACGCCAAAAGGAAGTGAAGAAATCCAATTCAGAACACGGCCTAAAGCTGATTAGGTGCTTAGAATGGGTTGAGTTGACCTGTCAAGTTGCCCGTCCATATGATCCGCCATGTCAGATGCCACTGAGCGATCAAGGACTGCAGGCCGAGAAGACAAACATATGGGAACTTTCACCATCCAACACAGCCCACCATCCACCACCTGACAAGTAGCAGTCTCAGTGCCATAACCGGTTTGGAGGCCAGATAGGTGAGAACAGCCAAACCCCAATTGTAAGCCAAGGGATTCTGGGGTTCAGCTAAATAAATTAAAAAAAACACTTTATTGTTTGTTACAATATAAATTCAAGTCACATGTCTGAAAATGACTATCCTGTGTTAGGATCGCAATTTGGTTGGTAAGGAGTCGAGAGGGACTTTTTTATAATAAAGTAAAACTGTGGAGGGTTAAAGGTCTCAGTAAATACAATGTCCCTAAGGCTTATATGTGAAGTTCTCTGTGTGCCTTCTGTGAGTGATCATCTCTTTGTGTGTTTTACATCCTCAGGTGACAGCTCGGGGAGGGAGTATGTGTGGTACAAGCCGCTGGTCTGGTTCTGGATCCTGCTGGGCCTGGCCTACTTCGCCTCCATCCTCACTATGATAGGGAACTGGTTGCGGGTCCTATCCAGAAAAACCAAAGCTGAGGTAAGAAGGAGGACTAATGGTCTGTAAGACAGGGGAATTGGCTTCTCTAAAGGGCAGGCAATACTAAGGTATGTAAACCGTGCTTAATTTGTACAAACAGAAGTGCAGGGCCCCAAAGCTTTTCTAAGGAGCCAACCATCAGCACTGCAGAATGCTGGGGTTAGCCAATACCAAAGCTGGCCAGTCTTGATTCCACTTCATGCCTCTGTCTCCTCCACCCTACACTTCCCGTTTTTTATCTCACTCTTGCATGTTCTCTTTTCATGGCTAGTTTTTCCCTTTGTTGCTGTTCTCCTCTCTTTATGTTCCTTGTTCCTTTTCTATGTCTTGATGTCGGCTAAAGTCTAGTGATGAAAAATAAGTCCTGGCCCCAAAAAATGAGAGCCTATGCCCACCACCTGCAACCACCGGCATAAATTATGCTCAGTATGTACTAGGAACAGATCAGGTCATATCAATGCACGGCGTGTCATAGCAAGGTACTCAATGGCTTATTAGGGAACACCTTAGCTATTCTAGGGGATATCTGATTGCACTAGACTATATTTCAGCAATATGGGCACTTCATTTTATACCAGGTCAAACAAGAGATACCCAGTTACAGAGGCTCTACAGATCATACCACTGCACACCAGAGAATAATTCAAGCCAGGCCAGACAATACATTTCAAGCTGCTATTGTTGAAACTCACCTGATATACTCTGTGATGGAGGGCTTACAAAGCAGATTTGCAAGCCAAACCTTTTAGTTTGCAAGCATTTAGCTACCCTACGACCGAAGGATAACGTGCAGCATTCATTATTATGCCAAATACGTTTCAGGATTTTGCCAGAAATACTTTCAGTTGACCCCTAAGAAACACAGAGATACACAATCACCACATTCATCATAGTCAAATACACAGACAAATCACTGGTTCATTGTTCCTGGTTTCTCCTGCCTTTTAGATTGCACTCTGCATATGGGCAGCGGTGCATTCACTGGGCTCTGGTGTGCATACAGAGGACTTTCATAATCTGTGAGTCCTCAACCCCAATGGGTCTTAATGGCTCCTCAGTGCGGTGCAGAGCGAACCAAGTGGATCAAACTATGACCACCAGAGCCTGTGTTTATCAGTTTTTATTCCCCACCATTTTGAATGTCAATCCACTTTCAGTGGATAAACACTTGAGAACAGACAAAAATGGAAGCATAATATATCCATGCTGATATGACACTTTCAATTGTTAGTCCACCCAAAAAGGGACCGAAAATGGTAGCAAATTGCTCCATCTCAGAGCTGGAGTAAGTCCAGCACCACACATGGCAAAACCCTTGTACTACAACACCCTCCCATAGAAATCAATAGAGTTAAGGATTTGAAATACAACCGCATCGGAAATATTGTTAAATTAAATTAATTTAATTTAAATACTTAAAAATATAATTTAATGTTAAAAATATATACAAATAATACATTGTTTCAATTTAATTGCAAAGTATTTTAACAACCTTGTTGCATTTAAAATGAATGTAACAATAATTTTTTGGGAATATTATTAAATTATATTTAATTTATTCTTGATACATGGTACATGGTTTCTTATCATAGTTGTCAAGTATCCTGAAATCACAGTCTTGCATCAGTGAAAACAAGCAAGATATCTTCAGAAAAAGTCGTACATAGGTCAGTAATCACATGTTCTATTGTCCCATCATGGAGCCCGGAAGTTTGGTTAGATATTGCAATTAAACCAGAACGTCAATTACCCCCACCCAGCCGTAGTTCAATGTTTTTATTGCTGACCACATTACCCTTCGGCTTGAGTCTGCATGTCTGCAGCACCCAGCACCATCAATTAATTCACCTTTGCCATTGCTCTCCGGGGAGTGCTACTTGCGTTAGAGATTGGGGTCTTTCTGGCTCTACCTCCTGGCCTGTGAATGTGCCCATCAACGGAGCCCAGTCGTCTGCCAGTGGCAGTCTGCACAAACCCCCTTTGTTCCTCTAGTCTCAGTGCAGATTCTTCAGCCGTTGCCCCTTTCATAAATGCTGCCTTCCACCTACTATGTGGGGGTCCATCTGACGATCTCCATTGTTTCGCAATCACCTACGTGGCGATGATTAGGCCCAGGTCTCTGAGTCTAAAACCTACCTTTAGGGCTGATGGCCTGGGACCCATGCCCAGCATGCACATTTTCAGTTCTCCAAGGTGTGTCCATTGTGTTGTGCGTTCTAAATCCTGATTTACTCTGTGCCCAAAAAATCAACTATTGTCTGGCATCCCCAGGCCATATGCAAAAAAATCAGAGTCCTTCAAGGAGCACAGTGGGCAAGCCTTGTCTGTAGTTCCCACTATTATATTCAGTCTGTGTGGTGTCAGGTAAGTAGTGTGGAGGTAGTTGAGCTGAGTATATTTGAATCTAGTAGTCCTGGAGACCTGTCGAGTGTATTGCAGTGTGGCAGTCCATTCTTTGTCAGTCAGACACCTATCCAGTGCTTTCACACAGGTGGCCCTGACACTGTCTATGGGATGGGTACCATGGACATGGAGATCATGGTTTTGTATAACCAAGAGATTAGTTTCTGCCCACTCCTATATGTAAGAAGTGTCTGCAGTTTGTCATGTGTCGGGGGATCTGTCAGTCCCACTTCCCATATAGCACGTATCATGCTGGGGAATGCACCGTATGTCAGGATACTTTTAATTGATTCTATACATCACGTTTAATAATTATTATTGAATAATAAAAAATATTGTTTACTTTAGGTGGGAATTTATTTTTTAATTTAACTTTGAGAAAAATAATTTGAATGTAATTTGATATATTTTAAATAATTGAATTTTTAAATGAACTACATTTTTAACTAAAAAGAAATTATTTCAAATTAATTAAATTACATAAAAATATTTTTCTCAGGGTTAAATTAAAAAATAAATTCCCACTCAAAGTATTAATATGTTTTTATTATGATTAATAATTATTAAAAATAATCTATAGAAATATTTAAAAGTAGCTTCATTCTATTTAATAAAATGTATTGTCAAAAATAATTGTTAAATGCAAAAGTGGTTATTAAAATATGTTTATGATTAGATTAAAACATGTACTATTTTTATATATTTTTTAACATTAACTTATAATTTTAACAATTTACATTAATTTAATTTAATTTAACATTATTTCCTTTGGGGTTATAATTAAAGACCCTGCCACCATTATTTGCTGTGAAGATGTTGCATTACCGGGGATGGCCACTAGTAGTATTAGACTTTAAACTGTTTTTTTAGTAGTAAATTACACTTTTAAATTAGGCTCTATTCCCCTTTTTAGGGGTGGAGACATGTAAATCTACACTTTTGCATAACTTTACTGTCAGATTTTGTCAACAGTCAAAGGTAGTAAAGTTAATCAAAAGTGTAAGACTAAATTTACATGCATAAATTACCCACAAGCCTACACTCGGCAAATTAATATTTTTGAGGTTCAATTTTCCATATAGAATGGTTCCCTTCAAAAAGGTATTGTACGTGTGCTTCTCTGTGTTTCTCATCGAAAGAAGATATGCCCATGCAGAAGGTAGGGCGTAAAGATTTGCTCTCCTTTGGTTTGTGTTAGTCATGCCCAAACCTACCTGCGTGTCTCTCACATTTTAATAAGAGACCACAGGGGATCACTTCTCAAATAACATACCATACAAGCAATTTCTTGCATAGAGATTTCGAATTTGACCACTGGTCTGTTGAAGGGCATGGAATATGTAAATTATCTTCAGCCTTTAGTCAGCTCAGTGCCACAAAATTGTTTTCTCTGATTGTGAAGGAAGAGCTTGCTTTGTGAGAGAGAGATGATGAGGTATTCCTCTTCTAACTGTCCAATGCTTTGTTACTCTGTTTCCAGATGGGAGGCCTCACGGCACATGCAGCAAGCTGGACCGCCAACATGACGGCTGAAATGAAAATGGCGCATCGAGGGCTGAGCATTAACTTCCCGGACAAGCTGCATAAGGGCAGGAGACGAAAAAGGAAGACCACAGTGCCAGGGCAAGAGGAAGGGTCCCAGGAAGAATATGACGATGATGACGACGAGGAAGAGGACTATGAGGAAGAGGAGGAGGATCAGTACTCAAACAACTACTCCAAGGAGAAGCTTCAAACCCCAGTGAAGTCAAGAAACCCCTCCCCGAGCACTGTAGAGGCCAAGCGGGTGGAAGAGATGAACCGCCTCAACACAGAGAACCAACCACATCCTATTGACTACTTTGGTGAGAACCTGGCCTTCATTGATGAGTCCTCTGACACGCAGAGTGAGAGAGGACCAAACGATGTACGGCTTCGGGGCAAGAGGAAGAGGAGACAACGGCTCCGCCAAACCACCAAGGAAGACAGTGGGCAAGTGGAAACCAAAATGGACCTTGTTGCGAGAACCAGAGACAAGGGAGAGAATGTGTAGCACTTTGCACTAGGCTTGCCTCCTTCTGTCTTTTCTCCACTGCTCAATTGTTCTTTAGGTGGAGAAAACAAACGTCCGATAGAATGTCATTGTGTACCTGAATCCAAACTGCATCATCTATTAATCTGATTAAATTCACCTGGGAGCACAATTGATTCACAATGGAGGCTAGAATGCATTGTCCCTTGGTGTGAGGCAGCCATTTTCAGGCTACCATTTGGAAATGTGGCTGTTTTATATCTTGAATGGCTTGGCTGTGGTTTTTCTCCCCCTTTCGACAAAAATACCTGGACTTCCTTGAAACAGGAATTGTACAGAAGAGCAATGACTGCCAGCCTAAATCTTGGAATACAATGAAGGCTTTTTATGGCTGACCAAAAGGTAAAATGTTCAAAAGGCAAGAAAAAAACAACTTGAATGTTATGCAGAAGTCTAAGTCATGCCTTGCACTTTTACCAATATACTGTGAAAATCCTTTGACTTCGCAAGGAGTGATGTTCTTCCAAACAAGGCAGAGACCCAATGGACGTTGTGTTTCCAAGATGATGCCTCTGCTGATTTGCCATATTCTGGGGCCATGAACAGGTGTATAGCTGCCACCAACCCTTCACATTTATTAAATTCACAGATGCCTGGTTTCAAGGTGTACAGCCTTCAAAGACTTCTCCAAAATTGTTTCTGCATGTCCAATCTGCCTTACTCAGCATGGAAAAGGGGATCAGCCTTGTCTCGGGAACCAAAAGTGGTGTCATGGGACATCACGCCTTAAAATAAGGAACTGATGACCGCTTGGCTGCTTTGTGACTTCTCAGTTGCTTAAAGTTTTATACTGGAGTGGAACTAATCCTTGCAGATTCTAGTTCAGTAATGGTACATATCCAGATGTCTAATCCAGTGATTCGTATAGGCTTCCTGTGCAGCTGGCCTATACGTGATTGAGTTTTCTGTCCTTTCAGAGGCTCTTCCATGTTTGTGATCCCCCAATTTTCCCCATACACCTGCCCAACTTGTGGCTGCTCCACTGAATCTTTTAATAGTCATACTTTCCTGCTCAAGCAGGGAGGTTTTATGTATATGACCCATCTTCTTAGTCCCGATGAATACTGATTTCAGATCATGCCAGATCTCTGTGGGAAGTCTGTTCACCACTCCTTTTAATTTTAGAAACAAACTTACAAACACTTTCAAAGGATCCCGTATTACTAAAAGCCCATTCAGTTCTGCAGAGAATATTATAATTTTCGGATCATATTTTTTTCCTATGGAAAATTTAATGAGATTCAAGGATCTCTGCATGAAAATGAATGGGTTGTCCTGATGATTTTGTGAAAATGTGGGATTCTGGATTTTTCTGAGAAAACAACAAACTGTACAATGAGCAGAATCACAGGATACTCTCCCTTGGTCTTCAAGGTTGTATGTCAGAACATCGTGTACAGAAATATTGGCTGACAAATGTATTGTGTCCTAAATATTGTTTACAAAAATATTGTCCCAGTGGGTGTAGATTTTCTATTAACTTCAATGTTGACAATACTTAGAGCACAATATTTATGTCAGATGTCTTTGAAGGTGCACGCAAATATATTCCAAATATTAATTGTAGAAATCATGAATATCTGCCTCAAATTGGCCCCAAGGATTGTCAATGAGTAAACTTGGGACAGCCAAGGACAAGGTATGTTAGTTTTTGAATATTGAGCCTGATTTGCCTGGAGTTTGACACCCATCTAGCAACGGAAGATTTATGGATGGTTGCAAGCTGGTGGGGCATCCTTCCTCTTCCATTGTTGAATGGTCTTCCCCTTTGAGTTTGTATGTCAAAATATCGATAACAGAAATATCATATTAACAAAATAGTGTGGCAAAAATATCGAGGACCAAAATATCAAGTAGGTAACTCCATGTAGGTAAGTATAGATTTACTTACTAGTCTTAACTCCTCATTACATACCTTGAAGAAATAAATATATATATATATTCTCCAACAAAATGGCTCCTTCCGAAACCTAGGACCCATGAGAGGTGGTGCGTTCCCCGGCGGGTAAATCCATAAAACAACCAGTCCAGTGAAAACGCACACTCAGGATCGGACAGGTTGCTGTGCAAATTCTTTCATTCAGAGTTCTCATAGCGCGTTTCGACTGCCTCAGCAGTCGTGCTCAAGACTGCTGGGGCAGTTTTATTTATATATTATATTTATCTGGGTTCGCTTCGTCTTTTACACGTTTTTCCTACCTTGGGAGAAAGACGCGTCTTGCTGCATATATATATATATATATATATATATATATATATATATATATTTCTCATCAAGGTACACCTCTACTTACCTATATTAATTTACCTTCTTGATATTTTGTTCTTTAATATTTTTGTCACAATATTCTGGTAGCATGATATTCTGCAGTCTACAGTTTGGTGGAATACCCCCTTGAGAAGACCCCTAATAAGGCACTGGGTGTGTCGTCAAGGTTTCTCTGGCTGTGATGTTCTGGCACCAGTAATTGTGAACCTTGAGTGTTTCTGCTTGAATGTTAGGCACTTTCTGTAGCTTGCAAGCTCGTTGCTTCGGTCGCTGACATGCACTTTTATTGCACAGCTCCATAACTTGCACACTCGTTAATGAGGTGACTGGCATGCACATTTATTTACTACGATCTATGTTTTGCACGCAAAGTGACGATATTCCTGGCATGCACCCTCATTGCACAACCCTACGTAAGGTTGATTCCTCCATCCATTTCAGCTGGATGCCATGTTTGCAGTCCTGGGCTCTTCTTTTACAAACCATTGGTATAGGGTTTGCTAGCTCAACTGGTTCTATTCAAACAAAGCAAAGTTATAACTACCAGAATGGACATATTTGCTCCATGATTGGCTAGATTTGAAACATGGCGCCCCAGCCTTATGAGGCGAGGAGACAACTCCTTGCCCCATGTCTTCAACGCTCATAGCAGGTGTTTCTGATTTACATTTTCACTACATATTTAGGGCTTTTACACTCATTTCAGAAGTTGCTGACTTGCAGTTTTTGGGCGTAGCTCTATTGATTCAAATCTGGTGGACATTAATGATGTGATATGTCTTCGAACAGCTCTCAGCATTAAACCAGAGTGCTTGGCTTGCCCATCTCAAGGCAGTGAAGTGCTGCGCATTCATTACTAAGTTTTCTGGTTTGCATTCGCATTCTAGAAATAACTTGCTTAAAAGTCTTTGCACAGCTTGCTGCCTTACAACCTTATTTCAAAGGTTTCTGGCATGCAAACTCATTGGAGAGGCACAAGATTGCACACTCTTCCTAGAGGTTACTACCTTATATTCTTGCCAAAGTCCATGGATTTCACATTCATTGCAGATGTAGCTGACTTGCTTACTCGTTGCAGATATTGCTTATTTTCACACTTGTTACAGAAGTAAATACTTTGCACACACATCACGTTCCCTTGTTTAGCAGTCTATAGTTTGTACTTATCTGAGGGATTCTTGGTTTGCAGACATATTACAGAAGTCGCTTGATTAAACACTTCCTGTTGACTTGGTTGGCTTCCACTCACAGAACTTTCTGTCTTGGGCACTTATTGTAAATTCTCCTGATCTGCTCACTCGTTCAGATCTGGAAGCATATTTACAAGGAGTTAACACCACCAGAACGCCAATTTATCCAACGTTCTGGTGGCGTTAACACCAACTCCTTATTTACAAGGAGGCCTTTAACCACTTAGCGTGGCTTAATGCCGCCTTGTAAATAATGCCCCAATTCATGCAGCATGCAGCATTTAGTGTGAAAGGGGCATGCAATGGGTGTTGCAGTTGGTTTTTCGCCGTAACACCCATTGCTTTTGATGCTGCCTCCTATTTATAACTATAAGGTATGGGGCAGCTCCAAAAATACCACCAGGGAATACCTGGTCTTAAGCAGGCGATTCAAGGAGACATGTTTTATTTCTCCTCGTATTTTGCTCTTTCCATGTGTGCTGCATTCTGCAGCACACAAAGGTAGAGCAAATCACCATTATTGATTGTTTATGTGCAGGAAGGTGTCCCTTCCTGCACATAAACAATTGCCCCCTGCAGTTCAGGCACCCTTCACCATGCCGCTAGGGTGCCTGCGCTGGGGCAAGGCAGCTTTTTTAGCTCCAGCGCTAGGGGTAACACAGGGGTGCGCTGCATTCTTGTGAAAAAGGCACATCCCTGCATTTTTAATATGTTGGAGCGTGGTGTTACCAATTTTGGCATAACACAGCGCTCCTCCAGTTTCTTGTACATATGCCCCCTGGTTTCCACACTCAAAAATTGCTAGCTTTCACACTTATTGCAGAAGTAACTTGCATGCTCTGATACTTGTGAATGTATTGTCCAGAATTCTGACACAAACACACTCAGTTCACTGACATGTAGGGTCTTTGCAGATGCCTCTCACTTGCACAACCATTGAACAGGGCTCTAGTTTGCATACTCACTGCAAAGGTTGCTGACTTTCACACTTACTGAAGAGGTCACAGACTTGCACACTCTTTGCAGAAGTCACTAGCTGATATGCACCTGTAGATGTAGCTGGTTAGTACACTCAGCGCAGAGGTTATGGATTACACACTCATTGTAGAACTGCCTGGCTCTCACACACATTACAGAAGTAACTATTGTGCTCTGTGACTTTCACAGTTATTGTTCATCTTGCTGGCTTGCACACCCAGCTCACTGACATCCCATTGAGGTTGCATGCATGTACTGTCATTGCGGGGGTTGCTTATTTGCGTACTCGCTGAACAGGTTTGCACTTGTTGCAGAAGTTGCTCACTTGCACGCTTATTGCAGAGGCTGCTTGCTTGCACACCTATTGCAGAGATCAATGGCTTGCATGTCAAACTCAGACTTGCCTATAGAATAGAGAAGCTGCTAGCTTGCATGATTTTTGTACAACCTGACCGTAGCTTCTTTCTCCCCAGTTGTAGCTCACCAGACATGCGAAGGGCAGAACTCATCTGAGAGAATATTGTGTACACGTATTTGTGTGGCTTCTCTGATCACTACAACACCCTCAGGTGTGTCGGCCGCTGCAGATAGTGTTGCTTGTGGTATTCCTAGTTTTTACCTTCAGCAGTGCCTCCAAGGCAGCGCAATGCAAAATCACTACTTTTCAGCCCTTCTTTTTTTTTTTTGCAGTTTTATATAGCGCAAACTCGACCCGAAGGTATCGGAGCACTTTACATGAGCACTAGTTGCATTACAGACGGACACATTCAATTTTTTAGGCACGGGGAGATTAAGTGATTTGGCCAGAATCACAGGATGTTTGAGCGTCCCAGTCGAGACTCGATCCTGGTTCCCCAGCTTCAAAGTCGGCGCCCTAGCCATTAAGACACACCCTCTCCCCTAAAAATACTTTGGGAATTTACATATTTCCTCAAAATATTCTAGGACAGGAGCTAGAATGGTAAATTTCACGTCGTAGTGTCTGCCACACCCACTGCTGCCCTGAGGACACAGTTCAAGGCATTGCTTTGCTTTTCCACCAAACCGTACTCTTCCAGTGGCGTGCTAGATCACCTTTCCCTATGCTGGCAACTGCAACAATGTCCTCCAGTTCGCTTGTCGTAGTATTTTAGAGTCTTTTCAAAGTCTTAACTTTTGTAGCCTTTTACATGACCAGACCATAACATATCTATCTCACTGCCAAAAGACCTGCTAGACCGCTGGTCCCAGCGACCATGCCACTTGCGACTCCTTGCCTTACCGCATGCTCTGGGTCACACTTTAAGTAGTAATAGTTCATGCTGGACAAGCGGAAGACCACATAATAAAATGAGGTGAGCCCCACAGGGGCTCGTGGCCGAGAGAAAGCCCTGGTCCTGAATTATTGATTCCGTCTAGAGACCCAGACAGTGAGCCAGTGAGATTTTAAATGAACCGGATGATGCTATTTTGCCCACACTAGTTGGTTTTCGCCTGTCTGCACAAGGCCTGTGTCGGGGTTTGTTATAACGCTTTTATTTATTTCAAATAATAATATTAAGGGTATTTAAGTTGCGGTTTGAGTGACTGCTTTTTGTCTATCCACACGAGCAGAGAAGTTAATTTTTGTGCCAGGTTTGGGTACTTTGGGTTGCTAGGGCCAGGTCTTCATTTTTATTAAATTTATTTTTTGCTGATTTTTTTGCATATTGCATATTAATTTAAACAATTGCCGCCATTCCAAGGCCATATCTATTGCCCTTTGTCCTTGGTTCACCAAAAAAGTAGCAAGTCGGCCCCCATTGAACTACTCCTTAAATGGATGAAAATGTACTGCTGTTTGGAATTCACAAACAGTGGCAGTAGTATACTTCGAAAGCTGTGCCTGTCTCAGGTTTCCAGGCATACTACTGGCTGTCAAACACCCAGGGGCAGATTTACAAGCCCCTTGCAACACTTTTACGCCGCCGTTGCGTCACTTTTGTGACGCAGCGGCGTCGTAAACAATGCGCCACGTTGCGACACATTTACAACGTGACGCATCTAGGGAGATGCGTCATGTTGTAAAGCCCTGTGCTACATTATACCTGCGTCAGGTATAATGTATGCAGGGTGGGCGTTCCCACGCAAGAAAGCCTCGTAAAAATGACGCAGTGAAATCTACAAGATTTCACTGAGTCACTTTTACGATGCCACTGCGTCAAAACCTTACGCCTGCTTGAAGCAGGCGTAAGGAGTGACGCAGCACAATAAGTATAGGCCGCCCCTGAGCATTGCTGGAGTTGCGTCGCGCTTGCGACACGACTCCAGCAATGTGTTACCTTTACGCCGACAATGCGTTACGCATCTGTCAATGCTTGCGCCACTGTGCGCCGCATTGTAAATGCGACGCATCCATGCTGGCGCAAGGGTTTTTTTACGTGACGCAAATTAACTGACGCATCTCTGCTGATATGCAGAGATGCGTCAGTTCTTGTAAATCTGCCCCCCGTACGTAAGGCAGGCTATGGAGAGGCAACGGAATGGCCCAGTTAAGGGGCCTTGCTGGAAAAGATCGCATCTTATGTTTCCTGCTATGGTGAGCTTTTTGAATCATTAGGGTTGAGACAGAGTCACCTCCGGTCAGTGAGGAAACTGACTTCCGGGTGTAATGGGTCTATGTGGGTCTCACACTGAAAAATGATTTAAACAAAGGGAAAATGGCTCTTTCTTGGTCTGAAAATGTGTTCAGACCTTGCCACTTCTCCTGAAGAAGGGCTCACCCCCAATTAACATGCACCCAGCCAGCACGGAGATTCCATTTGACCTGCACATATGATTTTTTCAGGCGAACATTTTAATCCAAGCAATATACATAATTCTATAAAGAAAATGCACTCTTGTTGCCCGAAGGGAGAGAGATTATATTTCGCTGTTCGAAAAGCTTCACGAGCTTTTAGGGCTGCCTGAGTTGTTCCATCTTTGGATACTGCTCCTGCAAAAGCTATGGAAAGAAAATAGATTTATGTATGGACTGTCTGGCAGAATGTCTGCTACTGACGCATCAAAAATCAGATTTCAAGCAGACATACAGGAGCCTTCTATCTGGAGTCTTCCTAAAAGCACATTAAAGCTGATAAAATATAGCTCAGGGAAGCAATGCGCCTGCAGCATAGGGGACCCGTGTGCCCGTTTAATATGCAGTCTTTTGGTCTGTCAAGTTTGATGAAAGGGTACATCTGATTTTTACCACCCGATATACAAAGTGATAAGGAGAAAATCCATTTATGGAGCCCATGTGTGTGTGTACACACACACACGTGTATATATACAACATATATATATATATATACATATATATACACACACACAGTTAAAGAAATGACACGATTCTTTAAGACTGAATAAAATGCATCAAGAGATAATTTGAATGCTTTGAGCTATGGCCATTACATGGCGGGGCATGGGGGGGGGATTCCCACTCCTTCAGCTACATATAAATGGCGACAGGCATTTTGTTTTCGCTTTCCCTGAAGTACATATTTTAATACTGAAAAACACCTGGCCATTTGGAAGAAAAATCCAGAGGGCCTTACATTAGGTTTTGGCCCCAGGCCTCACACTAACTCCTGACAAGCCTGTTGGGGCTACGCAGATTGAGGCTTGGCCACAACTCGGGCTAGTCTGATTCCGATCTAGTCACGTGCTGATGCAGATTAAGAAAACCCTGAACAGACTCAAACCCTGTTTGGATTCAGGGACATCGTCAGATTTGGAACAAGTCAGGTACCGGCCTCTCAGGTTTGGGCCTGGTGGGCTTAGCTATATTAATCACTGGGCCAATGCAGGCCTTTCAGATTCTGGGCTAGTCAGATTCTTTTCCAGTCAGATTTGGGTCTGATAAATCTAGCCAGATTAAGTAAACCCTACATTGATTAAAGGCCGCTTCGATCGAGTCTTACTTAGATGCATGGTATTATCAGATTCAAGCCTAGGACGATTTGTACCTTGTCAGGTTTTGGCCTAGTTAAATTTAGGCTTTTAAAATTTAGACTTGCTCAGATTCGGGCCTAGTCAAATTGATCCAAGTCAAATAGTTGTTCTTCTTCCTCCATTATAGGGTTTCGAGGAGCCAAGGTTCTTCAAATGCCCGAAACTGGCTTCTTGCGTGAGAAGCACTGAGAAATATGAACTGGCGCTTCTTCACAGAATTTTACCTGCAGGAAAAACAAGCATTGGCAAAGGCAATCGGTATGGGTTTAATATGGTAATGCTCTAGCGTTACATCATTTCAGCAAGATATAGAGGGAGCTAGCAGGACTGGACAGTGAGAGAAATAGCGGCAAAGTAGTCCCTCATGCAGGTCAGTGCAAGAACTTAAGTTGAAATGGAAGGATACACCCAAACAGCTTATAGCATTAGGTGAGAGAGATATATATACTTCACTGGGCTGCGCTAAGAAGGGAATGACTACGTCTCAAGCCAAAGGTGATTGAAATAACACCAGTGGTTGAAAGGTAGGATTCAAAGCCTACTGCATACATGATGTAAGTGATGCGTCCGTTTCACAGATGCGCTGGCAAAGCCTAGACCTAAAAAATAAAGCCGGTAGTAGTGAAGTCTCCTAAAGATACTAGTCCACAAAACTCGGAATAATCTCTCATCCCCCACACATGAAGCCCTTTCAAAGAATATTTGGCTGTAGTGCAGGAGCACAAAAAGTCAACCAACAGCGCGCATGGACATTCTGGTTTTGTTACTAGGAGCACATTTGGGGGTTAAGCAAGGGAATGGCATACTTTGTGCACACATTCTCTACCACATGTTTTCATAGTCTGGTTGTGCCGCATGCCACAAAAAATGCTACACACTGGTATACGACGCTACTCCTGAAAATGTACATTTTTGGCCAAATTTCAATTTCAGGCAGTATGCATCTCTCACACCAAGCCTGCCTTAAATGTGTTTGGGATATAAGGGAGTTGAATACTCAATCAAGGGATTGCCATGATAGTGACTCTACCCCAGCCCAGCTAGCCTTTTAGAAGCACTGGCCTGTCGGAAAGCCAGCCCAACTCGGGTCAGAGCCCCGACAAATTCTGCGTGAAAATAACTGAAAACTGTAAGAAAGCGACACATATTTGAATAATTTTGCACCTGGTTTAAGATTCGTTTTTGTATTATAGGCACAATGTATGTGTGTATGTTTTTTACAGCGTGGCATGCCCACTGTACTGAAAAGAAAGCATGAGAAACTGTCTTAAATAATACATTTCCATGTCTTGCCTCTTTGGAAAAGGGGGCGTGTTCAGAGGTTTCATTGGAATACACGATAACATTAAATGTCCCTGTTGCCTTATATATTGTGTGTCTGACGTTCGAATAATAAAGAGTAATTAATATGTAAGTTTAGAAAAACTGGAAAAAATAAAATGTTTCACAAAATCACAATGTCTACTTGTGGAGTGTCTGAAAAAAGATGTGCACTGGGAAGGGTGGGTACCTCGGTATAACTGGGCACAGGGTGTGAGGGCAGTTTCTGAAGCCTCCAGGAAAGCCCAGACTCTCTGAACTCCAAGGCTGGATTACAGAAATGTTGCACTGGTGCCAAAAAACAGGAGAATCGACTTGGACCAGTTTAGAGGCTAGTGTGATGGGGAATGGAGAAAAAATGTATTTGCACAGGACAAACGTGTCACAAAACAATTTAACACTAAGGGGCATATATACAAGCCCCTATCACCACCACAGCCTCACTTCTTCTGATGTTGTGGTGGCGATAGCGGTTTCGCCTTATTCACAAGGCAGCGTTAAGCCACTTAACGTGGCTTAACACCGCCTTGTGAATAAGGCCCCCTTTCACGCTATACTTAGCGTGAAAGGGGTGGGCAATGGGTGTTGCAGTGGACATTCCACTGCAACACCCATTGATTTTGAAGCTGCCCCATATTTACAAGGGCAGCGTAAATATGGGGCAGCGCCTAAATTAAGACCAGGGAAAACCTGGGCTTAAACAGGCACAACGAGGAGAAATGTTTCATTGCTCCTAGTTTTTGCTGTTTCTATGTGTGCTGCACAATGCACACATAGAAACAGCAAAAGGCCATTGATTGTTTATGTGCAGGAAGGTGACCCTTCCTGCACATAAACAATCTAGCTTTTGCTGTTTGGCGCAAGGGTGTTTGCGTTGGCGCTACGCAGCTAAAATTAGCGCCAGCACAGGGGGAAACGCAGGGCTGCACCGTATCCTTGTAAATACGGTACAGCCCTGCGTTTTGGTAGTGGTGGAGCGCGGTGTTAAGCCAAGGTGGCTAACGCCGCGCTCCGCCACTTTCTAGTAAATATGCCCCTAATTGTGCTGTGTTTGCATTATAAGAAGTTTTGAAAATACATTGTGTACAATTTTTAAGTGTGAAGGATTTGACCATGATTCAGGCATTATTTGTTTGTTCCATTTTTTTATTACATAAGTAGCACATACAAACAGTGTACACAAAATGTGTGTTCTCTCAGAGCAAGCATTGGCAAAGCCCACAGATCTGGCTTTCATGCGCGCACAGAAAGGTACATATGTTGTTGTGATAATAATGGTAGTAGTGGCAGCAGTAGTAGTGATAATGATGGTGTTGGTAACAGTGGTGATGATAAACATTAAAAAAAAGCTCACTGGTGTAACCAAAACAAAAATGCATTGGTTTCTGTATAAAATTCATATATTAGATAAAGAATTGAAGGAGTGATGGTTGACTGTATTATTTGGATGTACAATAGTCCCTCATGCCGTCATGCTTTGCAATAAAAGCAATCCATAGGAGGTGGAATGATACACTAAACAGTCATAGCAAGAGATGAGATAGAAATAATACCCTGGGTGAAGCCAACGTCCCGATGTATGTTTTAAAGAACTGGTAACAATAGGTGAAAACACATCTGCACTGTGAAGCCAGACCAAACAATGGTAATCATGGATTAGGATTGTTTGATTCAGATTTTAATTTATTTTGTCAAAATTCTTTTTATTAATCAAGCGTATTATTCAAGGAGGCATTACATTGTGTAAAAAGAACATTCCTCACAGTCTCAATACAATCTAACGAGGGTACAGATTCTTCACATGTGGGTGCCTTTATCCCAAACCAGCTTTCAATTACATGCCCTCCCTACTAATCAAATGCTTTGAACATCATGAGCCTTATGTCCTTATAACCCCTACCCAACTAACCCCCCCCCCCACCCGTAACCCAACCTTGAAACAACTGTGGTGGTGACTTAGTGGTACGCAGACTGGCCTGTAAGTGTGTTGCATGGCTCTGAAAGTGCGTTACTGGTCCCTGAGGCCTATTCGATGGTATCTAGAGTAGTGCCCCAGAGATCGCTTGGAGGTCCCGCAATTGGGCCCAATTTGGCCTAGAACTGGAACAAGTGCATAGCCCGTAGCGAGGGTGGGCATACCACCAGGGAAAGACCCTGTGTAAGGTAAGAGACCAGTGGGACCCATTTGTATTCAAAGTTTTTGTATTCATCTCTAAAGATATCTGCTAATTTTTCCATGGTGAGTATTCTCCAAAGGCGAGAGTGCCATTGAGACAGCACTGGGGCTGCTTTCTTTTTCCAGCAGGCTGCTATTGCTGTTTTGGCGGCCCCTATGCATGCCCACATTATAGCCATGTCTGCTTTCGTTTGGTATTCCAACTCATGATCTCTAATGCCCAAGAGGACTCCTTCTATGGAAGTCGTGATGGGGTACCCTAACATGTCTTTCAAATGCACCAAGATTTCCTCCCAGAAAGTTTTGATCGTGGGGCAGTCGCACCAGATGTGACGAAAGTCCCAGAGGAGGCCGCATCCCCTCCAACACAGGGAGGATTCTGGAAATATCTTTTTGGGTTTAGTGGGGTACAGGTACCAATCAAAGAGGGTTTTATAGTGTGCTTCTCTTAGGTCTAAGAAGTGATTACTCTTGGCGATATCTGACCATAAAAGTTTCCATTCCTTTTCAGAGATGTCCCTCCCAGCCTTATGTTCCCAGAAGCTAATATAGTGGGGCCTCGGTGAATGTAGCGTTGCTAATAGAAGTCCATATAGGAAGGAGATCATCCCCTTCATAGAGCCCACCCTCCGCACAAAGTTTCTATCGGTGTTCGTTCTCACGAGGCTGCATCCCTGACTTGTGGGTGCAAGGCCCAATGTTTGAGCTGGAGGTAATGAAAGTGTTCGCTAGGCGTTACATGGAAGTCCCTTTGACAGTTCTCAAATGTGAGTATGTCATGGTTATGAAATAGGTCTGAGAGCATCAGGCAGCCTCCCTCCCTCCTAGCATCAAACGGACCCTCTCATAGTGCTGGGGGGACTCCAGGTTGAAATGAATCAGGGTGTAAGGAGAAGGGTACGAATTCCACTCCATTTCCCTAGTTACCTTGTCCCAGGCCTTGAGAGTGGTTCGAGTAGGTGTGTTTATATTGGCATTTGCGGGCCTGTCTTTCTTGTGCTTCCAAATCACATCCAAGATTGTTCTCCCCACTATCGCCCTGTCCATGTGTAACCAATGCTTGTTTGACTCCCTCATGGGCCACTCTGCAATGATCCTCAATTGAGCAGCTTTGTAGTACATACTGAAATCTGGGAGAGCCACCCTCACTCGCTCTTTGTGCGTCTTAGAGTATGAAAGGGGAGACGTGCCTTACCGTTCTGCCAAATATATCGGGTGATGAGTGAGCATAGCCTGGGGAGGAAGTCCCTCTCTAAATTGATTGGCAGTGCCTGGAACAGATATAAGAGCTTGGGTAGCACTGTCGATTTTATTGCATGCATACGCCCTAGCCAGGAAATGTATAGGGGTCTCCAGCATTTCAGATCCTATTGAAGTTGGAGCATTAGTGGGGGTTAGTTAGCCCTGTAAAGGCCCTCTAGCCGCGGCGTGAGCTGAATTCCCAAGTACTGGAGAGTGTGTTTAGCCCACTGAAATATAGTTTGCCTGCGGAGAAGAATAACCTCTCCTTCTGGTACCGTAAGATTTAAAATGGACGATTTGGTCAGATTTACCTTGAAACTGGCAATACTCTCAAACTTTCTTTATTCTGCTTGTAGGGCCTGCAGTGAAGGGCCGGGGGGCGGTGAGCGTCATCAGCACGTCATCCACAGATAATGATAATTTGTGTTCCTCTCCACCAAAACTTATCCTCTGAATCTCCGGGGTTGCCTTGATCCATGCCGCCAATGGTTCTATGCTTAAAGCGAACAGTAGGGGCGAGAGTTGGCAACCGTGTCTCGTCCCTCTGTCTAGGGGGAACGGGAGTGTGCTAATCCCATTAACCTGCACTCTAGAGTGTAAGTGTGAGTAGTTGGCCTTAATCATATCAATAAACGCCCTCCCGAAGCCGAATTGTTCGAGCGTGAGGAAGAGGAACAACCAATCCACCCTGTCAAAGGCCTTTTCAGCATCCAGTCCCACGAGAATCGCCAGGGTCTTGTGTTTAGTTACCTTTTCTATCAGATGTAGTCTCCTGCGGATATTGTCTTGGGTCTGCCTCCCCTTTATGAAGCCCGATTGATCAGGGTGGATTAGATTTGGCATCAGGTCCTCTAGTCTAGCAGCTAATATTGCAGAGTATAATTTGGCATCCAGATTTAACAGTGCAGTGGGCCTGTATGAGGCACAGTTCTGTGGGTTTTTCCCTGCCTTTGGGATTACGGTTATCATGGCTTCAGCCATTGAGTTTGTCACCTTGGGCCCCTCAGCTATCGCGTTAAATAGGGAGGTGAGTTGCCGGGTAATTTCTGACACATGTTTGATAAAAGTGGCTCGTCAGGCCGTATGGCCCTGGGGACTTGTTAGGTTTAAGTGTTGCTATCGCTTTCCCTACCTCCTCGTCAGTGATGGGCGCGTTTAACTGGTCATTCCAGGTTGGAGGGACCTGGGGCAGCTCGAGTGGTTGCAGGTACTGTTGCTGTGCGACTGAGTCTGTGGGCACGCCTGTATAAAGCTCTTTATAGAACGTCCCAAATATGTTTGCCTTGTCTTTGTCTGAGTGTACTATGTTGCCCTCTCTGTCACATATGCCCTCAATGTATTTCTTCTGCCTTTTTTCACGAAGCTGTCTGGCTAGGTGGGATCCCACCTTGTTCCCCTGAACGTAGGAGATCTGACAGAGCCAGAGCAGGGTGTACTCTGCCCTATTGGTGAAGATCGCCGTGATTTTCCCTTTCAGGGCGCTTAGTTTACGTTGTAGGGCCCAGGTGGGAGTCTTTTTGTGTTCCCTTTCTATTTCCTCCAGTTCAACCTCTAGTGCTGCCCGCTCCTTAACCCTCTGTTTAATCAGTGTGGAACTTAGCTTGATGCATTTACCCCGAAGTACCGCTTTAAAAACGTCCCAGTTGTTCAGGGGGGAGGTTGCGTGTGGCTGATTTAATTGAAAGAATTCTTTGATTGCAGACGTAGTTCGTCTCATAATACCCTATTTCTAGTTAAGGTGACAGGGAAGTACCATCTTGGCGGGCCTGGTGGGGTGCTTCCCCAGGATAGGCAGATTGTGATAAGGCTGTGATCTGAGATAGTAATCGGGAGAATTTTTGCCGCCTGGAGAGACCCCAGCAGGCTTTGGCTTATAAATATGTAGTCCAACCATGAATAAGTTTGGTGTACGTGAGAGAAGAAAGTATAATCTTTGGTGGTAGGGTAGAGTGCTCTCCACACATCCTTTAGACCTAACAACTGTATAGTCTGTTTAATCCCTTTGGGGAAGCTGCCCGTGGATGTCCTGTGGGGGTGTGTGCTATCTATTTCTGCGTGCCATGTTAGGTTAAAGTCCCCCATAAGGACTGTTGGGCCTTCTGTGAATCCGCCCATCATGTTTAACAGGGAGATCAGGAAAATCGGTTGTCCTGTGTTAGGTGCATATGCCAATATAAACATACATTGTCTTCCCCTCAATTTCCCCTTCACCATAATCACCCTGCCCTCCCTGTCTGATTTTAAGGCTTCTGGTTGGAATTTTGTAGTGTTGTGGAACATTATTGCTACACCCTTCTGTTTTGTTCCTGCAAAGGATCTGTAAATTAGGGAGTAACTTTTGTGGCAAAGCTGTAGCTCCTCTGATCTCTTTGGATGTGTTTCTTGAAGTGCCACTATATCGAAGTGGTGATCTACCAGATATTTCCAGATTTTATGTCGTTTGAGGGGCAAGTTCAGACCTCTCACATTCCACGAGGCTATTGAAATCAATCTGTCTCTGGTCCCGCCCTCCCCCTCCTAATCGAACCCATTAGTGTTCGCTCCTTGCCCCCTCTCAACTTTTCTTCCATGGGGATCTCAATCAGCCCCGCGACTAAGGCACAATAGTGTTGCATGTCTGCTACCCCTGTATGTCCACCCCCTTCCCCTATGGGCCCCCCCTCAAACATGTAAAACACATAACCAAGATTAACCTGAGCTGGGCGGCCAGAGGGTCACTCAAGGTTGAGGTCATGTTGGCGGGCACCATGGTCAAGGCCCGCAGCCTCGGCTGTCTCTTATGCAGTTCAAAGTTAGCCTAAGAAGGTCTTTCCTAGACAGGGACCAGGTGTAAGTGTAGACCGTAAAAGTCTGGTATCTGGCTTCTTCATCACTTTCCTGATTATTTCATCCCCCTGCTTCGTCTCAGACTGTGAAGTTCCCCGCCTGTAGGGCCTCCACTGTCTCTTCTCTGGTTGCAGTTGTCTCGCTATGTTTCGGATTGTCTGCCTTTGGGGATCGTACGCCATTGGAATGTCGTGTTTCTTTCAGACTCTTTCCCTCTTGAGGTTCCATGACTGTTGTCGTCCTCTAGGTTCGGGAGCCCTAAAATAACTAAGCCCTCCTCCAGTTCTGTGATGTGACACATTTTGTTGTTAAATTCGAAAGCCAACCCGAAGGGGTACGTACATCTGTATTTGATGCTGTCCGCTCTCAGTTTTGTCGTTATGGGCCTAAAATGTTGTCTCCGCAGTAGGGTGGATGGCGCCAGGTCTTGATATAGCACGCATTTAAATCCTTGGAAGGTGATCTCGTCTTTCTTCCTGGCTGCTTGCAGGATCGCCTCCTTTACTTTGAAGGAGTGAAGCTTGACAAGAATGTTGCGTGTGCGTCGTCGTTCTCCAGTCGGTTGGTTCCCCACGTGGTGGGCCTTTCGATTTTGATTTTCATCTGGCGTGGCTTAAGAATTTCTGCAAATAGCCCTTCGATGTAGGCCCTCTATGTCTCTAATTCTAATGTTGTCTCTTCATGACCTATTTTCCAAATCTTCAGTCTTCAGGAGGGCCATCTGTTATTGCGTTTGGAGATCTTGCACTTTGTCGTGGGTGGCCGTTGCGCGTTTGTCAAGCTCTTGTGTCTGGGCCTCTACCTCCAGAACTCTAGTACCACTGGAGGGAGGTCATGCGATCGGTTAGGTCCGCTTTCAGTTGTTCCATTGAGGTCTTTATATCCAGCTTGATTTCTGAGCGGAGCTCTGCTTTAAATTCCCTTAGAGAGGCCATAAGGTCGTCTTTGGTGAACGACATGTTGGCAATGTCTCCCCCTGGTTCCTGCACTTGCCTCTTCTCTGTGGGGGAGAAGAAATTGGATACTTTGCTTGTCGCCTTTTTCAGTGGCATAGGTACGGACTGGCTGCCTCCCTTCTTCGTGGGTGTGAAACCCTCACCGGTCAACAGAGATCTCTACCCCTCTGCTGCGGCAGCTGGATCTTAGGCCCTCTAGTAGCTTGCCTCACACCGAGAGGTTCCTTCGCCTGGGAGTCATCAGCCATCTTAGAGTCAGGCATAGGCTATTTGATACACATGTGATACTGCGATTGTTCTTTTCTTAAGGCCTGTGCTGCTGCTGTTTTATGGCATCCACTTAATGTTCGCTATAGGGGGCCCTCCATTAGGGTGCCACTTATGTTCCCCAATGATTGTCCTTGGCGGGCGCCATTTTAAAGTCAGTCGTGTCGTGGCCTGCTTCTTGTACCCTTCAAAAACGGCTCTGCATTGCCAAAAAGCCTGTGGGGGATTATTTCAGGTGCCCCCGCTCTCCCGTGCTGTCTTTTGTCTCTCATCTTGTGTCTACAATGGCGGAGGGAGTCCTTGTAGAGTCGGAGCCGTCTCTTCCCTGCTCTGGATGCGCACCGCCGGTAACGCTGTACTTCTCTTTGGCCCTGATCTCCGCTGCCTTTCTCCGGTTGGCCTGTTACTGTCACAGCGGTCGTAAGGACTGCTCGTCAGAGTCGACGCTTCCCCGATTCCAGCACGGCTGGCGTCCCCATTTTGGGAACCTGGTCCGTTTTTTTTGGGCGCTGAATTTGCCTCTTTCCCCAGTCGTACGGTATGCGGGATCGCTCCTGCGAGGTCCCGCTGATGTCGCGTTTCTTCGGCGGCCTTTAGATGTCTTTTTGGCTACCCCTCACGTCTGGAGCATGCCGAGACAGCTACAAGGCTCCGGAGCCGGTGTGGATCATGTCCACCCAGCCATCTTGCCTGGCCACGCCACCACCCCAGAGTTTAATTTTTTATGGATATTTGTAACCACGATTCTTCTCCTTAGAACAGGCACCAGACTGGATGGGATATTTTTTTCCATAGCAGTGCTCCCGTGCATCACTAGGTGGTGCAGCTCCACGTTGGCTCCGTACCACTCTGGAAATGATGGAAGGGAGCCGCATATAGGCGCCATCCATGCGCCATGCGCACTGACATGAGATCTTTTTCTTCAGCACCTTCCCATTCAGATTCAAAACCCCTCTCTTGATTTTGCCAGTTTTCCGACGACTTCTAAAACTGTTTCACAGTGTGCCAGGGAACAATGTCCCCACCAAAAGCATCTAGTGTCAAGCCATCCAGCCAATGCAGGAAGAGGATGTGGGTCACAGGCTTGCACAAGATGGACTGTAAGTTGTGTCATAAGTGTGCCCTCATCACACCCTAAGGCAGAGGTCTTCAAACTTATTTGCTCTGAGCCCCCCTAAGAATTTTTATTTAATGTCAAGCCCCCCTCCAAAACTTTACGGCAAGGATTGGGTGAGCGGGAGGGAAAGGGCTGAGCATAGGTGCATGAATTATGAGATCATTTCAGGAGTACTTTTTCTAAAGCTCATAAACCACACTAAATATGAGACTTCTAAAACAGCAAATGAATCAAACAAAAACAGTTACTGACCCCAAAATACTGCCCCCTATAATTGAGGTGTTGTGAGCCCCTCACACTACTGCTCCTCAACGCAACTACACTTGCTGCACAAATGATAACTTCAGTCCTGAGTAGCAGGCTATCTCCTCTGCCTCTTATACCCCTTCGCCACCATGCCGGACCATCACTCTAATCTTAAAACAGGCCCTTTCAGAAAAAAGATCTCCCACATGTTGTCTTCCTTTATTTGCAATGGTGCCCTTGGTCCTAATGTTAGAAAGTAAGCTCCCATGCACTTTTTTTAAAGTGAGACAGTCATAATTGTGATGCAGTGGGCCCCTCCGACCCCTGGATCCCAGTGCTGCTGAACCTGCTTCACTAATGTTAGCTACTGCCTTGCAAAGAGGGCAGTCTCCTCTGCCCTTTGTTAAAAACATGGACTCCTATCTAGCCACACACCCTTCTCTGCCATCTCTCTGAGGCCAAATAAAGGTGTCTCCACTGCATACATTTTTACCCTCCTGTGGGCTATTACTCTGAGGCCCAAATCAACACTGGCAAGTGTCCATGGGCCCTAGTGCTAAGAAGAAAGGACAGTAAACAACCATAATTAAGGTTTAGCTGGCTCCTCATACTTCTGGCTCCTGGTACCACTGTACCTGCAGTACCAGTGATTCTTTCTGCCCCTTTATGTTAAAAAGCAGCAAGGGTAACCTGGGCTCTGATACTAGACAAGCAAGGAAAATGGGCACCACTCCACTTCATGGTAAGATGGCCATAATTGAGCAGCAGTGGCCACTTACACACTTGACAGCGTTACCTGCTGCACTAATGGATGGCCCTGTTTTTATATTTATAAAAAAGGCTACCTTATATCATTCATGTCTTTGGGTGTCCCTCTGAGGAAGCCGTCTCTGGCCATTTGTAACCATAAAAATGAAGCCTCCACACAGTGTTTCTCTTCTGGGCCATCTTGTTGACTATATTTATGAATCTTACTCTTTTCCTCTTTTTCCTGGACCATTACTCTGCGGTCCTAGGGGTCAAGAGGACCAGAGCTCTGCATCTGAATGGAACCCTGCTGACCCCCTCCCTGCTACCCCCTGGACTCACCTTTTACAAAAACAACTGCCCCTGAATGGTTAGTGCTGACTTTGAGGTGCCTCTGCTTGAAAGCGAGGGTGGGGTGGTATTGCAAACAGTTAAAGAAGAAACCAGGCTTTTCTTTTTTTGCATTTTTATGTAATGCGTACTTGGCCCGAAGGTATCAGAGTACTTTACATAAGCACCAGTTGTATTACAGACGGACACGTAATTTTTTTCAGGTGCAGGGAGATTAAGTGATTTGCCCAGAATTACAGGATGCTTTAGCCTCCCGTCAAGACTCGAACCTTGTTCCCCAGCTTCAAGGTCGGCCACTATGACCGTTACAATACATCCTTTTACCAGCCATTAATTGATTAGTCACTTAAAGCCAGGGCCACTGGAATTGTGTGTTTTTGAGGCAGAAGCGTTTTCTGCATAGTTATGGATTTACCGCATTTGCTACATAATCGATTATCTGTTGCATAATCTGCAGATTTTAACTAAAAAATGTGATTCTAGTTCAAACAGATCAAAAATTACTTAAAACGTGGCTGGTGCCATGTTTTCCAGAGCAGTAGAAGGCCCTTCATAAATGTTGATTGGTCATCTTGTAGTTGCTTATTGATGTATTTGGGTGTTAAATTGGTACAAATGAGGTATATTTCACCTGACAGTGTTACCATAACTAAAAATGAAAAAAAATGAAATAAAGCTAACCACAAAATGTGTCAGATTATGCTGCATAATTTACCTTTTCTTCTTGCATAATTTAATCAACCCTGTTGTATAATTTGGTCTCTCTCTTGCCAACTAATTCCAGTGGCCCTCCTTAATTCGTCAAAGTGACAAAGATTTTTTTTAGGGGTAGTGTAGGGGTGTTATCTTATACTTATAAAAATGCTGACATTAGATACAGTCTGATCACTTATTACTAAAAGCTATATTTTGTAGGAACATTTTTTTATTTCAAATACTGCATCATTTTGCAGCAGCCTAAGTTAAACTGTGTGTAATGCAACTTGATTTTATTTTTCAGTGAATCTGTTTGCTCATTATTTTATATGCAGTTAGCTGACAGCGAAAAACTAAATACTCAGACTAGTTAGTTCTTTTAGCCAACTTCTGGACACTCCGTGACCTCCCTTCACAGCACTCCGGGCTGTGTGTAAATGAAGACAGCCAGGAAATGCAGCAAATAAATACGGCCGCAGTTCCAGGCCATCTTCATTTACATGCAATTACAGAGGCATTCGCGCCCCACTTGGAAACCATCCACGGACCCCCAGGGGGGCGCGCCCCACAGTTTGAAGACCTCTGCCCTAAGGGGATCTGAGACTGGGAGGCGAAGTTGTATGTCTTTGAACACAAGAAGAAGTCGTAGCCTTCGCATAAATCCCACTCCAAGTTGTGGGCTCAGGCTTGGTCATGGTCCCAGGTCCACTCTTGCAACCTTTCAACTTTATGCTTAAAGTCCTCTGGTGAGTCAAAGGCCAAGTCCAAGTGCAAACATAAGAAAGTTGAGCAGGACTTGACCCCATCCTGCCACTCTGACTCCAAAGAGGAGGCACAAGGGAGTCACTCTCCTTTGAAGTCTCTGGCCTCAGTTGGTCCTTAAGCATCCCAAATTTCCCAGGGAATCATCGACCACGCAGCAAAATGAGGCATTCAAAGACGCCACACAGCAAATTTTCAGCATGATTCCAGCTTCCTCTGACTTGCCTTCGGCCCCCCATTTCCAAACGGGCCTTTAGTTGGGGTTTTTATGGCTAAACCACACATGCCTCTACAAAGCTGCCTGAACACCTAATGCATCTGAACAACGCATTCCTTTACCACGTATGCCTTTACCACGAATGCTTTACCACGCAATTTCGTGGCAAAAGCATGACTGGTAAAGTGATATGTGTGGTAAAGATCACATAGTAGCCCCCACCGCCCTGAGCCCTAAACACTACCCCGACCCCACGAACCCTAACAACTACCCCAACCCCCCTGAGCCCTAAAAACTACCCGACTCCCCCGAACCCTAAAAACTACCCTGACCCTTGACCCCTAAACACTACCCCGACCCCACCCGAGCCCTAAAAACTACCCGACCCCCCAAGCCCTAAACACTACCTCCCCGAGCCCTAAAAACTTTTCCTCGACCTCCCCTGAGCCCTAAAAAATACCCCGACCCCTTCGTGCCCTAAAAACTACCCCGAACCCCATAGCCCTAAAAACTCATCTAGACCAAGCACTGCCTTAACCACACATATGCGTGGTTAAGGCATATGTGTGGTTAAGGCAAGCGTGGTTCAGCTTGCGGGGAAACAGCACATGTAGCTCAGCCTACTTTGTCAAGGATGTTTTCCTTAGTTGGGTTACAGTCCCCAGGATCCTCCCTGGAGCCGTCTGCCATCTTGGGTCCCATTACCAAGCCTGGAACTGACTTAGTTACAGAGTCCCACTCTGGCTCCACAATCCATGCTGATTTCTGCCACCCCGATGCTGTTGCCTGCACCACCGGCACCAGAGGATGATCTGGCGCCAACTCTAATGTCAGACCCTGAACCAACATCGACTTGAGTTCAACAAATGTTGCTCTACGAAATTACAAAAGCGCAACCATTTGTCATGCAGCCGTACTCTAACTCTGTCTTTCTACCACATTGCAACTATGAGCAGAGGCTCCATTATCTTTTTGGTTCTGATCCTGTTCAAGAGCATGGTGCACCCCAGAATGTTGATGCGATGATAGTGAAGATGGTGGTTTGCTCTCCCATCAGTATACTGATGATGCCTCATACCTTGAGTTATAGAATGCCACTGGGCTTGATGACTCTCCTGATACTGTGCTTGACTCACCACACGGGCCATCAATGGAAAAGAGTGCCTCATTTGCAACAGTGGTTTGGAGGCCAGCTGCTGGACTAGAATTACAGCTTCTCTTCACTGGGGCAAAAACAAATCTTTTGACAGAAAATCTGCAGCATGGGCCAGCAAAATCTGAGCCCCTACTTCCCTTTAATGTTGCCCTTACAGAAACTCTGATGGAGGCATGGACAAAACCATCTTGTGTCCCACCTGTGAATAAGCAAGGCTTCGTAGACGGGTGCACGGTGACCTGGATTTTCTAACCTAGCACCAGAGAGTCTTATTGTGCAGGCTTTGATGAGTAAAGGATTCATGATTTTGGCAAGCTCATATTTTCTTCAACTAGCCTGGCACTGCAACCTGTGAACATAACCAGCAACATCTTGCTGGACGTTCCAAAAGATCTTAGGGCCCCTTTGGCCCAGACGATATATGTTGGGCAGAATGCGGCCAAGTATATTATCTGCGCAGGCCTGGATACCTGGAATTGCCTGTGCAGGGTGTTGCGTAAACTGCGTCTTTGGCTCAGCTCTACAAGGTTTATTTTCACACCCACGGGTGACACAAGTGAACTAAATTCATTGTGCCAACGCTTTAATGTGAAAGACATGCTTTTGTAGCCCCACAGAACCCCACACAGTACATAGTTGAAGTGGCATCAAAACGTTTGGGTCAATGAATGTCCCTAAACTGGGATACAGGAACATAGTGGTGTTTGAAAACAAACCGATTCCTTTATCATCAATACCACACACACAAACTGCACTAAGAAAAAAGACACTTTAACTAAATAGCGTGTTTATTTCAACAAGTGCACCCTGTTGCTTAGCACATCTAAAACAACCACACCAAATATAATTAAAACAGCACAAAAACATATTGCAAACAACGAGAATAATATGAACATTTTGTACCATGGTTAAAATGTCATCTAAAAAAACGTAATATCCTAAAACCTACTTCTATATGCTACGACTGGAGAGCATTGATTCGCATAACTTACATCTAGATTTTCTTAGGGAGAATCAGTGCACTGCATACCTGTTTACAGCCATGCACCTTAATTATCAGTAGTCAGGGAGACTGTGTTCCCTTCAAGAGGCTAACACACGTCACATCAGCTCCTCCTGGACTCAGACCCGATACCAGCTTTTAGTAGAAAGTGGGATACAGCAGCATCTCTGGCATTCAAGGTCTTCTCTAGCAGTATCTTGAGTGATAATCTGCGCCGAACGACCTCTCCTGACAAGTGTTCAAGTGGCAGTTTTTTTATACTATATCTTATCTAAGATGGAATTTCCAACACCATCTTAGGAATGCCTAGTATAACCAATAAGCATCAACATGCCAGTCTAAGATGCATTCTTTAAAACAAATAAGGTAAAAATGCGACAATTCAGGGTACACTGTTTTGGCTATTGTTCTTGCATGACCTTGAAATGAAGATAATAAGGCACTTGTTCCAGACTGATGTCACATCAGGTGTGTTGTTGATGTCTATTTCTGAGTGACTTGACACTTTGACAGGTTCTTGGAAAGATTAGGACAGGCGACATCTGTGTCAAAGGCACACATGTTGATGATTCTGCAGAAATACAGACAATGAAGCCTTGGCCTACTTAAAATGGAGTCGGCCTTATAGTCTTTACGCCAGTCAGCACCAGTGTTGTCCTTCGTAGACACGCTTGGATGGGGTCTAATGGATTTTCCAGAGACGTACAAGTGTCCCTAAAGGGCATGCCCTTTGATGGGTTCAGCCTCTTTGGAGAAAAAGCTTACTACGCTTTGGAATGTTTTAAAGACAGCAGAGCTACAGCACATTCCTTGGAGATATTGATCCCTGCCAAACAGTTTCCACATCAGTTCTGAAAGTCCAGAAACTATTCCAGAGGGCTGGAGTGTAGACAGAGACAGCCTTCCCAGCCAGTGATGCAGCAGAAAATGCAGTAATTTCGAGGTAGTTGATGCAGATCTGGCTGGCAGTGTTAGGGCCAGCAGAAGCATCAGTCTTTCAACTCTTTCTCCCCTGCAACAATGGGCAACAAACTGCCTTCGTTTGCCCTTAGTGGTGCATGCCCAACCAGTGGGGGACAGGATTCAACATTTTTTCCCTGGTTGGCAATCCATCATGTCTGGCCGATGGGTCATACAGATTGTTCAAAACAGCTCTCCCCTCCCCACCTACTATCCCTCCAACACCAGAATGAATTTTTGAGGAGCATCTGCTCATCCTGCTAGAGGAGGTGCGCCTGCTACTGTCCAAGGATGCCATTGAGAGGGTACAGGACCTAGAAAGAGGTGGGGGCTGTTACTCTCGCTATTTATCTTCCCCAAAAAAAGGACAGGATCTCAGGCTTACCCTGGACATTCAACCTTTGAATGCCTTCCTTTTGAAGGACAAATTCAAAATGCTTCCAGTGGCCCTGATCCTGTCTGCTCTGGACCAGGGCAACTGGATGTTCTTGGACTTGCAGGACGTGAATTTTCATACACCATTCTGCAGTCCCACTGTCGTTATCTGTGGTTAAGAGTGTAAATATTTCCTTGATGAAGGGGATTCAGTTAGATCTGACCCTTTTTTTTTTTTTTGGTGTCCTATTGTTTTTCAGGGCTTTTTTTTTTTAAACATAATTTTTATTGATTTTTCTTTACATTACATTGCATCATTGCTATATGAGATCTACATCATCGTTATGCAGTTTACATACGTGAAATACATTATACAACGATTCTCAATAACCGATATGTATATACCATTATAGAATTATTTAAAACTATAAACATCTATGTGATCATATGTCGTCTGAATTGATCCTTTGTACTACGTAGCTCCCAATATCTAGCTTATGTACCAAAGCCTGGCTCTTGTGCAGGCTTCTAACTGATATATCTCAAAATGAACTATATACAAACCCCTTTCCTAAATACCCCCCTCCCCCTCCCTCCAGTCCTATGCACTCTCGTACAGCCTATATGTGTGCCGCCTGGGTCTGTGCGGCTTCTTAATAAAACCACGTACCACCAAACATACATCTCGTTTCATGGCGTTCGGGGACTAAATCTCCTCAACGTATTGTCTATTGGGTTGCGCTTGATGTATTGTATTGTTCTATGTCCACTGTTTTGAGTGCTTCCAATATTACATCCCATTCTAATGCTATTGGGACTTTACGTAGGCCCCTGAGCTCCTCCCTATGTATGGCGGCACTCTCCGCACTGCCCCATCGGAGCAGTTCACTATACCAGGCATGTTCCGTAGGGGGCTTCTTTGACTTCCAGCGCATAGTGATGGCCCGTATCGCTAAAATGAGCGCCAAGTCAATAAAACGATACTGAACTTTATGCTTGGACACGTGTTTGTGCAGCCCTAGAATACATTCCTCCACAGTGTTTAGCACCTCGCAGTGTGTGGCCGTTCCAACAAGTTGTCTGACCGCGTCCCAGAACCCACGCAGCATTGGACACGACCATATCATATGTGTGAGGCCAGCCCCCTCTTCCAGACATCTTGGACAACCGTGTTGTGTCGCTGGGAACATTTTATCCAATCTATGGGGGTAAGGTAAGCCCTGTGAAGAATCATAGTTTGGATAAATTTAAATTTTGCATTCCGTGATACCGTTTTTGGGTGTTCTACAATAGTCGCCCATTCCTTATCTTCCAAGGCCCTGCCTATGTCCTCTGTCCAGGTCATGCGCAATGGAGTGAGGTCAGCCTCTATATGAGTGCGGATCCCTATGTACAGCCATTTAATAAGGTGTCTGCCCCTTCCCATATAGTGTAGCAGCTTGACCAGTTCGTGCGTGGGAGGTTCCTGTCTCTGCGGGGCCCAGTGCGTTTTTACATACTGTACCAATGCGGCATGTAATAAATATAATTGCGCTGGCGCTCCTTTTTCGTGTACAAAAGTTTCATGATTCAACAGCATCCCATCCCCAAACAGATCAGCCACCGTACCGATCCCAACTTCCAACCACGGTGCTAGCCTACGCCTAGTTAGTTGTCCATCCGTCATTGGGATTCCCATTAATGGGATGTTACCTGCATAGTCGGAGGGCGCGCCTGTATATTGTAGTGCTGCTTTCCAGCACTGCAGCGCTGTGCGCAGCAGCGAAGGAAGACTTTTTGGGATCCTGCTGTTGGGTAACAACAGGGTGTGTAACATTCCTCGGTCTATGTCTCGCTCCGTAAAACCTATCTCTTGTAAATTACGCCCGGCAGTCCAGAAGGACAACCATTGTAATTGACATGCATAATAGTATGCTCGTAGATCAGGTACGCCCAGTCCTCCCCTACGTGTGCCCAACTGCAATTTTTTAAGACTGATACGCCGTCTCCCAGTTCCCCATATTAGGTCAGTTAGTAATGTATTCATCCATTTAAATGTGGTATGTGGTATTATAATGGGCAAGTTGGTGAAGTAGTAAATCAATCGCGGGAGGACCACCATTGTCGCCAAAGCCGCTCTACCCATAACTGACAGCGGCAACGTAGTCCAAAAGGCAACACTGGATCTTAATGCTCCAAGCGCTCTATGTAAGTTTCCGTCTAACATAGCCGTATGTGACCGGTAGACCTGTATACCCAAATATTTAAATATATGCTGTGCAACCTGTAGCCGTGTACCACCGAACTCTATATCAGCTGGGCATGCATGTTCCGTGAAGAAAAAGACATGTGACTTTGCTACATTAATGGCAAGGCCTGAAATTAATTCGAAGTGGTGGAACACCTCATACAGCGGGCCCAGGGGCAGTCGGAGATCACGGAGATACAGAATGATATCATCCGCATAGGCAGAGAAGAGGTGCGTTGTGTTCCCTATCTTCATGCCCATATCAATGAGGTCCTTACGCACTTTAAGTGCCAGCGGTTCTAGGGCCAATATGAATATGAGCGGCGATAAGGGGCATCCCTGCCTCGTCCCTCTATATATCGGGTATTCCGCTGATATATTACCACCAGTGCGTGCTCGCGCCGTGGGCGCGTCATATAATAGACGTATCCAGGCGATGTAGCCCGCTGGTATCCCGAATTTCTCCAATGCTCGGAACATATAGTCCCAGTGGATAGAATCGAACGCTTGACGCAAATCCAAAGATATGCAGCCTGCATGCTCGTACCGACTTGGGGCTTCCGTTATAATATGGTGGAGCTTCCTGGTATTCAATGACGTGCTGCGGGCGGGCAAAAAACCCGTCTGGTCTATATGAATCAATTTAGTCAGGGAGGGTAGTAGCCTGTTCGCCAACACTTTACTAAGTATTTTGTACTCTGTGGTCAATAATGATAACGGGCGATAGCTGGCCATATCTGCGGGGTTTCTCCCCGCCTTCGGGAGTGACACCACTAGCGCCTGCGCTGTAGTGAGGGGCAAGGAACCTTCAGCTAGTGCTGTGTTATATAATATCTCCAACTGGGGCACCAGATGATCAGCATATACTGCATAAAATTCGACTGGTAGGCCATCTAATCCAGGGGTTTTGTTGCGCGGGAGTCCCCTCATAGCGATCTTAATTTAAGACTGGGTAATGGGTCCTATTAATTCTTTCTGAGCCGCTGCCGTGAGTTGTGGGTATGGGAGGGCGGAGAAGAAAGCATCCATACGTGTCCCCGTGCTGCTATTGGGCCTACCATACAGTGTGGCATAGTATTGACGGAATGCGACATTAATATCCTCTTGGGTAGTGACTGTATCACCCCCCATGTTAGTGACTTTATGTATTATAACCACAGGTGGGGCATCCCTGATCAGCCTAGCAAGCAGTGTCCCGGATTTATCTGCTTCAGTGTGACTTAACTGTGAGTATTTCCTATAGTCTATGACCCGGAGAGTTTCGAGCAGTTCCGCATGACTGATTCTAGCCTCTTGTAGCAATTCACGCTTTTCAGCGTCCGTTACGGCTTCTTGTTCCAGCCTGTCCATTTTGTGCTCAACAGCCAAAAGGGACTTATGGATTTCTTGACGGGCTCCTACAGTCGCACTAATTGCCCTCCCCCTGATAACCGACTTAAAAGCGTCCCATTCGATCGCTCTATTGGATGCAGTATTGCTATTTTCAGCGAAGTATTGCTCAACAGTGTTTGACATAGTAGAGCGGAACACCGAGTCCTCCAATATTTGCGGCCACAATCGCCAAGTGGGAACCGGGGTGGGTACTCTGCCCCAGTTAATTACTATCTCCAGCGGGTTGTGGTCAGAGAAGGTCTTTGCCAGGTATGTAGTCTGAGTCACTTGCATTGCAATTTTTTTGGAACAGTAAATTCGATCTATTCGGGTGTGAAGCACGTGGACAGGGGAATAGAAGGAATACTCTCTGTGTGTAGGATGACGCATCCTCCACGCATCACATAATTCCCAGCACTCGGCCCACCTACCTAATGCTTCTGCTTGTTTAATCACTCCTGCTCCACGCAAAGGTGGGTGAGATCTGTCTAGTGTAACATCCATGACTGTGTTGTAATCACCCCCTATAATCCATGGGTGCAGCTCCCATCCCGTCAGTGCAAGATTCAATACTCCCCAGAACCTATCTTGTTCAAAATTAGGTGCGTATATAAGATCTGACCCTTAGCGTATGTATATGTACTGTGTTGAAATCTAACCTCGTGCTCTCTTTCAGAGGAAATGTTGATATACTTTTTGCCCTATGCCAACTGCGATTGCCCAACTACCAGTCTGTATCGTGCATTCATGATTTTTTTGATTGTAAATTCAAATTATTAAAAATAAATAAACATATATATTTTTTTTGTTAAAAGAGTGTAAATATTATTGGGCCCCTGAACTTATTGTCATCAACAAATGGGCATTAGCTCCCAGGAGGAGGAATCACTGAGGGCAGACCGTATGGCCTTGGGAGTGCGAGGACATGCCCAAACGCCCTTCATTGATCGAAGTCCACAAGGAAACTCCTGACACAAATGAAAGTCATGGAAGACAAAAGGCAGACAGTCACAAAGTACATTGACTGAGACAGGAAACCCACGTCTGACACTATGAGATAGTAATATCTTGCAGAAGTGGGGGAGCTTCAGGGCTTTACCAGTTGGGACAAAATAGGAATTACCAAATTTGGAGACATATGGAAGGATGATGCCCCAATCACCTGCGAGTCTCTGCAGGTGAAATATGGCCTGGCACCCACAGAGACCTTCAAAGACATGTAGATCAGGCACAAAGTACCTCAGATAGAAAGGGGTACAATACTAGAAGAATCCTCACCATTAGAAGACCCATTACTCTCAGAACCATTACTGAAAAAAGCCATATCAGTAAACTATCAGACCACAAAGGAGAGATATTGCTAAAATAGCTCTGTTGAACATTTGGGTGGAGGGGAGACCATCAAGAAACCCAAGATTGCTCATCACCCTGGGGTTGATTATTGCCAAATGGAATATAGCCTGCAGATGGGGTGCGTCTGGCCCACCAGACTTCGAGGTGTGGAAGGAAGATATGCACTGGTGTATGATGGCTGAGAGACAGGTTTATGAAGGATCAAGGCTGCCCAAAGAAATGGACTAAACATGGCATCATTTGCAGTCCAATAGATGACTGAATGTTTGGAGGCCATCACTATAAAGGAGCTGAAGTCCCACCTGATTCCTTCAAAGAGATTTCCATTCACAGGGGCAATCCTGGCCATGATGGAATTCAGGACTTTTCCTGCACATCAGCTAGTCAAGGACATTTGGGCTAAGATCCCAGTGTTTCAAGCTCGGTGACAGTGACTCTGAGACTTCTTGGACTCTTGGCCTAATGCATCCTCCTTGTCAACCATACCAGGTGGTTCATGCATGCTCTGCAATAGATCTTGAAGTTCAGCCCAGAATCAAGAAAGATTGTCCTAAACCGTTCAGGACTCATAAAAGATGTCCTGAGATTTGCAGTGGTGGTGGCTAAAAAGCTATTGGTTCAGCAACAGGTCCCTCTCTCTTGCCCACCAAAAGCTGATGATGGTGTTGGACGCATCATTGTTGGCTGGGCAGGTCATTTGAGGGAGGTGGATGTCCGATCAAAGGTCTTTGGTCTCCAGCAGATGGTTGGCTCCTCATCAACCTGCTAGAACTGCACACCATTTGTCTGGCTCTGAAAGCCTTCCTGCAGTCTGTCAAGGGATCACTGGTGTGGGTTTTCACAGACAACATCACAGCGATGTGGTACTGCAACAAGCAGGAGTTGCATTGCCTTGTGTTATTCCAGATTTACTAAGCAACGCAGGGTTAAGCAAGGTGGCCTTTCATGGCTTGCTAAATCTTCCTTAAGGATTGCGTGACGCAAGGGTAATGCAATCCTATGATAAATCTGGGCAATAGTGTTTTGTAGCTAAAACATGCTATACCCAGAGCCAACAAGTGAGCTGCAGCTTATGATTTTTCATTTTGTACTGATGTTAAATTCTAATAAATGAAAAATAGGTATGAAAAAAACCTACGCATCTCTGAAATTTGGCCAAGATACTGAGTTTACAAATAATGGTTATGTGTAGAATGCTGTATTTGGCGTTACCCATCTTCTCACGTGACTCATATGGCATGTTGCAAAATGTGTTCTTTCTTCCACGTTAGCTTACGTTTGGAAGATAAAATGGAGAGAAATTCATTTAACAATAACAAATGTTCTTCTATTCTGTGTTCTCATACTTCTCCCTCTAGAAATGGTACCCCATGTGTGTGAGTGTCTAGTGGGGTTGGGACAATTTTTGGAGTTTGGGTGCTGTCACCAATGTTATGTCACTGAAGTCACAGGGATTGTGAAAGTTCCAAGCTTCCCAAAAAGGCCAAGTATAGCAAATGAGCCATGCCCATTCAGCAAGGGAGTGGTAAGGGTATGGCAGGTAGCCAGTGGTGCATTTTGGAGCACACTGTTGCAAATATATTACAAAAGCATTGTGCAGTAGCACACAGTCATTTACAGACAGCACATTTTCCATTGAAATGGCAACAGAATTCGCACTGAGATGCAGTTTTAAAGATAAAACTATATAGTGCACAAATGATAATGTGTGGAAATCGTGTTTCAGTGAATATTTATCATTTCGCATCACCAAGCAAAGTGTCTTGTTTGTTTTGATCCTATTAAAATCTTTGTTTCCATCACACTTCAGAATTACAAACAAATTGTGCTTCATTTGTGCTTTCCTAAGCGCGGAAATATTTTGAAATATTTGTACAGTTAATTTACCGGTGTTTGAATGTTATTGTGTGTTAGAAAAATGCTGCCATCCTACAGCTTTCCTTTCAACCTCGCTATACCCGAGCAAGATTGTCAGACAGTTAACTTTTCAGAATCCTCTAACTTTGTAGTTCAATAAAGAAAAGTAAACACTAGTCTACATGTTAAAAAAATAAGCAGCAATTAGTCAGAAGACAGCTTGACATGTGACCTGTCTTTGAATGCAAAGCAAATGTGACAAGATAAAACATAACTTAAATGCATCTTTATTGCTCTTTAGTTTCTGACATCCTGCATGTTTCTTTTGGGGGTGTTGCAGCACCCCTGCACCCCTACTTGCAGCACCTATGGTGGATGGGTCTATCGCCCACGACAGTAACAGGGTTAATAGGGTTCTCTGGTTGCCGGCTGACCCTGAACCAGAATAGTGCAGTTATTCACCATGGCAAGTGAGTTCAAATTGGGATTTACCTCCTCGTTGCCAGCCCATATATTAAAACTACACCCAAAAGAATCCCAATTTTCTCTTGCTTGCCATGGGGATAGGGGTGCCCTAGGCTCCAGGGAGGAGAAAGAGTGTTGGGTCTTTAGGAGTGGAGGATAGACCTAATGCTTGGGCAGGCCTGCCCACCGGGGGAGGGGGCAGCTTGGAGGTAAAGTCCACCAAACTGCCCGGGGGGGCAGAAAGATGTTGGGCATTTTCCCTGTGGCTAGTGGGCTTCCCCCCCACCCTGGGGAGTAAAGTGGGGGTAAAGCAGTCGATCTGTCTGCCCCAGGGTGAAGAATGGCTGTTGAGCCTGTTCTGAGGAAGGGGCAGGGTTAGTGCCTAGGTAGGCCACCCCAACCCTTTCTGGCCACATGAAGGGAGAGACAGATTGTGGGTAAACACTCTCAATCTGCCGCCCTAGGAGCAGAAAGCAGGAAGTCTCCTCGGCCTGTTCTGTGGGACCCCTACCCCTTCTTCCCTAGCTTCTAGTCAGCTTTCTGCCCCCTCTGAGGGGGGGGGGGGGGGCAGATTGGGGTAAACCCCACAATGATCATCATGGTGGTAGAAAAACATAATGTTTTGAATTTTTTTTGGGGGGGGTGATCATGGTCTATGCACAGGAGGACTGCTCCCCGATCAAAACCTATTCCCTGGTGGCTTCTGAACGGGTCCTGCATCAATCCCCAAGCAGGGATCCACAAGGGAGAGGCACCACTGGAAAGCTGACTGTGTACTCTTTTCAGCAGTACCTCTTCTGTCTTGATTGGCTCTCCACAAGCACTGATCAAAGTAAAACCAGTAAGCACCTAATAGCGCTGACTGGTTTCACTTTCATCAGTGTGACGTCAGTGCGGTGTGTGTCCTGCTGATCTAAAAAATTTACAAACTAAGGACACAAGCAGCATTGGATTGGCTGGGCAGGCAACTCGCCATTGCCCGAGGGGAATGGGGCAAAGGCCAGCTGGTGGCCTGTTTTTTTCAACTGTCATTTTCCTGGGCCAGCTTGGCTGCTCAATCAATCAATCAATCACGGCATTTATAGAGCGCGCTACTCACCCGGGAGGGTCTCAAGGCGCTGGGGGAGGGGGTAAGTTAATGCTCGAACAGCCAGGTCTTGAGCTGCTTCCTGAAGGAGAGATGGTCCTGGGTTCGCCGAAGGTGAGTGGGGAGGGAGTTCCAGGTCTTGGCTGCCAGGTAGGAGAAGGATCTTCCTCCGGCGGTGGTTCTGCGGATGCGTGGTACGGTGGCGAGGGCGTGGCTGGTTGATCGTAGCTGGCGTGTGGGCGTGTAGAAGGTCATGCGGTCGTTGAGGTACTTTGGGCCCAGGTCGTGGAGGGCCTTGTGTGCGTGGGTGAGGAGTCTGAACGTGATTCTCTTGCTGACGGGGAGCCAGTGCAGGTCTTTCAGGTGTCCGGTGATGTGGCTGTGTCGGGGGATGTCCAGGATGAGTCGTGCGGAGGCGTTCTGGATGCGCTGCTGGTGCTTGACCTTAAAGACTGCTGTAGCCTCAGAGGAAAGATCGGAGCTCATTATAACCAAGTACAGATAATAGCTGGCTCATTGTCGTGTGCAGTAGGACAATGAGCCAAACTGAGCAGGCACAGTATGTGGTGTATCTCCTCCTGTCCTGAGTCTCTCAGCGTGACAGTGAGGCCGCTGGGAGTGGCTTTGCTCTTTTTGAGCGTCATAGCCAGCACTAATGTTACCTGGGGTTGGAGTGAAAGGGGGCTGTGCAGGGAGACAGATTACGTGTGGTGGTCATCTAAAAGGCTCTACTTTTGTCTCCAGTAGCAGACATACGAACCCCAGGTGCCCGCTGCCACCTTGTCATTTTATAAACTGGGAGGGTACCGCTGAACGAAAATAAAAAATAATGCAAACAACCAAAATGAGCAAAAAGAAAAATGCTTTTTACAACACAAAACAATTTTTTTTTTTTTTAAACATTACTGTGAAAAACGTTCATTCGGGGCCAAAATGACAAAGGGAAGGGAGAATATACATGGCAGGACAGTTACAAAATGTACTGAGTGAGGACAGCAATGTGGAGAGAGAAAAAGGGAGAAGTGAGACGGCAGAGTGGAGAAGAATGACAAAAATATAGAAAGAGGAAAAGGAAATCAAGTGAGGAAGAAAGAAAAGGTAGAGGAGAGAGGATAAGAGTACTAGAGATGCAGACAGATGGACGAAGTGGGGAGAAGAGATTAGGGAGAAGAAGTGATGGAAGATAGTGGAGAGAAGGGCAGAAATTATTAAAGATAGAGTGAAAGCGAAAGTGGAAAAGAGGGAGACAGGAAAGTGGTAGAGGATGTGGCGTAACAGCCAGAGCTGCTGACTTTGGAAATTGGGAACCAGGTTTGAGTCTCAGCATTGGCTCAACATCCTGTGATTCTAGGCAAATTACCTAATTTCCCCGTGCCTAAAAAAAATGAATGTGTCAATCTAAAGTGCTTCAATAGCTTTGGGTAGAGTTTGCGCTATGTAAAACTACAAAAAAAGTGAATGATGAAGGAAATGATGGAGAGTAGAGGAAGGCAGAAGAGGGTGTCAAACAGTTCCTGGTCTCTGAGAAAAAAGGAAGGATGGTTACGACCTCACATACACTGTCATAATTCTATCCCTCAGTCTAGGGCTTAGATTAGAGGTTGTTAGCATTCCAGGAGGTAGCGCTAAAGTGAAATTTCCTTTATCAAAATGATGGAATGGTAAATGAAATTCCACCTGTGAATTCTGCTTTGTTTTAAACGCTACCTCCAAGCACAGGAGGATATCTGTTACTGTATGCAGCAAAGCAATAAAGGGGACAAATAAGGAGGGTTCTGCCTAAGTACGACTTATGGGGTCCGGAAACAGCTCGAGAGGGACATTCAGGTCCTAGAGGGAAGGTTGGCTGAGCTGGAAGTGGTGCTGCCTGCAGCCCCTGACCGATTGAATGAGTGGCGGGAGGCTCGGGAGGAATTACTAGCGGCATTATACAGACTCGAAAAGTTCCACTATACCACATACCGGCAGCGATTACATGCGGAGGGCGATCGTTCGGGGGCACTGCTTGCTAGATTGATTCGTAATGAGACACCGGTGTCCCCTATTGTGCAGATGAAGACCGCTGATGGCCGCACGGTGTATAGCCAGCAAACAATTTTAGACACCTTGGCGGATCACTTGGCCGGAGTATACGCGGGGCGCCGACTTCGGTCCGAGACAGATGACAAGGCTCCTTAAAACCCTGAATCTGCCTTGTTTGGATAATGAGACTAGCCAACTGCTGGATGACCCGATCTCGAAGGAGGAAATACCGGGGGGCATTAAGTCCCTGAAATCTGCGAAGAGCCCAGGGAGTGATGGCCTACCGGCCGACTTTTATAAAAAATTTGCGCTCACCCTAGCAGATCACCTTCTTGAGGTGTATAACGAGGCATTCCAGAACCGGGCACTCCCACCATCCATGAATGAAGGCATGGTGGTTATGCTCCCCAAGGCAGATAGGGACACTCAGCTCCTGGGTTCGTACAGACCCATATCCTTGTTGAACATTGACATGAAAGTCCTCAGCGGAATCATGGCGGCATGATTGCAACCATATATGCAGCGCCTAATTCACCCCGATCAAGCGGGGTTTATTTCTAAACTTAGCACGGCTCATAATTTACGGCGGTTGGCCCACGTGTGGCACTAACTCGTGCTACAACAGGAGGAGTGTGCTCTGGTGCTGTTGGATATCGAACGAGGAGTGTGCTCTGGTACTGTTGGATATCGAACAAGCGTTCGATTCCGTTTGGTGTGTATATCTGTGGGAATTACTGAGGGTTATGGGGGTGGGGGCTCAATTCCTGAAATGGGTGCAACTGTTGTACTCGGAACCCAGTGCCAGGATTAGAGTGGGGAGGTTAGTGTCCCGGGCCTTTAGGCTGCAATGTGCTACTAGACAGGGTTGCCCTTTATCGCCACTGCTATTTGTCATGGCAATGGAGCACTTAGCAGCGGGCCTGCGGAAAGAGATGGAGGCCTTTGGGATCACACTAGGCGGGACCAATCATGTGGTGTCCATGTACGCGGATGACACCTTAGTGTATGTCCGAGACCCTGACCGGGCGATGCCGACTCTGCTGGATGCTCTGAACAGATTTGGGCACGTGTCGGGGCTACGGATTAACTTAGGGAAATCTAAATTGATCCCACTGGGAAGACTGGCTTTACTCCCAGACGAGGAACTACCGGAGGTGGGGCTCCCATGGGTGAGGACCGCACCCCGATACCTGGGGATTAGATTGGCGGAGACGGCCGACCAATATCTGGCGTTTAACATAGGTAAAGTGGTAGAGGGATTACGAGGGTCGGTGCGCTTCTGGCGGGAGTTGCCTCTCTCACTTATGGGGAGGATTGCTCTAACCAAAATGGTTGTCTTGCCTAGATGCCTATACGCGATGCAGCATTCTTTCTTCATGATCCCCAGACATTTCTTTATAACACTGGACAAGCTACTAACAGACCTATTATGGGGACCCATGCGCAAACGGGTCAGCCTGGCCACTCTGCAGAGAACCTGGCAGAACGGGGGCTTGGAAGTCCCGTGCCTGGAATTTTATTATGTGGCTTCACAGTTACAACACGCGATACATTGGTTGGACGGGGATGACAACTGGGAGAAAGCCCTGCTGGCAGGGACCTTCGGAAATAGAACGCTACCTGAGCTGCTAATGATGGGTGCTTAGGTACCTTTGACAAGCCCCTACGTAATCCGACATGTGGCAGAGATCTGGGAGCTGGTAATCTGGAAAGTACTGAAACGGGCTCCCTATGCTCCGGACATGCCCTTATGGGTCGTTAGACCCTTCCACCAGATTTCCGCGTCTATGTCGGTGCACAGGTGGCGGGAGGGGGGATGCCGGACCATGGGGGACCTGTACGACAACAAACAGTATGTTACGCACGAACAGGCGACAGAAACGTTTGCGTTTGGCCCAGGACAGTTCTTACAGTATGGGAAAATAGCCCAGGTAGCAAGGGAGCTGTGGCCTATGTTCCCTGACGAACCCCCTGTTTCTAAGGTGTTACAGACTCTGATAATGATGGCCAAAGGGAGCAGACTGGTCTCTCATCTATACCGGGCAATCCGGGATGGCGGGGAGGTCAAGATACTACCAGTCCAGGCGAAATGGGAGGCACTGATGGGGGGCCCCATCACAGAGAGGGACTGGACCAAGATTCACGAAGGGGTTAAGCAGGTGAGCACGAATACAAGGTTCAAGCTAATTTAATTCAATTATGTACACCACACATATCTGACCCCTAAGATGCTACACAGGATTTACCCGGAGCGATCGGGGCAATGTCCTAGATGTGGGGAGACGGAAGCCACATTCATTCACATGACCTGGTCCTGCCCGGAGATTCAAATATACTGGACGGACGTCCTGACTGTGTTACGGGGAGTGACGGGGTGGAAAATAGCAGGAGAGATCCGGGTGGTGCTGCTTAATTTACTGCCCGACCCAAGAACAAGAATCTTAGTAGGAAGTTTGTCCTCTTGGGCATAGTGTTGGCAAAACGCCAGATTGCCATTTCATGGCTGAGCCGCCGGCCGCCCAAAATGCTGCAATGGGTGCGAGACATGAAGGAATGGGCGACATCCGAGGTGATTTGAATGCAGCAGACCCGACGAAAAGTTAGAGGATGATCTGCTGGCGTGAAGGGCGATGATGGGAGAGTTGACGGGCGAAGGGTAGGACAGTGAAGCGCAAGAGGGGCCAGGGGGACCACACAGCTGGGTAGTGGGCCAGAGAGTAACCAGGAAATGGGGGAGACCGACCATCAGGGGTAGACTGGACAACACTTGATGTGGACTGTAAGGGCAGAGATAAGGTTTACAACACCAGATGTACACCAGACATGGCCGGGGGGGGGGGATGTGTTAGTTGAGGGTGGGGGGGTTTAGAAAATTTGAGTTGTTGACACTGGTTTACTTTCAAGCGTAGAGACGTGGACCAAGGTAGATCCTTGGGGCTAGAACCCGACAAGGTAGCATTCATGATATTGGGACTAAGCTCTTAATGGTTGGGGCATCGCACCTGTATGGGATGTATTCAGTTCACTCAAACTGGTGCTTATGAGGCTTCAAGAATCCTTAATGTATGACTACGGAATTATATATGATGATATCGTAAGGTTGTTTCAAATGTCAATAAAGATATATTTTAAAAAAGGGGGGGACAAATAAGAACAGACCATTCGGTATAGTACAAAGAAATTCAAGGGGCAAAGGGATGTGAATGAAGCTGACAGGAGAGAGCAAGACAGGAGAATAATGGAAGGTTGGCAAGACACAGAAACGAAATAAAACATCAAGGAGAGATACAAAATAACAGGGGAATAAGGGCATGAGAAATATACAAATAACTGAAGAAAGAGCCTACAGGTGAGACAGGAGTGGGAGAGAGAGGAAGATTTGTAGACAGAGTGAAATATAGGAAAAGAGAGATGGGAAATGTGAGAGACTGAGAGAAGCAGATAGGTAGAATGAGGAAAACCAAGGGGAGGAAAAGAAGTAGAGTATGAGAGAAAAAGGAAGAACTGGAGAGAGGGGCAAAAAGTGACAGGGAGAATGAGAAAGGTGCACACAACAAGTAAAAAAGGGGTATAGAGACAGAGAGAAAGAAAGGCATTTGGAATGAATTCCCGCAGCTTTTCCAGATTCAAATCAAGTATCTACCCACAATACAAAAGACATCAAGTACAAAGCTACATGCAATCCCCAAAGACATCACTTGCAGAGAGGCTCCTGAGTGACAACCAAATGAGGAAGACCCCTGGTTCCTTGAGGGTGAACAGAAGCCTCCAGACACGAAGGATGCTTATGGTTCTTTTACTCATGGCCTAGTATAATACAGGATATTCAGGGATCTTTGGTGTGGAGCACAGACTAAGGGACCAATAGGTGACTAACACATTCAGGCACCCAAAGGAGAGAAAGTATAGGTCTGAAGGTCAGGTGAGGAGACCTGTGTGTGAGTTGCAGTGAAATAATGGTGTGTCTAGTGGTGCGTCTAGTCTTGCCCAATTCTACTGACCCCACAAGTTTAGAAAGCTTAATTTATCAGATAAAACTACTCCCTATACCAAGCAACGTTTCATGAAAGGTCATTATCCACAAATGTGAGCACTTTTTCTTTCGGTGCCCGGGCCTAATTTTGTTCCAAATCTGATCCTGGACGCAAGGGAATCTGTTCCCTCGTTTTTTAGGTCTTGCCTAGGCAGCGCGCATGCGCTGCTCTAGGAGGGCCTTTAGCCATCGGTCTTCACTTTTCAAGCACTGCACTCGTGCTTGTGGCGGCATCCACCTTGCGGGAGCGAGCAGGGGCGCGCCACAAGCACGAGTGCAGTGCTTGAAAAGTGAAGACTGCTCTCCCAAGCATGCGCGCGCGCACCACTCGCGGGCTCACCTCCTGCTCTCCCTCTCTCTCACAACAATTAACTTTCGCGGCCGCGGGGCCGCGCTTGTGTTTCAGCGCTTGTTTTTATAAGTCTGCCCCTCTCCTGCCATTGCTGGGTGCGAGGGGAGTGGGCCTGTTCTTTTACCAAGAGACACTCCCCTCCCCCACACCCCGAACCCCCTCGCACAGATGTCGTAATTCCAGGGGAAATAAAAATGCCCCTGTCCTATTAGCAAACATTGCTGAATAGACTTGCAAAACGTTACGCTTGGCAAACATCCTCTTCTGGAATAAATTCTCGCTCACAATAAATATTTCCCCCTGAAATGAAATAATAAACTTGCTAATATTGTAAACCCATTGGCCAGCCATTTGAGGCCTTTGCCCCAGAGTTGTGTGCTACGAAGACTTACAACCATTGTACAACGTAGGCAGATGCGACCTGTTATCCCACACAGAAGTGCCTTGTGCCTGTAACCCCCCAAAACCCTTTGAGAGTTCTGTCAGTCAGCCACGTCATGGGACTCACTACACCAACCGTGTCGCTCTTTCAGAAGAACTGTCAAACATGTGGCCGACCCTGCCACAACGCTTTTCAAATTGTATTTTGTTGGTAAATACTTGCTCTACTATCGTTAAAAGATCTTTCCTCGGAGCACGTTTTTTTATTCTCAGAAACGAGCATGGATTCTGCATGTGTGAGGTCACGAGGACAGATCTGCGCACAGGGATCAGTTTGTAAATCAGTACATGTACAAACGCTCTGTGCTTTCTTGGTCCGTCGTTAATAAACGACAGCTTGTGTCGGTGTCAGACAGGAACGGTTTCCAGGTGACGTATAAATGACAGTCTATCACTTCCGGGTGAGTAGGCATCTGTAATTTCACAGGAGATGTTTACTGATCACTGGCTTTCTTGACTGGATACATTACTCCCGATTTGTCCTCAGAGGTGAAAGCAGCTGTCCGGAAGTGTCTCTCTGCTGACTACATTTGTAAAAAAAAAAAAAGCATTTGCAATGGAATAGGTCTCGCATTTGCGAGAGTTTAAGCTATTGGCATTGTAAATGATAATGCCTTTTTATTTATGTTTTAAAAACCAACACATAAATAAAAGGCATTGTCATTTACAATGCCAAGAGCTCAAACTGTTACAAATGCGAGACCTATTGCATTGCAAATGCTTGTCTGACTTTGTTTTTGGAAAATAAAATCCTTCTGGTGCTTGCCTCAGAGGGCTTTTGCCTTTAGTGTGGTACAAGAATTGTTCATGCCACCTCACTACAGAGGCAATGCGGTGCCCTAGAATAGTTTGTCCACCGCATTAAATCGGTTAAAATACTGCAACAAGAGATCCGATCACAGCTGCGACTACACTCATATCATATAGAGTAACAACATCTGGCACTGAGAGAGAGGAGACAGGGACTGAGGGGAGTTTGAAAAACAGAGCACTAGGCCGCACTGCGAAAGGAAAAATTAGATGGCATCAGCGATAGCCAGGGTGATATTGTTAGAGCAGAGAATCCAATATTCATTTAATAAAAAGGTACTAAGGATGCAAAGGATGAAAAGAGGCAGAGGATTAGTGAGCTAAAACAGCAGCTGGAAAAGAAAGAAGCTGCATGGATCATAGGATTAGACGATGCAGGCGTTTATCGAGGAGAACATTCTTAAAAAGGGATATGAAGTTCTGAACGGAAGGTGCATTATTGATGTCGACCAGAATCTTCTGTCTTTGCAACAGAGTACAACAGTCTGTAGATTAAGGGGCCGATTCCGATCTCGGTCGGAGGCGCACCCAATACCATTCGGTCGGGAAAAAAGCCATGCGAACGCCTGTTTCCCGACCGAACCGTACATCATACCGAACGAGTAAGTACGATGCGCACAACAGCACAGAATCCGGCCGAGTCGTACTCACCCAATCCAGGTCTTGTTCTCCGACCGAGGCGAATCCGGAAACGCAGAATCGAGTCGCACGGAAGGGAAAATGCAGCCCCGTCCGGCCGGACAAGTACGATGCGCTTTCCGTACGCGCCGAACCCGTCGCTACGTCCGGCACGTCAAAGCTTCCGGGAGAGGCGCACATAAGCTCCGATTCGCGCCACAACACAATCCACGGCTACGAGGCGAACACGCCAGCGACGAGGACGACGCGAAGCAACGAGAAAGACGAACGACACGAACCAACCATGAATCCCTTCGTCCCGATCCTACCAATATTCTACATTTACCACCGGAACAGGCACGGACGCGTACGGCGCAGAAGGTAAGCCAGACACCAACCACAAAACACATACAACACGTGCACGACACATCACACACACACAGAGGGATGCAGAAATTACTTACACCAGCAACAGCAGCACCATAGGGGCGGGATGCCCATCACCAATGCCACATATGCACACAGGGGCCTGGATGCGCACCACCACTACCACCCCTACCCAGGGGGGCTGGATGCCTACCACTACTACCACCCTTAGCCAGGGGGTGCCGGATGCCCACCACTACTACCACCCTTAGCCAGGGGGCTGGATGCCTACCACTACTACCACCCTTAGCCAGGGGGTGCCAGATGCCTACCACTACTACCACCCTTAGCCAGGGGGTGCCAGATGCCCACCACTACTACCACCCTTAGCCAGGGGGCTGGATGCCTACCACTACTACCACCCTTAGCCATGGGGGTGCCAGATGCCTACCACTACTACCACCCTTAGCCAGGGGGCTGGATGCCTACCACTACTACCACCCTTAGCCAGGGGGTGCCAGATGCCCACCACCACTACCACCCTTACCCAGGGGGCTGGATGCCTACCACTACTACCCCCTTAGCCATGGGGGTGCCAGATGCCTACCACTACTACCACCCTTAGCCAGGGGGCTGGATGCCTACCACTATTACCACCCTTAGCCATGGGGGTGCCAGATGCCTACCACTACTACCACCCTTAGCCAGGGGGCTGGATGCCTACCACTACTACCACCCTTAGCCAGGGGGTGCCAGATGCCCACCACCACTACCACCCTTACCCAGGGGGCTGGATGCCTACCACTACTACCACCCTTAGCCATGGGGGTGCCAGATGCCTACCACTACTACCACCCTTAGCCAGGGGGCTGGATGCCTACCACTACTACCACCCTTAGCCATGGGGGTGCCAGATGCCTACCACTACTACCACCCTTAGCCAGGGGGCTGGATGCCTACCACTACTACCACCCTTAGCCAGGGGGTGCCAGATGCCCACCACCACTACCACCCTTACCCAGGGGGCTGGATGCCTACCACTACTACCACCCTTAGCCATGGGGGTGCCAGATGCCTACCACTACTACCACCCTTAGCCAGGGGGCTGGATGCCTACCACTACTACCACCCTTAGCCAGGGGGTGCCAGATGCCCACCACCACTACCACCCTTACCCAGGGGGCTGGATGCCTACCACTACTACCACCCTTAGCCATGGGGGTGCCAGATGCATACCACTACTACCACCCTTAGCCAGGGGGCTGGATGCCTACCACTACTACCACCCTTAGCCAGGGGGTGCCAGATGCCCACCACCACTACCACCCTTACCCAGGGGGCTGGATGCCTACCACTACTACCACCCTTAGCCAGGGGGCTGGATGCCTACCACTACTACCACCCTAAGCCAGGGGGTGCCAGATGCCCACCACCACTACCACCCTTACCCAGGGGGCTGGATGCCTACCACTACTACCACCCTTAGCCAGGGGGTGCCAGATGCCCACCACCACTACCACCCTTACCCAGGGGGCTGGATGCCTACCACTACTACCACCCTTAGCCATGGGGGTGCCAGATGCCTACCACTACTACCACCCTTAGCCAGGGGGCTGGATGCCTACCACTACTACCACCCTTAGCCAGGGGGTGCCAGATGCCCACCACCACTACCACCCTTACCCAGGGGGCTGGATGCCTACCACTACTACCACCCTTAGCCATGGGGGTGCCAGATGCCTACCACTACTACCACCCTTAGCCAGGGGGCTGGATGCCTACCACTACTACCACCCTTAGCCAGGGGGTGCCAGATGCCCACCACCACTACCACCCTTACCCAGGGGGCTGGATGCCTACCACTACTACCACCCTAAGCCAGGGGGGTGTCAGATGCCCACCACCACTACCACCCTTGCCCAAGGGGGCTGGATGCCTACCACTACTACCACCCTTAGCCAGGGGGTGCCAGATGCCCACCACCACTACCACCCTTACCCAGGGGCTGGATGCCTACCACTACTACCACCCTTAGCCATGGGGGGTGCCAGATGCCTACCACTACTACCACCCTTAGCCAGGGGGCTGGATGCCTACCACTACTACCACCCTTAGCCAGGGGGTGCCAGATGCCTACCACTACTACCACCCTTAGCCAGGGGGGCTGGATGCCTACCACTACTACCACCCTTAGCCAGGGGGGTGCCAGATGCCCACCACCACTACCACCCTTACCCAGGGGGGCTGGATGCCTACCACTACTACCACCCTTAGCCAGGGGGGGCTGGATGCCTACCACTACTACCACCCTAAGCCAGGGGGGTGCCAGATGCCCACCACCACTACCACCCTTACCCAGGGGGGCTGGATGCCTACCACTACTACCACCCTTAGCCAGGGGGGTGCCAGATGCCCACCACCACTACCACCCTTACCCAGGGGGCTGGATGCCTACCACTACTACCACCCTTAGCCATGGGGGTGCCAGATGCCTACCACTACTACCACCCTTAGCCAGGGGGCTGGATGCCTACCACTACTACCACCCTTAGCCAGGGGGTGCCAGATGCCTACCACTACTACCACCCTTAGCCAGGGGGCTGGATGCCTACCACTACTACCACCCTTAGCCAGGGGGTGCCAGATGCCCACCACCACTACCTCCCTTACCCAGGGGGCTGGATGCCTACCACTACTACCACCCTTAGCCATGGGGGTGCCAGATGCCTACCACTACTACCACCCTTAGCCAGGGGGCTGGATGCCTACCACTACTACCACCCTTAGCCAGGGGTGCCAGATGCCTACCACTACTACCACCCTTAGCCAGGGGGCTGGATGCCTACCACTACTACCACCCTTAGCCAGGGGGTGCCAGATGCCTACCACTACTACCACCCTTAGCCAGGGGGCTGGATGCCTACCACTACTACCACCCTTAGCCAGGGGGTGCCAGATGCCCACCACCACTACCACCCTTACCCAGGGGGGCTGGATGCCTACCACTACTACCACCCTTAGCCATGGGGGTGCCAGATGCCTACCACTACTACCACCCTTAGCCAGGGGGCTGGATGCCTACCACCAACACCACCCCCACTCATAGGATGGACAATGCATGACACAACCAGCACACCACAACCTAGGGAATGCAAGAAAAAGACATCCCCCAACACCATGACAAGCGTGTGTAGACTGTGTCAAATGCCTACAACACTGAACATGACTTTGAACATACAATGTGACCCCCTATCACATGTGCCACACATATATGTGTGTGGCCCCCACAATGCAAGCAGGCCATGACCATTGTGGCAATGGGGTCCAACCCCCATCATCACAGTGACCAAAAGGTAAGTGTGGGGTCCATAGCTGAAGCACATTTTGAACATTGTGGCAATGGGGTCCAACCCCCATCATCACAGTGACCAAAATGTAAGGGTGGGGTCCATAGCTGAAGCACATTTTGAACAGTGTGGCAATGGGGTCCAACCCCCCATCATCACAGTGACCAAAAGGTAAGTGTGGGGTCCATAGCTGAAGCACATTTTGAACATTGTGGCAATGGGGTCCAAACCCCCATCATCACAGTGACCAAAATGTAAGTGTTGGGTCCATAGCTGAAGCACATTTTGAACAGTGTGGCAATGGGGTCCAAACCCCCATCATCACAGTGACCAAAATGTAAGTGTGGGGTCCATAGCTGAAGCACATTTTGAACAGTGTGGCAATGGGGTCCAAACCCCCATCATCACAGTGACCAAAATGTAAGTGTGGGGTCCATAGCTGAAGCACATTTTGAACATTGTGGCAATGGGGTCCAAACCCCCATCATCACAGTGACCAAAATGTAAGTGTTGACAAAGAAAAAGCTGCAACTGCCAAACTGCATGGATGATTCCTGGTCACAGAACATAAAACACATCAGTGGCAAAGTAGTGCATGTGTCCCATTGCAACATAAATTGGGGGAGGCAAATACTGCAGTGCAAATAAGACATACCTTTGGCCATGTGCAGACAAACAACACCCATGGGGGCTGACACAGTCAACATTCATCAATGACACAATGACAGAAGTGACCATAAGAATGCAGACCCACATATTTGCACCAATGGGCACACAAATGCAGATACCCTGTGGAGACTGTAGATGTGAGGTGAACAGATACCATACCATGGCAGCAATGGGACACACAAACCATGATCATTGTGCTGACCGATGACCTAGGAGTCCCAGGGACAGCAGGGGAAACCCACCAAACTACATACAGCCAATGGCACACCCAAGATATGCCAATGCAGTGGTGCAGATGCACAAACACAAACAGGCAGACCCACACTGCACATCATACACAACAGGTGAGGGGGGGGTGCCAGTGTCCCCAGGCAACTACACAACACATGAGGAGGCCTGAATACCAATCATACAGATGTGCATACAGTGCCACACAGAGGTAACTCATGGATCCAAATCCCCTATGTGGGCAAGCAGGCATTGTCAGATGAGAGGGAGCACAAATCACACATGTCACACAGGCACGTAGGAACAGCAACTGACACAGCAAGACACAGACACACCACAGCACTACCCCCAGGGCCCCCACAATGTGGTGACCCTGGGCTGCATTACAATCCCACTGTGATGACAAAGCTAAATGTCGTTCACACTGTGAACCACAGTCATGTGTCCTGAGCAACAAACTACCATCACACCTACACAAGCACAAATCAATCAGCACGGCCAGTAAGCCAAGGCCAACATGGAGGCAGGGGTCTAGCCGGGCAACAACTCTCATCTGCACACACTCAACACCACACACCTCGACCTCCAACAATGTGCAGCAGTGAAGCTCACATGCACTGGTGACATTGCACATGCACCCATGACTATTCCAGGGTGGTGGGTGGGAACCAAGGTGCAGAAACACATCACACATGGCCACTCAACAAGACTCCTGAATGTCTGACACACTGCACACTACGCTGTACATGGACATGACGGCAATACCACACCAACCAATGGGATCCCAGCCACAGTCACACACCAATGAAGAAGCCAAGGTCACCCACAAAGAATACACATAGACAACAACCAACATTGCAGCCCGGACCCTGAGGAGTGCCAGCAGTCACACACACAACGTGTCACAATCACTGAAAGATAACACAAACTGGAAATCACATGACAGGGGCAAACAACAAGTGCCAAGGGGAAACCTGACTGTGACCCATCTGCGTCTGCAAACAAACTCAGCCCTGACAGCAAACACACCTATGGGTGACACCCTGATGACCAGTAATGTGCCATGCACCCACATCACAGAGAACCCAGGGAGAAGACTTTGGGGGAACATAGGTCAACTCAGCAAGCATCACAAACAGGTACAACACTAGGGATCACAGCATGCACAGCTAAACGGAAGTGAACACACAGACATGCTCATACAACACACACCTTGGGCGCAGGCAATGTCACAGGAGTACACACTGCCATGAGGGGACTCCACTCCTGTGTGAGGAAAGCTGTGCCATATGTTGCCTCAGTAGGGCCCCATCATGTCAGCTGAGCACTTGGTCACACAATCAACAATTAGCACCAAATGAAGGCTCCTGTCACATCAGCCTGGTCATGGAAGTGCCAACGAAATCATCAGCACAGATCCAACACACTTGTATAGCAATGTTGCACTGACAACACAGATGAGTCCTTCCCCATTGATGCCCAAACCTGCATGTCCAGTGGAGATGGCCACACGGTCAGGGAAGTAGACGAATTGAACAATGGCAGGCACAACAGATGTGCAGGGGTGGAAGCCACAGATGTGAAATTGCTAATGTAAGTAGGAAATCCCATTGCCAAATACTGAACACATGACACCCTCAGATGCTGCTATGGATGACATGGATACACCACAGGATAGGATACATTCCCCCTGGACCACATGGGTTCCTGCACAGTAACACTTCATTATCATGAGACCAAATATCACCATCACTGCAGCAAGGGCATGGTTAGCATCATCAACAACATGTACATCAGAAGCATAAGCACTAGAGAACAGAAAGTTGCTTTATTCAGCATATGTGTGTATTGAAAAGTGAAAGTCCAGAAAAACCACAAAGGCCAATGGCCAGTCCATTGTCAAAGTCCAAACAGGGTGACAGTGGCAGATGTCACCCTACGCATGCCTGCACTGCACAAAACCAGGGACAATCCACTAGGAGGGGCAACCGGGGGCAGGCCAGGCACCGCAGGGACAGGATCAGGGCTCACCAGGAGGAAGCAGGGAAGGGGTGGTGGGTGCTGGCGAGCCACTGACAACTGCAGTGGAGGTGTCTGACATGGTGTGTGCCGGCACAACTGGGGGGCATGACTCAGATGTTGTGGGTGCCGGCACAACTGCAGTGGACCCTGCAGATGGAGTGGACAGGTCCGCCACTGCAGTGCCCAAGTCAGACAGGGTGGTAGTGGACTCCACTGCAGTGCCTACCACCAGGGGAGGAGAATGGGGAACAGGCAAGGTGGGCTGGACAGAGGGGGAGGACACCCTCACCACATCAGTGGCACAGACAAGCGCAGCGGGGGTGTGGTGCCGGGAGAGCAAGTGGCAGGGGGAGAAGGCCGGATCCTCTTGGGGATGGTATATCTGTGGGTGGGGGAACCTGGGGCAGGGTGTGGTGGGGGCACCTGTGGAGTGGGGGCCTGAGGGATGGAGGAAGGAGACCTGGTGCCTGAGCTGCAGGGCGGCGGCGAATCTTGCTCTTACGACTCCGGGGGACTTGCGGGTGGGGGCCTCAGTCTGTCTGCGCCTGGGGGAGGGTGTCCGGGGGCGAGGGGCACTCTGCTCCGTGTGGGTGGGCTTCCTCTTCCCCCTGAATGCTGTATCAGCTGGATCGGAGGGGAAGAGGCCGAGGTCACTGAGGAAGAGCCGCTGGGTCTTTGGGGTTGCAGGTGAGGCAAGGGAGGGTGCTTTGGAGGGAGAGGCAACTGAGGACTGCGCAGTGCTCGTGGATGCGTGTGTGTGTTCCAGGGCCCCATCCCCTGTGAGTCTGGTTTCAGTCCCCTGACTGTGCGTGCGTGTGCGTTTTGTTTGTGGCGTGTGTGTCTGTGTGCTGGACGTGTGTGTGCTGGTGTGTGCCTGTGCCGGTGTGTGTGTGCTTGGGATGGGTAAGGTGCTGGGGATGGAGCAGAGGCAGGAGGGGTGAGGGACTGTCTGAGGAGGGACACTGCTGCCGTCAGGGAGGAGTCCATGGACCTATTGCCCCTCTGTAGGTCAGACATGCCCGATGAGATGCCCTCCATGAATGACACCAGCTGAGTCAACAGAGCGGTGTGCGCATGGAGGACACTCAGCATGGCTGTCTGCCCTACATGGAGCTGGCGAAGGAGGTACACAGACTCCTCACTCAGGGCAGCAGGGGACACAGGGGCAGGGGGTGCGGTGCCTGGCCCAAAGGAGACACGCTCCCGAACATGGGAGCCTCAGCGGACCTGGGGAATGGGAGCCGATGGGAGGGCGGTGGTGGTGCTGGTGGTGGCGGGGACAGCAACACTAGCTGGGGTGTGGTGGCTGCTGACACCCGCCTCCATAAGGGAGTCATCCTCCGAGCCGCTGTGGTCCTCAGCTGAGGTGGGTGCTGCTGAGGACTGCTCGGTGTGGCTCCCCTCGCCCTCCGTGCCACTGGGTCCCTCCGACCACTCCTCGGCTGTTGACCCAGTCTGGCTCTCCGGCTCCTCCTGCTCCGTGGAGCTGTCCCCTTCCGTGGCCGTGGATGTATCTGCAAACAATGGGGAAACAGACAGACATCAGTCACCTGCACCAAACGCACACACCACTGTGAGCACAGCACATTACAGAGCAAGCCCTGGCATCATTAGTTGAACATTGCTAAAAGTGCCCTAACTGAACAGGAGAAGCCAATTGTCAGTCTGATGCCAACCATGGCACTCACATCCCACATGGCCTTGCACCCATCTGTCTGGTGTCTGTTGGATAGCAACACCCCAGTGTGGACACATGCACCACCTACACAGTAGTTGGACAGTGCAGAGGACACGGTGTAGCATGTGGACATGCACACATCACAACTCTTGCCACTGAGTCAGTACAGGTTTCCGGATGAAAGGGATGCCCAGAGTCAAATAGGAAATGCATGTGATGCATACCAGCGACAGACACCATGATGCACCCATGTCCTGATAGCCATCGCCACAATGGTGTGCATGTAGCACATGTCACTCCCCTGCAGGATCACCAATAAGTAGACACATGCCACGACGGAGGCATGACTGCTAAGTCATACATCACTGTCTCAGTGATGTATGACTTGGCAGCCAGACAACAACACTCTGCACTGTGTCACAATAGTAGGTCATGGGGAATGCAAGTCCTGGAGCTGCACAAGTGCACATGTACATCCCCCACACAACACATCATCTTAACCCTCATCTGTCCAGGTCATACCGATTGGACATATGGGAGACCTGTGACACTACCCTCTGAACCTGAGCCCCTCACAATCTGCTGTGAATGGGAAACAGCTGCCTGAACTTCACATTCGCATACCCCAGTCTGCACGGGCAGCTGATCAAACACCTATGTGACACACAAGTATCGTCTCCTATGGTCACATCTCCAGTCGCATGCTGGGCCCCTACCGAGAAACACCCCAGCAGTCCTGGCAACAAATCCACAGCACACTGACACAGAGGCAGACACCTGAGGGGTCAAATCACTGCGCACAACGTGTCAGCTGATACCCGGGAGTGGGAGTACAGGTGTATTGGATGGGCTGGAGTAGGCATGACTGTCCTGCCCCACATGAATGAGGGATGAGCCCTGGACAGTGGATAGCTGGCTATGTATGTGTGACACACGTAATCTGCACACTCCTGGGGCCCAAACATTGTTCCCACCCGCTGCATGGGTGTGTGCCAGATACCCCAGGCACATGTGGTGGCTCAGCTCAGCAAGTGGACCGCATATGAAAGCAACACGCAGATTACATGTCCAAACACAGGCATTGTGTGAACAATGGACCCACCCATGATGCCCACAACAGAGTTAGGGAAACAGATGCTGTCCCCCACCTTGAGTGAAGCAAACTGCAAGGACACAGTCCCAAGTGACACAATTCCCTGAATGTAAGGGCCACACCTGGGTATCAGATGAGGAGTGGGCAGTGCACAATAGAGGGACATGGCTCCTGGACAACATGACTGCTGTACTGTGGCAGTTTAACCAGGCCAGAGGAGGGCACATAGCATGTAATACAGAGTTCACAGTGCAGTCTTTGACTCACCCCCTCCTTGCTGCTGTCTGGCCTTCAGCTGCCCATCCAGGTCTGGAAACACCACTGCCAGGATCTGGAGCATGTGGGGGGTCAGGGTCCGTGTTCCGCCCCTCCTGCGAGGAGGCGACAGCTTCAGCTGGACCCGTGCAATCCTCCGGGTCCAGCCCCGAAGGTCCTGCCACCTCTTCTGGCAGTTGCGGATCCGGCGCTTGTAGACCCCCACGGACCGGACAGCCCGGACGATGTCCTTCCATATCTCCTGCTTCCGATGGGCATTAACCTGTGAGGATGACAAAGTGTAAAGGCCATAACTACACATGCAACATATCCGTGCATGACACAGTTGTATATACATGTCTCAATCACAGGGGCACATGATGTACACAGGCAGTGCAACGCTGCCCATGGACAGTTTGCCAGAAGTCACTACATGGTATCATTGCATGGGAAGTAAAACCTTGTTCAAATGCACTGTCACTGCACCATACCTGTCCAGTGCATGTCACTACACACTATGGGGGGTGACAACTACTCAGTGAGCCTGCTAGCCAGTGGCGTGCAGACTTTCAGCCTTGCTAGTCAGACAAAATGCACATTCAGAAAGGCAGTGCACAGAACACTCACCTGCTCCCCTGGTGTCCCATACAGCAGGGCCTGGTTCTCCTCAAGGCTGAAGGCTGGGGCTCTCTCCACAGTACGTGCCATTGCAGGGTCCAGAGGGGGCAGAGACAGCAGCAGTGCAGTGGCAGATGTCGTCCTGGAGCATGTAGTGCAGGCAAGTGAGCTCTCAGGGGAACAGCCAGCAATATATATGTGCTGCAGAGGCAGATACTGTCCCATGTGTCCAAAGTGATAGGTCCAAGTCGTTTGCATCTTCTGAATCTGGCCAATCCATGGAATAGCAGCACCAATACACACCCACAGCATCCTTCAAATCTTCAACTTCATGACATACATGATTTTGCAACATTGTTGTGGGTGACCAACTGAATTTCCAGCAACCGACTCGTTCGAATTTCGAAAACGCGTCCGTTGCCAGGCCAGGCCATTGTCAATGGGTGCGCACCGATCGGTCCATTGCTGTTCAACGCGTACAGGGGTACAATGCGTACCCGCACACATTGAATGCAATGGGCCGGCCGGGCGCACCGATCGGTCCATTGCGGTACAACGCGTACAGGGGTACAACGCGTACCCGCACACATTGAATGCAATGGGCCGGCCGGGCGCACCGATCGGTCCATTGCGGTACAACGCGTACAGGGGTACAACGCGTACCCGCACACATTGAATGCAATGGGCCGGCCGGGCGCACCGATCGGTCCATTGCTGTTCAGCGCGTACAGGGGTACAACGCGTACCCGCACACATTGAATGCAATGGGCCGGCCGGGTGCACCGATCGGTCCATTGCTGTTCAACGCATCCCTGTACAAGTGACTGGCATATGTCACCATGCCTGTCTCAGATGAACATATGCCAGCCACAGATAGCTCCCAGGGAGTGAGGGGCACACCTACAACACCACAGCCTGTCCAAACTGTATCATAAGGCATGTAAGGCTGCATTTCCTATTGTGTGTATGTTGGTGTACATGTTGTCCTGTGGGTGTCACCTGGGGGCAGCCACCCCCAGGCTGTGCACGTGTTCATGGGGACAGGATCCTGGGTGTTACGTGTACATGACCACTGTGATGTGCAACTGTTCATATCTGTGCATGTGCCATGGTCACATTTCAGGGTGGTGTATGTGTATGTCATGTCACATACCCCGTGAGTCCCATGTGGGACGGTATGTTTGAGCCAGGGTGTCCCAGTGGCACAATAGTGATGGTCCTCCACAGTCTGTGTGCATGTAGTGTTTACAATGTCTCTGATTTCATGTGCACAATGGGAGACAGTCTCCACATCCACGTTGTGTGTGCATGGACTTTGATGTTGTGCGTGTGTGTGTCACAGACGTCCATGTCTGTCCTGCAGTGGCAAGTGGGACCACTACCTGTGGGGGTCATGGTTGTTTTGCTGTGGTGTATACATGATACTCCATGTAATGCCAGTGTCCATGTGGCAATACAGGGTCCCTGGGAATGTACCTGTCGTTGAGCTGTGATGCCTGGGGCACATCTGTCCTCACATGTCACTGTGGGGGGTGATTGTGACATGGCATCAGGAGATGGGAACTGTGACACGGCCTCATGATATCCAATGGGCCAACCTGGGACTTATTGATGCCACTTGTTGAACCGTGATGACAGATGTTGGCCATGTATGTACCATACATGTCCTTACGGAACTGCACAATTCATGTAGTATGATGTATGCTGTGATATTGAATGTGTTCAATGCCGCATATGTGGGGTGACTGACAATCTTGCTTACTTCTCCTCTGCACTGCAGGGCTCCTGCTGTCCATAGACCATTCCCAGACCTGGCAACGATGGTGGAACGGGACAGCATCCGACGGTACCGCTTCACCAGGCAGCTGATTGAGGATTTGGCAGTGCAGTTGGCCCCACATTTGCAGCCTGGCCGGCCGTATCCTACAGCACTGACCCCCAAGGTGAAGGTGATGGCAGCCCTACACTTCTTTGCCACCGGTACCTTCCAACATACTGTGGCGACTGCTGGTGGGATGTCACAGACCATGTTGAGCCGTGTGCTCCGCGATGTTTTGGAGGCAATGCTGCTATACCTGAACCGGTACATCTATTTCCCTAGACTGCAACGACTCACTGACGTGAAGAGTGACTTCTATGCCCTGGGGAGGATGCCGCATGTCATTGGCTCCATTGATGGGACACATGTGGCTTTGGTACCACCACAGGCCCAGGAGCAGGCCTACCGTAACCGCAAGCACTACCACTCGGTCAATGCACTGGTGGTGTGTCTTGCAGATATGACCATCACACACGTGTGTGTCCGTTTCCCTGGTTCAGCACACGATGCCTTTGTGATGAGGAGTAGTCGCATCCCCAGGATGATGGCACAGATGCGGAACCAGCGTGCCTGGCTTGTCGGTGTGTACTGACTTTGTGCCATTTTGTGTGATCTGATCTGTAGTATTCCGCCCACTTTTCCAAGTCAGCTAATGTGCACTTGTCTGTCCGTAGGTGACTCGGGATACCCCAACATGCCGTGGTTGCTGACACCCCTCAGGAACCCTGTGACACCAGCCCAGATGCGCTACAATGAGGCACATGGTCGGACCAGGAGAGTGATTGAGCGGACATTTGGTCTCCTGAAGAGCCGCTTCCGCTGCCTGGACAAGACAGGAGGGTCCCTCCCATATGCCCCAGCGAAGGTGTGCAAGATTATCATCGTCTGCTGCATGCTCCACAACCTGGCAGTGCGGAAGGAGTTGCCTCTCATCCAGGATGACAATGACCAACATCCGCCACCTGTGGAGGATCCTGGCCTGGACCACGATGCCAGTGATGATGATGATGATGAGGGTGATGTCCACACACAGCTCATCACCAACTTCTTTAGCTGAATGTGAGTATCCTGAGGTGTCATGTCAATGATGTGAGTTGGCATGATATGTGTAGGTGGTGCTCTGGTGCTGTTGGAGTGTGTCCATGGGCTACTTGACTGGATGTGTGTAGCGATGTGTGCTTACAGGTGGTCTGTACTCCCCAACAGTGTTGACATGCTAACTTGGTTCTGGGTGGGTATCTTGTAACATGTATTGTGCATGAGTTTTGCTGTTCTGTCCTGTTCTCCATTGCTTTTGACTGTGTGTCATTTCTGTCCTTCACAGGGTACTTTCAGATTCGTTTGGTCAACTGTGTCCACCGACGACGTGATTGTACTTCCAGGGTGGTAGCTGTTGTGTCCCTACAGGTGATGTGCGCCACACCCATGGACTTCCTTCCTTCTACAGTTGTTGACTGTGTGCCCGCTGCCAGGTGGGATTACCTTGCATCTGTAGTGGTTACGACATGTTGCAACTGTGTAATAAACCTGTGCTTCACTTTGTGATGTGCGTTGTCTGTGCTCACACATTTGACTGCCATTTGCTTACTGCACCTGTGGGCTACTTGACTACAACTGGGAATAGGTGTGGTGTCTGTGCATTGCACCGTCTTCCCTGGCAACATCAGTGTAGGCAATGAGTCAGATGGCCTAGGTGTGTATGTGTTGTGTAGCCCTGGTGGTGTGTCTCCCTCATATGTGTCACGTTGCCTTTACTCACATGCCTGTGTTGTACTTGCTGTTGCAGTCCGCATACACAGTGTAATTTTGCAGTTCATCATCCCCATGACAGCACCCACGTTGGAATCACATCAGAGGCAAGTATGGTGTATTAGTGTGTTTATTGTGATACATTTGTGTGAATAGTGCATAGGATTGTTAGTGCTGTACATTTATATTGCAATCAGAAGTTCCTAGGTGAATTGAAAGTCCTGGTAGACAAAATCCCCAGTATCGGGGCCACAGTTGTCTGAGACATTGGTCCAACTTGTACTCCCCATGTCATGTGTGGGAGTTGTGTTGCCGTCAACAGGGTGAACAGTCTGTGCACAAAGGTGAACATCCAGAACAGGTTCAGGCTTCCTGGGGGTTGCACTTGGCCATCGGCCTCTCACTTGCCCCTCCTCGGACGACCCCTCTTCTTTGGGGGGGCCCCTCAAGTACAGGCTGCTGCGGTGCAGGGGACTCTCCGCCAGAGTCATCCTCCCTCCCTGTGGCAGTTGCAGTTTGTTCAGCACCAGATGTTGTTGGCACACAGGGAGGTGTAGACTGGTTACTGTTCATCTGGCGGAGGCATTGCAATATGTCCCTGTGCACCGCCGTCATCTCTTGCAGTGCGTCCCACTTGGACTCCACGCGGGACATGTGAGAGTCCAAGCGGGCATGATGGGCAGCCTGCTGCTGTTTCATGTCTCTGAGGAGCCCCACTACCTGGCTGAGATCTCCGGTGCTGGACTGGTACGCATCGGCTATGCGTGCCAGTTGTGGGTCGTCATGCACACCAGACACCTCTGCAAGCAGCGACCTCTGTCTCCCACCCCTCCCACCACCCCTGCCGACATGTGCAGTGCGTGCAGTGGCACGCACAGATGACCCTGGTCCCCCTTGGGGGTTGGTGGTGGTGTCCATGGCCCCACGTTGGTCCAGGGTCCCTGTGCTGGTGGTGCTCCTTGTTCTGTCCATGTCGGCAGGGATGGTATTTCTGGTGACAGTCGTTGGAGGGGTGGGTGCAGGGGGTGCAGCTGGTGGTCTTGCTGGTGCTGCAGCTGGTGGTCCTGCTGGTGCTGCATGTTGACTTGCACCGGAGGTGCCAGGTTGGTCTTCTTCGTCCGAGGAGGGCAGAGGCTGTACGACACCAGTGAGCTCTGTATCCTCTTGAGCCTGGGACTGGGACTCCTCAGCGTCTGCTGCTGTGTCCCCATCATCACCTGTTTTTGGGAGACACACACAATGTATGTTATGTTTCTGCAGGCATCAATGGTTGACACACCTGACAGTTGTGACTGTGCCTCTGGGTGCGGGCCTGTACATTGCATTGTCCTAAGTTGTCACAGTCAGGGGTTGATATTGGTGTAGCACATTGTCCTGCATTATTTGGGCATTTCTATGTATTTGTTGGGGTGTGAACATGGTCTGCATTGGTTGTATTTGGTTGACAGCCGGCCCTCCTTCCCACCCAGCCAGTCAGTTATCCCACCATGGACTGTGCTTGCATTGCAGGGAGTGAAAGTTGTCTTTCAGGATGTCAGTCAGTGGTGTCCTGCTGTTGGTTGTTGCACAGTTGCCAGCAGGGCCTTGTGCTCCCCACAGCAGTAGCCAGTGTCAGCCATCTTGTCAGTTGTTTTCCACTCCCTGTGATGTGAGCATGGTTCAGGGTGGTGTTGATGGGACAGTTGTGGGGGTGAGCTATGTCTGTGACTATGACTCCCATCATGCAATTGCCTCCACCCCACTTCCCAGCATTCCCATACTTACTTGCTTTTGTGGGGACTTCACTGTGTGTGAGTGTGACAGCAATGGCAAGATGGCTGGCAGTGTGGTCCTGCTGTTTGTTGCTGCACAGTTGCCAGCAGGGCCTTGTGCTCCCCACAGCAGTAGCCAGTGTCAGCCATCTTGTCAGTCCTTATCCACTCCCTGTGATGTGAGCATGGTTCAGGGTGGTGTTGATGGGCCAGTTGTGAGGCTGAGCAATATCTGTGCCTACTACTCCCATCATGCTATTGCCTCCACCCCCCTTCCCAGCATGCCCATGCTTCCTTCCTTTTGACTCTGCTTCCCTGTGGGGTGGGCTGCCTGTGCTGACAGGATGGCTGGGAGTGTTGTCCTGGCAGTTGTTTGGCTAAAAGTCCCAAGAGTGTCCCTGTGCTTCACACAACATAACCCAGGGTGGAGGTTCTTTGTGGGATCTTGAGTTAGGATGTGTGGCATTGCATTCTCCCAGGTGGGTTATGTGGAGTATGTGTTGAGGGGGTGAGTGAGGGGAGGTGCTTGTGACTATGGTCAGTGCTGCAAGTCCTCCTTCCCACCCAGCCAGACATCCCACCATGGAACGTGCTTGCATTGCAGGGAGTGGAAGTTGTCTTTCAGGATGTCAGTCAGTGGTGTCCTGCTGTTTGTTGGTGCACAGTTGCCAGCAGGGCCTTGTGCTCCCCACAGCAGTAGCCAGTGTCAGCCATCTTGTCAGTTGTTTTCCACTCCCTGTGATGTGAGCATGGTTCAGGGTGGTGTTGATGGGACAGTTGTGGGGGTGAGCTATGTCTGTGACTATGACTCCCATCATGCTATTGCCTCCACCCCACTTCCCAGCATTCCCATACTTACTTGCTTTTGTGGGGAGTTCAGTGTGTGTGGGTGTGAGAGCAATGGCAAGATGGCTGACAGTGGTGTCCTGCTGTTGGTTGGTGTGCAGTTCCCAGCATGCCCTTGTGATCCCCACGACACAGCAACAGTGTCAGACATCTTTGATGGGCCTTTCCACTCTCTGTGGGTTGTGCATGCGTGAGTGTGAGCTTGCTGGGCCATGTGGTGGGGGATGTAGAGCTGTGACTACGACTCCCATCATGCTATTGTCTCCACCCCCCTTCCCAGCATGCCCATCCTTCCTTCCTTTTGACTCTGCTTCCCTGTGGGGTGGGCTGCCTGTGCTGACAGGATGGCTGGGAGTGTTGTCCTGGCAGTTGTTTGGCTAAAAGTCCCAAGAGTGTCCCTGTGCTTCACACAACATAACCCAGGGTGGAGGTTCTTTGTGGGATCTTGAGTTAGGATGTGTGGCATTGCATTCTCCCAGGTGGGTTATGTGGAATATGTGTTGAGGGGGTGTGTGAGGGGAGGTGCTTGTGACTATGGTCAGTGCTGCAAGTCCTCCTTCCCACCCAGCCAGATATCCCACCATGGAACGTGCTTGCATTGCAGGGAGTGGAAGTTGTCTTTCAGGATGTCAGTCAGTGGTGTCCTGCTGTTTGTTGGTGCACAGTTGCCAGCAGGGCCTTGTGCTCCCCACAGCAGTAGCCAGTGTCAGCCATCTTGTCAGTTGTTTTCCACTCCCTGTGATGTGAGCATGGTTCAGGGTGGTGGTGATGGGACAGTTGTGGGGGTGAGCTATGTCTGTGACTATGACTCCCATCATGCTATTGCCTCCACCCCACTTCCCAGCATTCCCATACTTACTTGCTTTTGTGGGGAGTTCAGTGTGTGTGGGTGTGAGAGCAATGGCAAGATGGCTGACAGTGGTGTCCTGCTGTTGGTTGGTGTGCAGTTCCCAGCATGCCCTTGTGATCCCCACGACACAGCAACAGTGTCAGACATCTTTGATGGGCCTTTCCACTCTCTGTGGGATGTGCATGCGTGAGTGTGAGCTTGCTGGGCCATGTGGTGGGGGATGTAGAGCTGTGACTACGACTCCCATCATGCTATTGCCTCCACCCCCTTCCCAGCATGCCCATGCTTCCTTCCTTTTGACTCTGCTTCCCTGTGGGGTGGGCTGCCTGTGCTGACAGGATGGCTGGGAGTGTTGTCCTGGCAGTTGTTTGGCTAAAAGTCCCAAGAGTGTCCCTGTGCTTCACACGACATAACCCAGGGTGGAGGTTCTTTGTGGGATCTTGAGTTAGGATGTGAGGCATTGCATTCTCCCAGGTGGGTTCTGTGGAGTTTGTGTTGAGGGGGTGTGTGAGGGGAGGTGCTTGTGACTATGGTCAGTGCTGCGAG